>CM057344.1:23602347-24202347 GCA_030015575.1 Agapanthus africanus
TTGCACTTGATATCATTTTTGTGCCTTGGCTGCACATGTTTATGATTTCTTGGATTTCATATGGTTGATTTGATTTCGTGCATTTTGTATGCACTTGCCTTTATGTATGCATTCGGTATAGCTTATATGTGCTTGCAGTGTATTGGGATGGATTTTGTGCACATAGTTGCACACGCTTATGATTATTATACAGCTTGGTACACCCGGTGTTGTTTTTATACGCATTTAAGTTATTGATGAGTTTCTGTACACTTGTCGCACCCGATTTGTATTTTTTGCATTGGATGCACTAAGTTTATATTTTGTGCATTTGTTATACCAGATTTTTATTTCGTGCATTGATTGCACCAGATTTATGTTTTGCGTGCATTTGCACTTGACACTCGTTTTCATGAGCTTTACTGCACTGGGCATTTATACGGACCCGACGCGTTGGGTTGGATTTTTACGCATATTAAGCGCTTGGTATTGGATTTTGTGTGCACCGGATGCACTTGATTTAGATTTCACTCGTGCATATTGGATGCACTTGATTTAGATTTCATTCGTGCATGACAGATGCACTGGATTTGGATTTTCGCACATGTTGGGCGCATGATATGAGATGTGATTTTGTGCACACCGGATACACTCGATTGGGATTTTCATTCGTGCATGTTAGTTGCACTGGGTTGAGATTTTCATGCACTATAGATGCACTTGATATTATGTCGTGCACATCCGTTGCACTGGACGGATGCTTTCGTGCACACCCGTTGCACTGGACAGATGGTTTCGTGCACACCCGTTGCACTTAATTTTGCTTTTGTGCGTATCGTAGCACTTGTATTGGATTTGGTTTCCGTGCGCACCAGACGCACGTGATTGTTGGATAAGCCTTTTGAGGCTGATTTTGCTCTTGAGCACTTTGTTTTCATGATAGGGCACTATATTATATAGGAGCCGAACAGGACTGATCTGGGGACAGTACCTGAGTATTTTGCATGCATAAAAAGTTTAACAAGAGGTTTTTAAAATGGAGCTATAGTCTCGCTATTTCCTACGTGTCCACGAGCGATACGAACGTTTACAAAGGAAAACCTTTTGGGATATTTCAAAACGGCGGAACGTATATTTGAGCAAAACATATACGAATGTATATTTATTACTTTACAAATGAGCGTCCATCTCTTATGCCGTGAGTTACGTATCACACGGCAATTCAGAAAAGATTTTGCATTCGTTTTATTCAGTTTTAGGAGATTTTTCCAAGGATGCGTACTATATACGTATGATAGTATTCGACTAGTGTATATTGGATTTCAATAGTGGATTTCGAGATCTGTATCTCCATTATAACTCCGATGATTGTGTGGCGCTTGACGGAGTTCAACCTTGAGTTTTATACTTGTTTTCATGCGTACTTGATGCGCTGTGGTATTTCTGTATCTTCCGTGATTTCGGAGCCCCGTTGATTTGAACAAGATTATCGAAATGTTTTAGTAATTGGGGATTTAAATTTAAATTCGGGGACCGAATTTATTTAAGAGGGGAAGATTGTAACATTTCAGAAATATAAAATATTATTTTTGGAATTTAATATTAAAATAATATATTTCGCGAAAACTACCCGATTTGCGAATTTGGGGTTTTCGTAAAAAGGTATAAATATATATACCAATATTTGTGAAATAATTGGAGATTAAAATGATTTATTCATTTAAAAATATATTTATCGGATTTGGCATTTTTATAATTAATTATATGCAGTTTAAAATTTAATTTGATTAGTGCACTACTAATCACGATTAAGCCAAATCCGTCTTTTTATATTTACCATGGCTAGTGCACCATGTTATGTTGCATTCTTGTTGCATGTTATTTCATTTTGCTTGTTCATTTGCATTTAGTTTTATGTGAATGAGGAATAAAGAGAAAAGAAAAAGAAAAAGAAAGTCATGAGAGAATAATTGAAGAGAGAGAGAGGGAGGGGACAACATGATGATGGCATGGCATGCCACATGTAAGAGAGAGGGAGGGTGAGAGAGAGAGAGAGAGAGAGAGACCCTTGACCAATTCTCACCCATTCATTTTCCTTCCTCATTTTCATTATTTCCTTTATCATCTCCTTCATCTTCATATTCATGTCTCCTCCAACTCCTCTACCCCATGGCAACCACCCTAAATCTTCACCAAAACCCTATACTCCCTTCATTAAAAATGATCCCCACCTCATCCTACACCTTATGGACCTTCCAAGCTTGGATTTTGAAGACTTTGAGCAACTCAAGAAAATTCTTGAGTTGCCAAATGAGATAATTCCTACACTTCTAGTTTAGATTTTTAGTTTCCTAGCACCCTATAATAGTTTAGAGTTAAATCGAATTAGATTAGCGATATTTGGAAATTTCAAGAGAGGGTTTGGGTGATTGTGTAGACTTGTGATGGATAGTGAGTGTTTTATGACCTTAGAGATTGATTAACTGACCTGGAAATGAGAATAGAAACCAAAATACGAACTTAGAATGGTCCCGTGTCAGTTTTGTGAAGTATTGTGGGACTACAGGGAATCTGGATCAACCTGAGATGATTATGTGGAAAACTAGCAACCCCAGAGACCTAAATGGACCACTAGAAGACCACCCAGAGAAGACGAACCCAAAAATCCTTCTTCTGGCCGGCGAGCTCGGATTCTGGGATGATGTCGCCGGATTTTTGTGGGAGTCTGGTGTTGAGGTTTTTGCTGTAGCTTGGTTATCCTATAATCTATCCCCTGAACTTGCTTGATTAGTCCCAATTCACCTGACCAAAAATCTGGAGCAATATTTCTGAGTGGCTGTTTTGAGTTTCGTAGTTTTCAATAACTTAGTTTTGGTATTCGAACTGTGGATTTGATTGTTGGACGTTTGTACGTCAACGACGAGGGTTTTATGATTGTTCTTGCACGCGTAGACCATAGGTTTTAACCTATGTGGGTTTTGTGTGCCGTTTTAGTTTCCGTATGCGTTTCTTGTTTACGATGCTATGTGTTTATATGTAGGCACCTTCACGTGGACTTCGGATAATAAGGAAGAGCATGGCGATATCAACTTCGGAAAGTAAGGATCAAGGTGAGTAGATTTATATTTACGAGGGAAGTCGGGTAGATAGCGTATAAAACCCCCGCAATCATAAAATGGAAACCAATATATAGAATATAGTCGGAGAAACCTATACTAGGAACCTACGGATGTGATTAAAGGTTTAGTATGAAATGATATGATTGATAAGGATGTCTCGAATAGATATATAAGGATGTGAAACGTGAATGTGAATAATGATATATATATATATATATATATATATATATATATATATAGTTGCAAGAGAATCAGTATGAGATTATAGTGGTATGTTATGAGGTCAATAAATACGACATGAGATTTATAAGATGACTTGATGTGAGATATTGATGTGATGAAAAGAGTATACGATGAAATCGATGAATATGATAAGATTTAGATGGATGTGTTATGAGATCGGTAAAAATAAGATATTTATATATATTTATGATAATAATGAGTGATATGTCGTACGAGACTTAGATCCGTAGCCACATTATTGTATAGGTTGATAGAATTCCTAATTATTTAATGTCGCCGTACGATGGATTACCGTACGTGCTGAGTTTTACCGGATGATTGATCCATACTCTTGGCTAGAGAATGTCGTACGATAGATTATACCGTACGTGATGTTGTAAGGCTGGATGCCGATTGATAGATTCACCGACTCGGATATATTATAGATATTGTAATCCCTGTCTACCCTGCTTTGTTTAGCCTTTATGTAAATGTTAGATAGGGTACATAACATTGCATTCACAATCTACCTTCTGCTACGTGTATGATATTCTCACTGCATTACATATACCTGTACTAGTACCCTTGCACAATTATCGATGATGCGTATGTTACACTTACACAGATTTTCCGGCTCACACACTTTCATCATCGATAATTGCTATGTCACTTACACAGTAGAATTGCTACATCATGCTATTACTCTTAATTGTTCAGTACTATCACATTACTCATTGGCGTGATATACTGATATGCTCACATTTCTGTTCTATATTGCATACATCTTGCTTTTTGATTATATGCATTGAGATGCTGTTTTCATGAGATTCTGGATATGAGAACCGTGGTTATTTCAAAGGAAATTATGCATTGTTTTAAAAACCCGATTTCTCTTGATATGATATTTCGAGGCGTCCACCATGAGTTTTCTCGGTTCTGAGCTATGAGTATACCCGATTCGAGGAGCTGTGGGCACCGTCTGTGGGTACATGGTGGACCCGGTGAGGTACCTCAGGGCAAGAAGACTTGTATATTTAGGCGGTGAGCCTGACAGGGGAGCACTACCTATCAGTGATAGTATTGGACCCGGCGGTTATCCGGAGGATACCAACCGGAGTCGTGAGATGGATGGGCCGATCCGGACTGCCGGAGCCCATGGGCCGATCCGGACCGCCGAAGCCCGAGATATGAGGATTTACGTGTCGATGCTGGACACGGATTTCATGATATTTCGAGTGTCGATGTTGAGCACACAGGTTCCATGATTTTGATGTTTCGTTGATGGACACACGTTGGTTGATATTCTCATACATACATGCATATTCCTTTATGATGTTGCGAGTGTCGATGTTGGATACTCAGCTTCCATGATGTTGATTATGTCATTGATGGACACGTGGATGATATCCACCTGCATATAGGCATATGGTTTAGATGTTATTTGTATATGACATTGGCATTGATTATATTGTTGACATATATGTATACATGGTCATCCTAGATATCAGAGTATTACCTTTATGATATAGTGGACCTAAGAATCGTTGTTTTATTCGATTTCTACCTGCTGATATTTTCTACTCACGAGTTGGCAACTTACCCCCGTTGTGTCACAGTTCTTGCATGTTGACCGCGTGGATCAGTAGCGGCATCGCTGGCACACAGCTTGCTTCAGGTGATTTGCTATGGTAGGTGGGACATATTGGATCGTGCCCGCTTTTGTACTATTATTCCTGTTGTATCTAGTTAACTTCATTAATCAGAAATCAGTATTTGTATAAGTAGAAAGACTTGTGGTTGCGAGACTTAGAGCGATGGGTTATATGGTCGCTTGGTGGGTTGATGTCTTTCTTTATTTATTATCTTTTGTGTTTATCTTCGTCGTTGGGCGTCGTATACCTATATTTATGACTTGCGTGGATTGTGATTCTGCCGATTGGCGAAGAGCTAGCTCCCGCTTGGGGATGCCTTTATTGTTGTTATATATATATGTGGTTTTGGATCAAAATATTCAAAGGAGGTGCTGCCCAATTTTTTAAAAGACGAAACTTGTTGTTCAACTAGTATAATCCACTTGTATTTTCATGTTTCATTATCTATGCATTTAAAAAAACTTTTGATTTCATCATACATTTATTTCAAAACTTCACCTCTTTTATTTTCTTTAAAAAGTTTTAGATTTCTGGGCTTCGGCTTACTTAATTTACGTTGTGCCTTCAGACGTTGTGTGATTTAAGTGCCGGTCACGAACTAAATTTTGGGTCTTTACATCGACGAGGTGGAGGAGGCCGGGGATGGAGCTCGACGAGACTATAGCGGCGGCAAAGAGGTCGACAAGCTCGCGGCGAGAATGTGGTGCCGCCGACGACGAGAATGTGGTGGCGACGGTGGGAAATTTTGGGGACGAGAGTGTGGTGACGAGAGAGTGGAGGAGGCGCGCGGGTGATCAATCGCGGAAGAGTTGGTGAGAATTTTGGGACGGTAGGAAATTATTTAGCCTAATTTTTTTTATAAATAACTCTTATTTATCCCTACGGATTAATCCGTAATTCTTTTTTTTGCGGTTCCGTGGGGTCAAATAAAAGATTACTTTTTAATATTTTTTAATTTATTTATGCCCCTACGATGGGCACCGTAAGGGTAAACCAATAGCCCTACGGATTAATCTGTAGGGGCAATAAAAAGTTGCCCCTACGATTTTCTATATCCGCAGGGGCAACCTCTTATTGTAGTAGTGTGAGTTGTTCGTTTTGAACGGTTGTGAATTTTTAAAAGTTGCAATCGCTGGTTTTAGATGACCTTTGAGAATCTATAAATAAGACCAATATCTTAAAAACAATACAAGTTCTTCTTCTCTACTATTCCATTACCATTTCGAATAGAATTTAAAAGTTTTTTCGATTTTTGCTGATCTCAGAAACTTCAGACTCTGTTGTATCCTAAGAGATACTTATCTGTAACCCTTTAGCAAACTCAATTTGAGTGGGAACAGGTAAATCCCTGAAGAAAGCCGATTGCGCCTCAAAATCAATAAATTCATTTACTTGTATTTATTATTTTTCCGATTCTTACATTAAATTTCTAACAATTTCAAGGATCTATTTTCGTCTACAATGGAGCCGGAATCCAGTTTAATCTCGATTAAAATTATGAACCAAGACCTTGTAAAACTTGATCGATTTGACGTGACAAACTACACCTGATAGGCAGACAAGATCCGCTTCCTTTTGACGGTGCTGAAGACATTTTATATACTCGACAACGATCTTACACCGATTCCGGCGCCTATTGATATTGACAGCGAAGCGGTTGTGAAGGCTAGAAAGAAATGAGAAGAGGATGAATGTCTCTGTAAAGGTCACATTCTGATCACCCTGTCGGATCGACTCTTTGATAACTACACCAAGACGACTTCAGCAAATGAAATTCGGAAGGATCCGAAGTTCAAATACAAAGTGGGGGAGCAAAGCACAAACAAGTATTTGATTTAAAAATATTTTGAGTATCATATAATTTATAAAAAGTCTATTTTAGACCAATGTCATGAACTTGAATTACTTTTTAATTAAATGAATGCTCTAGATATAAAATTACCTGAAACCTTCCAAGTTGGAGCAATCATATCAAAATTGTCCCATACTTGGAAAGTTTACCAAAAGAAATTGCTTCATAAGATAGAAAACTTCACTATCGAGCAAATTCAAAGAAATCTGTGAATTGAAGAGGAAGCCCGTAGAGGTTACTGTTGTAAACATATAGAGGGTGTTGTTTAGAAGGAGGCTAATCCAAACCATTCTATGCCCAACAAAGAAAATTTTAATAACAATCTTTAAAAAAATAAAGGTTGTTATATTTACGGTAAGGAAGGGCATTTTGCTCGTAAATGCAGCTACTGTAAAACTGGTTTCAACAAAGGAGGAAATCAGGAGATCATGTATGCGAACAATGTTGAGGAGGCCTACCGTGCCATGGTTACTGTTGTAAACAGTGGTATGATCACTGAAATGAATATGGTAAACTCAGATTCTGGGTGGTAGCTCGACCCCGGCACAAAAGTCCATATTTGCAAATATAAGTCAATGTTCAAGGACTTTGATGAGACAACTGATGGCCAGGAAGTCTTAATAGGGAACCAGAACCGTGCACCTGTACAAAGAAAGGGTTTTGTTGATCTTCACTTCATCCTGATATGAGAAAGAATTTCGTGTCTGCTGATTTGTTATGTAAAATGGATTTTAAATTTGTAATTGGATCCGACAAATTAATTTTGTCGAAGAATGAAACCTTTGTGGGAAAGGGCTATTCTTGTAATAGTATATTTGCATTTAGAATTAATGAAAATAAAGTGATTTCTGCTTATGTCTCGGAATCTTTTAATTTATGGCATGATAGATTATGACATTTAAATTTTCGATATTTAAAGAATAAATATAAACTTGGTTTAAATTTTTATGATTTTAGTAGTGATCATAAATGTGAGATTTGTATACAGTCAAAAATGTCTAAAAGACATTTTCCAAGAGTTGAAAGAAATTCAGAAATTTTAGACTTAATCCATTCTGATATATGTGAACTTAATAGAATGGTTACTAAAGGAGGGAGAAAGTATTTCATTATTTTTATAGATGACCATTCTATATATATAATGAAAAGTAAAGACGAAGTATTCTCTATGTATTGAATTTATAAGGCAGAAGTTGATAATCAATTTAGTAAGAAAATTAAAGTTCTTCGCAGTGATAGAGGGGGAGAATATTTCTCAAATGAATTTATAAATTTCTGTGAGCAACATGGTATATTGCATGAAATGACAGCACCATATACTTCTCAACAGAATGTTTTAGCGGAAAGGAAAAATCGCTCTTTTGTGGAAATGGTGATTTCTATATTATTAAATGCAAAATTGCGTTTAAATTTATGGGGAGAAGTTTTATTGAGAGCTTATCATTTACATAATAGAATTCTATCAATGAAGTCAAAAATCAGCTCATACGAATTATGGGAGAAAAGAAAGCCAAATTTGGCTTATTTAAAAGTATGAGGGTTTTGGCATATTATAGGGTTCCTGAATCTAAATGGACTAAATTAATTTCTAGAGCACTCAAAAGTGTATTTCTAGGATATACTGAACATAGTAAAGCCTATAGACCTCTTGATTTGGAATCTCATATAATAGCTGAATTTTTAGAAACAAACTTCAAGTCAGATGTTGTTCAACATACGCCATTTATAGAAAAAAACAACAATAAAAGAGAAATCTATTGACACTTCAAGTCAGATTTTGTTGATCCTAATTCTATTGTCTTTCTAATAATAGAAGATAGAAATATGGAGATCAATAAAGTACCTATTGTTCTGCATATAGAATATGATCCTATAAAGTATAGCGAGGCAATGGTTTCGAGAGACTCCGCATTTTGAAAAGAAACCATAAATGATGAAATGGATTCCATTATGTCTAATAACTCTTAGGTGTTAACTGATTTACCTAAGAATCTAAGACTATAGGATGTAAGTGGGTATTTAAAAGAAAGTACGATTCCGATGGATCTTTGCAAACGTTTAAGGCTAGACTCGTGGCGAAAGGGTTCAAACAAAGATATGGTGTCGATTATTTCGACACTTATATGCCTGTAGCATGTATAACATCTATCAGAATATTATTTTCTATAGCCTCTATATATATAGTTTATATATTCACAAAATGGATGTGAAAACTGCATTCTTAAATGGTGCGTTAGAAGAAGAGTTATATATGGAGCAACCCAAAGGGTTTGTACCTTCAGCAAATGAAAACAAAGTCTACAAATTAGTTAAATCTCTTTATGGTTTAAAACAGACATCCAAACAGTGGCATGAGAAATTTGATTCGATTATACTATCGAATGGTTTCCATCATAATAGCGCATATAAATGTATATACATGAAATATACTAAAGAGTATAGTATAGTTATATGCTTATACGTAGATGATTTATTAATTATCAGTAACAACATGTCGGGTGTAACTGAAACTAAAGAATATCTAATTTCTATATTTAAAATGAAAGATTTAGGAGAAATTAATACAATCTTAGAAATTAAGGTGGTAAAATATAGTGGGGGTTATGTGTTATGTCAATCTCATTATATTGAGAAGATAATCTCCAAATTTAATCATCTTTCTTTCAAGACGTATAATACTCCTTTTGATTCTGGTGTTGTACTAAAAGAGAACCCTTGTAGAGAAATGCCACAACTTGAATATATAAGTACTATTGGGTGTTTAATGTATGTAATACATTGCACAAGACCAGATATAGCTTTTGTTGTTTCTAAACTTAGTAGATTCACTAATAATCCAGAAGTAGAACATTGAAAAGCTATTGGCAGAATATTTAGTTATCTGAATGGAACTTTGAAATATAAGTTATTTTATAATAAATTTCCGGCGGTATTAGAAGGATATTCTGACGCAAGTAGGATAACTGGTTCAGAAGATAATAAATCTATATCTAGATAGGTATTCGCCCTTGGAGGATGTGTCATTTCATGGGCTTTAAAGAAACAAATATGTTTATCTCATCCAACCATGAAATCTGAATTTATTGCTTTGGCATCAGCCGATAAGGGGGCTGAATGGATTAGGAATATATTTTGGATATTAAATTTTGGCCCAATCATATGCCTCCAATATCCATATACTGTGATAACGAAGCAATATTGTTAGGAATCTACAGCAGTATTTATAATGGAAAATCAAGAAATATAAGCTTAAGACATGAATATGTGAGATAATTAATTAATAAAGAGGTTAGCACAATTACATATGTAATGTCAAGCAAAAACTTGGCAGGTCCTTTTACCAAGGGACTGGCCAAAGTCTTGGTAAGGACAACGTCGATTGACATGAGACTGAAATCCATTAAATAAAAATTAATAGTGATGATAACCTAACCTTCAACTAGAATTCTACTAGTATAAGGTTTAATGGTAATAATAAGCTACTATATAACTATGAGCACTGGTTATTTAAGTCACACAGTTGAAAACTAGTGATGCCGTCAAAATCGAAGAATGGTTTTGTAACTCTTAATGAAGTTCGCTCGTGTAGAAAATATGTTTGGAGAAGGAAACACAAGAACTTAACCTATGAAAATATAGAAGTGGTGGCGCTTCTCATAGAAGTTTAGGATTTACTTTCAAGATTTTCTTTGAATAAGGATCACACAAGGCCATTAATAGTGTTGAGTGAGAATAAAATTCTTAAACAAACAAGATATAAATATGTATGTTATGTTACCGGTTATATATCAAGAAGTAGCTGGTTTATTGCTTAGCAACTAGAAACTTCGTATCACCTTGTAATATTTACACTAACTAAAGGTTTAAACCGAAAAAAACCTTTAACCATGCATTATTATATCAATAGAGAATATAGATGAGAAGAAAATATATAAGCGCAAAGGTGGAGGATTGTTGGAGTTTTTGAGCGGGAAATTTGAATTTCGAAAATGCAGTTTTTGAACGGGGAATTTTAAGCGGAAAATTTGAACTTCGAAATTTAAATTTGAACGGTTAGTTTTGAGTGGTTGATTTTGAGCGGTTGTGCATTTTGAATTTTGAAAAGTTGCAATTGTTGGTTTTAGATTACCTTTGAAATCTATAAATAGGATCAATTTCTTAAAAACAATACTTCTTCTTCTCTGCTATTCCATTATTGTTTCGAATAAAATTTCGAAGTTTCTTCGATTTTTGCTGATTGCGGAAACTTTAGACTTTGGTGTATCGTGAGAGATTCTTGTCTGTAACCCTTTAACAAACTCAATTTGAGCGGGGACAAATAAATTCTTGAAGAAAGCCGATTGCGCCTCAGAGTCAATAAATTAATTTACTTGTACCCATTATTTTTTCGATTCCTACACTAAAGTGCTAAAACTCTCCATTTACAAACAAAAAAAACCCCAAAATGCAGCTCCATGAAATTGACCCCTTAAAAATGAGATTGAGAAGATGAAGGATGACTTGGAGAAGCAGGATATGGATTTGTGGAGAATGAGATTGACCCTTTGGAAATAGAATTAAAACCAGCATATATATATATATATATATATATATATATATATAGCCGCAACGGCTTTCGGGACAAAGATTTCATGTGAGTTTGTTTCTAAGAACAAGGGTTTATATGGAGTTCTATTACCAGGGATCAAAGAAAGCGGTTGTAGCTGTTATATATTAAGATCGCGAGGATTGATTAATTTCTTTTTTTTATCTCTGCTTTTCTATCTTCTTCCTTTTTTATTTTTTGTATGCCTATGTAACGAGTTTGGTGATGGATTGTAACTCAATTAGTGAGTTAGTGTAATCTTAGATTGACCTAATCCAGTACAGTACATCAATTTTTGCTTCTTAGGACATGCATTCCTGTAAATTTTGTATATTAATTTATTTTAGTCAATCATAAATTTTGGATTGCTTAATTAAATTTCAAATATGTAATTTCAACAACGGTTTAAATTTTCCTCTGAGTCCGTTTGATATGTAAAAAATTGGAGTTTCTCTGATGGAGCTTCTTTTCGGGCCTCCGTCAGATGTTGTCTTCCGTTGATCTTGCGGTGGACTTAGTTGACTATCTTCCTTCGCGTGCGGGTCTCAATGGGGTTTTGGAGGAAGTGGTGAGGTGAGAGAATTGTTGCCGAGTACCTGCAAAGAAGTCCCGGGATGGTTTGGTACCACCAAGGACCCTCCGACGCTTAAGTTAGTGATGAGATACGAGCAGAGTAACGGCATAAAAGTGTAAAAGATGGCTTACTTGACCCCTCTGTGATGGGGGTTTATATAGCGGTGGAGCACGCAGCAGCGGGCGCGAGAATCTCGCCGGCGGTTACGCCCCCGACGTCACGCCCGCGTATAAAGCGGATCGCCCGTTAATGGGAATCGTGATGGCGTGGAACGTGGGATGTTGTTGGCGCAGAATCTGCACATGGCGAGATTCGCGGAGCGGTGGTTACGCCTGTGAGCGATGGCCTCGGTCGGAAGGCCGAGGAAGACCGCCTCGGCCGGAGGCTCGGGGACGAGCGAGGACGCCGAGGAGCCCTGGTCCTGTGGCAGCTCGGCGTGAGCCACGGGACCGAGGAGACCAATCTGCAGGGAGCCCTGAGGAGGGCCAGCTTGTGCTTGCAGGCCGGGTAAAGGGTGGTCTGGTCGGCCCCTGTGGGCCCTTTCTTCCGAGTTCCGGGACACGTCACCTTCCACGTGTTATGATCTTGAGGATTGCCAATATTGAGCACTATCATTATCCCCCCACTCTTGTCCCGACCAGCTAGTGGTCGGGTCAGGAGTGGACTGCCGAGCCTCCCGAGGTGAGATCCCTTCCGGGGTTTCGTCGGGACGAGTCCTCGAGCCGTCGGTTGTCTCTTCCGCCAGCGAATCAAGACGATATCTTTGCATTTAAAGAAGGTGCGCCAGTTCATGCACTCTGCAATTGAAGCGGCGGTCCACGTGTCGAGCGTCGATTAGCTGATGCGATGTATGCAGGTCTGCGACGTCTGATAGGACGCGGCCCAGCGCTGGGCTGTCACATGGAACGATCGGGGTCGCTGGGTGCGAGGAGCCGTTTCGGCAGGAGACGATAGGCGCCGTTAGATGAGACCGTATGCAGCAATAAATATGGGTGGGGTCCGCCCTAGGGCCCTTACTCCTTCATATTTCCTCTCTCAAGCCTCAGCTGCTCGGCGCTCGTCTCCCCTCTTTCGTTTTCAACCTTTGAAGAATTTATTTTCCCAGGTTAGATGTCTTCCTCTATAGAATCAGTAGACGTTGTAGGAGTAGATGCTAGAGTTCCTTTAGATGTGTCCGAGTCTCCTCGGGGAGCAGGGGCTGGACCCTCTCCCCGGGGTCGTGAGGCGGGGGCCGCTTTCAGGAAGGAGGCGGCGGACGTGGCCCCCAGCACCTCGTGCTGGATGAAGCATGAGGACGAGCTCGTCAACGCCCAGGCTCGCTTCCACATCCCCTCGTGCTACATGCTTCGTCTGGCCAAGGAGGGAGAGAGGGCAGATCAGGTACGGGGCAGGGAGATTGCCCTGTACTCGGAAGCTTTTTGGGGCGGAATGGGCCTGCCCTTATCTCCTGAGGTCATCGCCGCTCTGAACTTCTTTGGTTTAGCCCCCGTCCAGCTAGTGCCGAACTCGTGGAGGATTCTCCTCGGGTTCTTGATCCGCCTGAAGTTGCAGTCGGTTCCCTTCAGCCTTTCCTTTCTTGATTCCTATCTCGTCTTCAAGAGTCACCCCGGCGGTCGAGCGGGCGACCCGAGATGAGTTTATTTTACTTTTAGGAAGCGGCCGGGGGTCACTGCCAGGACCAGGGTCGTGTCCTTGCCCTCCACCATTCATGATTGGAAAAAGAAATTTTTCTTCGTTCCCCCTCCCGAGGGCGAGGACTGGCCGGTGCCCACCAAGTGGTCGAGGGAGAAGTGTCTGCCGGGAAACCTGTCCGATGACCCCGCCGCGGTGAGAATGGCGTCATGGGAGACCGTCCCTCGACATGACGTGCTGCTGTCCGAGAGGGTTTTGAGCTGGACCGGGCTTAGCCTCGTCGGGTTCGTCGGTTGCTTTTTGGGTTTACATTTTACTCGTGTTGCTGATCTGTTGGGTGTTTGTTTCATGCAGGATCTATGGACTTCGGCTCTCTCCGAGATGCTATACGCCAGCCGAGGCAGCCTACTAGGGCCGGGGGCGCCAGCTCTTCTCGGGCGCAGCTCGCCCCGGCCCCTACTGCCCCGGTGGCGGCGCCTCGAGGACGCTCGGTGGCGGATCCCGCCCCGGGCCCCAGTAGAGCATCGGGTCAGAAGCGGGCCCTGATTCTAGAGGACACGACTTCGGAAGAGGAGATCGGCTCTCCCTCGGAGACACTCAAGAGGACTTCCCGGAGACCCTCCCGGGCCCGGTCCTCGCCGACAGTAGTGGAAGAAGGGGGGCTCCAGTTCGCGGTGCCGTCGAGGCTGTCGGTCGCGGACAGCCTCCTGCACGAAATAGAGACCTCGGCCGGGGGTCGAGTTCCTGGAGGGACCCTCAGGGCCCAGCTGGCGTCGATCGCCCAGGAGTCCGTGCAGGTAAGCCCCCAGTTCATCGTGAGATTTGGTGCACTTTTCTTTTTTCTGATCTTTTTGTGTCTTCCCAGGTTCTCCAGCACGTGGCCCTCGCCCTCCGCATGGAGACTGAGGTGGTAGCCCCGGCGTTGGAGGCCGCGGGTCAGCTCGCCTCGTTGCAAGAGAGCTCCAGGCGAGAGCAGGAGGCGATGTCGGCGAGGATCGCCGCCCTGGAGGGCGAGGTGGACGCCGGGAAAAGGGAGGTCGCCCGGCATCGCGAGGCCGCCGTGATCGCCGAGGGCAAGCTCGAGGACTCCCAGGTGCTCGCCAACAACCTGAAGAGGACGGTGAAGGCCCTCCAAAAGGAGCCGGGGCCGACGGTCGAGGTGTTTAAGTCGGCTGAATCGAGGGCCGTGACAAGCTATAAGGGGTCGAAGGATTTTTATAACGACCTGGCCGTGGCCACGACCTGCATTTGGCACGACGCCCTCTGTAACGTTTTGAAAATCGTTTCGGTGAAATTTCGAAAAATCGGTAAAATAAGGGGGTTTTCTGTAAAAAGTCAAAATACAAATATTTTATTATAAAAATTAAATATACATATTCTAGCTATGTAATTGCTATTATTTGGTGTTTATTGAGCCGCTGGTGAAATTTCAAATTTTCTGAAAAAAATATTATTTTATTATTATTTAAGCCGTCACTAATACATTTAATTAGGGAAAATTACAAATTGGAATGAGTTGAAACAAATTTTGTGTATCATAAAACATTAAATAAAATTTTATCATGTGGTTTTTGGAACGAAATCATTTGCCAAAACGGTTTAGAAATTATTGAAGAAAAAAGGCTTTTTTTTAGCGTAAATGGATGTTTGGGGTATTGTATTTATCATTTTCCATCACCCCACATCCATACACACACTCACACACCCCGATTTTCCTTCCCCCTTGACTGAATTCAGCAGCCCCCCCTCTCTTGTCCCCACTTGTTTTGCAAAAGAAAAGAAAAGAAAAGAGAAGAGAATGATAGAAGTAAAAAGTGGACTTTGACTTTTCTTCTCACTTTTTCCACCCCACTCTCTCTCCTCCCTCACCCACCCACAATTTCTGAACGAAATTGTGCAGGCCAACAGCAGCCCCCCCCCCTTCCTTCTTCTCCTCTCTTTCCATCAAAAAAAAAATTTGTCAAAAAAATCAATTAAAACCTCACCGAAATCAAAATCCGACTCCTACCCATTTTCCCTCATCTCCTTTAGCATGGATCTTGGTGCAAGGATTTCAAAATGGAGGTCTAGAATTCAAGTTTGATCATGGTTTGTGAGGTATAACTTTTGACCCATTATTCATTTTTTTTGATTTAAATTCCTTAATGAAGCTAATTAGGTGTTAAATTGTGGGTTTAATTGAATGTTTGGAAATTCAATTGGGAATTTTGAATTGAAGCTAGGGTTTGAATTAAATTAGGTTCTTTATCATTAGCTTATGATTGTAATGAGGGGATTAACATGTAATTGAATGCAAAATCTAATTTGGTTACTAGTTGCTAATTTGTTAGTTTAAAAATTGTGATAATTATGCTAAATTGCTAACTAGGTTTTAGAAATTAAATACAAACGTGGGATTAAAATCTAGTTAGGATTTTTAGCACATCATTAAGCTTTCCATGAGTGGTTTAACCATTTAATATATGCAAAACCAAGTTTAATTGTAAAATTGTGAATTTTACAATAAAAAGTGTTAAAATTGATATTTTTGCAATCTAGGATTTTGGAAATTATGCAAATTTATGTGATTAAATTATGGAAATGGTTTTTATGACTTATTTAAGTTATTTAATAAGTATTATGGCCGCTATAATTGTTTAAACATCGAGTTTTG
Source organism: Agapanthus africanus (assembly GCA_030015575.1). NCBI lineage: Eukaryota > Viridiplantae > Streptophyta > Magnoliopsida > Asparagales > Amaryllidaceae > Agapanthus > Agapanthus africanus. Next base: position 23,618,616 of record CM057344.1, read on the forward strand.
CACTAAAACGGGTAATTTTGCTTGCTAGTTTTTCGGAAAAAAACGGTTTTTAAAGTGAATTTGGGGTTTTTGTGAGTTTTAACCTAGTTTATATTAAAATTAGTGTGCGTGAATATGCAAATGAGTGTGATTGGATTTTTCTCGATGGTTTGACGTTTGTACATCGACATCGAGGGTTGGTTTGACTATTCTTGCATGCGTAGGCGATAGGTTTGGACCTATGCGTGATACGCGTGCCGATTTGATTTTCGTATGCCGTTTCGATTTCGAAGTTAGTTTTAATGCGATACGGTGCGTTATGATATATAGGTACCCCATGTGGACTTCGAGACGACCAGCAAGCGCGTGGCGACGTCGGCACCGGCGAGCGAGGACCAGGTGAGTAGATTTATATCTACGGGGAGAAGTCGGGTGGATGGCGTATAGCACCCCCGCAGTTCATGGTGATGTATACGGACACGTATACACATATATATATATTGGTTATATATTGTTTGAGTTATTGATGATAAATATGGATATTTGGTGTTCTTGGATGATTGAGTGTCGCGAAACCCTAGAGTAGCGGTCGCACCACACTTGCACACACCCACCCATACTTGCATACTTTCTTCTTTCTTTTATGCTTATTCGGGAATATATAGTTATGTGTTCACATAGGTATGGGATTGTGTGTTCACATACGGATTTGAGGATAGTACTTGGGATTTATGATGAGTCGATGAGATTTGATTTGAGGCCGTGAGATCGGTGATATAGCGGGGTTCGTATTTGAGATACGACATGACATTGTAGCGGGTCCTTGACGTAGTTTTTACACACGTGCATGCATACTTAGGCGATATCAGTATTGTACTAGATGTAGATCAGTACCAGATCATAATATTGATAAAGAGGATACCAGGTGAATAATATGATGAATGTGATTTTGACCCGTACCCAGAATTGGAGGATGCCGTACGACGGATTTACGTACGAGCTATATATTGATGATTGATCCGCACTCCTGACTTGGGATGTCTGATTATAAATATGGTATCGGATATGATATTATTGAGACGGGATCACCGACTAATATATATACAGGTATGTATATACATCGACTCAGATGTTAGGCGGTTTCCTTACCTGTAGTCCAGCTGGTTAGCTTAGCCTTTTAGTTTAGTTTAGTTGTTAGATTAGATTCGATTCTTACCTATTTCAAAAACTAACGAATCGTGGGTATTTTAAAAGACAGCCCAAGGGATCCTACGGAGATTTCAAAAGACGTATCTTTTCATAAAAACACCGTAGCCCCTATTTTCAAAACCCCATGATTCGTGTTATTTCAAAAGGCACCATTTGTAGGACTTATATTAGATTAGTGCAGATTAGTTATAGTTGCGTCTAGTATTCAGCTCCCGCTTATTTTTACTGTTCGCTCCGCATCGCATACTTATATTATAATTTCTTATTGCATTATTAATATCATGCTGTTAGGACACCAGCACCATTACCGATGACGCGTATGTACCACGTACACTTACTTGCCGGCTCACACACATCTTCATCGGTAATTGACATGTCACGAACACTTTAGAAAATACTATTTCATTTGACATAGGTTGTTAGCTAATAGTTTAGACATGATATTAGTGTACTTGCCTTATATGCTAGTTAGACATTGTAGTTATTGCCTACTACTTCATGCATGTTATTATTCACTGTTGTGTCGCATTCATGGATTCTCATGCCTATATTCACTGTTTACATGCTATTGATGACTTGGATTCGGATTTCATGAGATTTCTTGGATTTGGAGGAAAACCGCAAAAACATAAATAGACCTTTTCTCCCTTTTAAAATAAAAAGTGCGGTTTTCCCATGATGTATGAGTCGTCCACCATGAGTTTGCTGATGGATTTCGAGACCCGATTCGAGGAGTGGAGGAACCGTTTCGGGTACATGGTGGGCCCGGTATGGTACCCCGGGGCAAGAGGAATGTGGTGTTGACGTTGAGCCTGGCTGGGGAGCACTACCTACCGGTGATATTACCCGACACGTCGGATATCCGGAGGATACCGTCGTGGTCTTGAGATGAATTGTAGGGGCCGGTCTGGACTGACGGCGCCCTAGATATTGAGATTGAGACATTGATATTTCGAGACATTGAGATTTATGTTTTGTGTCGATGCTAGACACTGTTGATACTGATTTCATTTATGATACCTCAGTTTAAAAATACAAAGGAAATCTCACTAATTTATGAAAACAGTTCTTCATTTACATGTATTCTGTTTTCATGCATTCATACCTCATTCATATGATATATTGCTACCTGAGGCACTGACACGGGCACATGAGATTACACTCGGGTTAGATATTTACCCTAGCCTTGTTATAGGCTACGTGTTATTCCTATATTTGAGGACATATTATGATCATTGACCTAGGATTGCGTTATTTATGCGATTTCTGTGCGTAGATGTTTTTCTATTCACGAGTTGGCAACTCACCCCCGTTGTGCCCCAGTTTCTTGCAGGTTTTGCCGTACAGGTTTAATTACGGCTTTGCGGGCTCAGTTTCATTCGGGTGACTTGCTAGTAGGTGGGTTTTTCTTGTATCGTACCCATCATATTACCTTGTATAATATTATTCCGTTGTATCTAGTAAATTCCATCAACCAAATATGTATTTATTGAGATAGAGACCAGTGTTGTTTATTCTTTCGACCTTAGAGTCGCTCGTTATATTTCTGATGGTTTTGAGTTTCCTTTTGAGTTTTGATCTTCGCCGTTGGCGTTGTATATTATATTACTTGTGTGGTTGTGACCGTCGATTGACGAAGAGCTAGCTCCCGCTTGGGGATGCCTTTTTCTTGATTTCGTATATTATTCATGTTGTATCCCGTTTGGGGGCCAGTATTTACAAAGGAGACTCTGCCGAAATTTTCAGTAAATTTTTGATGTTTTAAAAACCGCATAATTCGGCTTATGCTATTGAAATTACTTGCTTTAAGTTGGTTTTTCCTGCACTCTACTACTTTTCTTGGTTTGGATTTCTGGGTTTTCGGTTTACTTAGATTACGTACGTCTCGAGACGTTCGTAGTTTAAGTGCCGGTCATATTCCGTACTTTCGGGTCGTGACAAAGTTGGTATCAGAGCGTTAGGTTTTAACCTTCGGAGCGTAGGATGACCCTTGGTTGATGGAATAGGTGACTAAAGTAGAGTGACGTACCGTTGATATGTTCCACGGCATATTTACGACACGCCACTCCACTTATGAAGCCTTAGGATGTACATTTCCTTGTTCAGTATTATATTCCTTCCTGATCTAGCCTCATCGGTACCAGTTTGGTTTTGCTGCTACGGTTATGGCAGGGAGAGCTACGGCTAGAGTTGCGGTCAGTACAAGCTCGTCACGAACGAGGATTGACCAGGGCATGATTCCGGCGACACACGATTGCAGAGATGTGTCTTTTTACTGTGTTTCCGCGCCACGAGCGTTTGGCAGATCGCCTTTATGAGGTTACTCAGATGTGCTGATCGACACTAGAGGATTGAGCCAATGATAGAGGCCAGCCAGATCTTGATGACCGTTGGTGTGTTGCTTACTCATGATGATTGAGGCACTGTTTAGCGTGCAGACGAGTGAGCTAGTTGTTGCTGCGAACGACGAGATATCGCCCCAGATGTTAGAGCTATTGCAGTATAAGTTGTACTAAGAGATGATAGAAGGTCGCTAGTCATCGAGGATGAATGACTAGGACATGTGGATCGTTCGCCTACCCCGATGAGAGGTCATCAGATAGATTGATTCCAGCTAGAGACGACTTCACGCGGAGACGTTGGGAGTCGACAGAGACGATCGAATGTCAGAAACCTATTATTCTAAGTTTAAGGTAGTCGGAAAGACATGCAGGCAATTCTATGGTCCCTCTAGAAGAATGAAACCCTAACTCGACTTAATGACCGTGTGAAAGCCTTTGAACCTTAGGGTTTGCGGCAGTTCTGCGGCGCCATTAGTGAGGCTTGGGTTTGCCCTTCTACGGCTGGACCACCGATGCTGTGGTATGTACTCGATACTATTAAACTGTACCCAAGATGTTGAGCTCTTGGGGGATTATGAGGTTTTGACGAATCGATTGGATGGCTCGACTTAATTCGGATGCTAGGTGGTGAGATGCATTCTTGGGAGACTCCAGATACGAGGATAGCCGTTGGAGCTCAGTCCATGCAGCCACGACGAGACTAGTCCGAAGCAGACGACATTAGAGAAAAGTGGAGTAAGAGGTTCGTGCCAGATCTAGATGAGATGGCGTTCCACTCCGCCGACATCAGAGATGCGATGCGCATGCCGAGGCATGGTACTTGGACTTACCTTCCAGAAGGAGTCGCGATGAGTATGCAGTCGTTCCAGAGCAAGATGCAGATATAGGAAAGGACAACGACTTCCGGACAGTTGGCAGAGACGAGGCATGGAATAGACCGTGAGCAGGATTCCTCCCAGGCCACTGATGCAATGATATTTGCACCCAGGATCAGATGTGTCACGTGCATTCAGAGAGCCAGAGGCCGACGCCAGTGATATGCTGCCTTGACAAGGCCGATGAGCCGAGAGACTGAGAGATTTGTAATTCCCAATGAAGACCTTGACCCAGGAATGGTCATTGTTACGCACACCAGCAGGCCAGGGTTCATGATCATCGACGAGACGTCCCATTAGTGACCGCGCCAGTTGGCCCGAGATTCTTAGAGGATGCGCTTGAGCAGTACTATTCCGCCATTATTGATTTCGATGTTTTGGGTGATTTATTCGCATGATTTGATTTTGATGATTGTGGATTTAAGATCCTTGCACAGTGTTACACTTGATATCGTTTTCGTGCTTTGGTTTCACATGTTTGTGATTTTACGGTTTTAGACACTTGAGTTGATTTTGTGCGTATGCATGCACACGATTTGGTTCCTGCACTCTGTAAGTCCACGTTGCGACCCCCGGTTCTTACGGGGAGGCGGAAACGGTATAAAAATCAAATTTTTAGCGCAAGGGGCAACATGGACTAAGCAAAGTCGGGATCTTTGACTAAACTAAAACTAGCAAACTTATCTAAAGAGAGTTAGCTACTCGGATGGAGATGGTTATACCTAAACTTGAACTCCTTCGCTTCAAGCTCCGATGGTGGTCCGATGGCTCCTTCTCGTCGTCTCCATACGCCGAAGATAGATCCACTTGAAAGCTCCAACCTTTTGCTCCTTCTTCGTTCTTTGAAGAAACTAGTTCACTTGGTTTGCTAAACCTAGTGAACTAGAATGAGTAGAGAGGAAATAGAATGGGATTTTATCTATGGTTCTTGATTCTCAACTCATGAGACAAGAGAACCATAGATCAAGAGAGGGAGCAAGAGGTTGAGGGTGAGAGCAAGAGGAGAGCTCAAGAACAAGAGAGAGAATGAGCAAGAAAAAAAAATGAGCAAGTATTTTGTCTCTCACCCTCTCATAATCCAAAGCAACGATAACTCATCATATTAACAAAAGTCTTATGTGATGGTTAGAAGCAACCACAACCATATCATTTCATGCACTCATTTTACACAAATGAGCAAGTAAACAAAAGTCTTTGCCATGAAATGATGGCTATGGTTATCATGATGGTCAACTAGTCAAGCCTAGTCAACCGGTCAACAAGTCAACAAAAGTCAACAAGTCAACAAAGTCAACAAGTCAACAACCATATCACCATAATACTTAATTAATATAATAGTTAATCACATATCATATTCTCATTAGGGTTGAGCATAAAGTCAAATAGTCAACGGTCAACTGTCAACAACCCTAATGAGAATCCGCTGCCTCTGCCTCCCTGTCAACTGTGCATACACACCCGCATCCGCGTTCCGAGGAACACGAATGCAAACTGGATAAATCCAATCCCATAAGGTACACTAGGATCTGGCCTAAACCAAAGCCCGCTAGTGTAAACTGTCCGGACACTGTACGTGCACAAGTGCACGGATGTGACCGAACCCTGTCGCAAAACCATGCGACCTGTCGCAATACCATGCGACCTCTACTCTTTTGCCTAAAGGCGAAAAGCTTTCTGTGTGGGACTCTAAAGACTCGACACTACGCTGGCAGTGGGTTTAACCACAGACCGCAAGCGGCACTAGCTGTGCGTAACGGTCCCCAGGTAATGCCGACAAGAAGACCGACGAGGCGAAACCCATCTGAACTCCTACTGAGCCTGAGTGTGACATTCTCCGTACAGTCCGGTCTGTTCGTCTGATACATCGCATGGCGGGCCTAGGGGGCAGTAAACGTCAGTCCCCCAATAGCGGTACAAGTCGTGCCGGAGCGAAGCCCAAAACACCCTGAGATAACACTGGAAACCTACCAGTATATCTCGTTTGCCCTGGCCAGGGACTACTCGTGTAATGGCTCTCCTAGACACAGCACGATGTCAACCCCCAATACCGGGAGAGACGAATCCTGTCTAACCGTCACTGCCTCCAAGTGCTTCGGGACTGCACCCAACCACTACCTGTTTGCACGACTCCTTTAAGCCGTGGTAGGGTAGTGATCAAAGTACAGTGGGAACACACTCGAGGCGGAGTGACAGTGTCAAGTCAGCGGACTAAGCTGTACTCATGTCACCTGGGAACTGATAACTGACGATAGGTATAATACCAACTAGTCAGTTCCCGACGAGTCCTGTCCAGTGTACCCGTAACCTAACGAGCACCCGCATACTATCTCAAGTACGACGTACTGACGGCTGTGGGACAGACCGTCTCCCACACTGGGATGAGAAGCGCATGCGCTGGTCTACTCCGGAGTATCGATGCCCTGTCTCGATAGTCCTGCGATCAGGGACCTGCATAAGGATGTGCTTATAGATTACCCAGCCCCACTAGTGTGACGGCCATCACATCGCTGGTAATCAAGCAAAGATCCTAAGGGCTCTACTAATGTGTATAGGCGATATACAAAAAATAAACACATGTACACATTGAAGTAGAAACAAACCAAGTAGCATACTACTATTTTGAGCAAGATTGTATATACAAGGTGAATATCCCAAGCATCCATTAAGTAATATACAAACTAGTATGATACAGTAATGGCCTCTAGGGCATATACACTAACAATCTCCCACTTGCACTAAGGCCATGTACTGGCGTATCGAAGACCTATCATCTCGATCAGCCGCTCGAACTGAGTCTGGGGCAGGGCCTTGGTGAATGGATCGGCAGTGTTATCTTCTGAAGCGACTCTCCGAACCTCGATCTCCTGGCGATCTACGATCTCCCTGATCAGGTGATACCGCCTCAAGATGTGCCTGGATTTCTGATGGGACCTGGGTTCCTTCGCTTAAGCTATAGCCCCGTTGTTGTCGCAATACAGAGGTATTGGATCAACAATGGACGGAACCACTTGAAGTTCTTTCAAGAACTTCCTCATCCAGACAGTTTCTTTTGCGGCATCAGATGCAGCGATGTATTCCGCTTCCATCGTCGAGTCTGCAACGGTTTCCTGTTTGGAACTCTTCCAACACACCGCCCCTCCATTGAGGGTAAAGACAAAACCCGACATGGACTTGGAATCATCCTTGTCACTCTGGAAGCTGGAGTCAGCAAAGGCCTCGATCTGGAGGTCTTTTCCGCCATACACCAAGAACATCTCCTTAGTCCTTCTCAGGTACTTGAGAATGTTCTTTACCGCTATCCAGTGTTTCTCCCCAGGGTTTGACTGATACCAGCTTACCACACTTAGTGCATAAGCTACATCTGGTCTAGTACACAACATCGCATACATTATAGAGCCTACCGCAGATGCGTAGGGTATAATAGACATGCGATCCCTCTCCAAATCAGTCTTGGGAGACATCTCTTTAGAGAGGGTGATCCCGTGACAAGCCGGTAGGTTACCGCGCTTGGAATCTTCCATACTGAATCTCTTCAGTATGGTGTCGATGTACCTGGACTGCGAAAGTCCTAATATCCTCTTGGATCTGTCACGGTAGATCCGGATACCCAGAATATACGAGGCATCACCCAGGTCTTTCATGGAGAACCTGTGTGACAAGAACCCCTTGACAGATTGTAGCATAGGAATGTCATTTCCTATTAAGAGAATGTCATCCACGTATAAAACGAGGAATACTACAGTTCTCGCTACAAATCTACTATAGATGCATGGTTCATCTGGATTTTTGATAAAGCCAAATTCTTTGACCGTCTCATCAAAGCAGATGTTCCAACTCCGCGATGCCTGCTTTAGTCCATAGATGGACTTAAGCAACTTGCACACCTTTCCGCTGCTCCCACTCTGAATGAAACCCTCTGGTTGGTCCATATAGACACACTCCTCTAAATTTCCATTTAGAAAAGCTGTCTTTACGTCCATTTGCCAGATCTCATAATCGTGGAAGGCAGCAATGGCAAGAAGGATCCGAATGGATTTCAGCATGGCTACTGGAGAAAAGGTTTCGTCATAGTCCAAGCCAGGTCTTTGACGGAAACCCTTTGCTACCAGCCTAGCTTTATAGGTCTCAACCTGTCCATCTACACCAATCTTCCTTTTGAAGATCCACTTGCATCCTACGGGTTTTACCCCGTCTGGAGCAATGTCCAACGTCCATACCTTGTTGGTGTACATGGACTCCATTTCGGTCCGCATTGCATCCAGCCATTTCACTGAGTCAACGCTCTGAACGGCCTGCTGGAAGCTAGTAGGCTCATCATAGTCTATGATGCAATCCTCTCTATCCCCGTCTACGAGAAAACCGTAGTATCTCTCGGGCGGATGAGTCTGCCTACTACTCCTGCGGAGCGGCGTAGGAATGTCCTGTTCTTCCGAACCCTCTGGTTCCACTAAACTTTCAGTAATAGTCCGTGGTTCTGGAATTTCTTCCAGTTCTACTGCGCTCCCACTTATTTCTTTTTCTATGAACTGGTGTTCTAGAAAGTGGGCATGACGAGAAACAAGAACTTTTTGTTCCTCTTCACAGTAGAAGAAATATCCCTTGGAATTCTTTGGATATCCCACAAACTTGCACAGTACTGAGCGTGCCTCGAGCTTGTCCGCATGCTGCTTTTTGACAAAAGCTGGACTTCCCCATATCTTAATGTGATTAAGATGGGGTCTCTTCCCACACCACATCTCAAATGGCGTAGTAGGCACAGTCTTAGTGGGAACTCGGTTCAAAAGGTATGCGGCTGATTCTAGCGCATATCCCCAGAATGATCGCGGCAACTCAGCGTTACTCATCATGGACCGCACCATATCCAATAGGGTGCGGTTCCGTCTCTCCGATACACCGTTATGTTGCGGGGTGTATGGAGGAGTAAGCTGAGAGAGAATTCCATTCTCTTTTAAATAGTCCAGGAACTCGGCACTTAAGTATTCTCCACCTCGATCCGATCTTAGAATCTTAATACTTTTGCCGGTCTGTTTCTCCACTTCATTCTTATACTCCTGGAATTTTCCAAAGGCCTCGGACTTATGTTTCATTAAGAAGACATAACCGTACCTTGAGAAGTCATCCGTAAAAGTAATGAAGTAAGAATGTTCGCTTCGGGCATGTGTAGACATTGGACCGCACACGTCACTGTGTACGAGTCCTAAGAGCTCGCTCGCTCTTACTCCATGTCCAGTAAACGGAGTCTTTGTCATCTTTCCTTTGAGACAGGATTGACAAGTGGCATACGACTGATATTCGAACGCATTCAAATACCCTTCTGTATGTAACTTCGTCAACCTTCTCTCATTGATGTGACCCAATCTACAATGCCATAAGAAAGTCTGATTTATTTCTGGAGACTTTCTTTTGTGTGTATTCTGGACATTAAAAATCTGTGGTTGGTTTAACACGTATATACTATTACTCAAAGTACCTGACCCAATCAAAACTTGATTAAGGTGAATGTTTACAACATTGCTTACAAACGCAAATTCATAACCTTCTTTAGAAACTAAAGATACAGAAATGATATTACAAGTTGCGTTGGGTACAAAAAAGCAATACGCAAAACCAAACATGTCCATCTGACATTCCCAGGTGATAGTCCCCCACGGCTTTAGCATCCATGCTAGCTCCGTTCGCAACTCTGAGGGTCATGTCACCTGCCTTCAAAACCCTACGGTTTCTCAACGCCTGCAAAGAATTACAGATATGAGATCCTGATCCGGTATCCAATACCAGGAAGTAGAGTTTATTGAAAGACAGTTTTCAATAACATACACACCTGAAGCTGAAGCTGCAAACCTGCTTCAATTCCTGTGTTCTGGCCTTCCAGCCCTGCAATCATTCTTCCAGTGTCCTCTCTTATGACAATAGAAGCATTCTTCCTTATCCACAAGCTTCCCCGCTATCTTTGTTGCTTTACCTTTTCCCTTCGTATCCACTTTACTAACACCGCCCCTTGGTTTGGCGGGGGCCTTCTTCTTCTTTCCCTTGGCTTTCGCCTTGGACCTAGAAGAAGATGATCCTCCTACAAACAAAGTGGATGTATCCCTACCTTTCTGTAGGGTGCCCTCTGCGCTCCTCAGCATGTTGAGGAGCTCTGAAAGTTCAACCTCTTTTTCTTGTAGGTTGAAGTTCAGTATGAACTGGGCGTAAGTGGAAGGAAGGGACTGGAGAACTATATCCGTATATAGCTCACTCTCTAATGTGATCCCTAGGTCAGCGAGCTCCTCAATGTAGCCGATCATCTTTAGCACGTGCTCGGCTACTGATGATCCGACGGCCATTCTTGTCGAAAATAACTTTTTCGACGCTTCGTATCTTGCGATACGTGATTGCTCTCCATACAGTTCTTTTGTATGAAGCAATATGGACTCCATGTCCATATTCTCATGCCTCCTCTGATGTTCGTTGTCCATCGAGGCAAGCAGGAGGCACTTGGCCTTCGCGCTATCAATCTCCCAAGTCTTGCGGATTTCCTTATCCGCGACGCTGGAAGTTGGACCAGGGACAGGGGGAGCTTTGGTGGTAAGAAGATACCCCAGCTTGTCATAAGTGATTGCTATCTTGACATTCCTGAGCCAATCTTTGTAGTTTGGCCCTGTCAGTTTGTTTTTATCTAGGAGTAACTTAAGTCCAGTCATGTTGATTGGTCGCTGCAATTAGGAGAGAGAAGAAGAAACACTCAGCATGATGCTCTTGCAAGTTTAGAGTGGTTTTTAGTTTGTCTAAACAGGATGGCTCCCACTGTTTCTCGAATCCCTCCTCAAACCATAAAGGAAGAATTAGTCAGGATCAATCCCACCGTACAATACTTGCTTAACCGTTCAGCCAGGCCGGTGTCGGTACTTCGAGGGAGGTTTTCCAACGCTTTCGCGAAGTTCCTTAATTAAAGAACCTCTTTTCCCTGGGGGCGTAGCCCCGCTAACACCTTTCTAGGCACCTACTAGGTTTATAGCATTGATCGTTAAGTGAGAAATTTCCCGAGGAGTAGCATATACTCACAGTAGGATCGGGATCCAAATATCATCGCGTGACGAAACTGAAGGAATCCTACCAGAATCATCACACTCCAAATGGTATGCAAATCTAGCAAGTTTCAGTACTTATGAAATGTTGGAGATAGTGCCCTCATAGTCAATTATTGGATCGCAGGTACGTGATTGCAATGATTGCGGAGGACCTATCCCGGTAGGACAGTCTTACTCGAAATGATAGTATGCTATCTGGTTTGCCTTTATCAGTTGTGTACATATTCAGGTGACTGATTGCATGTTACACTTTGATAGAGCCCTTAGGATCTTGCTTTACTACCAACTGTATGAGGGCGATCATATACGTGAGAGTTGGGTAGTTTATATGCATATCCTTAATTGTGGTCCCTAGTCGTGGGAGTTTCGAGACAGGGCATCGATACTCCGGAGTAGACTAGTGTGTACAGTCGAGACCCCGACAAGGGGCGGTGGCCGGTCTCACAAGCCACTGGTGACAGTTGGATCACCTAAGATGTATACAGGTGCTCATTGGGTTATGAGTACACCGGACAGGACTCGCCGGGAATCTGCTAGTTAGTATTATATCTACCGTCAGATAGCAGTTCCCTGGTGACATGTGTACAGGTTAGTTCATCGACCTGAGGTCGTCATTTGTCTCGTGTGAGTTCCCACTGTGCTTTGATTACTACCCTACCACGGCTCAAAGGAGTCGTGCAAACAGGTAGCTTTTGGGTACAGTCCCGAGCCATATGGAGGCACGTGAGCGGATCGGCAGGGGATTCGTCTCTCCCGGTATTGGGGGCGAGATCGTGCTGTGTCTAGGAGAGCCATTACACAAAGTCCATGGCCATGGCAAGAGATTTACTGGTAGGTACTCCAGTAGTATCTCAGGGTGTAATTGGGCTTCACTCCGACACGACTTATACTGCTTCTGGGGGTCTGACGTTACTAGCCCCCTAGGCGGATATGCGATACTCATTGACGAACGGACCGGACTGTATATACATTGTCACTGTTAGGCTCAGTAGGGTTTTCGGAGGAGTTCGCTCATCGGTCTCCCTTGAGTTCGCTCCTCGGCCACCCTTGAGGTCAGTCCATGGGCAGCCGTTACGCATTGCTAGTGCCGCTGACGGTTTGTGGTTAAACCCACTGCCAGGGTGCTGACGAGTCATTAGAGTCCCCCACAGACAGTTTCCCAAGTTCGGGCGAAACGTTGTAGAGGCCGTATGGTTTTATGGCAGGGTTCGGAAAATGCACGTGCGTTTGCGCACGTGTTATTTTTCGGGCAGATAATACTGGTCGGCTTTGGTTTAAGCCGGATCCGAGTATTATATTGAGTAGGTATAATATCTTTGTCTCAGTTGCATTTGTATTCGGTCGTAATACAAATGCGGGTATTTTTATACAGTTTCGGGGTTATCCTGAAAGTCGTTTCAGGATCACTTTTGGAAGTTGCCAGTTTCCAGTTTTCTATCAGCCGTCTTTTAACATTTGGTTAAAGACGGATTTATCTTTTCTACAGATAATGTGAGTCAGTGTTCTAGAATATTCTAGATGAGGTGACTAGGCTTATTGGTGTAGGTTTTTCATTGGTTGCATTTATTAAGTGGTGACTATGCTTAATGACTCATGCTTTGAAGTTAAAGCTTTTTGTTTTCCTTAAGATATTTCCTTCTTGATCTTTAAGTGAGAAGCTTTCTTTTGTTCACCCCCCCTCTCCTACGGTCACCTCCCTCATTCTATAAAGAGGCCGGCCCCTCTCTCTCTCTCTCATGGTTGTTGATTTCATCGGTTAGAAAAGATATGATAATTTTGGGGTGTATGGAATTCACAGTTCATTTCATTCCATCACCCGATTTCCACGGCAACTTCATTAACCGATCGTCCACGGACTTGGACGAAGTGAGACAAAGTCATTTACTCATTCTCTACATCATTCTTGGTCGTCTCTTTTGGCAAACTTGACGACCGAGTTGCCTCGAGTCAGAGGCGGGAGCCCGTTTAAAGAACCGATCATGTGGTGCCACTTCGACGATGGACTTGGAGATCGACGAGATCGGAGCAGCCGCAACGGAGCGTGGGATGATGGTTGAAGAACGAAGGACTCGGATCGTTCGGTACAATCCTTCTTCCCTCTTTGTAGATTGTTAGTTTAGCAATAATGGCAGATCCGGGTTAAAGTATACGATAGCGCCAAGTTTAAAAGTTTTATTCCGCATTTGGCATCTGTAGACTGCCGGGGCGCTAACGTAGACTAACATGAAACTCCCGATGTGGATTTTTTGCCCCATGCTCTTATGACCTTGACTTTGGCCAAAATATCATAAGTCACATGTCAAGTTCTACCCGTCATTATCCAGGTTAATTTGGATCCATCCGTACCTACCCTTGACTTTGGCCAAAATGGCAGTACGACTGTCCCAAACCAACGCATCTATCTATGCTACACATGAACACCCAATAGCTACCAATCACTGTGCCTTGACTTTGGCCAACATACACAGCTTGAATACTATTGACTATTCATGTGAAACGACGGAGGGCTACGGATGGTTTTGGCAAAACCGTGAACGTAGTGAACTTGATTTGGTCGATGGAACGAGATAGCTTTTAAAAGGAGTGGCTCAAGCTCCGCATTTAAAAGTTTGTTTTGAAAAGAACCGAGTGGTTTTTCGAAAGTGTTCCAACGACTTTAACTTGGTTTATTATCTTGCATTAGTTCTTTTAATGCGTGATATTCTTGCATTAGTTCTTTTAATGCGTCCCATCATTTAATCCTACCATTGCAGAAAACAACCAAAATATGACGTACGCTTATGCCATTCGCATTCGCCACGGGGCCCCGTCATTACCCGTTAGGTTACTTAACTAACGACAGAGCGGGGGCTGGGCTAGCGCGTCTGTAAAACATAAGCAACGCCTAAATAATATCATATATAGATATACTGCAATGATAAACATTTCAGATCACAGATAAATACATTGGATATACTAGGAATCTGTAATTTGTACGAGCCTGTAACAAAAACAGATTACACGGTCGCGGTGAATAGCCAAAACCCCACCCAAGACCCCTACGGGTGCGGCAAACTACCCGCCAAGTACCCGAAGCGTAGCAACCTCCCTCATCTCCATGAGTAGGCCACTCGACACTTCGGCATACCCAGTAGTTTGTGCACCCCTCCATGGGTCTATCCTAGGAGCAAAAACAGTAAAAAGAAATTATACAATGACGGCTACAACCCCGACCCGGTTGTGCGGCCATACAAATAATTATTACATCAATTTACAAATTTACATGAATTGCAAGAAAAGAAAACTCTCGTCTCACAACCCCCGGCTATTCACCCGCGACAATCCAACATATTTATATACACATTCCAGCACATTATTGATCATGTATAACCCCGACCAATCGACTTATAGCGATTAGCCGACGTTCAATACATGCAAACATCACAGATATAACCATCATAGTCAAAGTGCAGTGAAGTTCGGAAAAAATACGGAATTATAGGACCCCAAAAGGAAATTTCTTTTCTGGAAAATCTGGGCACATATAATATATTTCAAAAATCCCAAAACCAACACAGACACACACTGCACGAAAAACGATGCAGAGAAGACGACAAACCGTGGCGCTTCCGCGGCAGATGCCTACCTCGTGCGGCGGAAGCGCGGCGGTTTGAACGAAACAGTGGACCGTTTTTCATGGGTGTTCACACAAAACCCTGAGCCGAATTTAGGAGTATAAAGTTTTTCATTTTGACCAGAAAAAATTTCAACAGAAACTCAGGTTTTGTAAAAGTTAGGTTTTTGGATTTTTTTCGGTTCCGAACTTCGTTACACTTTACTACCAAGCTAGTTTAAGTTTAGTTAGGCTCTGATACCACTGTAAGTCCACGTTGCGACCCCCGGTTCTTACGGGGAGGCGGAAACGGTATAAAAATCAAATTTTTAGCGCAAGGGGCAACATGGACTAAGCAAAGTCGGGATCTTTGACTAAACTAAAACTAGCAAACTTATCTAAAGAGAGTTAGCTACTCGGATGGAGATGGTTATACCTAAACTTGAACTCCTTCGCTTCAAGCTCCGATGGTGGTCCGATGGCTCCTTCTCGTCGTCTCCGTACGCCGAAGATAGATCAACTTGAAAGCTCCAACCTTTAGCTCCTTCTTCATTCTTTGAAGAAACTAGTTCACTTGGTTTGCTAAACCTAGTGAACTAGAATGAGTAGAGAGGAAATAGAATGGGATTTTATCTATGGTTCTTGATTCTCAACTCATGAGACAAGAGAACCATAGATCAAGAGAGGGAGCAAGAGGTTGAGGGTGAGAGCAAGAGGAGAGCTCAAGAACAAGAGAGAGAATGAGCAAGAAAAAAAAATGAGCAAGTATTTTGTCTCTCACCCTCTCATAATCCAAAGCAACGATAACTCATCATATTAACAAAAGTCTTATGTGATGGTTAGAAGCAACCACAACCATATCATTTCATGCACTCATTTTACACAAATGAGCAAGTAAACAAAAGTCTTTGCCATGAAATGATGGCTATGGTTATCATGATGGTCAACTAGTCAAGCCTAGTCAACCGGTCAACAAGTCAACAAAAGTCAACAAGTCAACAAAGTCAACAAGTCAACAAAAGTCAACAAGTCAACAACCATATCACCATAATACTTAATTAATATAATAGTTAATCACATATCATATTCTCATTAGGGTTGAGCATAAAGTCAAATAGTCAACGGTCAACTGTCAACAACCCTAATGAGAATCCGCTGCCTCTGCCTCCCTGTCAACTGTGCATACACACCCACATCCGCGTTCCGAGGAACACGAATACAAACTGGATAAATCCAATCCCATAAGGTACACTAGGATCTGGCCTAAACCAAAGCCCGCTAGTGTAAACTGTCCGGACACTGTACGTGCACAAGTGCACGGATGTGACCGAACCCTGTCGCAAAACCATGCGACCTGTCGCAATACCATGCGACCTCTACTCTTTTGCCTAAAGGCGAAAAGCTTTCTGTGTGGGACTCTAAAGACTCGACACTACGCTGGCAGTGGGTTTAACCACAGACCGCAAGCGGCACTAGCTGTGCGTAACGGTCCCCAGGTAATGCCGACAAGAAGACCGACGAGGCGAAACCCATCTGAACTCCTACTGAGCCTGAGTGTGACATTCTCCGTACAGTCCGGTCTGTTCGTTTGATACATCGCATGGCGGGCCTAGGGGCGGTAAACGTCAGTCCCCCAATAGCGGTACAAGTCGTGCTGGAGCGAAGCCCAAAACACCCTGAGATAACACTGGAAACCTACCAGTATATCTCGTTTGCCCTGGCCAGGGACTACTCGTGTAATGGCTCTCCTAGACACAGCGCGATGTCAACCCCCAATACCGGGAGAGACGAATCCTGTCTAACCGTCACTGCCTCCAAGTGCTTCGGGACTGCACCCAACCACTACCTGTTTGCACGACTCCTTTGAGCCGTGGTAGGGTAGTGATCAAAATACAGTGGGAACACACTCGAGGCGGAGTGACAGTGTCAAGTCAGCGGACTAAGCTGTACTCATGTCACCTGGGAACTGATAACTGACGATAGGTATAATACCAACTAGTCAGTTCCCGACGAGTCCTGTCCAGTGTACCCGTAACCTAACGAGCACCCGCATACTATCTCAAGTACGACGTACTGACGGCTGTGGGACAGACCGTCTCCCACACTGGGATGAGAAGCGCATGCGCTGGTCTACTCCGGAGTATCGATGCCCTGTCTCGATAGTCCTGCGACCAGGGACCTGCATAAGGATGTGCTTATAGATTACCCAGCCCCACTAGTGTGACGGCCATCACATCGCTGGTAATCAAGCAAAGATCCTAAGGGCTCTACTAATGTGTATAGGCGATATACAAAAAATAAACACATGTACACATTGAAGTAGAAACAAACCAAGTAGCATACTACTATTTTGAGCAAGATTGTATATACAAGGTGAATATCCCAAGCATCCATTAAGTAATATACAAACTAGTATGATACAGTAATGGCCTCTAGGGCATATACACTAACACACTCTGTATAGTTTATATATGCTTGCAGTGCAGTGATACGCCTTTTGTGCACTTAGATGCATTGGACTTTGATTTCGATGGTGATGTTCGATATTTGTTTTGTGCACCTCGTGCACCTGATTTGATTTTGCGCATGTTCGGCGCCTGATATTGGATTTCATGATTTCGTGCATGATGGATGCCCCTGGTTTTGGGTTTGAGCGCATGTTGAGCGCATGTCTTGAGATGCGATTTTGGTGCACACCAGATGCACTAAATCGAGATTTTTCGTGCATGTCAGATGCACCTGATTTTGCTGTCAGGCACACATGTTGCCTACGACAGATGTTTCGTGCACACCCGATGCACTTAGATGTTGTTTCTGTGCGCATGTATGGCACATTCATGGATTTTGATTTCCGTGCGCACCAGACGCACGTAGCATTCATGTGCATATTTTGGGGATTGATTTCGTATAGAGCAGTACGTTTTTATGATATTGCTATGTGTTTTCGTACTGAGCAGGACTAGTCAGAGGACAGTACCTGAATATATTTGGCATTCATTTCCTTCAGATATTTACATATATAGATTTGATATTTACATGTATAGTTTCGAGTTATATCATATTGGTTTTATATTGGATTTGACATTTGTGTCTTTACCGTGACTCCGATGATTGCGGGATGCTTGACGGAGTTTTGATTTTGAGTTATCTGCTCATTACTCATGCGCATGTATTGCGCTATGATGCGTTTTATATACTTAGGATTTCGGAGCCCCGACGACTTGATGGTTTTGCTTAGATGTTTTTGTATTTGGGGGGAGTTTGAATTTAAATTCGGGGACCGAATTTCTTTAAGGGGGGAAGATTGTAACGTTTTGAAAATTGTTTCGGTGAAATTTCGAAAAATCGGTAAAATAAGGGGGTTTTCTGTAAAAAGTCAAAATACAAATATCTTATTATAAAAATTAAATATACATATTCTAGCTATGTAATTGCTATTATTTGGTGTTTATTGAGCCGCTGGTGAAATTTCAAATTTTCTGAAAAAAATATTATTTTATTATTATTTAAGCCGTCACTAATACATTTAATTAGGGAAAATTACAAATTGGAATGAGTTGAAATAAATTTTGTGCATCATAAAACATTAAATAAAATTTTATCATTTGCCAAAACGGTTTAGAAATTATTGAAGAAAAAAGGCTTTTTTTTAGCGTAAATGGATGTTTGGGGTATTGTATTTATCATTTTCCATCACCCCACATCCATACACACACTCACACACCCCGATTTTCCTTCCCCCTTGACTGAATTCAGCAGCCCCCCCTCTCTTGTCCCCACTTGTTTTGCAAAAGAAAAGAAAAGGAAAGGAAAGAGAATGATAGAAGTAAAAGGTGGACTTTGACTTTTCTTCTCACTTTTTCCACCCCACTCTCTCTCCTCCCTCACCCACCCACAATTTCTGAACAAAATTGTGCAGGCCAACAGCAGCCCCCCCCCCCCCTTCCTTCTTCTCCTCTCTTTCCATCAAAAAAAAATTTGTCAAAAAAATCAATTAAAACCTCACCGAAATCAAAATCCGACTCCTACCCATTTTCCCTCATCTCCTTTAGCATGGATCTTGGTGCAAGGATTTCAAAATGGAGGTCTAGAATTCAAGTTTAATCATGGTTTGTGAGGTATAACTTTTGACCCATTATTCATTTTTTTTGATTTAAATTCCTTAATGAAGCTAATTAGGTGTTAAATTGTGGGTTTAATTGAATGTTTGGAAATTCAATTGGGAATTTTGAATTGAAGCTAGGGTTTGAATTAAATTAGGTTCTTTATCATTAGCTTATGATTGTAATGAGGGGATTAACATGTAATTGAATGCAAAATCTAATTTGGTTACTAGTTGCTAATTTGTTAGTTTAAAAATGGTGATAATTATGCTAAATTGCTAACTAGGTTTTAGAAATTAAATACAAACGTGGGATTAAAATCTAGTTAGGATTTTTAGCACATCATTAAGGTTTCCATAAGTGGTTTAACCATTTAATATATGCAAAACCAAGTTTAATTGTAAAATTGTGAATTTTACAATAAAAAGTGTTAAAATTGATATTTTTGCAATCTAGGATTTTGGAAATTATGCAAATTTATGTGATTAAATTATGGAAATGGTTTTTATGACTTATTTAAGTTATTTAATAAGTATTATGGCCGCTAGAATTGTTTAAACATCGAGTTTTGCACTAAAACGGGTAATTTTGCTTGCTAGTTTTTCGGGAAAAAACGGCTTTTAAAGTGAATTTGGGGTTTTTGTGAGTTTTAACCTAGTTTATATTAAAATTAGTGTGCGTGAATGTGCAAATGAGTGTGATTGGATTTTTCTCGATGGTTTGACGTTTGTACATCGACATCGAGGGTTGGTTTGACTATTCTTGCATGCGTAGGCGATAGGTTTGGACCTATGCGTGATACGCGTGCCGATTTGATTTTCGTATGCCGTTTCGATTTCGAATTTAGTTTTAATGCGATACGGTGCGTTATGATATATAGGTACCCCATGTGGACTTCGAGACGACCAGCAAGCGCGTGGCGACGTCGGCACCAGCGAGCGAGGACCAGGTGAGTAGATTTATATCTACGGGGAGAAGTCGGGTGGATGGCGTATAGCACCCCCGCAGTTCATGGTGATGTATACGGACACGTATACACACATATATATATTGGTTATATATTGTTTGAGTTATTGATGATAAATATGGATATTTGGTGTTCTTGGATGATTGAGTGTCGTGAAACCCTAGAGTAGCGGTCGCACCACACTTGCACACACCCATCCATACTTGCATACTTTCTTCTTTCTTTTGTGCTTATTCGGGAATATATAGTTATGTGTTCACATAGGTATGGGACTGTGTGTTCACATACGGATTTGAGGATAGTACTTGGGATTTATGATGTGTCGATGAGATTTGATTTGAGGCCGTGAGATCGGTGATATAGCGGGGTTCGTATTTGAGATACGACATGACGTTGTAGCGGGTCCTTGACGTAGTTTTTACACACGTGCATGCATACTTAGGCGATATCAGTATTGTACTAGACGTAGATCAGTACCAGATCATAATATTGATAAAGAGAATACCAGGTGAATAATATGATGAATGTGATTTTGACCCGTACCCAGAATTGGAGGATGCCGTACGACGGATTTACGTACGAGCTATATATTGATGATTGATCCGCACTCCTGACTTGGGATGTCTGATTATAGATATGGTATCGGATATGATATTATTGAGACGGGATCACCGACTAATATATATACAGGTATGTATATACATCGACTCAGATGTTAGGCGGTTTCCTTACCTGTAGTCCAGCTGGTTAGCTTAGCCCTTTAGTTTAGTTTAGTTGTTAGATTAGATTCGATTCTTACCTATTTCAAAAACTAACGAATCGTGGGTATTTTAAAAGACAGCCCAAGGGATCCTACGGAGATTTCAAAAGACGTATCTTTTCATAAAAACACCGTAGCCCCTATTTTCAAAACCCCATGATTCGTGTTATTTCAAAAGGCACCATTTGTAGGACTTATATTAGATTAGTGCAGATTAGTTATAGTTGCGTCTAGTATTCAGCTCCCGCTTATTTTTACTGTTCGCTCCGCATCGCATACTTATATTATAATTTCTTATTGCATTATTAATATCATGCTGTTAGGACACCAGCACCATTACCGATGACGCGTATGTACCACGTACACTTACTTGCCGGCTCACACACATCTTCATCGGTAATTGACATGTCACGAACACTTTAGAAAATACTATTTCATTTGACATAGGTTGTTAGCTAATAGTTTAGACATGATATTAGTGTACTTGCCTTATATGCTAGTTAGACATTGTAGTTATTGCCTACTACTTCATGCACGTTATTATTCACTGTTGTGTCGCATTCATGGATTCTCATGCCTATATTCACTGTTTACATGCTATTGATGACTTGGATTCGGATTTCATGAGATTTCTTGGATTTGGAGGAAAACCGCAAAAACATAAATAGACCTTTTCTCCCTTTTAAAATAAAAAGTGCGGTTTTCCCATGATGTATGAGTCATCCACCATGAGTTTGCTGATGGATTTCGAGACCCGATTCGAGGAGTGGAGGAACCGTTTCGGGTACATGGTGGGCCCGGTATGGTACCCCGGGGCAAGAGGAATGTGGTGTTGACGTTGAGTCTGGCTGGGGAGCACTACCTACCGGTGATATTACCCGACACGTCGGATATCCGGAGGATACCGTCGTGGTCTTGAGATGGATGGTAGGGGCCGGTCTGGACTGACGACGCCCTAGATATTGAGATTGAGACATTGATATTTCGAGACATTGAGATTTATGTTTTGTGTCGATGCTAGACACTGTTGATACTGATTTCATTTATGATACCTCGGTTTAAAAATACAAAGGAAATCTTACTAATTTATGAAAACAGTTCTTCATTTACATGTATTCTGTTTTCATGCATTCATACCTCATTCATATGATATATTGCTACCTGAGGCACTG
Organism: Agapanthus africanus; assembly: GCA_030015575.1. Classification (NCBI taxonomy): domain Eukaryota; kingdom Viridiplantae; phylum Streptophyta; class Magnoliopsida; order Asparagales; family Amaryllidaceae; genus Agapanthus; species Agapanthus africanus. Next base: position 23,640,685 of record CM057344.1, read on the forward strand.
ACACGGGCACATGAGATTACACTCGGGTTAGATATTTACCCTAGCCTTGTTATAGGCTACGTGTTATTCCTATATTTGAGGACATATTATGATCATTGACCTAGGATTGCGTTATTTATGCGATTTCTGTGCGTAGATGTTTTTCTATTCACGAGTTGGCAACTCACCCCCGTTGTGCCCCAGTTTCTTGCAGGTTTTGCCGTACAGGTTTAATTACGGCTTTGCGGGCTCATTTTCATTCGGGTGACTTGCTAGTAGGTGGGTTTTTCTTGTATCGTACCCATCATATTACCTTGTATAATATTATTCCGTTGTATCTAGTAAATTCCATCAACCAAACATGTATTTATTGAGATAGAGACCAGTGTTGTTTATTCTTTCGACCTTAGAGTCGCTCGTTATATTTCTGGTGGTTTTGAGTTTCCTTTTGAGTTTTGATCCTCGCCGTTGGCGTTGTATATTATATTGCTTGTGTGGTTGTGACCGTCGATTGACGAAGAGCTAGCTCCCGTTTGGGGATGCCTTTTTCTTGATTTCGTATACTATTCATGTTGTATCCCGTTTGGGGGCCAGTATTTACAAAGGAGACTCTGCCGAAATTTTCAGTAAATTTTTGATGTTTTAAAAACCGCATAATTCGGCATATGCTATTGAAATTACTTGCTTTAAGTTGGTTTTTCCTGCACTCTACTACTTTTCTTGGTTTGGATTTCTGGGTTTTCGGTTTGCTTAGATTACGTACGTCTCGAGACGTTCGTAGTTTAAGTGCCGGTCATGTTCCGTATTTTCGGGTCGTGACACCCTCGATACCGTTAAGTCTCGGATGCTGGGGTTCAACGACGCGGATCTCCGGGCTGAGTTCCCCCTCGTGGGCGCCAACAAGTAAGGGGAAGAAGTTCCCGGGGAGGAGGTGGCCGAGGACCCAGCGCCCCAAGTGGTGGAGGTCGAGGACCTCGAGGTCGCGCCCGGCCCCGAGGTGTAGAGCCCCCATTCTCCTATCTTCAATTTGTTTTTCTTTTGAATTTTGTAAGGCTGGGGAGCCCAAAAAATACCCTTTGTAGAAAAAACTTTTGTTTTCGGCAGTAGTAATAAAGTTTTTCTCAGCTCCATGGAATTGTGTTATGCCATCTGTTTATGAAGAATGCTCGTGGAATATTTTTTTCCTGTTCTTCCATCTGTTTGTGAAGAATGCTCGTGGAATATTTTTTGCCTGTACCGTTGTCCTTTTACGTCAGGTTGGCCATCTGTCTAGCGATCGTCCGTCGAGTTGTCTGCAATCACTTGCCGACGAGCGCTTATGAGGAGGTATCTCCTTAGGCCTCGGAGTCGAGGGAAGATCGTTTAGACTTGGACAAACCTGACGCTCTTCACTGGGGTCTTGAGTCCTCTACGGCCACAGAGCATCTCTGATTCCGAGCATTGGTCACCATCTGGGGTTGACTGGGCAGGGTAGCTGCCCCGTCACCTCTTGCAAAGGCTTTATGCTTCCTGGCGCGGCGGTTAGGGAGTTGCCTACCAAGGATGGCCGAGAAGGGTAGCTGCATGGTTGTCTCTTGCGAGGGCTTGGGTCTTTAGCGTTTGAGGGGCTGTAAGAAGCCGATTAAGGATGTCCGGGCAGTAGAGCTACGCGGCGGCCTCTGGGCGAGGGCTTTGACCTCTAGCTTCGTGGATAGGCAACTACCAGCCTGGGATGAACGAGCGGGGCAGCCGCTTCTATCCTGGCATCGCGGGTAGGGAGCTACCAGCCGGAGTTTTTATCGAGCAGGGTAGCTGCTCGGTTGCCTCTTGTGAGGGCTTTGATCCTTCAGGACGGGGACCGAGCAGGATTACTGCCCAGTGCCTCTTAGTGAGGACTTTGATCCCTGTCGGTTGTGGTAGGAAGCTACCAGCCGGGGATAGCCGAGCGAGGGCCCGACTGCCTCTGGGAGGGCTTTGGTCCTTGGCGCGGGAAGAGCTATAAGGCTGTAAGAAGCCTACCAAGGACCCTTGGCCGGGCAGGGTTACTGTCCGGTGCCTCTTGGCGAGGGCTTTTGTCCTGAAAGATAGCCGAGCGAGGGAACCTCGGGCTCGACTGCCTCTGAGAGGGCTTTTTGATCCCCGGCGTTGTGGCAGGGAAGCTGCCAGCTGGGGATAGCCGAGCGAGGGAACCTCGGGCTCGACTGCCTCTGAGAGGACTTTTTGATCCAGGCATTGTGGCAGGGAAGCTGCCCGCTGGGGATAGCCGAGCGAGAAAACCTCGGGCTCGACAGCCTCTGGGAGGGCTTTTTAATCCCCGACACTGCGGCAGGGAAGCTGCCCGCTAGGGACGACCGAGCAGGGTAGCTGCTGGGTTGAATCTTTGACGAGGTGCAGCCCGCCCGTCGAGCTGCAGGTGCGGGGAATGGAAACGGTCGGGGCGACGGCGCTCGTAGCCAGTGCATTGAACACGGGGGGAGGCGAAGTGCTAAGGGCGCGCCGCTTCGAATCCACCGGAGAAGGCTTGATGGCTGCAGCGTGGCGGCGACCCCCTGGGTGAAAGTGGGCGACTGTTGGGCTGCACAGTGGGCTATATTAGGCTGAAGGATTACTGGTCCTTCATCCTTCATAAACAGGTCGCTGAGAATGCAAGACTTCCCGTTTACCATTCCCGACATCGTCCACTTTGAAGACGTGTACCTTTACGACCCGTACTGCACCGAGGACACGGTGCAGCTGGTCTACGGGAGCATTGAGGACCATTTTGGCCAGCTGCTCCCCAGACGCTCCTCTCTGCTGCAGCTGCTGATGTACACCATCTGGAGGGCATCGCCAGGGCTTTACAACCTCCTGTCCGAGCTGCTCTTTGATGAGGCCATAGGCAAGCTGCGGTCTTTGAGGCGTTTCATCTTAATCTCCGCGAACCGGCTGGCCCGCTCAGAGGCGCTCGTCCGCGAATGCTACGAGCTGAGGCTAGGGGTCGATGCCCGTGGGGGGAACCGGGGACAGAGACTGGAACTTGCGAGGCCCCGGTTGGCGGAGATTTTTACCGAGTACCACGAGCAGTGCTCGCTGCACCCCCTCCCCCCACTATTGTAATTTTCTTTCCTTTTTTGCATGTATGGCTGAGGAGCCCATAATACCCTTTGAATAAACAAAGCTTTTCTTTCTTTTTCACAATGCCCCATTGATCTTTATTAAATTAACAATAGATCCTAGGAAGAATTTACATTACTTTAAAAGAAAGGTACAAGCTAGTAGATGACTTTATTGGCTTGGACCGGGCTCCCTGAAGGGCTATCGGCCCCCGCGCTTGGCATAGGGCATGGGGCTCTCTGAGCTCCGGGCTGGCCGTCCGCTGAAACAAGCATAATCTGACCGATTTTCAGGTCGGTGGGAGGGCGATACTGCTCCTGCTCACGGTCAGTCTGCCGTTTGTCCCTCAGGTAGGCGGCGAGGTGCCCAGACTGGATGAGCTCTTCGATATAGTCCCTCAGTTGTTTGCAGTCCTCCGTGGTGTGGCCCAGTACCCGGTGGAAAGCGTAGTAGGGGCCCCGGGTTCGCTTTGCAGCCTGACGCGGGACCGGAGGGAACTTGAAGAATCCCTCGTTCTGGGCCTCCTCCAGCAACACCGCGAGGGAGACGTTGAGGGGGTATACACCTGGAATTTCGAGTGGTAGGGCTGCTGATGCTCCAGCCTCTCCTCCCGAGCCCTCTTTTTCTGGTCGGGCCGTTCTGCCCGGGGAAGGTTAGTATTCACCTCGGATTCCAGCTGGACCTCGCGCTTGGTCCACGCCTTGACCTCGACCATGGTCTTAGGTTGCGCCAGCGCGAAGGAGTGTAACCATTCCTTATGCCTCAGACCAGATTTGAGTGCCGTTATGACGGTTTCGTCTCGGTGCTCGGGCACCTCGAGAAGGGTGTTGTAGAAACGGGTAATGTAGGCCTTGAACGTTTCCTTGTCCCCACTCTTAACCGTGAAGAGGTAGTCGACCGTGCTCTTCTGTCGACGGTTCCCCACGAAATGGCCGAGGAACTGAGTAGCCAGCTCATCGAAGGTCGAAATCGAGCGGGGCTCGAGCCCCCGGAACCAGTCCCGATCTGCGCGGATGAGGGTGGCCGGGAAGGCTCTGCACTGGGCGGCATCGGAGTGATCCTGGAAGCTCATCCCCGCTGTGAAAGCGTCCAAGTGGTCCTTTGGGCCGGTTTTCCCGTCAAACAGAGAGACCTTTGGGGGCTTGTTGTGCGAGGAGACGTGGACAGCAAGCAGCTCCTCGGTGAACGGTTTCGTGAGCGAGTCAGAGGCGTACTTAGCTCCGTCGCTCGAGAGGTGAGCTTCTCGGCGCATGCCCTCGATCTTCTTCTCGAGGGCGTCGAGCCGATCGTGGTACCCCGAGGAATCGGCGCCTCAGGATCCCTGGACCCCGCTGCGGGTGACCTGCGTCTGGGAGCGGCCCCGGTTTCTCTCGATGAGGTGCCTCAGGTCTCGGGATGAGGTAGCTCTTGAGTTGCCGGGGCAGACCCCTTCTGTGTGGCCCCACCGATGGTGGTGGGGTCGACCACGCCCGTGGATAGGCGAGGTGACTGACATTTCCTCAGGGGGATAAAGGGCACGAGGAGGCTCGAGGCGAGGCGTTCTGGCGGCGGATCTCGGCGTGGAGCCCTGGGGCGCCCAGCGGGCCTCAGGGAGCACCGGTTCGAGAGACCGACGGCCAGAGGACGCAGCCTGTTGGTGGTCGGCCGTCCAGACAGGGACAAAGCCTTCTGGAGGCGGTGGAGCGGCGATCTGGGGCCCGGGCGCGGCCGTTTGGACGCGGACGAGGGCCTCCACGAGGGATTGCAGGCGATCTATCCGGCCTGCGAGGGCGTTGATGACGGTCATGGGAGGAGGTTCATCCCCGCCTTCGGTGAGTGGAAGGCGGCTGGTACCGGGGTCCCTAGGATGGTCGTCTGCTATAAGGGTGGATATAGGAAGGCCAACTTTGTATTTTGTGGAGTTATGTTCCCACAGACGGCGCCAAATGATGGAGCTCCTTTTCGAGCCTCCGTCAGATGTCTTCCGTTGATCTCGCGGTGAACTTAGTTGACTATCTTCCTTCGCGTGCGGGTCTCAATGGGTTTTTGGAGGAAGTGGTGAGGTGAGATAGTTGTTGCCGAGTACCTGCAAAGAAGTCCCGGGATGGTTTGGTACCACCAAGGACCCTCCAGCGCTCAAGTTAGTGATGAGATCCGAGCAGAGTAACGGCATAAAAGTGTAAAAGATGGCTTACTTGACCCCTCTGTGATGGGGGTTTATATAGCGGTGGAGCACGCAGCAGTGGGCGCGAGAATCTCGCCGGCGGTTACGCCCCTGACGTCACGCCCGCGTATAAAGCGGATCGCCCGTTAATGAGGATCGTGATGGCGTGGAACGTGGGATGTTGTTGGCGCGGAATTTGCGCATGGCGAGATTCGCGGAGCGGTGGTTACGCCTGTGAGCGATGGCCTCGGTCGGAAGGCCGAGGAAGACCGCCTCGGCCGGGGGCTCGGGAACGAGCGAGGACGCCAAGGAGCCCTGGCCCTGTCGCATCTCGGTGTGAGCCACGGGACTGAGGAGACCAATCTGCAGGGGGCGCTGAGGAGGGCCAGCTTGTGCTTGCAGGCCGAATAAAGGGTGGCCTGGTCGGCCCCTGTGGGCCCTCTTCCGAGTTTCGGGACATGTCACTTGCCACGTGTCATGATCTTGAGGATCGCCAATATTGAGCACTATCATTCTCCAAATGTAAGGTTCACCAAAATTAATGTTGAAAAGAGAAGATTCAATGTTTTGTTCCAAATTTAATTAGCATAAAACTTCTGCTGTTTATTTGTTTACTTTTTCTCACGACTCACGATGTAGTCAATATTTGAGATGCGTTTTATATATGTGTTCAATGGTTGTCCATAATTTGACACAAATGGGTTTAAGAGAGAAATGAAGAAGACCGCGTACGATGGCTAGTTCTTTCTTTTTGGGGTTGAGAAGAAAGAGGAAAGAGGAAAGAAAAGGGTGCTGGTTTTTTTTTTCGTTAAAAGAATAAAAAAAACAAGTTGTCATCTTTTAGAAGTGAGGATAGGAGAGAGAAATTTGCGGGATATCATCGACATGTGTCTTTAACTGATTGGATATACAGGTTCTTATTTTGGAAAGCGTTTCTCAATGCCGGAAACGAAGTATTTCTCTTACCAATTCACACCTGCCATGCATTTATGTAAAGCAATTATTAATTGTTTAAAAGACAGCTCTTAACCAGTTTGGAGTTATGATTGAACTCCAGAATACTCCAAAGTATATATCCCAATTGATTAGACCCTACTTCCTTGCAAAAGCTTCCCTCTCTTATTATGTACAATAAATATATATATATATATATATATATATATATATATATATATATATATATATGGGCCATCAACTCTTGATAAGACTCCTCTTAAGCCTTAACACTTCTTAAGAGTATTACAGAAGAATTGGACTAGCTAGCAAACAAAATTTACAACACACAAAACACAAAACAAACTCTTTAACAACTCGAACCATGATTGGACATTTGGACTCTATTGATCAACTACGTACCCCAACAAGAAACTCCTACAAACAATTAGTAATCCATTCATTTTGCTTTCTAGCATGCCACAACTCATCAATGCTCCATAATTCATCAACCCAATTGTTTCCTTCTTCCATGCAATCAGAGGGTGAAGAATAGTCCATCCCCGAAATCGAAGTTGCCGCGATATCCATCGCATCCAAACTATAGCGGTTGTTGATACCATCCCCTAATTGATCGAATTGCGGATTTGAGCTATTTGTAGCGCTAAATGTGCATGGTGCAATTTGCGTGAACTCATAATTGTTGGAACTAATGCTTGGATTGTAGTAATCTTGAGGAAGAGGATTGAATTCTTGCGGTTGGTTGATTAGGATTGAGTGTTGAGTGCTAGGTGGATTGGGAGCTTGGATTGATGGAGTGTTAGAGGCCATTTTTTCGAGTAATCTTGGCATCCAATAGCATCGGACGGCGTCACGAAACAAGGAGCTATTCGCATCGATTTTGAGTTGTCTTGCATGCTTTTGCACACGTGTACGCCAGTAGTTCTTGATTTCGTTATCAGTTCGTCCAGGTAGATATTGTGCAATTCTGGACCATCTGCAAACATAGATAGACCCAAATATGAAAGCGATGTAATATCACACTTACGTACTTTAATCCTAGGTATTACACTATATGTAATAATCCTACCATCGCTTGCATACCCCATAGGAAATTGATTAGGACACCCTTCATCTAGGTCACTAGCTATAAATATACTCAATCTATGATTAAGGGCACATGAGAATCCAAAATTTCACAAACAATTTTTTTCTGAATGTAAAGTGAACTTTACATGTGACTTTTCCTCTCTCTCTCTCTCTCTCTCAAAAGGGGGAAAATACCAAAACAAAACAAATTATTCCAACAAAACCCAAGTATATTATTATATGTAATTAAAAAAAAGCAATATTATTGTAAAGACCCATAGTCATGCAAGTAAAAAAAAAGGAGAAAATCAAGAAGAAAAACTTGAAGCACATACCTATTTCCCCACTTGGAATGAAGTTCAAGGATCAGGAACTGCTCTTCAGGTGATAGATTCCCTCTCTTCACATCTGGCTTCAAGTAGTTCAGCCATCTCAACCTACAACTCTTACCTGTTCTCTTGAGACCTATAATTCAAGCACAAAAATTCAACAACTCTCACATATTAATTTACAACCATATTATTTGATTGAATATTTGCACAAATTAATGTTAGGTAGAGAAGCTTTAACTTACCCGAACACCTCGCGAGGAGATTCCACCGACCTTCACCGTGCCGGGAAATGTAATGGACAAGGAGTGAGTCCTCTTCAAGTGTCCATGGACCTCTCCTTAGCTCCATCTCCTCATGTAATTTGGCTCCCTTCTTTTGAGACATTTTTTCTAGTTGGAAACTATAATAACAAAAGAATCAAGGCTAATTCCTTCACCTTATATAGACTTACTCTACACAAGCCTACCAATAATGGCTCCTCTAATATATTTTTTTTTAAGAGACAAACCTTGAATGACTTGAATGATCAATCAGAAGGGAATATATATGTAAATAATTAGTTGGGGACCTGGCGTGGTGAGTTGAAAAAAAGAGAGGGAAAAAGAGAGGCCTAGGTTCATAGGGAAAGGTGCATTCAAGGTTAAAAAGTTTCTAGATTCTTTTTTTATTTTTGTTGCATGAAGCGTGTTTGACTGAACAACAAGAAGTTAGTAGGAGTAGATTGGCCTTGGTGTTTTAAAGAGCACGTGAGAGATTATGTGGAGTTGCTTTGAGCTGTGTTGGGATTTAGAGTACACACATATATATCATATATTTGCAACCTTTTCACATATGGTATATATATTGCTTAACTAATTAATGGCTTTCATTCATTTAAAAGCAAGGGAACAACAAAAGAATTTTTCTCTTTTGATATAACCATATGAGTTGGTTTAGGACAAGACCTTGATTAGCAAACTAAGGATTAGATTGTTGTGAAATTTTGAACTGCTTCACATTAGGGAACATATATCATATATTAATATCAAAGAGTTGTAACATGATTATGTTAATTAGAAATGCTGGCAGATTTGGTACCACTCCTAGGATATCTAGTTTTGATATATCATTATTGGATTTATGGAATAGAAAGGTCGGAAAATCTTTAGCGAGCGTGGATGAGTATTGGTAGAAGAATATATATATATATATATATATATATATATATATATATATATAAGCTGGAAGTGGATCGAAAAAAGAATACAAATTAAAAATAGAAACTTTACTTGGAGCAACCGATCAGGACAAGATAGTTATAGTCTTAAAGAATTCTTGGTTTGTTGTTAAAGCACTGCACTTAATTTCTTTCCGACTTAAATAGTAGTAGTTGGAACATCATTTCTCTCCAACTTGCATAATTGCAGTTGCTAGAGATTTTTATCTCCAACTTACATAGGGATTAATATTGGATCTTCTTATCGTCAATAATTTATTCCTTAGTTTTATTGCTTGTTACAACTTGAGAGACCCATCTCCCATTCATTCATAAGAGCCCCAGTAAAAGTTGTCTAGATATCGATCATTAATTTTTGGAGTTTCTAACCATAAAGCATTCAGTAGAAGATCATCTAATTAGGCGTTAAATATATATATGATGGTTCTCTAAAAATATCTAAATGTAAGACATGTGGTCCAACGGAAAAAATGTTAAACTGCGAATATATATGTAGTCGAACAATATTAATAATGCAGCATAATACTCAAGTTTGCAAACCGTGAAGACATATGGTCAAACGAAAAGTATTTCCATCTGGCCAATATCGGTCTAAAGCGTCTCGGGAGCGTCAATGACTTTGAGATTAGAAAAAAAATGTTTTATTTATTTTTATAGATTTATCATATTAAAAAAAACAGCTTCATTGGCCAATTACCGCGGGACAAGTGGCTCGTCACATCCTTATATGCAAATGGGTCACATGCATGATCAAATGAGCTGCTGTCCAAAAATACCTCTCCTTTGTCCAATCTTTCAATTGAAATACAAGCTAGGGATGAGAATATGAGAGGAGACAAATTAGTACTTCCAGGTGAAGAGAGAGTAATATCATACATCTCCACTGATCATTTCATCACATTTTCCATCCAATGATGTGATTGTACTATACTAAACTTTCTCTTGTTAATAAATAGCAAATAGCATTAGATTCTTTAAAAATAGATATGGTGGCAACCTATTAAGACTAAATCATATGCCTCATTGGTAGTGTTCTATTCTCGTACTATTGGTAAATAGTTGCCTTCAAATAAAAATACATTAATGCTATATACTCTTAGGGATACAGTTTGGAAAAAGGAGGTCTATGCCTCCTTTTGTGATCAAAGAGTCTTTAAATAGATATAAAAGATTGGATATATTGGAGGAAGCATGAGATATGGGATGTTTGTCTTGTTTTGTTATCTCACTGTGCCCACCATATCCTACTTAGGAGATTGTTATCATTGCCGGTGGATATTTTGGATGGTGGTAGGGATGTCAGCCGCCGCTCGGGTTTGGACCCGGATCCGATCCATACCTGGCTCTGTCAAGGTCCGGTGTACGTTCTAGACTCATCTATCTAGACTTGACCTAGACCGACTAAAGGATTGGATAAATGCATTGGTTCTGGATATGTCTGGTTTGGATTTAGACCGGAACCATTTAGATTTATGTATAGATTATATATATTTCATATATTTGTACACTATGGTTATAGCTTGTATTTAAATTTTCAAGTAAATTCATGGAAATATACTTACATTGGGTTTTATGCGGTTTTATGCTAGAGGAATACTATGGTATAACAATAAAAATGATTTAATTGATTAGAGTGACTCTATAGTATAATGGTAAAGCCTATTGTACTTAAGGCATATGACTCAATTACTGGTTATATCAAATTATACACTACTATAAAAGTGCTCAAAGGTCACGGGGCTTTCATCACGGTTCAAACCATGACCATTTTATCGCAACGGTTGTAAAAGAAATGGTCACGATGTAAACTGTGACCAATTCCATAATGTAGCGAGTCCCACAACCCTGGCGCGATAAAACCCAACTCCCTCACCCAAAATTCCCTCGAGCCCTAATTTTTCCCCTCCCCTGCCCTAAAAATTTCCTCCCAAATTTCTCCCACCTCCGCTCCTTCTCGCCGTCGATCAATCGATCGAAACCCTCCGGTGTCGAGGCTCCTCTCCTCCGGAGCTCGAAGCCTGTCTTTAGAGCTCTCCGTCGTCGAACGAACCGCCCTGGCCGCTGCCCCCGGAGCTCGAAGCTCGCCGCCGCTCAATCGAGCTTGTCGAAGCTCAACACCGGTCAAACCTTTCTTGTCGAAAAGGTAAGTATAAATTAACCGTTTAAATTTAAAAAAATTTGTTTGATTTTAATTTTTGTGCTCGATTGATCCCACAAATTTTGTTGTCGCATGTTGCTGCTACTGTTATTATTGGTGTTACTGGTGTTTTTGTTATTGTTGTTGTTGTTGTCGAGCCCCCCCCCCCCTGAGTTGGCCGGCCGGATATTGGTTAGGGTCTGAGTTTTGGAAAAAAACCAAGGCTCAAGAGAACATCCAAGGCTTAAGAGAGAAGAACCTCTGAAAATCTTTAGGGAGTTCAACTCCAAGACTCAAATCCTCAAAGGAGTTTAACTCCTAATCTAGATCCTTTAGGAGTTTAACTCCAAATCTAAATCTTTTGGAGTTTAACTCCACTCAAAATTCTCTTTTGGAGTTTAAATCCTATTTCCGGGGCTAAAAACCTCCTTCTTTTCACCGGCGTCCAAATGCCCAGTGCCCGGTGCCGGGCACATCAGGCGCCGGCGCCCAAACGCCCAGTGCCCGGTGCCGGGCACATCAGGCGCCGGCGCCCAAACACCCAGCGCCCGCGTAGCGCCCAGCGCCCGCGTGCTAGGCACGTGAGGCGCTGGCGCCCACGCGTCCTTTGGACGCTATTCTTCTCTTTTTTTATATACACACACACTCCACAATACTGTCCCCGTTAGAAAAAATTTCTAACGGGGCACTTCCCCGCACCCCGCAAGGGGGCTGCTAGCCCTCTTGACCCCCAGCCTGCTATTCGGGTAGCGGGACTCCCGTAAAAAAATTCTGCGGGGCCCCCGATATATTCTAAAACCTTCTTCTTCTTTTGAATTAAATCAAGAGTTTAACTTTTCCTTCTCAAAAAAGAAATAGTTTTCACCATAAAACCCACAAATGGGAGCTCGGATCTCCCATCAGATCTCTAAATGAGGGATTTTGAATCTCACCCCTTTTTTCCTTCAAGATCCAGCCAACGAAGAGGGGGAAGAAGAAGATCCATCTCCAAAAATCTCATTCTGGGAGGATCCAAGGCTCAAAAGAAAATCTAAAGTTCTCTAGAAGTTTAACGCCATTCAAAATTTGTTGGAGTTTAACCATAAATCAAACCCCTTTTTAGGAGTTTAACTCCAATTCTATATATAATCCCTGTTAGGAGTTCAACTCCAAAACCTCCCTTGGGAGTTTAACTCCTAACCCAGGGGCTAAGCCCCTTTTTCGCTGGTGTTCCCAGCGGTCGTATAATCACTGTTAGGAGTTCAACTCCAAAGCCCTCCTTGGGAGTTTAACTCCTAACCCATGGGCTAAGCCCCTATTTCGCTGGTGTTCCCAGCGGTCGCGTGTAGGGCACGTGACCTGCGGGCGATAAAGCGCCCGCGTGCGCCTCACGCAACTCGAGGGCGCTCAGCGCCCAGCGGTCGCGTGCAGTGCACGTGACCCACGGGCGCCCCGCGGTCGTGTGCAAGGCACGTGGCCCGTGGGCGCTAACCGCCCACGTGCGCCTCACGTGACCCGCGGGCGCTCAGCGCCCAGCGGTCGCGTGCATCGCACGTGACCAGCTGGCGCCCGACGCCCACGTACCAGGCACATGACCCGTGGGCGCCAAGCACTCACGAGCCAGGCACGTGACCCGCGGGCGCCAGTGCCCATACGCCAGGCACGTGACCCATAGGTGCCCAGTGCCCACGTGCCATGCACGCGTCTTTAAGACGCTTCCCCCCATTTTTATATGCACTCCACACTAAATATACTTCCCTGTTAGAAAAAATTTCTAACGGGGCGCACCCCGTAAGGGGCTGCTAGCCCTCTTGACCCCCAACCCTCTATCCGGGTAGCGGGACCCCCGTAAAAACTCTGCAGGCCCCCGATATATCCAAAACCCCTTCAAAACACTACACTGCACATTGAGTTCGCATGACCTATTTGACCCGTCAATCGGAGATTCTCTTGCTCTAAAGGCGAGGGGTAATTAACGGCAGCTTAGTTCGCGGCTGCCGGAGATTCGAATTTCCACAATCAATAAACCCTAGCCTTCCCTAGGCAGGGGGAATCTGTAATGCGTCCGACAAGCGCGCGCCTATTCCCATCTCAATGGGGTGACGAAAAACACCCTACATCGACATGTACCTTCAACCCTTAGTCGATGAATTAAGGTTGCTGTGGGAACCTGGTGTGAAAACTATGACGCAGATGGTTGATTAGTCTGAAATATTGCACATTTGAATGATTATTTTCCCCACTATTGTTAAATTCTAAAAGGTGTTTATTATAATTATAGAACATATAAGGGTTTATGTGTAAAAAGAATATTATCATATGTTTTTACATTTTAATTAACATAATGAGGGAAAATACATGCATATAATATTTAAATGAAATGTTGTAATTAAAATATGCATATCATATCAAATAATTCTAATCAATATTCTTAAAATATAGTATCATACAAATGGTTAGGATAATATCTCATAATAATAACAAATATTACTAACACTATGACTTGAGATATTGTGCAGATATTAGCTTAGATCTGGATATCAAGGAGATCCGAGATGTTGGAATCAAATCTGCCGAAATATCGAAATAAATCACAAGATCTATCAACCGAAGAGATCAAGAGATCCGAGACGATCCACGCATCCGAGTTGATCATCATCTGTTCATCTACTTCTAATAATATAGAGATCGAGAGCAAATACTAGGGTTCTTATACTGTACTTTAAAAGGATTTGTACATGATATAGTTGATTAATAAAGGTAGATTTTTAGCTTTAATTCTCTTTGAATTTTACTTTTTATATTTAATTTCTGCACTTAATTTCTGCATCTTATATTATGATCTCATTCTTTATCTTTTCTTCTCCAACCATGCGTGAATAATTCCTAACTTGCTAGGATTCGTAGACTAGAGTAGATCAATGGATGATAAAATATTTTAATTTATTTTATAAAATTTAAAGTTTATAAACTTTAGCAAAATAATTGTTAAAATCCTTATCAGACGCGCTACCAATTTATTGATAGTCTCGACCACGATTTATTGATAGGCTAGACATGAATAAAGATCAATACAAGGACAAGGGTTAAGAGTGGGGAAACTCTAGTTTCTTCCAAATGAACCCTAATCCATATTCATCACTATCGATCTAGTTCTAAACTATTAAAAAGAAAAAAAGGAGTCATTTTTAATTAGTCGTCCATTACTACTAAGTCATATGAACCCTACAAGCCTCTTCTTTATAAAATCTTACATTCGTAGTATATTCGTAATTACAACCAATCAACTATTCTTTCAATCAACTCGTCTAAAACAAGAAAAAGATCCACGTTTCTCTGTGGACAACCCGTACTCATCACTGCTAGTTACTAGCGACACCGTCTTGATTGCGATTAACTTTACTTTACGGAAACACTCTTCTTTAAAACAGATCAATCAAATGATGTCGTTGCCGGGGAAACAGCTGTAATTATTTTTTTTGCTATTCGAGTTGAATTCTTAAATCCATATCATAAAAATAAAACAAAACCGCATCTTGCACATTTAACGATTATTGTGCGAGTTTTGTAAGGGAATCTGGAGTAACTAGAGCAAGAAGATAGAAATTCAGAGACTTTCTACATATACCAGAGGAGCATAAGTATGCACAGAAGAAATTTCAGCAGAAGAGCACACCAAAACGCGGCGGAACCACGGAAAAAGTGGTGTTTGGCGGCAGAACCGCAGCGCTCTGGTCGAGTTGGGCCCCCAAAATCTTCTGGTAATTTCCTCATATCTTTCTCCTTCCTCTAAAATCCAATAAACTGATTTTTCTGCAGAATTCTTTACAAATATCGTCGTTCAAAAATCTTTTTGCGTGTTTTGATAGTTGTTTGTTTGCATATTTAAACCGGACTTTAAGGGGCAATAAACCCAAATCCAGATTAGGTGGGGATTTCATCACCCTTCCTAGACCCCACAAATCACAAAACGAGTATAATTTCATCCTACATTAATTAAAAAAATATCTAGACCAAGCTTCTAAGGACTGTCGCGCTCAATTAGTACAGAGGAGGGTCGTGGGTAATCTATCGCTTATCCGCATTTCTCTTGTGGTGTCTACGAAAGTGTGACTAAGGAAAGTGGTTATTTAATTAGGCCCGCTATTTTCGGTGATTCGTATAGCGGATACCTCCCACTTACCTGACACTTACCTGGCCACAAGAGCGATAAAGATGTGGTAGAGGATTGATCATGCGGCTTGTCCTTTGGAAGTCTATGAGCGGTCTAGTACTTGACCTAGGAGACCCTAATTCTAGAGATTGATCGTGTATTTTTGTGATTTTTCGAGTCAAGCCTCAGGTCCGTCTATTTTTCAAAGCAAAACAATTTCCAGAATCCTAAAAGAGCTTAAATCTTTCTTCTAATAGGTAACCCAAACAGATGAACTCTTGCCGAGCTTTGCTATCCAGAACCAAATATATCTTTTTTTCGTAACTGCTTTGGTACAAAATCTGACTCTACCATGTTTTAAGAGATAGGATAGAGCAAGCGGAAAAGAACAGTTGGATATCTCACTCAAGGTCCTATCAAACGCATCAAAATTCTACATTTTCTTATGTTGATAATCCATTTAAGGAGAGTGGGGGAACTTCAAAACGCATGTCCATCGCTGAGCATATTGCGAAGGCTGAAAGCCAAAGTTTCAATCCTTTCACTAATCCAAAACCGTTAGGACAACAAACACCATCATTCCTTTATGAAAATATCGATACTCGTTTTGAGGCGAATATGACATTATTTTACACCCATGACCTTTGCTGAACAAATAGCAATTGCCAGTCGCCAACTAGCCAACCAATCTCAATATTCTTTATATCCCAATGTTGATCCTAATCTTGGTTATGAAACTTGGGTTCACCCTTCTAATTCTTATCCACGGTACCAAACTTTCACACGCTCTCATATTGACACTTATCTTGAGGCTAATGGGAAAAATCAGAAACGCATGTCGATTGCGGAACATATTGAACTCGTCCATAGCCAACAAGTAAGGGCATCTCTTCTTAACATTTCTCTTCAGGCTAATGCGGCAAATTATAAACGCATATCAATTGCTGAACACGTTGAACTTGCCCGTAGCCAAAAATTAAACACTTCCTAACCATACTCATCTTCTTCACCTTATCTAGACAATACTTTTGAAAAGGAATTAGAAAGTTCCATGTTTCAAAAAGAATCCTTCATTGGAATTTCTTCATAACCCATGTCTAGTTTTGAAGTAGAGTTGGAATTGAGTAGTGAAAAAGAACAAGAAATCCCTCAAAGTCAAACATATTATTCTCGGGCACCGCATCACTATGAAGCGGTTGAACATTGAATACATTCGGTTGGGGTGCAGGATGGAGGGTGTCGCGATGAGCGAAAGAGAGAAAAGGGAGACTTCCATCTCAACCTCTACCAAATCCCGACCACTCACAAAACGCGAATATCATCCTTCAAAATCATAATATGAGTGTCGTAACCACGTTGAGATCGGGAAGAGTGCTGAATAACAATGTTGGTAAACAAATTGTTGAGGATGAATCAGATGAAACACCGGCTACTACTTCTACACCTATTTCGTCTAATCCAACATCTTCTTCCGAATCCATTCTTCGTTTCCCACTAAGCTCGAACCCCCATCCCACTTCCTTGAAGGAATTACCATCTACAAACATCCCAAATCCAATTTTGGGATCCATTTCATCCCCACAAACTTCTCCTCAAAAATTGGGCCCAACCCTTATCGATAAAGCTCTTTTTCCACATAGGTTGGGGGCCAACAAACCAAGTCCCCAAATGGAGAAGATTGTGGACATTTTAAAGCAAGTTAACATAAATATCCCTCTCCTAGATGTTATCAAACAAGTTCCGTCCTATGCGAAAATTTTAAAGGACTTGTACACTAGGAAGAGGAAAACTCAAGTACCTAAAAATGTTTTCTTAGCGAGTAATATGAGCAATTCTCTTACCCAATTAGTGCCCACGAAACGTAAGGACCCCGGTTGTCCTATAATACCTATAACTATTGGGGGTAAAAGTATCAATCGTGCTCTACTCGATTTAGGTGCTAGTGTTAACTTGCTTCCGTATTCGGTTTATGAGCAATTAGATATAGGAGAGTTGAAACCTATGCATTGCATTCTCCAAATGGCCGATCGATCTATCACCCAATCTCGGGGTGAGCTAGAGGACGTGTTAATCAAAGTCGGGGAATTTATATTCCCTGTAGACTTTATAGTTATAGATACACAGCCTGTAGCGAACCCATGGAACCAAATTCCGGTGATTCTAGGTCGATCTTTCTTAGCAACTTCAAACGCGATAATCAATTGTCGTAACGGTTCAATGAACCTGTCCTTCGGGAAGATGACAATTGAGCTTAACATCTACAATCTAGGAAGTCAACCATTAGAACCCTATGCTCATGTTTGTTCTGTCGAAAAGATAGCTTCCGACAGTTGCGAATTTGAGAAGCTTCACGATTCTGATCTCAACGCCACTAGTGCGTTAAAGTTTTATCCTATTGTTTATTATACACGTGAAGACCCTTCTATCGACAAGTCCACACCTAAGTCCGAACCCTTTGACTTGTCGAATGATTTAGTCGAGCTATCTGAGTTTCATAACTCCCTTTCCGATGAAATTATCATTCGGAACCTTGATGAAAATTTTGAAGATATTTTTGCTGAAGAACTCGCATTCTTAGAACATATGAGAGTTGTGATGAATCAACCACCTAAAGAAATCGGATCGCCATCCATTCTTATCAAGAACGAGAATACGAGTAATGTACCATCACCGTTTCGTCTCTACCAACCGAGACGTAAACCCGATCGATTCCGCCTCCTATCTCCCTAGTTCTGCACATCTATGATCTTCCACCGATCATGGTGTTACATTGATAAAATATTTGAATGGTTTGTGTTGACCTTTAGTCTTTGTAAAACTTTGCATAGACCAATAAGTTTACCCCCCTTCTTATAATTTTAAATGCTTAATACTTTTTTACTCAAGTTTTGGGGGGAGAAAATATTTTGGCTCTTTAAAGAGAACAATTTTTTACAAAATTGTGAGCTAAAAAAATAAGTTTGGGGGAGGATTTCACCGTCATTAATTATTTTCCCCGTTACTAAGTTTTCCTTCCAGGTCTATAGGTTTTAAGCTTAACAGATGACATCAGTGAAGACACTGCTGCAAATAGGTTTGGGGGAGGTTTGTACTTATTCACGCATCATTTTTTGTATTATACTAAATAAAAGCACAAAAAAAATTCTTGATAATAAAAGTTAGAAAGTGAAAAATACATATGAAAAATAGAAAGAGATTTAAAAAAGGCAAGAAAATTAGATGTTTTATAACGAAACTAGTAATAGTTAATCATGAGCTGTTGTCCCAAGGATTAGTAAGATGAAGGGAATCACTAATCTAAGAATAGAAATAAGTCTGAAAAATAGTCTCTATTCTTAAGTCCAAATATCTGAATGTTGATACCCTACTATTTGCACTTGCACACATTTTGAAACTTGGGATAGTAGAGAATTCCTTGAAATGCTCTTGTCCAAAAGCCTCAATATGAAGATCAATGAAAAAGTGAAACATAAAAAAAATGGTGAAGAAAAATGAACACTGGTTTTGTAATAATTTAAGACAACATAAAAAAAATATAGCGTGGGTGCCTTATCATCTAGTGCCTTAGATCAACTGGTTTGAGAGCCACTGCTAAGTCTTAGATGTTGCAAGACTAAGATATTGCTAATTACGCCTAAAAGAGTGAGCACATTTGGCAATCGGTTGGTTAATACCTCAAGAAGTATTAACGGTCGCATGAAGAATGTGTGAGCAATTTCATCTATAAAACATTCACCGACTAAAAAGTACTAAGGAAGATGGACAAGAGTTTGATAGCTTGAATTGAATTCTCTAAATATAGAGATGTCTTTTACACACACGTAAGGGTTATGATCGATGTTTGGAAGAAAAGTAGGGAGGAAGACTAAAGGCGATATTTTATTGAGGGATGATGTGATTTCTAACATCTTTTCACGACCATTAAGATAAGGCTCATAGTAACTAAAAAGCTAGTGTAGTTTGAAAATCTTATTTTCAACTTCTTTCTTTTATATGTTTCTTATCTTTGTATGTAACTTTCATCTTCTTTTATTATGGGATTTTGTGGGTGTAATCCGCTGAAAACCCTCACGAGACAGCACTCCTCCTACTAGGGACACCTAGAGATTTAGCTTTTTGCACGTGCTCGGTGCAATCGTGTTGCCTACGAAAGTGTGCTAGATTTTTCTTTTTCTTTTTCTTCTTCTTAATAACTAGTTTGCTTGGGAAGATCAAAATTAAGTGTGGGGGTATTTGATTAGTCTAAAATATTGCACATTTGAATAATTATTTCCCCTACTATTGTTAAGTTCTAAAAGGTGTTTATTATAATTATAGAACATATGAGAGTTTATGTGTAAAAAGAATATTATCATATGTTTTCACATTATAATTAACATAATGAGCGAAAATACATGCATATAATATTTAAATAAAATATTGTAATTAAAATATGCATATCATATCAAATAATTCTAATCGATATTCTTAAAATATTGTATCATACAAATGGTTAGGATAATATCTCAAAATAATAACAAATATTACTAACACTATGACTTAAGATATTATGCAGATATTAGCTCAGATCTGGAGATCAAAGAGATCCGAGATGTCAGATTCAAATCTGCCGAAATATTGAAGCAAATCACAAGATCTATCAACCGAAGAGATCAAGAGGTCCAAGACGATCCACGCATCCGAGTTGATCATCAGCTGTTCATCTACTTCCAATAAGATAGAGATCGAGAGCAAAAACTAGGGTTCTTGTATTCTACTTTAAAAGAATTTGTACATGATATAGTTGATTAATAAAGGTAGATTTTTAGCTTAATTCTCTTTAAATTTTACTTTCTGTATTTAATTTCTCCACTTAAATTCTGCATCTTACATTATGATCTCATTATTCATCCTTTCTTCTCCAACCATGCGTAAGTAATTCCTAACTTGCTAGGGTTCGTAGGCAAGAATAGATTAATGGATGATAAAATATTTTAACTTCTTTTATACATTTTAAAGTTTATAAACTTTAGCAAAATAAATGTTAACATCCTTATCAGGCGCGCTATCAATTTATTGATAGTCTCGACCACGATTTGAGATTAGATTAACACTTATTTCGTTAAGGGCTAGACATGAATAGAGATCAATGCAAGGATAAGGGTTAAGAGTGGGGAAACCCTAGTTTCTTCCAAAAGAACCCTAATCCACATTCATCACTATCGATCTAGTTTTAAACTATTAAAAGATAAAATGAGTCATTTTTAATTAGTCATCCATTACTGCTAAGCCATATGAACCCTACAAGACTCTTCTTTATAAAATCTTATATCCGTAGTATATCCGTAACTATAACCAATCAACCATTCTTTCAATCAACTCGTCTAAAGTAAAAAAAGGATTCATGTTTCCCTGTGGATGATCTGTACTCATCACGGCTAGCTACTAGCGACACCGTCTTGATTGCGGTTAATTTTACTTTACGAAAACACTCTTCCTTAAAACAGATCAATCAATGGTAAACAATTTTTTCAGATGCATACTGCTTTGTTGTGGACGATTAATGATTTTCCTGCCTACAACATGCTGTCGAGGTGGACAACTCAAGATAAGCTTACTTTCCCTGGTTGTCATATTCATACGAGCAGTGTACACTTGAAATTTAGCGGAAAAAAGTTATTTATGGGTCACCGACGATTCATGCTTATAACTCACATATTCAGAAAGAATAAAGAAATGTTCAATGGTAAGACGGAGACCGGTATGCCGCCTGAATCAATGTTCAATGGCAAGACGGAGTTCGATAACAACATACTGTAACAATGAAGAGGTTATCAGAATATCACATTCGGCAAGAAACAGAATAAAGATGCAATGTCATGCCTATCTGGCTGGAAGAAACTTAGTAGTTTATTTCAGCTTTCGTACTGATTCGATCTACCACTGCGCCACAATTTAGATGTCGTGCATATTGAGAAAGGCGTCTCCGAGCACATCATCAATCTTCTGCTATGTAAGGATGGAAAAACGAAGGAAAATTTCAATGCCCGTCGTAATTGGACGAATTTGGATGGTTTGTCCAATAGAAAAGAATTACAATCTTGGCCTGTGGCTGGTAAAGTGGGTTATTACGAGATCCCACCGGCAATATACAACATGAACAAAGAGGAGAAGTGTCGGTTCTTGCGTGTGTTGAAAGAATTGAAAGTCCCCGACAGTTTCTCATCAAACATTTTCAAACAGGTGCAGATAGAAAACGGAAAAATCGTAGGATTCAAGAGCCACGATTACCACATATTGATGCAGCATCTTCTTGCTTTATGCCTCAGAGTATCGGTAAAATCAGAAGTTGGTCTCGTGCTTAACGACTTTTGCACGTATTTCCGCCAATTGTGTTCCAAAAACGTAGATGTCAATGAGATAGCAGAGCTTGAAAAAGATATTTTTTTGATCCCCTGCAAGCTCGAAACTATCTTTCCACCTTCCTTTTTTGACATTATTATTCATTTGTCTGTCCATCTAGCAACAGAGGTCAGGATTGACGGTCTGGTCCATTACCATTGGATATATCCAATCGAGAGGTATTATTGACGTTTATTATTCATCATTTAAATTGAAAGGAATCATCATGAATCATTAATATCTATTATTTTCAACAGATATCTGCTAAATTTATAAAAACTATATCCGCAACAAGTATCGTCCTGAAGACCCGATTGCGCAAGGTTATCTCCTGGAAGAAATCACGTATTTCTGTGCTCGTTTCCTGAACGACGATATCAAGACGAAACTGAATAAACCGCAGAGTGTTCCTTATTGGTTATTTATGCTTGCTCTACAATGAAAGTAAAGAGGTGGAATGTACAAAAATTAAATTTTTTAGCAAGCATAACCAATAAAACCACAAGTGATCCAACCATAACCCTAAATTAGCAACTAAGATGAGTTTACCTACTTAGTTAGAAGTTTGTACCAAAACGATTCGTGTCTTTCTGTCTTCAAAGCTCTTCCTTCTTGTGCTCCCTGATGTCCTGAAGAACTTGCTTGAAAGCCTTCTCAATTCTACATGATCCATCCGAAGGAATATGGCTCAAGCTAGCACTTCACAAATGAAGTAACTTAATAACCTAGTTTGCTAATCTAGGTTATTAAGATGATATAGAGGTTATTAATGAGATTTATTTATCTCAAAAACCCTATGATTCTCAACTCATGAGAAAGGTTGGGGTTTGAGGAAGAAGATGGAGCTCAAGAGAGAAGGGAGAAGGCTTGGATTAGAATGAATGAAGAATGGCTAGAAAAAATAATATGTATCAAAAATATTTTTCCAAATAAAAATTCATGCCATACTTGAATGGTTTTCACAAATGAATAAACAAATATCATAGCCATGCTTCACACTATACTTGAAGCCACCTCACTCTTCCCCCTCATTTTCTATTTCTAATAAATAGAAAAATTACATGATGAGGTGTCATCTTCTAGAAATATTCTTATATAAATACAAGAATACCTAACCATATATACATACCCGTATTCGTACCAAAAATACGAATACAAAGAGATAGATAAATCCAATAATATGATAGTAGAATTAAATCAATACTTGATTTAAGAAACTGGTTTAATCATAAACCCTCTAGTATCACAAACCGTCCGATTAAATTTCGCGCAACTAGTATACGTATTTAATTGGAACTCTACACATATAAACATACGGTCTCTACATCGTTTCTCTTGAATCAGGGAAGTCCTCTGTGTGGGACTTTAAAGACTCGACAGTACGCTGGCAGTGGGTTTAATCACAAGCACGTCAGCGGCACTAGCTGTGCGTAATGGCTATCCAGGTACTTGTCGAAAAAGAAGGCCGACGAGCAAGCTCATTCAAACCCCTACTGAGCCTATCCGTAACAATCTCCGTACAGTCTGGTCTTTTCGTCTAAGAGTATCGCATACCAGGTCTATGGGGAGGTAAACATCAGACCCCTAATAACCCGATAAGTCGAGTCAATGTAACTCAGGACCGATTCGAAAAACTACTGATCTAACCATTAGTAAATTTCATCTGTCTTGACCAAGGTCTTATGGCTCTAGCCAACCGGACACAGTGCAATATCGACTCCCAATATCGGGAGAAACGAATCTTTGATAATCGCTCGCTGCCTCCATGTGGCTCGACACTATACCCAACCAAAACCTATTTGCATGACTCAGTAAAGCCGTGGTAGGGTAGTGATCTAAGTACAGTGGGAACTCACACGAAACAAATGACGATCTCAGGTCTAAAAACTAACCTGTACTCATGTCACTTAAGAACCACTATCTAAAGACAGGTATAATACCATTTATAAGTTCTCGGCGAGTCCGTCTAGTATACTCACCCCCAGTGAGCACCTGTATATAATTATAAGTGATCGCACCAATGGTTGTGGGACCAACCACCGCCTCTCGTCGGGGTCTGGAAACGTATACACAAGTCTACTGTGGAATATCGATGCTTGATTTCGATACTCCTGCGACTTGGAACATTTAAGAATGTGCTTATGGACTACCCAGCCCTCACAAGTATGATCGCCATTATAACGCTGGTAGTCAAGCAAAACCCTACGGGCTTTATCAACATGTATCAGCCATATGTGATATCTAGTATAATATATGATAAATCAAAATAGTATACTACTGTAACAAGTTTTAATCAATATATATAAGCAAAACAAAGCAGCAAGAAAAATATAATACACATGTTCAGATAAAGACAACTCAAATAATATACTATACAACAGAGCAAGATTGTTCTGTACATACATATTCCTGGCATCCTATATAATACAAGCCTCTAGGGCATACATATCCTACATCCCTGACGATCCAATTGGAGCAGGAAGGTTAAAAATACATGTCTTACGATCTCGCGACCAGTGTATATGCGTACATCTTGATAAACAACGAATGTTTTGCTAAATATGTAGAGTAAATATTTATTATTTCATCATTTTAAACGTTCGAAATTAAATTTAATATAATTAATATAACCATATATTAACGAACAGAGTGCACAAAGATATACTCAAGATATTGAATCCTAGGACGTGGTCGAATGATAGGATCGAAGAAGAACAGATGTAACAACTCCAATTTTAGTGTACAAAAATTTGTTTAAAAGTTAATGTATATTTGGGGTATTTGCATTTCCTGTGAGTACTATAAATATTTTTTTTGCTTTTTAATAGCAAGAAAGAGCTTGTAGCTCACTGGTAAAGCATTGCACTGTTAAGATATAGCATATGTGTTCAAATCCCATCAGCCACATTATTTTTTAATTTGTTTTCTTTTAAATTTTTAGAAGCCTAAGAGCCTACACGTGCATAACTCGTAAAAACCAAAAGTCACATATAAAAAAAACTGGCCCAGGGGGCAGACGAATCGGCAAGGGACACGTGGCCCCAAGACCCGGCCTGACTCGGCCGGATCGGGCCGGCGGCACGGCTGACTCGGCTGGCGCCGCCGGGTCAACTCGGTCGGATCACCGATTCTCCTTCAAGAAAGTTGTGCCTCTTGATCTTCTTATAACCCCTGTACACTTTAAGAACCCTGCACATTAACAGAAACCTTAAAATACAATTAAAACCTAATTTAAACCTATTTTAATGCATAATTTTTAATACATTTCTATCAAACCCTAACCCTAATCTTTTCCTATAAATACCACTCCATTTCACACCCCTTCACTCACAAACTCAGTCCAAACTCTCACGAAAATCCCTAGAACTTTTGTGTACAAGTGGAGTTAGCGAAGGGCGAAGCTCAGGCGAATTTCCGACGACGACCCTAGGAGCTCCCGGCGACGAAACGACGCACCAGCACCTCCTACCACTCCCTCTTCCTCTTCTCTAATCTGAAATCCCGTAAGTCCCTCCTCCCTCTTCACTTTGCTATTCTAAAAACTCGTATTTCTAAAATCCGGCGGAAGCGGAGTTAATCCGACTTCCGATTCGGTTCTTCTTAAAAATCCATCTTTTCTTAAATACAAACATACCAAACCCTCACATCTTGACTATTAAACATTAACAAAATATATTGAACAAGTTTCATAGCAAAATATTTCATATTGTAATTTTTATCATACTTTTTCAGTAAAATACCATATAGTTCAGTTTTGACATTAAACATCATATTTCTTACTATACCTTTAAATAGATCATGAGGTAATGACATACCTCCTCACAAAACTCATATGCAACATAGCACGATGTCTTTCGGGAATATAGAATACAGGAATACGAATTTACACTTAAATACCTTTATCTTATAAAAAACTTTTTCTATAAGATTATGTATTTTAAATAAATCTTTGCAAAGCGCTGCTACAACCCATTTTGGGGAACTCGTTTGGGATGGTGCGGATTATCGCACATCCTCGGGCTTAGTAGTGCGAGATGCAGACCTCTGCAAGAAGCATTCGGTCTCGAAAGATTTAAAAATACAAATATCTTAAGAAAATGAGATTTCTAGAAAAATAATAAATTAAAATTATTTTATAAATATATATATATATGTGTGTGTGTGTGTGTGTGTGTGTATGTGTGTCATCAAAATATCTAATTTTTGATATAATATAAATATTCCAATTTTTCTAAATCAAAAGAATCATTTTACATGAAAATACCATGCAATTCTATATAAATTCAATACTTTACAATTAAATACCCTACATTATGAAATTAGATTTATCTCACTAGAAATGTCACATATATAAAATCTACATCTATGAAAACTCTAAAGACGATAATTAAATACTTGAAGTGTATTTTGAAAATTATACAAAATTATTTTTACATAAAACCCTCTCAAGTTTTATAAATTACAGTAAGAACCTTAGTAAATATAGGTTTAAGCAGGACCAGTCTCTTGAGCCTCAGGGAGCCGGAGATATGGGTGCTTGCCTATTTAAGGTAGACAACTTAACAAACGGTGTTATCAACACGGTAATCGTTTTTGAAAAAGACACAAATCCTGCGATGTCTTGTGTTGTTTGTAGAACTGATATCCATAAAACAGCAATATTTAATTATCTAAAAAAATTAAATATTCATAAACCTAAGGAATCTGATATCCATAAAACAGCTTTCAGAACTCGCTATGGACATTACGAATTTCTTGTGATGCCATTAGGAGTGACCAACGCATCAGTAATATTCATGAACCTAATGAATCAAGTTTTCCGGGGGTACTTAGACAGGTTTGTTTTCATCTTCATCGACGACATCCTGGTGTATTCTAAGAGTTAGAAAGAACACGCCGAACACCTACGAATTGTCATGGAAACTCTACGGCAACATCAATTATATGCCAAGTACAGCAAGTGCGAGTTTTGGCTAGATCAAGTTGGTTTTCTTGGACATATCGTATCAGGAAAAGGAATCTCTGTGGATCCAGCGAAAGTTTCACCAGTAAGCGAATGGCCGACACCAAAGTCAGTGAAGGACATTCGAAGTTTTTTGGGTCTAGATGGATATTACCGAAGGTGCATTGAAAGCTTTTCTAAGATAGCAACATCCCTGACCAAGCTCGCACGTAAAGATGAAGAATTCGTGTGGTCAGAAGTATGCGAACAAATTTTCGTAGAACTTAAGTCAAGATTGACGTCAGCGCCTATTCTCGTTATATCGGACCAATCTGGAGGTTTCGAAGTGCATTGTGATGCATCTGGTAAGGGATTATGATGTGTTCTACATCAGCACGGTAAGGTTGTGGCTTATGCTTCAAGACAGCTGAAGACTCATGAGCACAATTATCCGACGCATGATTTGGAGTTGGCAGCCGTAATCTTTGCACTCAAGATTTGGCACCATTATCTTCTCGGCGAACGAGTGAACATATACACATATCACAAGAGTATGAAATATGTGTTTACTTAGAAAGAGCTTAATATGCGGTAGAGACGATGATTAGAACTCATGGCGGACTTTGACATCAACCTGCAATATCACCCAGGGAAGGTGAATGTGGTACCTGATGCCCTTAGTCGCCAACCATTAGCAATGAATCTCACCGCTCAGTGGAAGCGTCAACAAGTCTTACATCAGATGGAGATTGAAGTAGTCATGCCAGGTAACGCTTCAAGTTTGATGAATTTACAAGTTCAATGTACCATTGTCAATCAGATCAAAGCAGCTCAAGCAAGTGATGATAAGTAGCAAAGGATCAGAGAACAAGTGGAGAATGGACTCAGAACAGAGTTCATCATCCATGAAGACGGATCTTTGAGATAGGGCAGCAGATTATGTGTACCAAAAGGTTCTGTTCGGGAAGAGTTAATGAAAGAAGCTCACAGCTCTCGCTACTCAGTACACCCTAAAAGTACAAAGATGTACAAAGATCTACGTCAGAATTACTGGTGGCATGGAATGAAGCGTGAAGTAGCCAGAAGCCTCGCTAAATGTTTGGTGTGTCAGCAAGAAAAGGCTGAACATCACAGGACTGCTGAATTACTTCAACCGTTACCAATCCCGGAATGGAAGTGGCAACACATCACAATGGATTTTGTGACTGCACTCCCTTGCAACACAAAGCGTAACGATGCGGTATGAGTTATTGTGGATCGACTCATAAAGTCGGCTCACTTCATCCCATTTCGAGTTGGCCAATCAGCCAAGACATTAGCAAAGGAGTATATGGAGGTAAGAATCTAAGTAAGATTTAAACTTTTCAAATATTTACTATCTCTGATACCCATAAACTCATACAGGAAATTGTGAGATTTCATGGAGTACCGGTCTGCATTGTCTCCGATCATGACACCAGGTTCCGATCGCAATTTTGGCAGAGTCTGCAAGCGAGCTTGGGAACAAGTCTGAACTTCAGCACAGCTTATCATCCACAAAATGATGGTCAGTCTGAGCGAACTATTCAGATCTTGGAGGATATGCTCAGAGCGTGTATGTTAGACTTCGGAGGATCGTGGGAAGATCACCTACATCTTATGGAGTTTTCATACAACAACAGCTACCAAGCAAGCATAGGAATGACACCTTTTGCAACGCTTTATGGAAGGAAGTGTCGATCGCCATTAAGTTGGGACGACATCGGAGACAGAAAACTTCTTGGACTTGAGATGATAGGAGCAACTGTTGATGTGGTTCGTACTATCAAAGAAAAGATGCGCATAGCCCAAGATCGACAGAAGCAATGGACTGATGCAAAGCGACGTCACTTGGAGTTCCAGCCGGGAGATCACGTATTCTTAAAGATATCTCCAAACCGCGGAGTTATTCGATTTGGAAGACAGGGTAAGCTAAGTCCGAGATACATTGGACCGTTCGACATACTCGAATGAGTTGATGAAGTGACATACCGCTTCGCACTTCCACCTTCATTGGAAGGAGTGCACAATGTGTTCCACATATCCCAACTCAGAAGGTATGTGAGTGACCCCAACCATATTCTTGATCATTCCGAGCTCACTGTACAGCCCGACTTATCTTGTGAGCAACAACCTGTGGGGATCCTAGACAGGAAAGTGAAATCATTTCGGAATAAGGAAATCAACATGGTTCGAGTGATGTGGAGAAAAGACACTCCAAGAGAATCGGCATGGGAGCGGGAAGATGAGATGCGTGCAAGATACCCCCACCTATTTGTAAACTAGTCCTTAAAATAAAATTGTAAATTTTGAAGACGCAATTTTTGTAAGGAGAGTAGACTGTAACAACTCCAATTCTAGTATACAAAAATTTGTTTAAAAGTTAATAGATACTTGGGGTATTTGCATTTCCTATGAGTACTATAAGTATTTGTTTTGCTTTTTAATAGCAAGAAAGAGCTTGTAGCTCACTGGTAATGTATTGCACTGTTAAGACATGGCACCTGTTTTCAAATCCCATCAACCACATTATTTTTTAATTTGTTTTCTTTTAAATTTTTAGAAGCCCAAGAACCTGCACGTGCATAACTCGTAAAAACCAAAAGTCATATATAAAACAAACTGGCCTAGGGGGTAAACGAATAGGCAAGGGACACGTGGCCCCAAGACCCGGCCTGACTCGGCCGGATCGGGCCGGCGGCGCGGCTGACTCAGCCGGCGCCGCCGGGTCAACTCGGTCGTATCGCCGATTCTCCTTCATGAAAGTTGTGCCTCTTGATCTTCTTATAATCCCTGTACACTTTAAAAACCCTGCACATTAATAGAGACCTTAAAATACAATTAAAACCTATTTTAATGCATAATTTTTAATACATTTATATCAAACCCTAACCCTAATCTTTTCCTATAAATAGCACTCCATTCCACACACACACCCTCATTCACAAACTCTGTCCAAACTCTCAAGAAAAATCTCTAGAACTTTTGTGTACAAGTGGAGTTAGTGAAGGGCGAAGCTCCGGCGAATTTCCGACGACGACCCTACGAGCTCCCGGCGACGAAACGACGCACCGGCATTTCCTACCACTCCCTCTTCCTCTTCTCTAATCTAAAATCCCGTAAGTCCCTTGTAGGGTGTTTTTCGTCACCCCAGTGAGATGGGAATACGCGCGCGCTTGTCAGGCGTACTACAGATTCCCCCGGCCTAGGGTAGGCCGGGGTTTAATGATGGTGGGGATCCGAATCTCCGGCAGCCGCGGACTAAGCTGCCGTTAATTACCCATCGCCTTTGGGGCGAGGGAACCTCCGATTAACGGGTTAAACTGGTCATGCGAACTCAATGTGCAGTATACGTGTGTTCAATTCTGAAAGGGGGGTTTGGATATATCGGGAGCCACGCAGAGTTTTTACGGGGGTCCCGCTACCCGGATAGCGGGCTGGGGGTCAAGGGGGCTAGCAGCCCCCTTGCGGGGTGCGGGGCAGCGCCCCGTTAGAAATTTTTTTCTAACAGGGACAGTGTCGTGGAGTACGTGTATGTATAAATTTGTATACATATGTATATGTGTATATATGTACACAAAAGAGGGGGAAAAGACATCCAAGGGATGCGCAGGTGCGCAAGCGCGCGCGCCACGTGTCGGCACGCGGGCGACTTGCGCACTTGCGCAGTTGCGCAAGCGCGCGCGCCACGTGTCGGCACGCGGGCGACTTGCGCAGTTGCGCAAGCGCGCACGCCACGTGTCGGCACGCGGGCGACTTGCGCACACAACAGGCTTTTAGCCTAAAAAGATTTCTCTGAAGAGAAATCAAAGAGGAGTTAGACTCCTGAGTGTGTTTTTTTTTTATTGGGTTAATGGAAGGGTTCTTCTTCTTCCTCCTGTTGCTTGCTGGATCTTGAAGATCAAGAGATATAAAATCTCAAAATCTCTCCTTTTTAAGATCTGATGGCAGATCCAAGTTCCCCTTTGTGGGTTTTGTGGTGGAAAACTATTTAGTTTTGAAAAAGGAAGAGTAAAACTCTTGATTTAATTCAAGAGAAAGAAGAAGGTTTTGGAACCTTGAAGAAGGAAGAAAGAGCTCAGCTCTAATTTTTGTGGAGAGAATGAAAGGTATATTTTTTTTTATTCATCATGTTGCCTTTTATAGGCTTACATATTTGCATATAGCCCCTTGGGCTTTACAAAAATGGCATTTTAGCCATCCCATGGCTCATGTGCCATTTCATTTTTTGCACATAAGCCATGGGCTTACAAAATATTGGCTTTATGCCCATTTTGCATACATTCATGTATATATAAAAAATTACATAAAAAATTATTTACTACATGATCTATATTTTGGCATGGAGGAGGCTGGCCGCGGGCTCGACTTGGGCATGGGCCCGCTTGACTTGGGCTTGGGCCCACCTGGCTTGGGGTTGACCTCGACTTTGACTCGGTCAACGGGGGTGTAAATTTTTACCCCAACAAAGTGCCCCCCATCAATAAATGCACACCGCACATTTGAGTTGTGTGCATGAAATTGATGGATCTTGAAGCTGAACTTCGAGGTGGAACATCATTCCGGAGGCGAAGCCTCATCCCGGGGAGCATGATTCCCGAGGATCGGAGCATCATTCCGATTCGCGGAGCATAATTCCAATGTTAGAGCATCATTCCGAAGCGCGGAGCATAATTCCAGGGTCAGAGCATCATTCCGATTTGCGGAGCATAATTCCAGAGGATCGGAGCATCGTTCCGATGGGCGGAGCATAATTCCAGAGATCGGAGCATCCTTCCGAAGAGCTGAGCATAATTCCAGAGATCGGAGCATCGTTCCGATGGGCGGAGCATTGTTCCAGGGTTCGGAGCATCTTTCCGAAGAGTGGAGCATGATTCCAGGGGATCGGAGCATCATTCCGAAGTGCGGAGCATAATTCCAGTTTGCGGAGCATAGTTCTAAGGATCGGAGCATCATTCCGATGAGCGGAGCATAATTCCAGAGATCGGAGCATCCTTCCGAAGAGCTGAGCATAATTCCATAGATCGGAGCATCGTTCCGATGGGCGGAGCATTGTTCCAGGGTTCGGAGCATCTTTCCGAAGAGTGGAGCATGATTCCAGGGGATCGGAGCATCATTCCGAAGAGCGGAGCATAATTCCAAGGGATCGGAGCATCATTCCGATTGGCGGAGCATCATTCCAGGATTCGGAGCATAATTCCAAGGGATCGGAGCATCATTCCGATTGGCGGAGCATCATTCCAGGATTCGGAGCATCATTCCGAAGGGCGGAGCATGATTCCAAGGATCGGAGCATCTTTCCGAAGAGCGGAGCATAATTCCAGGGATCGGAGCATCGTTCCGATGGGCGGAGCATTATTCCAGAGATCGGAGCGTCTTTCCGAAGAGCGGAGCATAATTCCAGGGATCGGAGCATCGTTCCGAACAGCGGAGCATGATTCCAGGGGATCGGAGCATCATTCCGAAGAGCGGAGCATAATTCCAAGGGATCGGAGCATCATTCCGATTGGCGGAGCATCATTCCAGGATTCGGAGCATCATTCCGAAGGGCGGCACACATTTTGACCAAAGCATAATTTTGATGCAGAGGTTGATTCCCAGGCGAAGCGTAATTTCGAAAAGGAAGGCGGGTACACCGAGGCGAAGCATCATTTCGACACGGGGTGCACATTCTGAGACGAAGCTTGATTCCGACGCAGAGCTGGTTGGTTGATTTGATTCCGAGGAAAAGCATAATTCCGACGAGGAGGTCGTTGGTTGATTCCGAGCCGAAGCATAATTCCGACGAGGAGGTCGTTGGTTGATTCCGAGCCGAAGCATAATTCCGACGAGGAGGTCGTTGGTTGATTCCGAACCGAAGCATAATTCCGACGAGGAGGTCATTGGTTGATTCCGAGCCGAAGCATAATTCCGACGAGGAGGTCGTTGGTTGATTCCGAGCCGAAGCATAATTCCGACGAGGAGGTCGTTGGTTGATTCCGAGCCGAAGCATAATTCCGACGAGGAGGTCATTGGTTGATTCCGAGCCGAAGTATAATTCCGACAGGGAAGGCAAATACACCGAGGCGAACCATCATTTCGACACGGGGTGCACATTCTGAGACGAAGCATGATTCCGACACAGAGCTTGTTGGTTGATTTGATTTGGGTTGACGTCAGTATCGCTACACTGGAATATGGTACCAGGAGCGAATCATCATTTGTCATGAGAGGGTTTGGGAATTGGGGTTTTTGTTTGGCATTTGCATTGCTGCACTGGAATAATGCCAGGAGCAACTCATCATGTGCCCAGAGAGGATTTGGATTTGGTTTGTTTGGCATCTGCATTGCTGCACTGGAATAATGCCAGGAGCAACTCATCATGTGCCCGGGGAGGATTTGAATTTGGTTTTTGTTTGGCATCTGCATTGCTGCACTGGAATAATGCCAGGACCAACTCATCATGTGCCCGGGGAGGATTTGAATTTGGTTTTTGTTTGGCATCTGCATTGCTGCACTGGAATAATGCCAGGAGCAACTCATCATTTGCCCCGGGAGGACTTGGGAGAGATTGGGATTGTTTTACGCCCGTGGATTGTATACGGTTTTGCAGGATGTATGATCCGGACCGTAGGGCCAGAAAGATTTCAGGGATTTGTTGGCGTCTGCATCGCTGCACTGGAATGTGGTACCAGGAGCGACTCATCATTCGCCGTTGGGGTATGGGATTTGGAATTTGGTTGGCGTCTGCATCGCTGCACTGGAATATGGTACCAGGAGCGACTCATCATTCGCCATTTGGGAATTTGAGTTTGTAATTTGGTTGGCGTCTGCATCGCTGCACTGGAATGTGGTACCAGGAGCGACTCATCATTCGCCGCTTGGGAATTTGAGTTTGGAATTTGGTTGGCGTCTGCATCGCTGCACTGGAATATGGTACCAGGAGCGACTCATCATTCGCCACTCGTGAATTGGGGAGCGATGGCTTAGGAGACAGGTTTAGATCCCTATCGTCTAAGGCTTTTCAATTTTATGGGCCGTGAGGGTCCCATAAAGGTATTTTCTCCCTACGAGTCGTAAGGATCCCGCAGGTGTATTTTCTCCTTAAGAGTCGTGAGGACTCCTAAGTGTGTTTTTCCTTGGTGAGTCGTAAGGATCTCACGAAGGTTTGTTCTCCTCATGCATCGTGAGGACACATGAGTGGGTCTTTCCAATGAAGCATAATTCCAAAGGCGGAGACCAGCCGCGTAACTGGTGGTTGCGGTGGGGTATGGGTATGCTGAGAATTATTTGAGCCCGTGGATTGTATACGGTAGTCAATTTGGGGACTAAACGTAGGGCCGAAAGAATTTTGGGAAATTGGATTTTTTGTTTGGCGTCTGCATTGCTGCACTGGAATAATGCCAGGAGCAACTCATCATCCGCCTTTGTTTTTTTGTTTTTTTTTTTTACCGCGATTGCTCTATCATTTCAGCTTTTCTTATCGCGAAGGTCGCGATTGCCCTATCATTTCGGCTATTTATTCGCGGTTGCCCCATCATTTCGGCTTTATTTTCATTTTTATTTTTACTCGCTGATTTTTATTGCGAGTTGCCCCATCATTTCGGCTTTTCTTTATTTTTTCTTTTATTTACACATTTTTTTATTTACATTTTTTTTTTACATTTCCAGTTTAACGACTTAGAGGTCGATTGTTCCCAGTTTAATGACGTGGTGGTCGATTGTTCCCAGTTTAATGACGTGGTGGTCGATTGTTCTCAGAGAAAGGCAGATGTCTGAGAGAATCGGTTTCACGAAGAACTTCGGTCTCCGTTTGTATGAAATTGGCGGTCGCATCTTGGCTGTTTACTAACACGCCTTTGGACAGTTCTATCTCTCCTGCTTTGTATTGCTTTTCGACCCAATCTTTGAAGACGAAGCAGTCCTCAATGGCATGACCTATCACTCTGTGATAGGGGCAGTATTTGGGGTCGTCGGTCCTATTCGCTTCCTGCGGTCTTTTTGACTCTGGCAGTTGTAGACCGTTCTTCAGGGCGTCTTTGAATATTTTACGGATTTTGTCCCTTCTGAAGGAATAGACCTTATCCAGCTTCTCTTTCAGTGGAGATTCTCCTCCCTCTCCGAACATTGGCTTCTGAAGCTGGTTGGCATTAGGCCCGCTCAACCCTTGCTTATTTCGGTTAGCCGAAGAATTGAAAGATTCAGAATCGTCGGGATCTCCGCCTTTGCGATTTTCGTCCTTTCGGTTTCTCCAGGACCTATTGTTATTTTGGGGGTCAGAGGAGGACTCCTGCTTTGAGCGCTCCAGCATCTGAACTTTCCTGGTCAGCTCTTGGAATGTTTTGAGACCCGCGGTGCATAGAAACGGGGCCATCCAATTGTTGAGATTTCCGACGAGGAGACTGACAGATTGGTCCTGCTCTATCGGTGGTTCACATTTGACGGAGAGATTGCACCATCGGGTTATAAAATCCGTGCTGCTTTCGTTGTTCTTGGGCTTGGTCCTTACGAGCTCGGCAATGGTGATCTTATCGCTGACGCTCATGAATCTTTGTCGAAACAAAGATTCCATTTGGATGAAAGTAGTAACGGAGCCATCCGGTATGCTCGCGTACCAGTCGAAAGCAACATCGGTCAAGCTATTAACGAACTGGCGGAGGAGAAGCGCATCGTTGCCCCCAGTATTCCCGCATGAGGCTTTGAAGTGGGCGATGTGCTGATTCGCATTTCCCGTCCCATCGAATCTCCCGAATTTGGGGATGACATAGCCGCCAGGAAATTCTACCAGATCATACTGAGCAGGATATGGTCTCCCACTACTGCTAACATCTTTTTGCGCTTCGGCTTCGGCCACCAATGTTTTGACTTTGCTGGCAACCAAATCCATGATTTGATCTTGAGTTAGCGGGCTACTGTCATCGGTAGCCAAGACATTTCCCGAGATAGGATGCGACTGGTTTTCATGTAGCTCGCCCACTTTTGGATTTGAGGGAATAGGCGTCAGCTGCTTTGGGACACCACTTCCCGGTTCACGAGTAGAGCCCTCCGCTTGATTGGGCGGCTGAGAGGCAAGTCGGGTCGTGAGCTGCATCACGACATTCGTCAAGTCATCGATTTTGGAGTAGAGTTTGGCCATCTCCTTGTCTTTGTTTCTGAGCTGCTTTCGGAGCTCTTGAAGCAGCTCTTGCTCTGCGGTCCTGGGGCGGAAAGTCGGCTCTTCTTCGCTTTCCGAGCCTGACTCCTCATGGACCGAAGGGTCATTCCGCCTATCATCCTCATCAAGAGGGTTTTCATCACCCAGCAGAGGCGGCTGTTCTTGGGAAGCGGCCACCGCATTCAAACCAGATTGGGTTTGAGATATGGTAGCCCCGTCCTTGCTCTTGCTGCGCGTGCTCACCATGTAGACAGTGTGGACCACATATCTAGCCATTTCTTTCTCATTAGCGGGGAGCTTAGAGAAAGCACCTGATCGAGCAGTTGTTGAGGGTACCACTGGAGCTTGCTCGAAACGCCTTGCAGCTTTGTTGGTGTCGATAGCCTTGCCCCCAGCTGGGGCCATGGAGAGTCGTTCGGAAACGGACTTGCGCTTGGGCTGAGGTGCCCTCGCGACCACCACATTTGGCCTTTTGCCTTTCGGGACTGGTTTGTCTGCCACCGGGGCTTGAGGAGCTGGGATGGTGCCAACAGGCATGAACATAATAGAGCCGAATGGTAGCAGCGGCTCCTCCCATTGTCGTCCGAGACTGGCCGGAAGGACCGTCCTGGAGTCTATCTTCATCGTGTAGGAGACAGGAGCTGAGTTCATCATTGAAGACATCGTCGGAAGGTGATTGCTTGAAAATCTGCATGAAAAAAAAAACATTATTTTTAGTATAAATATAGGTATGTATATTGATTGAGTTCGCATGAACGTTTAACCCGAAATATGGGAGGAGAGATAGGGTCCCACCGGGCGTGCCAGAACCTGTAGGGTGTTTTTCGTCACCCCAGTGAGATGGGAATACGCGCGCGCTTGTCAGGCGTACTACAGATTCCCCCGGCCTAGGGTAGGCCGGGGTTTAATGATGGTGGGGATCCGAATCTCCGGCAGCCGCGGACTAAGCTGCCGTTAATTACCCATCGCCTTTGGGGCGAGGGAACCTCCGATTAACGGGTTAAACTGGTCATGCGAACTCAATGTGCAGTATACGTGTGTTCAATTCTGAAAGGGGGGTTTGGATATATCGGGAGCCACGCAGAGTTTTTATGGGGGTCCCGCTACCCGGATAGCGGGCTGGGGGTCAAGGGGGCTAGCAGCTCCCTTGCGGGGTGCGGGGCAGCGCCCCGTTAGAAATTTTTTTCTAACAGGGACAGTGTCGTGGAGTACGTGTATGTATAAATTTGTATACATATGTATATGTGTATATATGTACACAAAAGAGGGGGAAAAGACATCCAAGGGATGCGCAGGTGCGCAAGCGCGCGCGCCACGTGTCGGCACGCGGGCGACTTGCGCACTTGCGCAGTTGCGCAAGCGCGCGCGCCACGTGTCGGCACGCGGGCGACTTGCGCACTTGCGCAGTTGCGCAAGCGCGCGCGCCACGTGTCGGCACGCGGGCGACTTGCGCACACAACAGGCTTTTAGCCTAAAAAGATTTCTCTGAAGAGAAATCAAAGAGGAGTTAGACTCCTGAGTGTGTTTTTTTTTTATTGGGTTAATGGAAGGGTTCTTCTTCTTCCTCCTGTTGCTTGCTGGATCTTGAAGATCAAGAGATATAAAATCTCAAAATCTCTCCTTTTTAAGATCTGATGGCAGATCCAAGTTCCCCTTTGTGGGTTTTGTGGTGGAAAACTATTTAGTTTTGAAAAAGGAAGAGTAAAACTCTTGATTTAATTCAAGAGAAAGAAGAAGGTTTTGGAACCTTGAAGAAGGAAGAAAGAGCTCAGCTCTAATTTTTGTGGAGAGAATGAAAGGTATATTTTTTTTTATTCATCATGTTGCC
This sequence comes from Agapanthus africanus, assembly GCA_030015575.1. Classification (NCBI taxonomy): domain Eukaryota; kingdom Viridiplantae; phylum Streptophyta; class Magnoliopsida; order Asparagales; family Amaryllidaceae; genus Agapanthus; species Agapanthus africanus. The sequence continues at coordinate 23,678,020 of CM057344.1, forward strand.
TTTTATAGGCTTACATATTTGCATATAGCCCCTTGGGCTTTACAAAAATGGCATTTTAGCCATCCCATGGCTCATGTGCCATTTCATTTTTTGCACATAAGCCATGGGCTTACAAAATATTGGCTTTATGCCCATTTTGCATACATTCATGTATATATAAAAAATTACATAAAAAATTATTTACTACATGATCTATATTTTGGCATGGAGGAGGCTGGCCGCGGGCTCGACTTGGGCATGGGCCCGCTTGACTTGGGCTTGGGCCCACCTGGCTTGGGGTTGACCTCGACTTTGACTCGGTCAACGGGGGTGTAAATTTTTACCCCAACATCCCTCCTCTCTCTTCACTTTTCTATTCTAAAAACTCGTATTTCTAAAACCCGACGGAAGCGAAGTTAATCCGACTTCCGATTCGGTTCTTCTTAAAAACTCCATCTTTTCTTAAATAAAAATATACCAAACCCTCACATCTTGACTATTAAATATTAACAAAATATATTGAACAAGTTTCATAGCAAAATATTTCATATTGTAATTTTTATCGTACTTTTTCAGTAAAATACCATATAGTTCAGTTTTGACATTAAACATCATATTTCTTACTATACCTTTAAATAGATCATGAGGTAATGACCTACCTCCTCACAAAACTCATATGCAACATAGCACGATGTCTTTCGGGAATATAGAATACAGGAATACGAATTTACACTTAAATACCTTTATCTTATAAAAAACTTTTTCTATAAGATTATGTATTTTAAATAAATCTTTGCAAAGCGCTGCTACAACCCATTTTGGGGAACCCGTTTGGGATGGTGCGGATTATCGCACATCCTCGGGCTTAGTAGTGCGAGATGCAGACCTCTGCAAGAAGCATTCGGTCTCGAAAGATTTAAAAATACAAATATCTTAAAAAAAATGAGATTTCTAGAAAAATAATAAATTAAAATTATTTTATAAATATATATATGTGTGTGTGTGTGTGTCATCAAAATATCTAATTTTTGATATAATATAAATATTCCAATTTTTCTAAATCAAAAGAATCATTTTACATGAAAATACCATGCAATTCCATACAAATTCAATACTTTACAATTAAATACCCTACATTATGAAATTAGATTTATCTCACTAGAAATGTCACATATATAAAATCTACATCTATGAAAACTCTAAAGACGATAATTAAATACTTGAGGTGTATTTTGAAAATTATACAAAATTATTTTTACATAAAACCTTCTCAAGTTTTATAAATTACAGTAAGAACCTTAGTAAATATAGGTTTAAGCAGGACCAGTCTCTTGAGCCTCAGGGAGCTAGAGATATGGGTGCTTGCCTATTTAAGGTAGACAACTTAACAAACGGTGTTATCAACACGGTAATCGTTTTTGAAAAATACACAAATCCTGCCGCCCATGTGCAGCGGTTACCGATAACACCAAAACCTAATTCAGGACTTCAATTTCTTTTCTAATTGTTCTGACTCAGACTGAGTTTCATTGTAAATAATCTGACTTGAATATGATTCAAGTATAAACTACAATTCAATATGAATCCATGAATTCATATAATCAATCTGTTCAAGCTATTCAATCTGTATTGACCGAACCGAACCATGGATATACTTCCATTTACATGATTCTCCGGTTACATCCATTTACTGATATCATGGTTTCGGCAAGTCATCCATTTATACAATCTATAATACAGGACAATACAATTTACAATAAAATACAATCGAGATATCGCGGGGTTTAAGGGGTAGATTGGTACGGAAGGTGTTAGAAGTGGCACGAGACTGCAAGATTTAAGACACCTAACTAGTATTCCATTACTGTTGTACCGTGGCATAAACAGTTCCTTGTACATTCCGTTCACCTTAGTCTCTGGTCTACTGAGACTCCTCTCGTATACACTGGCATCCTTCTGTACCAAGCTACAAACAACAGCGTTAACAATATAATACAACTTTAAAAGTTACCCTCTCTCTGTCTATTCTACTTCTCCCTTATCTTTAGGACTTACCGAGCGATTGTTCGCTGACGACATTCCTTCTCTTTCTTCTTTGGAATGTTGTCAGGTGATTCGGATCTTTAGGAGATGGAGCCCACCAGCGAGAACTTGGATCAGCTAGTCTACGACCCAGAGCTTTAGATTCATTGTACACATTTCATTTCAGTACTTTCCATTTCTGTTATGCCACTATTTAGGCATTGCTTTCATTCAGATGTATTTACTTTTCCATGTACTGTAAAAGAATGTTAATAAATAAAGTTGATGTTCATTACATTTGTCTCTTGTGTATATTTCTTTTATATTGCTTAGTTACGCTTAGTGTATTTACTTCTGAGTAAATACGTAGCGGCCTTGTCGTGTCCCCTTCGCCATATACCGGGAAGCAGGGCGTGACAACAGAGGTGCACTTTCGCCACTTGGTCTATAAAAGAAGTGAACGAACAATTGGATCATGGAGAGCAAATTGACAGAGGTCTGTGACCTTTTAAACGGTCTAATGATTGCAGCTATGGTTTATAACGGGTACGGGGTATCCGAATATAAATTTGAGGTAGAAAGTACGGAACATATTAGAGCTACGCAAAATAGCGGCATCGCAACCGTCGACGATGATGGAAATCCCTACTACGATGTTCTTGAGAAAGTTATAGCGGTCTCATACCAGTATACGACTGTCCCATTTTATATATTCAAATGCAGATGGTACGATACCAAGTCTGACCGGGATATGAAGGTTGATCAATATGGTCTGATTTTGGTAAACACCAAACAGATGTTACCAAAATACGACAGCTTTAGCTTTCCCACAATGGTAACACAAATATGTTATTCTCGGTACTTGCAGAAGGTTGACTGGGATGTTGTTTGTCTTTGAAAACCGAGATTTTATTATAATGTACCGACGTTGAATGGCTCTGAAGATGAGAGCGACGATGAAAATCTAGCGATAACACGTCTTAGTCCATCTATTGACTGTATCAGGGATCCAAACTATTTCACGCCGTCCATCCATACGTTTGTAAGAAGTTACATCGGCCAATTGATTGTCACAGATCAAAATTTTGAGAATCCACCCAACGAATCTTCAGATTATGTACCACATAAACGTGATAGATAATGAAGTTAAATTAAATATTCTAAATTGTATAATGATTATAAATAATGAAATAACGTTTAGATATATATGTAGGATTTGATCATGGGTGCAGGCAAAGGCACTAAACGCCATAAGAGACAGCATCTACAAGACATTATGAGTCGATTCATACCCGCCGACGAGACTGTCCCAGGATTCTCAGCAGGCACGGAAGCTGCAGCAACAGCGTCTATCATCAGCAGCACTCCCCCTATTACCGCCGCATCACCCCTTATAGCCCCCTACTCACACGGTATCACTCCCGACTGTCCCTACTATCCTTACTAGCGCTCTTCATACTACTGCCAGATCACTCGCAGCGTCGCCGCCTCCCCCTACCTCTATTAGTGCGTCAGCGGATCCTCATACACCAGTCACTTATGCGCATGGTTTTTTAGTTTACTTATTTAAAATTTGATACATCATTACAATATAGGTGCATATTGAATCATCTAACTGTTTATTGTTTGCAGATCCTCATTCTACTCGAGGGGTGGCGTCTGGCGTCGGTTCTAGTGCCATGCCAGAGACGACAGGTATAATCGTTATTTCTTAAAGTATTTAAATAACGATAGTAATTTAAATTTGTCAAATTCTATATTCATATTCTAAATATTATAATATTGTGTATGTATATCTATTTTTTTCGTAGACTCGAGCAGTGTTAGGACGAGGGGTCCTACTGGGCCCGATTGCTGCAGGCCGTCCAAGAATGCTGGACCATAAGATCTGTTCTTTAACGCGATAGGTGTGCATGTTGGAGAGCACGCGACTCAGTGGGGGGATAATGTTAGGCAGGAGATCCGTACTTATTATAAGTACCCACTCCATATTCGGTGGAACAAGGCTTAGACCGAGCGTGCTATGCGGTTTTCTGGGTCGGAGGAGGTATGACATATCTTTTCACACATTTAAATTTCAATCATCGTTATATATATACATATAATTATTTGTTTAATATATTTTAATTTCATACCAGGAAAAATTACAGATTTGTTGGCGAGCTTGGCGAAGATGGCATGTATAGGTCATTCGATATAGATCGTGCCCTTGCTCACTTCTAGGCTAGTTTCAAGTGATCAAGCGATATCGCTGATGGGAAGTGAGGAGTGGACTTTACCTTTCATGGGCCGCGGCAACCGAGGATCGGCGGAGGCACTTGATGGAGGTGATAACGCTGGAGATCCCGAGAGAGGATTGTCAGCTTCTTGTCGCCTATTTTGAGCACGATGATGTGCATGTATCAATTTAATTTTTAAGGTTTTAACAATATAAAATGAAATCATATTCTAAAATATATTATAATCTTTATTTTTTCAAGACGATATCGGTTCAAAATAAGCAGAACCGGAACAACGGCGTACGAGAACATGCTATCCCGATCCAAAGAAACGCTCGTAGGCCAACGCTCGGTGGCATTTGGTGAGAATTTCGACGCTTAATTTCATATGTTTTTTACATCATTAATTAATTATTAAACTAAATCCTAATTTCATCGCAGAGAAAAATTGACCCCGCCAACTACAATGAAATCAAGGGATGGGCCGCGTTACATAAGGGCGCAGACGCGTACATAATAAGTTTCATATAATCAAGTTGATTACGTATTTTAAGTTAGCAGATGTATGTGTGTCTATACACACACACATATATTCTATACAGATCCAGTTCTAGGAGTAGACGGACACCTCGGGACTTGGCCCCAGCGACTCGATCACCACCATTGTCCCTGTCCTGGATTCGATATCCGTGGGTATCACGGTGGGTATGAGCGCGGGGTTGGTCCCGAAGCCCATCGATTTTTTGATAGGCGTTCGACTGCATATGAGTACGCCGTGACTCAGACGCAGGCGGATGCGTTAGCTGCGTCGTAGGAGGAGATCTATCAGCTCGGCTGGCAGGTGGAGCAGCAGCATCAGACGCAGTAGAAGACACGGCAAGAGTTGCAGGAGACGTGGCATGAGCTACAGGTGCTTAGGGCGAAGATCCGAGACATGAGGCAGTCGCACGCCGATTCCGTCCAGTATGCCATACGGAATGAGTTGAGCACATTTTTTAGGCTACGAGACGATGGTGGTGGATCGTCGTCTTAACAGCATTAGTTCTATTTTTTAATTTGTTGACACATACATTTATTCATTAGTGGAGTATTGATCATATTGTACAATTTGCTGACACATACATTTTTTGATTTGTTGACACATACATTTATTTATGTTTGCGTGTGATTCGGAGCTTATTACTTTGATTATCATATATTGCATGAGATTTGAATATATTGGGTGAATGAAAATTATATATTGCTGCTTGTGAATGGAAATTATATATTGTTGATTGTGATTGAAATTAACGCGTGTGGAGCGCGGAAAATTTAATTATATAAAAAAAAACATTGTTCACGGTTGTAACCGTAACTACAGACATTTATTCATGGTTACACCCGTGAACAAAAGGCTACTCCAGATACTGATATCTGGAGCAAGTCGGTGTTTTGGGTCACGGTTATAAATTTTTTTCACGGTTGTAACCGTGACCCAAAACTGGTTTTGTTCACGGTTCTAACCGTGAACAAAAACATGAGGCCCTGACTTTTTAATTTTTCACGCTAAGAAATATTCACGGTTCTAACCCTCAACATTTCTCATTTTGTTCACAGTCAAAACCGTGACCCAACCTTTGCTTACACAGGTTTGGATCACGGTTGATTTAAACCGTGAACTAAAGTCCTTTTGTTCACGGTTTAACCCGTGAACAAAACCCTGCCCTGTAGTAGTGACAGCCTATTATTTAAAAGGGGGGGGTGGGGGACTCGGTCACAATTTAGACTATTTGAGCAAATAATTTAGGGTCTTCATGCATATTTATTCTATTACATGTGAAAACGTTTCCCATAAAGGACGAGCTAAAGTTGGTAGAACATAATAATTATGGAAAAATATCACAACTCCAAATCATGCAACCAATAAGGAAGCAAAAATGAAATCTATTTTAAGAGGATGATGTGTCCTATAAAAGTCAAACATATGACAACCACATGATTGTCATGACCCTGTCCAGATCGAAAATGTACTCGAATCCTATTCAATATTTATGATACTCATGAATCCAATGCATACGCTAATTCATCATTCTACATTCTGGATATATACTCTTTCTTACTTTTCCATCTATCCTTTTGCCGTTTGAATATTGAGAGAGACATCTATCCAGATAAATATTTATCTTTTTCATGCATGCCAGTTTACGGCCACGTCATGTCTCTAAGTATGGGTAAGAGCAAATAAATTAAAGCTTTATCAAGTAAAAAGAAAATTTCACCTGTACTTGTAGGAATAATTAAGTAGGATTCACAATGTACCATGCGCTTGTTGATAGGTCTATCCTATAGTGCATGTTGCAATTGAACTGCGAGTTGTAACTAAAATTGCCTCCAACAACTATTGCAGAAGCTATCAAACTACTGTACTGCTCTCCCAGTTGGTACACGATAATGATCACAGCATGACTCACACATGACGCCAAGTGATTGATCATTTTCCCTTTCCTTTTCTTTCCCCTTACCCACCTTTCATTTTCTTATCTCTTTTTCTGCATAATACTGAAATAGTCTAAACCTACATTTAGAACTATTTGGATCGATTCTCCATGACGACGATAGTGGCAGTGACGTTGATGCTAATGATGCTTATCTTGATGACGATGGCAATGGCAACATATATCACAATCCCCATCAAAATCTTGCATAGTTCAATTAGCCATATCACAGAAGACTCGTATAATATTACAAGCATTAGGATCGATCGTATCATTTGAACATATTAGCCTTTGAAAGGATTAAAATATGCAAAGAAGACATCAAGATAATGTTGATAATAAAGATATATCCCTTCTACCAGAAAACGTGGATGACTTGGATTTTTGTTGTCTACAATTTTTCCTTTCTCAGGTCGAACTAATAGTCAACGCGATTGGCCTAAATAAAGTTATCCATAACTAAAACTAAAATAAGGATAATACTGAAGTTATTTTTTTAAGAAGAACAATTAATAGATCTATGTATAAAAAAAATTGCTGCTTAATTAGTTAGTAGCTAGGCTTAAGTAAGTTTTTGGAACAATCTCTCTAATGCATTGCATATAGATATTGATATATAGTACATAATCAAGATTAAGATTGCAACAATAATACGTGGATCTCATCGAATTTGTAATTATTTTAAGTAATCCTAGCCACTGCCCTCACGAAAAAGACCGAGTAGAGAGGAAATGATTGGCAAGTTTCTTTCCCGACTTAAACTCTCACAGTCATCAGTCAATTATAATCTCAAGGATGTTGATGTTCATAAGAATTAAGTACTAAATCTTTGAGAGGTATGTGACTAAAATTCTCCAATCCAATCATTAGTGTTCAAATTCTAAGCATCTAATCTAAGATGTTGACAGTGGTATAAATGGATCTAATGCAGGGGTATAGGAGATAATGCATGCATTTTTAAACTTGCTATTGGGTGACATTATCTAGGAACCTAAGTAATTGTAAACAAAAAATAGAATGAGGCTAGTCAGTGGTATAAAGATGGCTTGTTCCTACAGATGGGAAAATCCGTACAAGCAATTTTAGTTTGCCCCTACGGTTCCCACAATAAGGGCAAACAGTGGTCCTACGGCTCCTCTCGTAGGGGCATTTACTAATAAAAAATTAACATTTGTAATTTCCCCCGCAGTGCCGTAAAAGAAACCTCTACTGTTCGCAAAAGATAGGGTATTTAAAAATGAAAAAAAATAGAAAATTCCCTTTATCCTTTCCCTACGCCTAATTTTTTCCCTAAATTTTCCCTCCCCAAATTTTCCTCCGCCCCTGTGCCTTAGCCCTCCTTCTTCCCGAGCTCACCCGCCTCCTCTTCGCCTCCTCCTTCACTAAGCCCTCCTCCTACGCCGATCGAGCCCTCGTCGCCTCCTCCTCCTCCCCAAGCCCTCCTCCTCGTCGCCTCGTTCTCCTTCGACGAGCCCTCAACCTCGCCAAGCCCTCCTCCTCGCCGTCCCCTATGTCCCAATCCTCTTCCCCCCTCCCCATGCAACCTCCTCCGACGCCGTCAGCCTCCGGTCCCTCCATTCCCTCTTCTTCCTCCTCCGACGCCGTCAGCCTCCGGTCCCTCCATTCCCTCTTCTTCCTCCTCCTCCCCGTCGCAGCCTCCTCCGATGTCGGTCGTTTGAGCTTCGCCATTGACGGCCGATCTCCTCGAGCACCAACCTCTAGCCTCAGTGACGAGCCCGCCCCATCGTTCCTCCGTCAACCACAGTGAGCCCCCGACGTCGATCACAACGAGGTTTTTATTTTTATTTTTTTGAAATTTTTGAAATTAGGTTAGGGCTAGGTATAATTATGTTTACCGAAACGTCCTTAAACTAACAACGGACAGTAATGTCCTTAAACTAAAATCTCACCTTCAAAATGGTGATCAACGGACCGAAATGTCCTCAAACTAAAACTTCGCCTCAAAAATAACGATAATGGACCGAAACGTTCTTAAACTAACAACGGACCGAGACGTCCTTAAACTAAAATCTCACCTCCAAAATGGTGATCAACAGATCGAGATGTTCTCAAACTAAAACTTCGCCTCCAAACTTCTACAGCAGGAGAAAGTGGTTATCGCGATGCGGTATTGTAATTAACTGTAGGGGCTTGTGCATGCAGGGAAGATCGTCCCGACAATCAAAAACCCCTCACAAATGAGGGGGAATCTGACGAAGTCCGCTACAACGGCCGCATCCGTCCAAACCTCCAATATACGGTGCCATAAATCAACTTGGCATTTTCGGAGAGGCGGACGGATAAATCCAAATAGCATCTGCTCCCAAAATTCAGGCAAAACGTCCTAACGTTCCGGTCGTGTCTTTCGGCGGAGAACAGATTCTGGCACGCCCGGTGGGACCTCTTCCTCTTTCCACTCCACAATTAATGTGTCGTATTTTTCCGTAATCAAATAATCGCGGTATAAATGTTTGTAGTTGCCCTTGGGTGATGGGATACTGAAGCCGGCGTTTCGTCTCTACCCTAGAACGGTGTTTGCTTCCACTCACTGCAACTCAGGCTCTGTCACATCTGGCAGAGTCAAGTATAGGCCACTTGCAGTATCAAATCTCTGCATTCCGGCTCTTCAAGAAATCAATAGGCTTCTCTTTAGGTCTATGCTCCCACCTCCCACCCTCGGTACCTCAACGCCGAAAGAGGAATCCCAGAAAAAGTTTGTCTTCCACAGGCTGGCTCCTTAAGTTTCTGCTTTGCCGACGGAATCGATCTCCAAACAACTGGTACCTTTCAAAGGCCATGGTCGACGCAGGGGGAAGAATATTCAAGCTCTCAAAGAAAACTAGGGGCAGGCTTAGCAAATTCTGAGGCTAATCAAATTCTGGCCGTAAGAAACGGTCGACGTCGATATCGGCATCGTACAAAACAAGCTGGGGGAGTTTTCCGTCAGCGTTGACTCCACCTACTTCATCTCTGTGATAAATGCTGCTGTTCCAACCGGGAACAGCTTCAAACTGCTGCGAAGGGTCAGACAAAATTCTTCCACCGCAATATTGAAGAAATCTCCGCAGCTCGTGGAGATCCCATGAGAGCAGAAACCGGTTCGCTCTCTAAAAGAACTTTCCTCATCTATATATAAGGTATGGAAGCAGGTGAAGGACCCAGTCGCCAACCGTGGCACTTCCCCTAAACGTCAGCCAAATTCTGACAGATCCCCTTTCACATACAAGGGGACTCATCCCAAGACGGTACCAAATACAACGGTTCCTCCCAAAACCAAAACGGCTTCTCACAAAAAAGAGATGCCTAATAAAATCCAAATGCCCGAGGCAAACTTCAAAGGTCAAAACTCCAATCACCTCAAGCCTGGGGGCATGATAGTTCATATAATCCACATGGTGAACTCCAAAGATGAAGTTCGTGCTTCTACTAGTCACGGACCGCATACTCAGTCCCTGACAAAGGCTCAACTGCAACGTGAAAAGCTGCATGGGATATTTGCTCAGGCGGCAGCACTCGCTAATCCATTATCTAAGGCAAATCCCGAAGACGCACCTGGAGAAAGAACAGAGCAGGAGTCGGTTATTGACTTCCTAAAGTGCTCTCTCAAAAAGAGAGGTGAAGAAGTGGCAGAAATTTCCGTTAAAATGAACCAGATGGCCCTTCTGATCCAAATTGTGGCTGGAATGATGGTTCAATCAGAACCACTGGCAGATAAACCGCCGGTAGTCGCTCTTAAAGACAATGGTGACATTTCAAATCTTATGCAAGTCTCATTCAACAGTCCGCAGAGAAAGAAGACTACAATGCCCTCCATCCCCAGCTCGCTGTATGTCCTCGCAAGAAGGAAAAATCCCGAAATAGAGGCAAAAACAGGATAAAGAGTGGAAACAACGTTCTCAAATAACAGGGTATATCTAAGAAGCCGTGCTATCAAGAAAAACGTGGTTAGAACCTGTCCTTTATCAAGAAGATATGTCACGTCCCGCTTCCCAGTGTACGGGCAGAAGACGCGACGGGTCACGCGACGCATTTACTCAGAAGTAAACACGCTAAGCGTATCTAAGCAATATAAAGTAAAATACACAAGAGACAAGATGTAAATGAACAACAACTTTATTTATTAAACGTTCTTTTACAATACAGCTGAAATGTAATTACATGGAATAAAAGCAATGCCTAAATAATGGTATAACAGAAATGAAAATATGTACAAGTAATCTAGAGCTCTGGGTCGAAGGCTATCTGATCCAAGTCCTCGCTGCCGGGCACTGTCTCCAGAAGGTTCAATCCACCTGACAACATTCCAAAGAAAGAAGAAAGGAATGTCGTCAGCAAACAATCGCTCGGTAAGTCCCAAAGAATAGGTATAGACAGAATATACAGAAAGAGAATGTAACTTTCAAAGTTGTATTATATTGTTAACGCTGTTGTTTGTAGCTTGGTACAGAAGATGCCAGTGTATACGAGAGGAGTCCCACTATTCCATAGACTAAGGTATACGGAGCACAAGGAACCATTCAGCCACGGTACAACGGCAATGGATATTCAGGTTAGGTGTATTATGGTTACAGTCTCGTGCCACTTTTAACACCTTCCGTACCAATCTATTCCTTATAAACCCCGCGATGTCTTTTGTATTGGTTGTATTGTTTTGTTATATAGATGGATGACTTGCCGAACCATGATATCAGTAAATGGAATGGATATAAATGGAGAGTCATGTAGATGGAGTATATCCATGGTTCGGTTCGGTCAATATAAATTGATATAGATTGAATAGACGGATTCATGTTGAATTGTAGTTTATACTTGAATCATATTCAAGTCAAATTGATTAGGTTAAGACTCAGTTTGAGTCAGACACTTTGAAAAGAATTGAAGTCCTAAATTAGTTTTGATGTTATCGGTAACTGCTGCACATGGACGACAGGATTTATGTCTTTTTCCAAGACAATTGTCGTGTTGATAACACCGTTTGTTAGATTGTCTACCTTAGATAGGCAAGCACCCATATCTCCGGCTCCCTGAGGCTCAAGAGACTGGTCCTGCTTAAACCTATGTTTACTAGGGTCCTTATTGTAATTTATTATAACTTGAGGGGGTTTTATGTAAAAATAGTTTGATATAATTTTCAAAATACACCTAAAGCATTTAATTATCGTTTTTAGGGTTTTAATAGATGTATATTTTATAAAAGTGAAATTTCTAGTGAGTAGAACCTAATTTTCATAGTATACGGTATTTTCTTGAAATATTGGAATTGTTTTGTATTTGGATGGTATTTTCATGTAATAGTGATTCCTTTGATTTAGAAAACTTGGAATATTTATATAATTAAAATAAATATTTTGATAATATATATATATATATATATATATTTAATGAAAATAATTTATTTATTTTCTTGTAGAAATCTCATTTTCTAAAGAAAAATGCATAAAAATTCCATCGAGATCGAATGCTCTTTGCGGAGGTCTGCATCTCGCTCTACTAGGCCCGAGAATGTGCGATAATCCGCACCATCCTGAACGGGGTCCCCAAAAGTGGATTGTAAAGGCGCAATTGCATGGAAATGTTTAATACATCTTTTTATAGAAATGGTTTTATAAGTTGAAGGTATTTATTTACAAGGTCATAATACCCCATACTATATTCCCAAAATTTCCATCGTGCTATATTAGAGATGTGTGTTGTGATGAGGTAGGTCATTACCTCATGAACTATCTAAAGGTAATACAAATTTATATTGTTTTATGTCGGTAAACTAAAGTATATGGTATTTTACTGTAAAACTGCGTTAAAAATTGCAATATAAATTCTTTTGATGTGAAACTTGTTTAATATGTTTATTAATGTTTATTGAACATGATATGAAAGTTTGGTATTTTCTTGTTTAAGAAAAATAGGGTTTTTAAAGAAAAACCGAATCGGAAGTCGGATTAACTCCGCTTCCGTCGGGTTTTAGAAATGAAAGTTTTTAAAGAAGAAGAATAGAGGGGGAGAGGGGACTTACTGGCTTCAATGAGAGGGAAGAGGTAGGAGAAGGATTGGGAAGCGTCGGGACGTCGTTTCGTCGCCGGAATTTCCTCGGAATTTCGTCGGAGCTTCGTCCTTCGCTAACTCCACTTGTACACAAAAAGGACTTGAAAGTTTTTAAGAGTTTTGGCAGGGAATTCTGAGTGAGGATGTGAGAAATGGGGTATGATATTTATAGGAAAAATTAGGGTTTGGTGTGTTAAAGAATGCATTTAAAATATGCATTAAAATTGGATTAAATGGACATTTTATTGTTCTCTGTATGAATGCAGAGAAAACAAACAGTGTGAGAGGGAGTGGGGTAGGCCAAGGGTTGCAGGGGAAAAGAATGGGGGCTTTACCTATGGTCTAGACCGGTGGTACCGGGTTTTTGGGGCATTTCGTTGGTCCAATACCTGCAGATGGGGTTGGGTCGGGTGCCACGTATCCTAGTCGATTGGTTTTCTTCAGTGCACGTGTTTGATTAAGCAGTGTTTTTTCAGTTTACGTGTAGTGCACGTATAGACTCTTGGGTTTCTAAAAGATGAAAAGAAATTTTAATAAAAAGAATGTGTGGCCGATGGGATTTGAACTCAGGTGCTATGTCTCAGCAGTGCAAGGTCTTACCAATGTGCTACAAGTTATTTATTGCTGTTCTAAAGCAAAACAAACTTATAACTCATGCTCAGGCTTAGGTGTTCTTTTCTGTATTTTGAAAAAAAAATTCGTACAGAAAGTTTAGGGTTGTTACAAGATAGGTCGGGAATACCCTTTCCCTCAAGACAATACAAGGAAAATATTCAACCTTGTCATGAAGTATCAATGATGACGCTCCCGGAGCCTCGGTACCCTGAACAGATAAATGAGGTCCATCACCCAGATTATTGCTCCTACCATCGAGCAATAGGACATCCTCTTGAAGACTGCTTCACCTTCAAAGACTGGGTCGAAGACTAGTATCAACAAGGCAGGTTCCCTCTATCCGACAGTTGGAGGGTAACCCCATCGCGAAAGCATGACCCAAAAGCAATCTATATTGCGAGAGTAGGGCCAGATCAAAATCGAGCTTGGAAACGAACTCGTACCTGCCACGTGATAACATTCTCAAAAGTGGGGAACCACGAGAATATGGATAACCCCTCCAGATGCTTCGTAGATGAGGATGAGAAGGAGGTGATCTCAGAGTTTCCACCGGCACCAAAAGAGCTAGAAGATGGGATACATACCACGGCGGACAACTTAAGAAAACTTGACTTGGGAACGGTAAACGATCCGAGACCAACGTTCGTCAGTGAGCTACTATCTAAAAAGCAGGTGGCTGCTTTAAAAATTTCTCATGCAATATAAAGACTGCTTTTCATGGAATTATTCCGAGATGCCTGGACTAGATCCAGAAATAGCGGTATATAAACTGCCTATATCACCGGACGTCAAGCCAGTCAAACAGGCGCCAAGAAGAATGAGGCTCAAACTCGAGATGAATATCAATGCCGAAGTCAAGAAACTAATTGACTCCGGCTTCATCCAAGAAGTTCAGTATCCCGATTGGATTGCCAACATTATTCCAGTGATGAAGAAAAATGGGACAATGCGCATCTGCGTGGACTTTTGGGACCTTAACAAAGCTTGTCCGAAGGATGACTTCCCAGTGCTTGTTATCGAGCTAATGATCGATAACACGTCTACCCATGAGGTGTTCTCCTTCATGGATGGATCTTCAGGATACAACCAAATAAAAATGCATCCTGAAGACCAAAAGCATACCGCCTTCCGGACTCCGTTGGATATATTTTGCTACAAGGTGATGCCCTTCGGTCTGAAGAACGCTGGCGCTACCTACCAGAGGGCCATGATGAAGATCTTCAATGACCTCATACATGAGGTTGTCGAATGCTATATCGACGACCTTATAGTGAAAAGCAAATCGTATGAGGAGCATTGGGAACATCTGAACAAAGGATTCCGGCGTTTTTGGAAATACAATCTAAAGATGAATCCTCTGAAATGCGCGTTTGAAGTCTCCTCAGGCAAATTACTAGGATTCATCATACGACACCGAGGCATCGAAATAGACCCATCAAAGATCAAGGCGATTACAGAAATGCCCACGCCAAGAACTCTCAAACAACTGCGGTCGCTCCAAGGAAAACTCGCGTATATCCAGCGGTTCATAACCAACCTCTCAGGAAAATGCCGTCCCTACAGTCACCTGATGAAGAAGGGGACCCCGTTCGTCTGGGATTACAAATTCCAAAACGCACTGGATGAGATCAAGCAATACCTACAAAATCCACCGGTGTTGACCGCTCCGGTTAAGGGAAAGCCCATCATCCTGTACACAATGGCCCTTGAAGGTTCTCTAGGCACGCTATGGGCACAGGAGAACGATCAGGGAAAGGAGAAAGCTCTCTACTATTTGAGTTGAGTTCTCCTGGGGGCAGAAAACAACTACCCCCCCATCGAAAAGTATTGTCTGGCACTGATCTTTGCGATAACGAAGCTCAGGCACTATGCCTTGGCACATGAGGTCCATCTCATATCAAAGGTGGATCCTCTCAAATATCTGATGTCAAGTGCTATACTAACAGGAAGGCTTGTCAAATGGGCCCTCCTCTTGATGGAATTCTCGATAACGTATCGACCCCTCAAGGCAGTGAAAGGTCAGGCCATCGCCGACTTTCTCACTGAGCATCTGATACCAGCCGATTCTCCCTTAAATTGCGAATTGCCAGATGAACACGCGTTCAACACAATCGAAGGGGAGGAGGAAGGAAATAATGTCCAATGGGAACTCTACTTCGATGGAGTATCTTCTATGAAGAAGCGGAAGCATAACACCCCTATAATCAAAACCGGGGTGGGCCTCATCTTCGTGACTCCGCAAGGAGGGATAATGTGTTTCGCCCTTTCCTTAACGGAGCCAAGAACAAACAATGAGGCTGAATATGAAGCTTTGATAGTGGGTCTTGAGATCGCTGTCAATATGGGAATCCAAAACCTCCTTATATATAGAGACTCCCAGCTGGTCGTTAGCCAAGTAAATGGTGACTATCAGACGTGCAAACCAGAGATGATAAAATATGGTAGGAGAGTGCAGCAACTGCTGACACAAATCCCCTCCTACATCCTGAAAAGTATACCGCGTGCAGAAAATAGCAAGGTGAATGCATTGGCGAAGCTTGCTACGGAGCTGGCTGACGAAAACCTCGATGACGTAAGGATCGTCGTACAAAGCCGCCGGGTCCTCACGTCAACCGAAATATCTTCGGAGGATTTAACAGAGTCCTCTGAAGGAAAGGAAGCGACTAAACAAGCAGTCTTCCAAATAGAGATCGAAGAAAAGGTCAAGGATTGGAGGGAAGTCTTCATAGACTACTTCAAATCCCATTGAACGCCCGAAAACGCATCGTCAAGACATCAGCTCATGAAATGGGCCCTGTCTTTCGCTTTCGTCAATAATACTCTATACAAGAGGTCGCTTGACTACATGTTGCTAAGGTGCTTGGGGCCAGAAGAAGCAAAGAGGGTCGTCCAAGAAACTCACGACGGACTCTGCGGTTCTCATCAAGCCGGGCCAAAGATGAAGCTGAAGATCAAAAGAATGGGTTACTATTGGCCCACAATGATTCAGGACTGTCTCGAATATGCGAAGCAGTGTCACCCGTGCCAAGTTCACGGGGACTTCATCCACCAACATCCAAATCCACTACACCCAACTGTAGCTAGCTGGTCGTTCGAAATGTGGGGAACCGATATAATCGGCCCCATTGAGCCAGCATCATCCAAAGGACATCGATTCATACTGGCAACGACTGACTACTTTTCTAAGTGGGCGGAAGCATTACCACTAAGGGAAGTGAAGACGGAGAATATTCTCCATTTCTTCAAGACACATGTCATCTATCGGTTCGGTACTCTGCGACGGATAATCTCGGATAATGGGCCAGCCTACAGGAGCCATAAAATCAGCCACTTCGCAGAACAGCACAAAATAGACTGGAGATACTCTTCCGTCTATAATCCCCGAGCTAATGGTCTAGCTGAAGCTTTCAACAAGACCTTGACCAAGATTATAAAGAAAACGGTGTCCAGAAATAAAAAAGACTGACATGAAAGGCTGCACGAAGCTCTCTGGGCGTACCGGACGACATTCAAAATAGCCACGAATACGACCCTATACGCGTTGGTATTCGGCACGAAAGCAGTCCTTCCTTTGGAAATAGAACTCCCTTCTCTCCGAGTAGCGGTTCGATACGAGCTAACAGATGAAAAAAATGCCCATCTTCTGCTTGAAGAGCTCGACGCCCTCGATGAAACTCGCCTCATGGCGCAGCAAAACCTAGAAGCTTACAAGGTAAGGATGACGCACTCATATGAAAAACTGATTAGGCCGAGAACATTCCGCCAAGGCGAACTCGTGCTAGTCGTCAAAAGACCTATGATCCCCAATCATGCAAAACGAGGGAAATTCGAGCCAAACTATGAAGGCCCGTACATCATAGACAAGGTCTATCAAGGTGGGGCCTATTTGCTCATGGATATGCATGGCGAAAGACCTTTCCAGCCAATAAACGACTGATTCCTCAAGAAATACCACGCTTGACGAGTCACAACTCAAGTCAATGATAGATGACGACGCTCATGTCCACTCGTTATCTTCCTGGGTCAAAACTCTAAGTGGTATTCGGAAAAACTAATATTCGCCTAAAAAATGGCGACAATGGATCGAGATGTCCCTAAACTAACAATTGACCAGAATGTTTTAAACTAGCGCGTCGCCTCAAACGTGGCGATAATGGACCGAAATGTCCCTAAACTAGTGCTCCGCCTCAAACATAGCGCATCGCCCCAAATACGGCGATATCCTCTCTTGAGATCTATATTGCAATCAAAGCTCCAATGGCGAAGACTGCAACTCAAGTCCCAGTGGCTGCACAGCTACTCCAGCGGTGAAGTCACCCCTAAGTCCCATTGGCAAACAGATGGGTGTTAAAAAACGGTATGTCCATAAGTAAGATGGGCACGGATGAAAACCCTAAAGGGCGCTGTGAGTAAAATTATCAGGGCTACCGGTGAGTTTGTGAAAACCCAAAAGGACGCAATCTCGTTGTTAAAAAAATGGTATGTCCAAAAGCAAGATGGGCACGGATGAAAACCTGAAAGGGCGCCGTGAGTAAAAATAGCAGGGCTACCGGCGAGCTTGTGAAAACCCGAAAGGGCGCAATCTCGTAAAATTTTTACATACGAGATCCTCACGACTCGTAAGGAGAATCCCCTCTATGAGACCCTCACGGCTCATAGGATTCAAAAGTCTTAAGCTATAGGAATCCAAACCTGTTCTTAAGCCATCATATCTCCCGGATTGACCTACAAGAGGCCCATATTAACCCTTGTATACAATCCACATGCACGAATAAATATCCCCTCACTAAGTTCCACCACTGGCGAAAATTTTTCCCATATGGTAAGTGACACTTATAAGTCCTCTCAACTTGTAAGGAGAAAACACTCTTGTAAGATCCTTACGACTTGCAAAAGAAAATATCATTTAGGAGTCCTCACGACTTCTAGGGAGAACCTACACCTACGAGATCTTCTCGACTCGTAGGGAGAAAACCCTTTATGAGACCCTTACGGCTCATAAAGTCAAAAGCCTTAGTTGATAGGATCCTAACCCTGTCTACTAAGCCGTCTTTGTTCAAATCAGTAACGGCAAATGATGATTCGCTCCTGGCAATATTCCAGTTGCAGTGATGCTGATGCCTGAACAGGTATCAAATTCCAAGTCCTTTCAAGGCAAATGATGATTCGCTCCTAGCAATATCCCAGTCGCAGCGACACTGATGCCAAAATTAGTATCAGATCTCAAGTTCCATACTCGCAACAAAAAATCAGCGAGCAAAAAAAATGCATATGAAATAGCCGAAATGATGGGGCAACTCGCAATGAAAATCAGCGAGCAAAATATATGCATATAAAAACAGCCGAAATGTTTGGGCAACTCGCAATAAAAAGCAGCGAGTAAAAACAAAGAATAGCCGAAATGATTGGGCACCGCGATAAAAAGCCGAAATGATTGGGCAATCGCGACTTTTGCGATATAAAAAGCTGAAATGATAGAGCATCGCGGAAAGAAATAAAATGAAATGAAACTTTTGCCCTACAGGTGAGTCCCTGTATACAATCCATGGGCACAAACGAAAAGAGAACCATATTTTCCCACCAGGATCCGTCAAAGGGAGAGCCAAGTCTTGATGGTTCACAAAACAACCTAAAGGCTACCTCGGCATGCTTCTCGTTACAGCAGACGCAATGTCAACAACGGCGTTCCTTCTCACTCCAGCAGGATGCAGACGCGACGTCAACAAAATACCCCAAGGTCAAAACAAAACGGAGCCATGGAAAAATTCCTAGCTCCATGTCTTGACGGATCACAAAAAAACCTAAAGAATACTTCGACATGCTTCTCGTTACAGCAGATGCAATGTCAACAACGACGTTCCTTCTCACTCCAGCAGGATGCAGACGCGGCGTCAACAAAGGACCCCAGGGTCGAAATAAAACGGAGCCATGGAAAAATTCCTAGCTCCAAGTCTTGACGATTCACAAAACAACCTAAAGACTACCTCGACATGCTTCTCATTACAGCAGACACAATGTCAACAAAGGCTCCAAAATAGCCAAATCAAAAGGAAGCGAATGCCAAATTTCTAGCTTCAGGGTCTTGACGGCAACTCAAATAAAACCCGAAAGACTATTGGAGATCATCTCACACCAGTGCGGAGTAGTTATGACTCATCGGGGCTCCCATACTTAGCCTAACCTCAAGTAAAAAGCGACATGGCAAAATTCCTAACGTTTGCTCTTCCGATGGTCAAACTGCCTAAGAAGATTACTTGAAGACGTCTTGTCCAGCCCCCGAAGGGATCAGAGACATGACAATCGCGGGGCTACTCGAACAGCAGCGTAAAGTCTGCATATCGGAGAACGCATCAGCCAACGCGACGGTACCACGGATTAAAACCTTAGTACCAAAAAACCTAACGGACCTCTGTCGTAAAGAGCAGGGGTTAACTATAACCTTAAGACAAGTTTGCCTATAAGCCCAAGAGAGGTAAACTAAATAAACTCCGAAATGAGTCCAAAAACTAGAGACTCTGGAATGAGTGAATAAACTACAAACTCCGAAATAAGTCCATAAACTAGAAACTCTGAAATGAGTGAATAAACTACAGGCTCCGAAACGAGCGCATAAATTACAAACTCCGAAACGAGTAAGTAAACTAATTACCACCGCATTAAGGCATCAAGACACGGATAAGCGCATAAAAGAGAATGTATGTTCTTATTCATGAATCAAAATGTTTAAGAGATACAACCAATGCAAAAAGAGAAATACAATTACAATGATTAAGAAGGAGGCGCTTTCAACAAACTGACGACCCGCTCACGCGCTCCCCGCAATTCCTCCTCGTGTTCAGCTACGGCGGCCAGCTCCGCTTCAATTTGAGCTCGTTGTTGCAAGCAGGATGAAAGCTTCTCAGCAATTTCCCATTTGGCAGCTTCGCAACTTTGCGTGACCCGCTCAATGAAGTCAAGCTTCTGCCTTAGCGCCAACCCGTCAGAAATACGTCGTTGGAGGTTTTCAAAAATAGCTTTCAATTGCGCGGCGTTCGCTTCAATTTGGGCGCGCAATTGGACGGATTCGCCGGAAGCCGTCTCATGCTCCTTTTGCCTCAGGGTCACCTCTTGTTCAAAATATCAAATGAAAGCGACACTCTACTCGATCCACGCGGCCCGCTGAGATTTCAAAGTTAATACCTTAGGAGCGAGACGCTTAAACTCAATCTCATGCAGACAAGCATCGATCTTCCTGCAATAATCAACCCAAGAACCGACGAGGTCTTCATTGTGAAAATTCACGAGCGTCGCCAGCATTGGATTGACTTCTTCGACAAAATCCGTAGCGGAGGTGAGAGCCTCGGCGTCAAGATCCTCGATAAACTCGCTTAACATTCGCCGGCTAGTCATCTCGCCCCTGGAAGATGGACGTTTAGCGAAGGGCCCCGTGGGCATGGGATTACGAGACTCAAAAGGAGCTGAAGCCGGTGTAATCGCTGCAAAATAAATTACGATCATATTTTAACTTGAAAGACAAAGAAGACACCCGGATGAAATCTACCGTACCAGCTGTTGAAGGTGGCAAAACAGGAAGCTCCCGAGGCTTGGCTATTCCTTCGCTCCCTCCTTTGAACCGTGATACTGGGGTCAGTATAAGGAAGGCTTAGCAACAGAAAGCCTGCTGGCGAAAAGGAGAAACACTAAACGAAGAATATACTGACCAATGCTGGAAGAGGTAACGACTTCCGATTGGAAGGAAAAATGCGGGTGTAGCACTTGGTATAAGTGGTCAAAGAGCACTCCTGCAAGGTTGTGACAATATATGGTTAAGGCAAAGAAAATTAGTATCTATAATAAAGCAACTAAATGAGAAACCTTTACCTTCCAAAATTCGGGGAGGCACAGAAGGAACCGTGATAGTCAAGACAGCGGCCGGCGATAATTCTTCAGCCAGTACAGCTTCAGGGTTTATTGCGCCTATGCTCAAGATAAAGGAAATATCATCTGAGACGCTTAGCAGGATTAAGAACTCAAAGACAATAACCCAAGTAATACCTGACAAGCCAGAAACCGAAATCGTGCCCGAAACGTCACCAGTTGTGATGGCTTCTTCGATTTCCATTAGGAGAGCAGATTCAACGCCCACAGCTTCATCCCCTGATTCGACAAGGGCTGTCGTAACACTTGCGTCACCCGCCGATATCAAGAATCCACAGGGGGAAAGAGTGGCAGTTGGAATGGTCCCAGATTCCAGAGAAAGATTGGCTACTTTAGGCTCTTTAATTGTCGGCATTTCACCTGTCACACCGTCGCTTAAATCTAGCTCTGTAAATAAAAAAAATGCGTATGCTATGACATAAAAAGGGGGGAGGGGCTGTTACTAAGAGTTGTGCGTTGTTCTACCTTGAAGTAGCCGTTCGCCCTTTTCACGAGCTGCACGCGCAACCTGTCTATGGGAAGTAGACAGGGCAGAAGGAACGCCCATCGAAGAAATGTCAGCAGGTGGAACATTACTCGAACCTGCACCTACAGCCAAGACAGCATCGTGTTCCTTCGCAGCATGCTTTCTGCGCTTCCTTTCAGCCTGGACCGTGAGAACCGACCTCTTTAAAACTTCCGAAAGGGGGACGTCGTCGTCCGAATCGAGCTCGGCCGCCGGAGCCGCTATGGCATCCATCATCGACTGCTTCAACAACGCCTCCTGTGGTGGCCTTGGGAGGGCCTCGGCCGCGGTCGGTGGCTCTGGAAGCTTTCCTATATCACCACCTGGGATTGGCACTGCACTCGGAATTATCTGGGTTTTGGTGGTCCCTGTAATAGGATAAATAAAGAGAGTCAGACCATGAATAAAAGGAATTAAAAGAGTAAAGGTGTAATGAAACGAATTATACCAAGGCTCAAAGAAGCGCGGAGCCTCTCTTCCTCCTCAAACGTCCTGAGGGGAAGCCGCGAGAACCTCTCCAGCAGAGATACCTGTTAAGGAGGAGAGCATTAATAAAGCATAATAAGGAGGGAGGGGATATGTGCAGAAAAGTGTAAATGAAATATACCGGACCCCGCAATAGAAACCAACGCTGCCTCTTCACGGGCCAGTCGTTTGGAAGCATCAATGGCAGCCTGAAGGTCGGTATCAGTCACATGCGTATCAAATAAACCCTCGTTGGTACCATATTCGCACAAGCCCTCACTATAAGGGGTCGTAACGTCCTTAAACTAAAATCTCACCTCCAAAATGCTGATCAACAGACCGAAATGTCCTCAAACTAAAACTTCGCCTCCAAAATGGCGATAATGGACCGAAACGTCCTTAAACTAATAACGGACCGTATCATTCTTAAACTAAAATCTCACCTCCAAAATGGTGATCAACAGACCGAAATGTCCTCAAACTAAAACTTCGCCTCCAAAATGGCGATAATGGACCAAAACGTGCTTAAACTAACAACAGACCGTAACGTCCTTAAACTAAAATCTCACCTCCAAAATGGTGATCAACAAACCGAAATGTCCTCAAACTAAAACTTCGCCTCCAAAATGGCGATAATGGACCGAAACGTTCTTAAACTAACAACGGACCGAAGCGTCCTTAAATTAAAATCTCACCTCCAAAATGATGATCAACAGACCGAGATGTCCTCAAACTAAAACTTCGCCTCCAAAATGGCGAAAACGGACTGAAACATCCTTAAAATAAAACAAGAGAGCCCAAATGCTCTTTTGTTGGATCTAAAATAAAAATGATCCTAAAGCCTTGTTAAGTGGATCTTAATCTCAAATTGGACTAACGTATCCTTAACAAAAAAATAAATCGAGCCCCAAATGCTCACATACATTTAAGTTGATCTTAATCTCAAAATAGATTAACAATCCTTAAATAAAAACCTAAATCTAAAAATATACGGATTTGGACTAATTCACGCCCTACGGGCGACGACATAAATTAGTCGCCGTATACAATCCACGGGCAACCAAAAATAAAACAAACACACACGACACGAAGTGAACTTTTGAAGCAGGAGAAAGTGGTTATCGCTATGCGGTAACGTAATTAACTGCAGGGGCTTGCGCCTGCAGGGAAGAGCGTCCCCATAATCAAAAACTCCTCACAAACGAGGGGGAATCTGACGAAATCCGCTACAACGGCCGCATCCGTCCAAACCTCCGATATACGGTGCCATAAATCAACTTGGCATCTTCGGAGAGGTGGACGGATAAATCCAAATAGCATCTGCCCCCAAAATTCAGGCCAGACGTCCTAACGTCCCGGTTGCGTCTTTCGGCGGAGAACAGATGCCTCTTCTTATTGACGGACCGAAATCACCGGAAAACAATATCAATGTGTACCTCCGACCTTTGATCGATGAGTTAAAATCCTTATTCATTGATGGTGTGGAGACTTACGATGCAAACACAGATACAACCTTCACGAGGCGTGCGGCTTTAATGTGGATAATTAATAACTTTCATACGTATGGAATGCTATCAGGTTGGTCCATACATGTTTACAAAGTATGCCCTTACTGCCACCAAGATACAACATCAAGACGGTTGAATTATAGCAACAAGCCTTGCTATTACGGTCATTGATGTTTCCTGCCATTAGACCATCCCTGCAGGTTTGACAGTGCTGATTTTGATGGTCATCACACTACTACAATAATGGGTTGCCCCTATGGATTTAGCCGTAGGGGCAAACCACTGCCCCTACGGATATGTTCGTAGGGACATAAAATACCCCCGTAGGTGCAAAGGCCGCAGGTGCAAGTCTTCGCCCTGAACATGCCCCTACGGAGTAATATGCACCTACGCCTTACTCCGTAGGGACATTTATCCCTACGGAGTACACCGTAGGGACATAATCTTTATTTAATTTATTGGTTTATTAAATAAAATACTTTCCCTTAAGGATTTATCCGCTGGGCCTGATACTTCCCTACGGATTAATTCGTAGAGGCAAGTTTTACCCCTATTACTGAGTCCATAGGGATAAAATATTAGATATCCTGATATTTTGTCCCTACGATGAACTGTGTAGGGGAAAACATTGCACCTACGGATTAAGCCGTAGGTGTAACTGTTGCCCCTACGGATTAATCCGTAGGTGCAAAATATCAGGTTTTTTTTTTATAAAAATGGGCTTCCTTTTTCCCCCCGCCCTGTGCACAATAATATATACATCATATAACCAAATACAGAAATATTCATAATCAACATCTCACGCATAATATATAAAAGAAATAAACAAACAGAATACGATATCAATCTAAATCATTGTGAACAAGCAAACAACCACCAATATCGTCCAAAATATATACAATATGTATCAGATAAGTACATACATCCTCAAAAATATATATAAAAAAAAGCCTACCCTAGCTCGGTCTAGCTCCTCCACCGCTGATAAACGCCATAATCTGGCCGATCTGCTCCTCGGTGCAGCCCTGAGTCATCAAAAACTCGACTAATGAAGGAGCGGACTATGCGGAAGTCTGAGCGGGCTATGGGGCTGCAGGAGTGGTCTGCTCAGCCATAGCCGAGGTAGTGGCTTGCGGAGCCGCATCCGAAAGAGATGCATGTAGAGCCGCAGCCGAAGTAGCCTGTCGCATCTGTTAAATTTTATGTGTAATAAACGAGTAAGAACAGTGTATTAGATTTTAGTCGAATTCATATATCATTATCAGGTTATTGCGAAACCCCAATCTAAGAATACTTAGGGACTTAGGTCTCGTTTGGGTATCTAGTTTGGAAAACAGTAGTTTATTTTAATTAGATAGTTTTATGTAAGTATGATTAATCAAAGCTAAGTCTACAACCAAATAATCTCAGGCTACTAATATTGCATATGTTACTATCTATAATTTGATAAAATAATTTACTATTAAGTAGTATACGTACCAATATCTCCTTCAACTCCTCGACGGTGGTCTTCAAGGTGGCAATATCATGCTCTAGACATCGCTCACGGGGGGTAGGGGAAGTAACCGCCGGAGTGGAGACCAACCTCATATGGGCCCTGCTAGGATCCAGTTCCCGGCCTCTCTCCCAACCTCCGTGGTGCTCTCCGTGTGCGGCGTCTAGGACTGGGGTCAGTAGCATCGAATCGATCTGTCCAGTAAAATCGATCCCCGATGCCTCCGCCTGCTCCACCACCCGCTCCTACACCCACATTAACCATTAAAATATAAGTATATTATTTAAATTTGAACTTTTCAAAACAAAATTTTCAAACCTGTTAGAATAAATATTAACACTTATGCAATACTCCTAGGTAGCGGTGTCGGGGAATCGAAGCTCGCCCGTGGTGGGATCTGTCGAGGTGCCGTGGACGGCAAGATACGCGGTCAGCACGCTCGGTGTACCACCCTGCGCCAGGGTCTGAGCTCTCTGCAATTCGTCAAAAATTTACATATATTATAAAATAACTCTTAATATTACATTATATTAAAATAGATCTATTGTAATTTACCGATGCCTCCATGGCACGAGTAATGTTCCTCGAGCCACATGTATAAGTGGGGCGACCCCTCTTCGCCGACTTCCTATTCTCCTTATTTTGATCGACCCGTTTCTGCACAACACATTCAGATTTAGTTTTCTAATTAAGCAACAAAAAAATTATGTACTAAATAATGAATTACATTTAAATTACAAACATGTTTGCGCTTAGAGTCGAAATATTAGCACAAGAGAGGCCATGTATCTACGTCGACTTTCGCAAAGGCCGGAGAATGTAGGAGAGCCGCTCTCTCTGCCTTGGAGGTCGCCATCCATAGGAAATATCAGTCGATCTTTAGCTCATTCCTATTGTATCGGACCTTTGATTGCATGTTCTTCATCAGGCCCTGGTACAGAGCGTGAAGATCGAGCACCCTCTCAGGATGATCAGGGTCGGATATAGACTGAAAGTCATAATCCAACTGCAAATACAAAAAATAATGTATGTAAATTGCAAGAGTTAAATAATAATAAATATATTGGATAAGTCAAATGAAAATATATATTAATATCCGAGCCTGATCCCAGAAAAAGGCAAATGAGCGCCGGTGCTAATCGTCTCACTCAACGTGAAGTGGATACTTCTTTAGGATGCGGCTCTCATCCCCCATATACCAGCCGAACATCTCGGCATAATCGCCGGTATAGCGATAATCGGGGGTAAAGAAGAGGGGGAATGATGCCTCTCCCCTAGCTCTGTCGGGCCTTAGCGACTATATAAGTAATTTTGAACATTAGCTATATAAGTAATTTTGAAATAAATATGCGTGTATATCTATAATATTACATTCAAAATGAATATGCGTGCAATATACCTGGAGTTGTGGCAAAGTCCATACGGAAGGAGTCATCCAAAGTGGATACCGATCGGGGTGCAAGACCGGCCCTATGAATCTAACTACGCAGCTCTCCGGGTGGCAGAACCACTCTGCCTCTGCTGCTGTCGCTGCCATGGCTGGTGCTCCTGCCGCCCCTCGCTGCTCCGATTGTCGTCATCAAACCTAGATAAGAGTACAATCATTACATATGCATGCAATATATGTATAGATCGTAGAAATGTGAAGTAATAATATAACATTACCGATAACCTTTTTCGTTTCGTGGACGCATTAGACATATCTACTTTGATTTCATCATTGATATCATTTCTAACCCACGTAACTTCACGATTAGCCGAAAAAAACCCGTCTTTTGAAACAGACGGTCGGAGCACTCTAAGTCTTCTCTCTTCTTCATCCTCATCGCTGTCCTCCATACGATTCTCGAATTCTGGGACATTGTAAACATCTCTGGGTTTCCAACGGCATACGACACTCCAACCCGGGTGCTTCAAGCACTGTGAGTAGTATACTTGAAACGCTTGGTTCGGAAAGATAAATGGATTGTTCTGACCGTAAAATCAAAGTGTGTTCACACTAGTCAATCCATATTCATCTTTCTAAGTCCCGAGATTGTTTCTCCACTAAACTGTATTGGTTCGTGTATCGTACATAGTACACTGAAATATATAAAACGGTTCTGATCGTCCGGGATATTGGATGCCAAGTATGCAATTTAAGTATCTATAATAAATCATACCATCCGATCCTACCGTCGCAATCCCACTATTCTGAGTGGTTCGAAATATTTCTATGTCCTTAATTTCAAATTTGTATCCAAGGACACCGAATCCCTTATAACATGCAAGCTCCATACTAGGAAACTGAGCTAAACATCTTGAATCTCTCTCTAATGATGCAAACAAGTTCGGATCGTGGATCTGACAAAATAAATTTTACGACAAATACATAACGATATAAGTTTAGATTAAGACTGGTAGCAATAAGATGTTATTTGAACAAATTACATGATCTGCAACCCAATCGCAAAAATTATCCTGGTGATATTTTTCCAATCAGGATGCCCCTCATGTACCTCATTAATATGAATTTTTTTCTCAACAATAAATTATAACATTAATATTATATCATTTCATACACACACAAACACAAATATAACAATTAATCCAAAAAACTTACTCTCTAATTTCTTCAATACATACACTATTGAAGAGGATAAACCGATATATCTTGTTGATAAACATAGTATCTACTCTCTTAAAATCAGCTTTACCATATGTCCCGTCATGAGTTCTCCGAGGCCGGTTAAGTTTTGTCTCAATGTTCTCGTCCAGATAGCGGGAACAAAATGCGGTTATTTCATTTAGAAGATAATCTTACATGATAGAACCCTCTGGTCGATTTCTATTGCGTATATAATTTTTTAGAGTGTAGAGGTATCTAAATAAAAATATGTTAAATAAATAAATACGGACATATAGGACAACAATAATTTTAAAAATTGCGTGAAATGAAAAATTTCACGTACCTTTCAACGGGATACATCCATCGATATTGTACTGGTCCAGCTAACTTAGCCTCGGTTGCATGATAAACCGTCAGGTGTATTATGATATCGAAAAATGATGGTAGGAAAATACGCTCAAGCTTGCACAGTATCAATAAAATAGAATTTTCTAGATTCTCCAGCGTCACAACATCCAGGTTTTAGCGCACAATTCTCTAAAAAAACAACAAAAGTCATTGATTACTATACCAACCGATTCGGGAAGAGAAGTCCTGAGGGCTAATGGGAGAAGGTGCTCCATAATAACATGGTGATCATGACTTTTCGGCACATCGATCTTGCCTTTCACAATTTTTATTTTCTTGCTAAATGATGCTAAAAACCTATGGGAACTTTCAAATCACGCAACACCTGCAGGAACCTTTTTTCTCCGGTTGTGACATATGATACGCGGCATTGGTAAGTACAAACTTACCTGGTTTACCCGCTATCGGTTTAGGATGCAATTCACTTCTAATTTCCCAGTCCTGAAGATCCATCCGAGCACGGAGGTTGTCTTTCGATTTTTCGTCTTTACAAAGAAGCAAGTTGAGTAAGTGCTCGGATACTCCCTTCTATATACTCATGACATCCAGACAATGACGCGCTAAATTTGTTGACCAGTACGGAAACTCGTAGAAAATGCTTAACTTGTTCCGGTATGGTGGTTTGACCTGTTTTGCCGGATCTATCCCGAAGGTTACATTATTGTAACCATCCCACTAAGCTGTCACGTCCTCTCCAGACAATGAGGCTGGAGGCCCAAGAAACTCCTAATGACCATTAAAGTGAGCAGTGTCTAACCTGTAGGGATGGTCTAGTGGTAGGAAACGCCGATGACCGCAATAACAAACCTTCCTGCTAAAAATCAACCATTTCGATGTTCTATATTGATGGTAATAAGGGCATGCTTTGTAACCATATACGGACCAATCTGATAGCATTCCATATGTAGGAAAGTCATTAATTGTCCATATTAAATCCGCACGCAGTGTGAAGGTTGTATCTGTGTTTGCATCGTAAGTCTCTACACCATCAATGAATAAAGATTTTAACTCATCGATCAGAGGTCGGAGATAGACGTCGATATTGTTTCCCGATGAGTTTGGTCCGTCAATAAGAAGAGGCATCATAAAGTAGGATTGATCCATAGCCAACCAAGATGACGAATTATAAACTAACATTACAGGGGACCATGTGCTGTGGCTTCCATCCATATAGTTGAATGGGCAGAAGCCATCACTAGCAAGTCCGAGCCTGACATTGCGAGGATCACTACTGAATATTTCGTGCCTCCTATCGAAATCCTTCCATGCCAGTGAGTCTCTTGGATGAATCATTTTTCCATCTTCACTTGGAGCAGCACTGTGATGCCAAATCATTGCTTCGGCTGTTTTCTTGCACCTGAATAGTCTCTACAGCCTCTGTGTTATGGGAAAGTATCGTGCTATCTTAACGGTATACCGGGCTTCTTATCAGATTCTTTCGGCTTATACCTGGTCTCTCCGCATGATGGACACTCCTTCAAATCTGAATTCTCTTTCCGGTACAACACGCAATCTTTAGGACATGCATGAATTTTCTCACACTTCAGACCCAAATCAGACATCATCTTCTGAGCTCCATACCAGCTGTCAGGCACGTTATTTCTCGGGGGCATAGAATCTTTCAGGAACTTCATAAGTATCGTGAATGACTTATTGCTCCATCCATTTAGGCACTTAATCTGGAAAAGTTGGACGAACCATGATAGGGTGAAATACATTGCATTCTCATAAATTGGTCTTCTGGCATCATTTAAGAACTTTTCATACTTATCCATATGCGGTCCTTAACCGGAAGGAATGCCATCTTCGGTAGAAATACTATCACCTAGGGAAGCCTCTACCATATCCTCCATTTCTTCTCCTGGAAAGAAATTATCGTCTTCTTCTTCTGCCACATTACCGTCTTCTCCTTCTTCTTCTTCCGCATTACCGTCTTCTTCTTGTCCATCCGCGTGATATAGCCAAGTTATATAAAGTCTAGTAAAACCATGTTTAACGATGTGAAACTTTACGATTTCTACCTTCTGCCAGAACTTATTCCCACATCTATCGCACGAGCAGAGAATCTTCTCTAACACGATCTTATTATGTGCGCGTGCAAATTCAATGAAAGCAGCAACTCCTGCGACAAACTTAGATTGCATGCGTTGTCTCCAATCCACGTACATCCAGTCCTTAACTCTGATGTGCTCATAGGCCATGTTAGACTGTATAACATATAAATTGTAAGTTATGGTGACTAGATTGAGAAATCTAAAAACGGGATGGTTACTGACAAAGAAGAAAATCCGTGGAGGCAAGTTTGTCGTTGAAAAGAATAAATTATCGATAAACAAAGTTAGATCTGAAGATACCTAAGTATGAGTTGTATTCTGTGTATGTGTGTTTCAATTTATGATTACGCTTAAGTGTAGGGTTGTTAGTGTGTATGTGCTTTGTATGTGTGTTTGTTGTGTATTCGTGTTGTATGTGTGTGTTTCGGCTGTCGAGGGTAAGGCTTCTATCCTATTAAGAATGTATAGAGCAGACACCCATTCGCTTGTGCTTTCATCCGTTTCGATTAAATTTCGGCAGTACCTCCCTGCTGTTCTCCGTGTACACTGTAATAGAATAGATAATCATTTCAATGTTGTGAAACAACGTTGAAATGAATATCTAATCTATCTTTGTACACAGAGAACCAGTGGAAAAGTACCGACAAAATAACTCGAAACGAATGAAAACACAAGTGAATGCAGGTGTTTGCTTTATACATTCCTAATTTGTCCACACTAGACAAATTTATCGGTTATCATACGATTGAATCTCCTCGTCACATAGACTACACGACGGTTGTCAGGACCGAACTATACCGTCCGATATTTAACAACCTTCGTATAGTTCTATGTCACGAATAACATCGAATGTATGTTAACCGATAGACGGGGACTAAGTCGCGCTTTAATTTTCACATATGAGTATCGATAAGAATATTAAAGTTTCATATTATCATCGAGTATCATATATTGGTTTTAACTTGAACATTTAACTTGAATAGGTTTTACGTTTCGTTTTTAAGGGTTCGAAGTTTTTAGTTTAGGGTAAAGTTTTCTTACGTTTAGGGTAAAATTGTACGTTTACGTTATCATCGAGTATTCTACTGAAGGAACTAGTGCATCCTAAACCCTAACCCTAATTAACCCTAATCATCACCCTAACTCAAATTATCCCTAATTAACCCAAAATTAACCCAAATTAACCCTAATCATCACCATAACTCAAATTATCCCTAATTAACCCAAAATTAAGCTAATTAAACCAAATTAACCCTAATCAATACCCTAACATAAATGCACTCTATTTTACCTAATTAACCCAAATTAACCCTAGCCCAAACCCTAACCCAAATTAACCTAACCTTAATCATTACCCAAACCCCAACCCAAATTAACCCTAGCCCAAACCAAAATTAAACCTAATTAATATAATTAACCCTAACCCTAACCCTAATCATCACCAACCCTATTGTACCTAATTAACCCAAACTAACCTTAACCCTAAACCGACCTAATTAACCCTAACCCTACCTAATTAAGCCTAACCCTAACCCTAAATATCAACCGAACCCTAACCCTATCTAATTAACCCTAACCCTAATTAACCCTCATTTAACCCGGCTATAACCCTAACCCTAAAATCAATAACAATAACAAAAAAAAACATAATTATAAGTTCAAAATGGAAATTAACTCACCTCAGTAGTAGTTTTGCCGGCGGCAAAGAGCTCGACGAGGTGGAGGAGGCTGGGGATGGAGCTCGACGAGACTGTGGTGGCGGTAAAAAGGCCGACGAGCTCGCAGCGAGACTGTGGTGCCAACGACGACGAGAGTGTAGTGGCAACGGTGGGAAATTTTAGGGATGAGAGTGTGGTGACGAGAGAGTGGAGGAGGCGCGCGGGTGATCGATCGCTGGAGTTCGTGGAAATTTGGGGACGGTGGGAAATTACTTAGCTTTATTTTTTTTATAAATAACCCTTTGTTGCCTCTACGGATTAATCTGTAGGGCTTTCTTTTACGGCTCCGTAGGGCCAAATAAAAGATTACATTTTAATATTTTTAAATTTATTTATGCCTCTACGGTGGGCATCGTAAGGGCAAACCAATGGCCCTACGGATTAATCCGTAGGGGCAATAAAAAGTTGGCCCTATGAATTCCTATATCCGTAGGGGCAACCCTTTATTGTGGTAGTGTCAGGAGCTTCTTGGGCCTCCAGCCCCATTATCCGGAGAGAACGTGATTGCTCAGTGGGATGGTTACAATAACATGACCTTCGGGATAGATCCGGTAAGACAGGACATTCCATCCTACTGGAACAAGTTAAGCATTTTCTACGAGCTATCATACTGGTCAATAAATTTAGCGCGTCATTGTCTTGACGTCATGCACTCCGAGAAAGGAGTATCCAAGCACGTACTTGTTTCTTTGTAAAGATGGAAAATCAAAAGACAACCTCTTTACTCGGATGGATTTTTAGGACTTGAAATTAGAAGTGATTTGCATTCTAAACCGATAGCGGGTAAATTTGGCAAGTTTTTACTTCTCAATACCACGTATCATATGTCACAATAAAAAATGTTTCTGCAGGTGTTAAATGATTTGAAAGTTCGCACAGATTTTTCAGGATCATTTAGCAAAAAGATAAAGATTGTGAAAGGAAAGATCAATAGGCTTAAAAAGTATAATCATCATGCTATTATGGAGCATCTTCTTCCATTAGCCCTTAGGACTTCCTATCATAAATCGGTTGGCCTAGTACTTAACGATCTTTGCTTCTTTTTTAAGGAATTGTATGCTAAAAATATCGAGATTGTGGCGTTGGAGAAACTAGAAAATGCGATTCCTTTGATATTGTGCAAACTTGAACGGATTTTCCCTCTGTCGTTCTTCGATATCTGATTAGTCTAAAATATTGCACATTTGTATGAACATTTTCCCTAATATTATTAACTAATAAAAGATGTTAATTGTAAATAAAGAACATATGTTGGTTTATTTGTAAAAGTTTATTGTCATATGTTTCTTCATTTTAATTAATATAATTAGGAAAAATATATGCATATAATATTTAAATGAAATATTAATAATTAAAAGATTCATATCATATCAAATATTCCTAATCAATATTCTTAAGATTTAATATCATATAAAATGGTTAGAATAATATCTCAAAAATACCTAATGCTACTCACACTTTGATTTGAGATATTGTGCAGGTATTAGCTCGGGTCTGGAATCCAAGTAAAAGATCCAAGTCAAATCAGAATATCGAAACCAAATCTGCCAAATTTTAGAAGCAAATCAAGAAATCTAGCAACGACAGAGACTCGGAGAAATATTTTCAGAATCTATATATCAAAAGAATCTCCAAATGTCAACACAAAAAGCCAAAAGAAATCTCAAAACCTAGTTCCACTATGATGCGGCTGAACCGCGGCCAAGCGTGACTAGATGCGGCGGTTCCGCGGCTCCTTGATAGTCGTTCGATGTGGGATTTTGTGGATCTGATCTTAACAGTATCTACTCACATATGGAATCTAGGGTTTCTGGTTTCTGAGACTATAAAAAGGACCGAAAGCTGTGCATTCAAAATTTATCCAAGTGATCACATAATCATCTATTCATCTACCTCCTTAAAAGAGAGAGATCTAGAGCAAACTAGGGTTCTTGTAATCTACTTTCTAAGGAGAAAAGTTGTATGCAATAGTTGATTAATAAAGGTAATTTTTATTTTAATTATTTTTGTATTTATTTTACGCATTTACTTTTTCTGCACTTACTTTTACGCATTACTTTTCTGCATCTTATTTATAATTTCATTCTTCTTCAACCCCTCTTCTAAATTAATCATGAGCGAGTAATTCTTTACTTGTTAGGGTTTGTAGGATAGGATAGAATAATGGATGAAAAATCTTTTAATTTCTTTTTAACATTTTAAAATTTATAAACTTTAGCAAAATAAATGTTAAGCTCCTTATCGGATGCGTTATCAATTTATTGATAAGTCACGACCGCGATTTGAGATTGGTTAAATACTTGTTTTGTTAAGCGATTGACATGAATAGAGATCAATGGACGGACAAAGGTCGGTAGTGGGAAATCCTAATTCCCACCAAGAACCCTAATCCACATTCATCGCTATTGCTCTAGCTTTAAACTATTAAAAGATAAAAATAGTCATTTTTAATACTCATCTATTAGCTACTAAGTCATATGAACCCTACAAGAATTTTTATTATAAATTTTACATCCGTATTAAAATAGAATGATAACAATCACCCATCTCTTTCATCAACTCGTCTAAAGCAAGAAAAGAGTTCACGTTTCCCTGCGGGCGACCCATACTCATCGCGGCTAGCTACTAGCGACACCATTTTGATTGCGGTTATTTATAAAACGCTACTTTTTCACGATCAATCAACTGGCGCCGTTTCCGGGGAAACGGTCGTAATTTTTTTCTTGTTATTCGAGTTGATTTCTTATTAAAACCAGCAAATATAAAATAAAAGGGAATCAAAACCGCATCTTGTGTTTATAACGATTATTGTACGAGTTTTGCAAGGGAAATATGGAGTAACTGGAGCAAGGCAACAGAGATTCAGAGACTTTCAACTTGGACCAGAGGAGTATAGGGGTGCTCTGAAGAAAATTTAGCAAAAGAACCTCCCACACGGCGGCGGAATCGCGGCTCTTGGGAACAATTGGCGGTGGAACCGCGGCCACCTTAAGGATTTGGGTCCCCAAACTTCTCTAGTATTTTCCTACTATCACTCTCTCTCTCCTCTAAAACTCCAATAATCTAATTTTACCTGCAGGATTCTTTGCAAACAGCGCCGCGTGTTTTGATTTCGGTTTTTTTTTTTTTTGCATATATAAAACGGACATTAAGGGACAATAAACCCAAATTCAGATTAGGTGGGAATTTCATCACCCTTCTTAGGCCCCATAAATCATAAACGAGCATACTATCACCCTACATTAATAAAAAAATATCTAGACCTGGTCCCTAAGGACATTCGCGCTCAATTAGGACAGAAGAGGGTCGTGGGTAATCTATTGCTTATCCGCATTTTTCTTGTGGTTTCTAAGTAAGTGTTATTAAGGAAAGTGGTTACTTAATTACGCCCGCTATTTCGGTGATTCGTATAGCGGATACCTCCCACTTACTTGGCACTTAACTGACCACAAGATTCATAAAGATGTAGTAGAGGATTGATCCTGCGACTTATCCTTTAGAAGTCTAGAAGCGGTCTAGTGACTTGATCTAAGTGACCCTAATTCTAGGGATTGATTTTACATTTTGTGATTTGTTGAGTCAAGCCTTACGTCCGATCGTTTTCAAAACAAGCCTTCTTTAAAAGAGTTCTCACACATATCACACGCTGCCACGTGCACTAAACCCGCTTAGTGCATGATCGGCTGGACACGGGATTCTAGTGCCCGTCTTGTTCGCATTTTTGCTATCGACTCCAAAGTCGGTGCTTCTTCATTTTCTATTTCTCCTCCACCTACCACGTCTTCCAAGATGGACAGATCTCCATCGGGTTTTAACGACACCACCATGCCACCACCCGTAGGTGCGCAAAATCCACAATGCATCTCTCTTCAAGAAAGATGATATCCCGTATGCGGACCCCTTCCTACGTGTCTATCTTTTCCACCAGCCAATAAGGATAATTTCGAGATTAAACCCCACTTCATCAATTTATTGTTCAAATTTCACGGGCTTGAATCCGAAGACGCATACGTTTTCATAACCAAGTTCGAAAACGTATGTGCTATGATGAGTACCACCCAACTATCAGGGGATGCTCTGTAATTATGTCTTCTCCCTTTTACTTTGTGCGATCTCATAGAAAAATGGCTTTACAGCACCGCCTCACATTCTATCGGTAAATGGGATAAATTCGTTATAGCATTCCTTAAGAAATTATATCCTCATCACAAGACTGTCCATATTCGGAGCGATATTAACCAGTTTGCCCAACTTCCCAACGAACCCTTTTGGAAATGTTATGAATGGTTTAAAGACCTTCTTATCCAATGCCCTCATCACGGAATTGATAAATGGCAACTTTACCGAATTATATATGAGGGTGTTAATCCAACAACAAAACAAATGCTAGAAACCATTTATCAATATCATTTCATGTCAAAAGACGATGGTGAAGTATGGCAATTTCTGGAAGATCTCGCCGAACAAACGTTACAGTGGGAGACCACTAGACCAACATCGTCTTCATCTAGGGCAGGTACCCATCAGCTTGACGTTTCCATCGCAATGAAAGCCGAAATGGCTGCGATGCAAAAGAAACTCGAAGTTATGGAAAGCAAATTCTCTTAGGCCTCCCTAAACTAAGTTACGCTCCCCAAAACCATGTGTGGTTGCTGTTTTAACCCATCACATTTAACGGAAGAATGTCCTTTGAATCCTCTGTCTCAAGGTCATGAACAAACCAATGCTGCTTTTCAGCAACAACCTAAAAATGACCCTTATTCGTCCACATATAATCAGGGATAGAGGAATCATCCTAATTTTTCTTGGAACCAAAACCAATCTCAAAATCATTTCCCAAGCCAAAATAACTATCAAAGGCTTCCTCTACAGCAACAACCGCCACAACAAAAAATTCAGCAACCCTCTCAATCGCAAGCTTTTCAAAATCCGACCAACAACGTTGCTCTTTATAATAATTCTTTCCAATCACAGACTAATCTTCCAACGGCCGGTACCGATAGAATCTCTACACTCGAACGAAACTTGGAAACGTTTATTAAACAATCCACACAAATGACGGCTAATATAACATCATCTATCCAAACGGTGATACAACAAACTGCTTCCCACGGTGAAAGCATAAAATCGATAGAAACACAAATTGTACAGTTAAATGCTGCAATGAGTGTGAGAGAGAAAGGGAAACTTCCATCTCAACCTCTACCAAATCCCGGCCAGTCACAAAGCGCAAATCTCATCCTTCGCCAACAAAATCATAATATGAGTACCGTAACTACGTTGAGATCGGGAAGAGTGTTGAATAACCAAGTCGGTGAACAAGTTGAAGTTGATGATATTGATGATACCCCGGCTACTACTTCTACACCTATGTTGTCTGATCCAACATCTTCATCCGATCTTATTCTCCGTTTTCCACTAGGCTCGAACCCTCAGCCCACTTCCTTGAAGGAAGTACCATCTATAACCATCCCAAATCCAATTTTGGGATCCATTCCATCCCCACAAACTTCTTCTCAAATGTTGGACCCAACCCTTATTGATAAAGCTTATTTTCCAAACAGGTTGAGGGCCAACAGACCAAGTCCTCAAATGAAGAAATTATGGAAATTTTTAAGCAAGTTAACATAAATATTCCTCTCTTAGATACTATCCAACAAGTTCCATCCTATGCGAAAATTCTAAAGGACTTGTGCACTATGAAAAGGAAAATTCAAGTGCCTAAAAAAGTATTCTTAGCGAGTAATATGAGCAATTCTCTTACCCAACATGTGCCCAAGAAACGTAAAGATCCCGGTTGTCCTACAATATCTATTGCTATTGGGGGTAAAAACATCAATCGCGCTTTACTCGATTTAGGTGCTAGTGTTAACTTGCTTCCGTATTCTATTTATGAGCAATTAGGCATAGGAGAGTTGAAACCTGCGCACTGCACTCTCCAGATGGCCGATCGATCTATCACCCACCGTAGGGGTGAGTTAGAGGACGTGTTGATAAAAGTCGGGGAGTTTATATTCCCTGTGGACTTTATAGTTATAGATACACAGCCTGTGGCAAACCTACGGAACCAAATTCCGGTGATTCTAGGTCAACCTTTTCTAGCAACTTCCAACACAATAATCAATTGTTGTAAAGCTTCAATGAACCAATCATTTGGGAAGAAGACGATTGAGCTTAACATCTACAAGTTAGGAACTCAACCTTCCGAATCTTATACTCATATAATTGATGTATGTTCTGTCGACAAGATAGCTTCCGATAGTTGCGAATTTGAGGAGCTTCACGATACTGATCTCGACGCCACTAGTGCGTTATTGTTTGATCCTGCTATTTATTATACACGTGAGGACCCTTCTGTCGACAAGTCCACACCCAAATCCGGATTCTTTGACTTGTTGAATGATTTATTCGAGCTATCCGAGTGGCATACCTTTCTTTCCGATGAGATTATCATTCAGAATATCGATGAAAGTTTTGAAGGCATTTTTGCCGAGGAACTCGCATTCCTAAAAGATATGGATGTTGTGATGAATCAAGCTCCACTCAAAGAAACTGAACTGCCACCCCTTCTTCTTATCCCATACGAGAATGCGAATATTCCACATATTCTTTATTTATCTCATTCGCGTTTGTTAGTTATATGTATGCCCTAGAGGCCATTACTGTACATAGGATGTATAATGTAGTGGATGCTGGGACATATATAGGGAGGACTTTCTTGCTCGACATGATAGTATGCTATCTGGTTGAACTTTACCTTAACGTGTATACTGATTGTCTCTCTGTTACATGTTGGTAAAGCCCTTAGGATGTGTGCTTGACTACCTGGACTATGATGCGGATCATACTAGTGGGGATATGGTAGTCCATAAGTACATCCTTCAAAGTCCCTAGTCGAGGGTGTATCGAGACGGGGCATCGATATACCAGAGTAGACTAGCGTGTACCTTCTCGACCCATACAGATGGGCGATGGATGATCCCATATCCATTGGTGTTTGACATCAGAGATGATATACGGGTGCTCAGTAGAGACTGGGTACACTGGACGGACTCGTCGAGAACTCCCAGATGGTATTATACCTCACGTCAGATGGCAGTTCTCTGGTGACACTGGTACAGAGTAGTCTGTTGACCCGAGATCGTCATAGAGTCTTGTGTGGTTCCCACTGTGCTTTGATTTCCATCTTACCACGTCCAAGAGGGCGTGCAAAACGGTGGTTTTTGGGTACAGTCCCGAGTCACATGGAGGCAATGAGCGATAGGAGGGGATTCGTCTCTCCCGGTATAGGGGGTTGATGTTGTGCTGTGTTCGATTGGCTATAACAGGAAATCCCTGGCCAGGGTTGCTGAGATTTACTGGTAAGTGTTACCTGTAGTTTCTCGAATTGTTATAGACCTCATATCGACACGACTTATCGAGCTATTGGGGTCTGACGTTTACCACCCCTAGGCGAGATATGCGACATATCAGACGATCAGACCGGACTGTACGGTAGTGTTACTGGTTGGATTCACTGGAGTGTGAGCGGGCTTGCTCGTCGATCTTCAGATCGCTCAATACCCGGGTGTCCGTTACGTTTAGCAGACCGCTTGCGGCTTGTGGGTGCTTGATATGATCATCACCTGCTGCCGGCGTATTGACGAGTCTTTAGAGTCCTACACAGAGGTTTCCTGGCTCAAGCGAAACGAAATAGGAGCGCATATGAGATATGTGCGGGACCGAGAATAATGCGTGTATGTGATACCGTATTTCATTCTCACGATGAATGTATCGATTGGTTGTATGCGATATAACCTAGTTATCGAATCAAGGATTGATTCGATAAGCCGATACATTGTATACTAGTCGGTTGTGTGCGACATGACCGGATCGTTAAATCAAGTGTTGATTTAATGATTTAATGCATAATTATATATTTGATATATTACTTTGCACTAACTAGTATTGGTTCACTTTAAACGGATTTTCTCACTTGGTTTGTGCACATTGTATATGTGATATACTTTTGTACACTTGATTGTATCATGTTTGATGATACATGTTTACTTGTGTTTGTGTGAATATTGAACCATGGTTATATGAATGGCTAGGGTTATGATTATTTATTCATTCATTTATTTATATATTCATTTTGGAAATTATTTAAGGATGGTGGCTTATTTTGTTTTATGTTGAAGCTTCTTGAAACTTTGATCAAGTCAACCATTCTTATCTCATCCTTAACCCTAACCATTCCAACTAACCTTGGTTTAATCTCTACACTTGACCATGGTTTGCTTATGATAAGAATTGATTTTCTTTTCTATTTTATTATTCTTATCATAACAATTATCATCTTCTTCTTCTTCTTCACTTCATGAAGAAGCTTACTTCATCAATGGTGATTGATGAAAACAAGTGAGAAATCCAATTCTAAAGTCTACCTACTTCCTATTTCTTCATCCTCTACCTCTTGCCAAGTAGTAGAGTGTGTTTTATTCACAAGTTTCTTGACTTGGTGAAGTGAGAGCTTGATCTAGCGATGCTTACAACGTAGATCATCTTCGGCACGTCGTCGATGACCTAGCCAGCTTCTTCTCCGATGAAGCCGACGCTAGAGCCCGGGATTGCATGAGGACAGCGAGGAGACTTCATTGCGGAGCTATGGAGGTGGAGAACCGGATCTACAAAGGTTGTATTTCCGTATTCTTGTAGTTAAGTGTTAACTAGTTTTCTTTTTCGCCTAGAATTCTAGCCAACGGTCCGTTCTAGGGTTTCTCGGCACCGTTTAAATTTGAAATTGGCATGGTTGATGCCTTGTGAGACCACATTAGGGTGCCTAGGAACCCTACAGTGGTATCAGAGCCTAGCTAGAGCCTTAGGCGAAGTCTAGACGGAATTAGAAGTCCGATCGAACCAAAACCTAACCCGGAAAACGGCTCTCTGGACTTTTTTGTAAAATGTGGATTTTTGT
This sequence comes from Agapanthus africanus, assembly GCA_030015575.1. Lineage (NCBI taxonomy): Eukaryota > Viridiplantae > Streptophyta > Magnoliopsida > Asparagales > Amaryllidaceae > Agapanthus > Agapanthus africanus. The sequence goes on from CM057344.1 coordinate 23,719,005, forward strand.
AAATTAAAAATATGCAGAAAAATCAGCAGGCGATTTTATGGGTTACTGTAAAATTCGAGCCCATAACTCCATCATTCAGCCGCGGTTCCGCGGCATGAGCATGCTTAATGCGGCGGATCCGCGGCAGTTTTGTCGTATTGGTCATCGAATTTTGCACCATAATTAATAAGTTTCTGTGCTGGTTTTCCTGGGAATATTTTAATATTTATTCCAGAGTTTTATTTTCTGGGTTGTATGAGGAACTCCGTGTATCGATCGGAATATCTAATTTTGTCTATGTGGCTTTCCGGATAAATTTGAGAATATGTTAAAAAGTTCGACCGGATATAAATACCCAATTTTTCCCCTGTCGGGAAATTTCCAAGTGTTGGATTTTTCCGTAGTTTAACGACGTTCTAAGTAGTGCAAGTAACGCGATGGACCCTCTAGAAGGCAACAAACCTTAACTCGATTATGTGACCGTCTTGAACTGCCCTTTGAACCTTCGGGTTTGGGGCAGTACGGCGTGCCACATGTGAGGCGTTGGCTTGACCCTTCTACGGCTGGACCGTTGGTACTGAGGCACGAACGGAATGTTGTTAGACTTATTTCATGTATTGAGCTGTATCGGGAAAACTTGGGTGTTTGACTGTTCGATCGAAAAGTTTAACATTTTCTGTTTATCTGGAATGGGATACAATAATTGGAATTCATAATAAGTTATGTGATAACTAAATGAATGTTATAAACATAGCAGTTTAGTCTCACTTGATCAGTTGCCACGGAATTTTGATGTGATCAAAAGTCCGTCGCAATCACGTAGCGTACGCGGATACTCGCCGGGTAAACTTAATAGACAGTCTCACTCCATAGCCCCGACCAAGTGACTGTAGGAGAAACCCGTCGCCGAAAGCATCCGTTCGGGTGCTCGCGGCAGCGGTGTTCCGCCTTGGTGCACTTCGTCGACGGTATCGGGGGTGCGGCTGTCTACTGAAGTTTGCGACGAGCATTCGATCAGGATGTCGGGAATCTTGTTGAATTGCCCGACTTGGTATTGAAAAGTGTTTTCGATTTTGAGACTAAAATGCGGGGTTTATAATTGTTAGGCATGCGATGTCTAAGGAATTCATTTGGTCAGGCATGCGATGTCTGAGGTGGTTGCGGATTCCAACTGTTGTAGTTTTACACTTTCTTTTTTGTGACCGTAAGTGTAATATGTGATATCGCCGGTTTTGTTGCTATATGTCAACGACAATTGGGATGGACATATTTACTTACGATGATGACATGTGATGTTATGTGTTGCTGGATATGTTATATTGGATCGTCGTGTTTGAATAGCCGGGGGTTTTTATGTGAGATGAGTGTTTTTCATTTTCATTCATGTAAAAACTTGTATGTAATATTCTTTTATTGGGGCACTTCCAAGTTGTGGAAGTTGTCACCCTTTGTATATTATTTACTTTTCCGCACTAGGTTAGACCCAAGGAGGAGGGCACAAGTAACCGGGTTCTGGGGTCCAGTGGGAGACCAACTCGAGGAGTCGAGTCCGGGTCTCCTAACTCCAGAATTGGTAGGGTTGCTTGCCGCTCTCGTAGGGGTCTAGGGGTGTGGGTTTGGCTATTCATAACGACCGTGGAATCCGTGTTTTATACTGGCTCGTATTGAAAACACGGACGTCCTAGTATATCCAATATTTCATATGTTTCTTCTGCTGCGATATCTGTGATGTGATCATGTGATGTTCTGTGATAGATACAGTATATAGTATATATGATATATTATATAGATGTTACTTATGTTTTACACCCGCGCTAGCCCTGCCCTGCCCTGCCGTTAGTTACCTAACCTAACGGTGCACGAGGGGACATCGAGGCGAATGCAGATGGCATAAGTGTACGTCGTATTTATCTGTGATGTTTAGGTACTTAAATGATGGGACTTCATTAATGTGATTAATGAAATAAAAGAAACCTAAGATGTTGTAGAATCGAATTTCAAAATAAAACAGGTAGCTACAGTTCTTGCTTTGCATAGCGGTATATGTGATATATCCTGCACCTTATTCGATGAGGAAAGGACCGAGATCCCTTCACCGGGAGTGACTCCTTTAGCAATAACTGGCAGATGCTACACACTCGGTTTGTCTTTTGATTGCTTTTAAGTGTTTTTGCTTTGCACAGTGATATATATGATATATCCCGCACCTCATTCGACGAGGAAAGGACCGACGATCCCTTCACCGGGAGTGACTCCTTTAGCAAAACTAGAAAAGCCTCAAAAGCATTCCATTTTAAAATCATTTGATTCTACAACGATATAAAGTTCATTACGCAAAAGGTTTTCTTAAAAACCTGTCGTAGCCCTCCGTCATTTCAGATAAGTAATAGTTAGTATTCGTGCTGCGTTTGTTGACTCAGTCAAGGCGTAGTGTGCGGTAGCTGATTATTGCTTATCTGCAAAGCATATGATGCGATTGGATTAGGGTAGTCGTGCGGCCTTGTTGACTCAGTCAAGGGTCGTGCGGGTGGGTTTAATTCAATCGAGAAATGACGGGTTGAACTTTACTAGCGGTCTATGGTTTGTTGACTCAGTCAAGGTCATAGATTGCATGGGGAAAAATATTATCGGGAATTTCAAGTGTTGAAATTTGCAATGAGATTGCATACCTTCTATGAGATAGTTGGATCCCGATACCCGCTGCGAGTAAGTGTTACTCCTGGGAGAGTTTTATTCATTACAATTAGCCGATCAAGTAGGTGTCTAGAAAGGTGTTAACGAGGTTACGCCTCTGGGAAAACGAGGTTTACAGTAATTAGGTTCGTGCGAAAGCACGGGGGACCTCCCTCAAAGTACCGACACTGGCCTGGCTGAAAGATTGGCGAACTTGTAGTGTGTAATTAATCCCGGCTAGTCTTTCCTTTTAAGGTTTGAAGGAAGATTTGATAAAAAGCAGTGGGAGCCATCCTGATTAGATAAAATAATAACCAATCTATTCTTGCAAGAGCGCACGCTGAGTGTTTTCTTCTCTCTCTCTCCAGGTAGCAACCATATCACGCCTTAATCAAGATAATAATACGGAATATTGACCGAACCCGCTTGTTATACTGAGCTGGGGAACGTTGGTCCCGCTCCAACTTATAATTGTTATAAGACAGAGCAAGAAATTGGGGAATACCAGATTTCCCGTGCCGCCCAAACGAGGAGAGTGCATGATGATGCATCATCTTCGGGTGTGTTCATTACAGAGAACTGTTTCTCAGTAACCTTTACGTCCTGGGTATGTGATACCAGATCAGGATCCCAGATATGTAATCTGTTACATAGGGCTACAGAAAGGTAGAGAACTGAGAACGGGTGATAAGTTTCATGAGGCAGAAAACGGGGCAAGTGTTGCAGCCAAGTCTGTTGGCCACTGTCACCCTGTATTACAATACATTGATTCTGAACGAATGTTATTAGATACCGAACCTGATATACAAAATCATATCTGTCTCTTTATTAGTAAAGAAACGGTAAAATTTTGTATTGTTGGATAATGTTTTGAACATTTCCTATATCAAAAGTTGATCGGTTCAGGCACGTTATCTAAAAGCGTTGATGTTCTAAATCAAACTACAGTTCTTAGTATACGGAACACACACAAGAGAAAGAGTTCAGAAATGAACGAATTCTTCTTGAGGTATTGTAGACTAGGTCATATCAATGCGACCCGACAAGCTAAGTTCCACATAGATGCATATTTAAATCAGTTTGAATTTACATCTTGTGAAACTTGCCAGTCATGTCACAAAGATAAGATGACCATAGCTCCGTTTACTGGAAACAGAGAAAGAGTTAGTAAACTCTTGGGATGATACATGTTGATGTATGTAGGTCCCCTGTCTACACTTGCCAAGATCGGTTCTTTATACTTCATTACATTCTCTGATGATCTTCCAAGATTCAGACCTATGTTCCTGTTGAAACATGAGTCCGAACCTTTTGAGATATTCACAGAATATAAGTTAGAAGTAGAGAACCAAAATACGGGTATAAGTATTATGTCCTTTGATGTGATCAAGGAGGAGAATACTTGAGCACGGAATTCCTGGACCATTCTAAAGGAGAATGAGATTCTCTCTCAGCATTACTCCTCCGTATACACCATAGCACGATGGTATATCGGGGCGGAGCAATCACACCTTATATGATAAGGTGTGCTCTATGATGAGTACTACTGAGTTACCTATTTCCTTTTTGGGAGTTATGCACTTGAGAAGCTGCATACCTATTGAATAGGGTTCGAATCAAATCAGTTGCCTACCACTTCATATGTGATATGGAAAGGGAAGAGCCCATGTCTTAAGCTAGTTAAGATTTGGGGTTGTCCAGCCTATGTCTGAAAAGCAAAATCTGGACAAGCTCGAGGCAAGATCTGTTATGTAGAACTGGAAATGTTCCAGCTATACAAAACTGCAGCTAAAGATTTGACAGAACCAAAGGATTCAATAATTACCAACGAACCTCAGCCTCTCCGCCGATCTAGTAGGGTTCCTCACCCACCTGAGAGATACTTCGGTTGCTCTATGACAGTAGGAGCGATGATTGCATCATGAGATGATGACCCAACTAGCTTCGAGCTGGCCATCAGGAGTGGGACTCCGTAAGAATGGCTGGATGTTTCGAGATCTGAGATGGAATCCTTATACACCAACAAAGTATGGACTTTGGTTGCTATATCTGAAGGGTTAAATCCCCATCAGGAGCAAGTATATCTTGAGAAGATTACTTGGTGTACATGGAAAGGTTGAGACTTTCAAAGCTAGACTTGTTAAACGTTTGCATCATTGACCAGGTGTGGATCATGATGAAACTTTTTCTAAGGATCTATGCTTAAGTCCATCCAGATCCTACTTGCCACGGCTACATACCATGACTACGATATCTGGTGGTTGGGTGTCATGACAGCTTTTCTAAATGATGTTTTAGAAGAGGGAGTCTATAAGTACACAGCCAGAGGGCCTCGTAGACAGTGGGAGCAGCGGAAACGTGTGCAAGGTGCTTTATAGGATAAAGCAGGCATCGCGGAGTTGGAACATCTATTTTGATGGATTAGTCAAAGAAGTTGACATCATCAAAATGGTAGATGAACCTTGTATAAACAAAAAGGTAGTAGGGAGTATGGTGACAATCCTCGTAGAGTACGTGGATGTCATACTCTTGATAGGGAAGGAGTTTCCTATGCTACGCTCGGTCAATCTCCGCTTATCACAATGATTCTCCATACAGGATCAAAGTGATACCTCCTAAATCCTGGGTTTTTGGATCTATGAGATAGATCTAATTGGATGTTAGGATTCTCACTAGTTGTAGTGAGATGGTATCAGTTGATCCTAAGGAAAATCACTGGAAGTGTTCCAGGGTGATAAAGACGACTGAATGTCAGTCGCAGGCATTGTCTTTACCTTCAGTAAAGGGACGGTATGTTGGAAGAGTTCCAAGCTAAATACCGTGACATACTAGACGATAAAGGCTGGATACATCGCTACTTAAGATGCTACCAAAGAGGCAGTCTGGGTGTATATTAGTTCATAAGATGAACTTTGTTCCTCCCATTGTGTGACAATGGAGTTGTGGCTTATGCCAAGGAACGCCGGTCCCATCAGTGATCCAGACATATTCTAAGGCAGTATTACCTGATCATGGAGATGGTTGATCTCCAGGGGATCGAGGTTTGGAGAGTAGACTCAGAGGACAACACAGCGGATCCACTCACAAAGGCCTGTTCCCAGAGAGAGATTTTTATGGGATGGTTGAGTATGAGATACTACAACCACTGCTATCAGATGGCCCTAGTGCAAGTGGGAGATTGTTAGTTATATGTATGACCTAGAGGCCATTACTGTACATAGGATGTATAATGTAGTGGATGCTGGGACATATATAGGGAGGACTTTCTTACTCGACATGATAGTATGCTATCTGGTTGAACTTTACCTTAACGTGTATACTGATTGTCTCTCTGTTACATGTTGGTAAAGCCCTTAGGATGTGTGCTTGACTACCTGGACTATGATGCGGATCATACTAGTAGGGATATGGTAGTCCATAAGTACATCCTTCAAAGTCCCTAGTCGAGGGTGTATCGAGACGGGGCATCGATATACCAGAGTAGACTAGCGTGTACCTTCTCGACCCATACAGATGGGCGATGGATGATCCCATATCCATTGGTGTTTGACATCAGAGATGATATACGGGTGCTCAGTAGAGACTGGGTACACTGGACGGACTCGTCGAGAACTCCCAGATGGTATTATACCTCACGTCAGATGGCAGTTCTCTGGTGACACTGGTACAGAGTAGTCTGTTGACCCGAGATCGTCATAGAGTCTTGTGTGGTTCCCACTGTGCTTTGATTTCCATCTTACCACGTCCAAGAGGGCGTGCAAAACGGTGGTTTTTGGGTACAGTCCCGAGTCACATGGAGGCAATGAGCGATAGGAGGGGATTCATCTCTCCCGGTATAGGGGGTTGATGTTGTGCTGTGTTCGATTGGCTATAACAGGAAATCCCTGGCCAGGGTTGCTGAGATTTACTGGTAAGTGTTACCTGTAGTTTCTCGAATTGTTATAGACCTCATATCGACACGACTTATCGAGCTATTGGGGTCTGACGTTTACCACCCCTAGGCGAGATATGCGACATATCAGACGATCAGACCGGACTGTACGGTAGTGTTACTGGTTGGATTCACTGGAGTGTGAGCGGGCTTGCTCGTCGATCTTCAGATCGCTCAATACCCGGGTGGCCGTTACGTTTAGCAGACCGCTTGCGGCTTGTGGGTGCTTGATATGATCATCACCTGCTGCCGGCGTATTGACGAGTCTTTAGAGTCCTACACAGAGGTTTCCTGGCTCAAGCGAAACGAAATAGGAGCGCATATGAGATATGTGCGGGACCGAGAATAATGCGTGTATGTGATACCGTATTTCATTCTCGCAATGAATGTATCGATTGGTTGTATGCGATATAACCTAGTTATCGAATCAAGGATTGATTCGATAAGCCGATACATTGTATACTAGTCGGTTGTGTGCGACATGACCGGATCGTTAAATCAAGTGTTGATTTAATGATTTAATGCATAATTATATATTTGATATATTACTTTGCACTAACTAGTATTGGTTCACTTTAAACGGATTTTCTCACTTGGTTTGTGCACATTGTATATGTGATATACTTTTGTACACTTGATTGTATCATGTTTGATGATACATGTTTACTTGTGTTTGTGTGAATATTGAACCATGGTTATATGAATGGCTAGGGTTATGATTATTTATTCATTCATTTATTTATATATTCATTTTGGAAATTATTTAAGGATGGTGGCTTATTTTGTTTTATGTTGAAGCTTCTTGAAACTTTGATCAAGTCAACCATTCTTATCTCATCCTTAACCCTAACCATTCCAACTAACCTTGGTTTAATCTCTACACTTGACCATGGTTTGCTTATGATAAAAATTGATTTTCTTTTCTATTTTATTATTCTTATCATAACAATTATCATCTTCTTCTTCTTCTTCACTTCATGAAGAAGCTTACTTCATCAATGGTGATTGATGAAAACAAGTGAGAAATCCAATTCTAAAGTCTACCCACTTCCTATTTCTTCATCCTCTACCTCTTGCCAAGTAGTAGAGTGTGTTTTCTTCACAAGTTTCTTGACTTGGTGAAGTGAGAGCTTGATCTAGCGATGCTTCGACGTAGATCATCTTCGGCACGTCGTCGATGACCTAGCCCGCTTCTTCTCCGATGAAGCCGATGCTAGAGCCCGGGATTGCATGAGGACAGCGAGGAGACTTCATTGCGGAGCTATGGAGGTGGAGAACCGGATCTACAAAGGTTGTATTTCCGTATTCTTGTAGTTAAGTGTTAACTAGTTTTCTTTTTCGCCTAGAATTCTAGCCAACGGTCCGTTCTAGGGTTTCTCGGCACCGTTTAAATTTGAAATTGGCATGGTTGATGCCTTGTGAGACCACATTAGGGTGCCTAGGAACCCTACAGCGTTTTCATCTACCGTCATTGTTTCGTCTCAATCAATCGAGATGTAAACCCGTTCAATTACACCTCTTATCTCCTCCCCACTTCTTCACGTCTTATCTCCTCCCCTCTTCTTCACGTCTAACTGTAACATGATCTTTTACCAACCATGGTGTTACATTGATAAAATATTCGAATGGTTGGTGTTGACTTTTGGTCTTTGTAAAGTTTTATATAGACCAATAATATTTCCCCCCTCTATGTTAAATTTCAATGCTTAAAAATACTATTTTACTTAAGTTTGGGGGAAAGAAGGAAAATATTTTGAAAATGGCTCTTGAAAGAATAGAATATTTTTGCACGATTGTGAGCCAAAAATAAGTTTAGAGAAGGATTTCACTGTCATTAACTCTTTTCCTCTTTACTAATCATTGAAAACTTTTCCTCCCAAGTCTACAGGTTTTGAGATTAAAAGATGATATCAGTGAGGACACTGCTGCAAATAGGTTTTGGGGGAGGTTTGTGCTTATTCATGTATCATTTTGCAGTATAAAAGCACTAAATTTTTTTTTAAAATAAAAGTTAAAAAGTAAAAAATACATATGAAAGGAAGAAATTTAAGAAATGCAAGAAAATTAGATGTTTTAAAACAAAGCTAGTAATAGGTAGTCATGAGCTGTTGTCCCAAGGGTTGGTAAGATGAAAGGAATCACTAATCTGCGGATAAAAATAAGTCTGAAAAATAGTCTATATTCTTGATTCCAAACATCTGAACGTTGATACCCTACTATACGCACTTGCACACATCTTGAAACTTGGGATAGTAGAGAATACCTTGAAATACTCTAGTCTAAAAGCCTTAGTATGAAGGGAAAAATATAAATCAACAAAATATAAATGACACGTAAAATATAAATGGTGAAAAAAAATGAATACTGGTTTTGTAATTACTTAAGGCAGCAAAAAAATATATAGCGAGGGTGCCTTATCACCTAGTGCCTTAGACCAACTGGTTTGGGAGTCACTATTAAGCCTTAGGTGTTACAAGACTAGGATATTGCTAATTACGCCTGAAAGATTGAGCACATTTGGTAATCGGTTGGTTAGTATCTCAAGAAATATTAACGATTGCATGAAAAATGTGTGAGCAAATCTATCTAAAACATTCATCGACTAAAAAGTACTAAGGAAGATGGACAAGAGTATGATAGTTTGAATTGAATTCTCTAAGTATAGGGATGTCTTTTACACACACGTAGGGGTATATGATCGATGTTTGGAAGAAAGGTAGGGAGGAAAACTAAAGGCGATATTTTATTGAGGGATGATGTGATTTCTGATATCTTTTCATGACTATTAAGATAAGGCTCATGGCAAATAAAAAGCTAGTATAGTTTGAAACTCATATTTTCAAGTTCTTTCTTTTATATGTTTCTTATCTGTGTATGTAACTTTCATTTTCTTTCTTTTATTAAGGAATTTTATGGGTGTAATCCGCTGATAACTCTCAGGAGACAACACTCCTCCTACTAGGGACACCTAGAGGTTTAAAGGCTTGTTGCACGTGCTAAGTGCAATCGTGTTGCCTACGAAAGTGTGCTACTTAAGTTTTTTTTCTTTAATAATTAGTTTGCTCGAGACTATCAAAGATAAGTTTGAGGGTATTTGATTAGTCTAAGATACTGTATATTTATATGAACATTTTTCCTACTATTGTTAACTACTAAAAAGGTGTTAATTGAAAATAGAGAACATATGTCGGTTTATTTGTAAAAGTTTATTTTCATATGTTTCTTTATTTTAATTAATATAATTAGGGAAAATATATTCATATAATATTTAAATGGAATATTAATAATTAAATATGCATATCATATCAAATATTCCTAATCAATATTCTTAAAATTTAATATCATATAAAATGGTTAGAACAATATCTCAAAAATACCGAATGCTACTTACACTTTGATTTGAGATATTGTGCAGGTATTAGCTCAGGTCTGGAATCCAAGTAAGAGATTCAAGTCAAATCGGGATATCAAAACCGAATCTGCCAAATTTTAGAAGCAAATCAAGGAATCTACCAACGGTAGAGACTCAGAGCAATATTTTCAGAATCTATACATCAAAAGGATCTCTAAATGTCAACACAAAAAGCCAAAAGAAATCTCAAAATCTAGTTCCACTATGATGCGGCTGAACCGCGGCCAAACGTGGCTAGATGCGGCGGTTGCGTGGCTCCTTGATAGCCGTTCGATGTGGAATTTTGTGGATCTGAAGTATCTACTCACATATGGAATTTAGGCTTTCTGATTTCTGAGACTATAAAAAGGACCGAGAGCTGTGCATTCAAAATTTATCCAAGTGATCACATAATCATCTATTCATCTACCTCCATAAAAGAGAGAGATCTAGAGCAAACTAGGGTTCTTGTAATCTACTTTCTAAGGAGAAAAGTTGTATGCAATAGTTGATTAATAAAGGTAGTTTTTATTTTAAATCTTTTTGTATTTATTTTACGCATTTACTTTTTCTGCACTTACTTTTACGCATTACTTTTCTGCGTCTTAATTATGATTTTATGCTTTTTCAACCTCTCTTCTAAATTAACCATGAGCGAGTTATTCCTTACTTGCTAGGGTTTGTAGGATAGGGTAGAATAATGGATGGAAAATCTTTTAACTTCTTTTTAACATTTTAAAGTTTATAAATTTTAGCAAAATAAATGTTAAGCTCCTTATCGGGCGCGCTATCAATTTATTGATAAGTCACGACTACGATTTGAGATTGGTTAAACACTTGTTTTGTTAAGGGCTTGACATGAATAGAGATCAATGGACGGACAAGGGTCAGTAGTAGGAAACCCTAATTCCCTCCAAGAACCCTAATCCACATTCATCGCTATCGCTCTAGTTTTAAACTATTAAAAGATAAAAATAGTCATTTTTAATATTCATCTATTAGCTACTAAGTCCTATGAACCCTACAAGACTTTTTTTTATAAATTTTATATCCGTATTAAAATAGAACGATAACAATCACCCATCTTTTTCATCAACACGCCTAAAGTAAGAAAAGAGTTCACGTTTCCCTGTGGACGACCCGTACTCATCGCGGCTAGCTACTAGTGACACCATTTTGATTGCGGTTATTTACAAAACACTACTTTTCACGATCAATCAATCTCATAATACACCTGACCATTCATCTTGCAAGCTAAACTTACCAGACCGGTACAATATCGATGGATGTATACCGTCGAAAGGTACCTTAAATTTTTCGATTCATGCATTTTATAAAACTTTAGCTATCTTATATGCCTGTATTTCTTTATTTGACATATGTTTGTTTAGGTACCTCTATACTCTAAAAAATTATATACACAATAGAAATCGACCAGAGGGTTTTATCGTGCAAGGTTATCTCCTAGATGAAGTAACCACATTTTGTTCCCGCTGTCTAGATGAAAACATTGAGAAGAAGTTTAACAGGTCTCGGAGAATTCAAGACGGACCATATGGTAAAGCTGATTACAAGAGAGTAGAACCCATATTCATCAACAAGATACATCAATTTATCCTCCTCAATAGCGGATGTCTTGATAAAATTAGTGAGTAAGTCTGTTTTGCGTTAATTGTTTTTTATATATGTATATATGTATATGAAATAATATAATGTTGACGTCAAAATTTAATATTGAGAATTGAATTCATAAGAATGAAGTATGTTGCGGGCATCCAAATTGGAATGATGATCAATTGGAAAAATATTATCAGGACAATTTTTGCGACTGGTTTGCACATCATGTAAGATATTCGAATCTCATATTTTTGTGACTAGTCTTAATTTAAACTTATATCATTATGTATTTATCTCATAATTTGTTTTGTCAGTTGCAAGATCCGAATATATTTGTATCATTAGAGAAAGACTCAAGATGTATAGCTCAGTATCCTAGCATGGAGGTTACATATTACAAAAGATCCGGTGTCCTTAGATACAAATTTGAAGTTAAGCACATAGAAAAATCTAGTGGGGCTGTAACTGTTGGCTCGGACGGTGTGATTTATTATCGGTACTTAGATTACATACTTGGTATCCAATATCCCGGACGAGCAGAATCGTTTTATATTTTTTAGTGTATTCGGTACGATACACGAACCGATACTAAAAGGTGGCGAGATAACCTCGGGTTTGGAAAGACGAATATGGATTGACTAGTGTAAACACACGTCGATTTTGTTGTGAGGACGATCCATTTATCTTTCCGCAACAAGCATTCAAATACTACTCAAAGTGCTTGAAGTATCCGGGATGGAGTGTCCTATGCCGATGGAAACCCAGTGATATTTATGATGTTCCAAAATTCGAGGATCGCATGGATGACGGTGATGAGGAAGAAGAAGAGAGAAGTCTTAGAGTGCTTCAACCGTCTGTCTCCATATACAAGTTGTTTACGGCTAAACGTGAAATTACGTGGGTTAGAAAATGATATTGATGATGAAATCCAAGTAAATATTATTAAGGCGTCTAAAGCATATACGAAACGAAAAAGGTTATTATTAATATTATATTATGAGTTTACATTTACGAACTATACATGTATTATAGTTATTATTTCTCTTACATACTTGTATTGCATGCATATGTAATGACTGTACTTCTATCAAGGGGTGATGGCGACTTCCGGATCAGCGAGGGGCACCAGGGGCAGGGGCAGCGGCAGGGGCACTGGCAAATGGATTTTGCTGCTTGGGGATCTGCATAGGGAGCAGATCCTGCAGCAGAGGGGTGTTGTTGCACCCCCGTCCATACCCCTTCCAGATCTTCTATTACGTGTGGACTTTGCCACACCGTGTGTAACCCTCTATCTAGGGGTGATGGCGACCTCCAGATCAACGAGGGGCACCAGGGGCAGCGGCAAACGGATTTTGCTGCTCGGGGATCTGCGTAGGGAGCAGATCCTACGGCAGAGGGGTGTTGTTGCACCCCCGTCCGTACCCCTTCCAGATCTTCTATTATGTGTGGACTTTGCCACACCGTCTGTACCCCCTCCAGATGACTCATTCCATGTAGACTTTACCACACTTCCAGGTATATTGTACGCATATTAATTCATTTTGAATGTTATAGATATACACGCATATTCATTTTGAAGTTACTTATATAGTCATTTTTTATTGTCTGGTTGGAGGGGGTGCCTCCACATCCGGGGCACACCTAGATCCCACATCTGCAGCAGGTACGTTTATATATTTTATACTGCACGCATATTCATGTTCACCGCCGAAAGACGCGATCGGGACGTTGGGACGTCTGGCCTGAATTGTGGGGGCAGATGCTATTTGATTTTATCTGTCTACCTCTCCGAAGATGCCAAGTTGATTTATGGCACCATGTATCGAAGGTTTAAACAGATGCGGCCGATATAGCAGACTTCGTCAGATTCCCCTTCATTGTGAGGGGTTTTTGATTGTGGGGATGCTCTTCCCTGCAGGTGCAAGCCCCTGCAGTTAATTACGTTACCGTGTAGCGATAACCACTTTCTCCTGCTCCAGAATGTCACTTCGTGTCTTGTGTGTTTGTTTTATTTTTGGTTGCCCGTGGATTGTATACGGAGATTAATTTGTGTTGTCGCCCGTAGGGCGGGGATTAGTCCAAATCTGTATTTTCTTAAATTTGGATTTGGTTTGGTTTGATTTAAGGTTCGTTAACCTTGTTTGAGATTAAGATCAACTTAAATATTTGTTAAGGATACTTTAGTCTAAATTTTAGACTAAGATCTACTTAACGGGGGTTCAGGATTATTTTTGCTCCAACAAAAGAGCATTTGGGCTCTATCATTTTAGTTTAAGGACGTTATGGTCTGTTTGGTTTAAGGAAATCATAGTCCATGTAGGTTTAAGGACATCAAAGTCCATGGAGTTTAGTTTAGGGACATTGCGGTCCATTGGGTTTAAGGACATCATAGTCCATAGAATTTAGTTTATGGACGTTGCGGTCCATTGGGTTTAAGGACATCATAGTCTGTGTTTAAAGACATCATAGTCTGTGTTTAAAGACATCATAGTCTGTAAGGTTTTGGTTTAACAGTTTGGGGATGCGCCAAAAGTTATTGGTTATTAGGACCCTCCATCTCTCTGAAGACGTTGAAGAATTACAACGAAATGTATCAGAGGTATGAAGAGATGTACCCTTGAACCAGTGAATGTTCATCAAAGATTTGATGATCTTGTTTGGGACTAAGTCCAATTTAAAAGCATATGGGTTGGGTTAATTTGGGATCTGACCAACCTTGAGCTCAGCCCACTTGATTATTTATTTGGGCTTGGTCCCCTTTCTGCATCAGCAGTGCTGAGCATTGAAATGGGTTCTGACACCCTTTATTCTTTTTGTTTTATTTGTATTCTTTTATATGGAGTGTTAAACACTTGATAGCGCTCACGTGAGGAACACGTGGAGCGCTTGGCGCTGAGCGCCAGGCAATGAGTACTAAGTACTTTTTATTAAGTAGCGCCCACGTGAGGAGCACGTGGAGCGGTCGGCACTGAGCGCCAAACTTTAAGTGCTAAGCGCTCCTTATTAAATAGCGCCCACATGAGGGACACGTGGAACGCTCGGCGCTGAGCGCCAAACTTTGAGTGCTAAGCGCTCCTTATTAAATAGCGCCCACGTGAGGGGCACGTGGAGCGCTCGGCGCTGAGCACCAAACTTTGAGTGCTAAGCGCTCCTTATTAAATAGCACCCACGTGAGGGGCACGTGGAGCGCTCGGCGCTGAGCGTCAGGCGTTGTTTTTTTGGTTCTGATAAGTTCGGTGCTCTGAGAATTAAATTCTCGTTTGTGAGAGACTTTGTCTCATGGATCTAAGAACTAAGTTCTTCTTTTTTGAGGAGATGCTATGATCTCTTTTGTTTTTCTTTACCTTGAAGAGAGGTAGTTCTCGCCTTGAATTCTGAAGTTTATGGGGGAGTTCCTCTGTCTTAGATTTGAAGTCTTGGGGCTTTTATATAGTGGAGGCTGATTTGTTGATTTAGTTGAGGAAATATCTCATTGAGAGACCTCTTAATTGATTTGGGGAATTTATCCACCGTCGGATCTTTGATCCAAGGACTTCTGTTTTACAGAAGACATTTCTCTTGTTTTTAACAAGATTGGGAAAATATTTTCCCATACAGAACTTATTCTGTATCTTGGTGATTTTTAATCACCATTGGATCTTTGATCCAACGGTGCTCTGATTTACAGAGCACATTCTTTCTTGTTTAGAAAGATTTGAGGAGTATTTCCTCAATCAGAATTTAATTCTGTATCTTGGTGATTTTTAATCACCATTGGATTTTTGATCCAACGGTGCTCTGATTTACAAAGTACAATCTTTATTGTTTAGAAAGATTGAGGAAAATATTTCCAAAATAGGGTTCTGATCCTTTTTATATAGAATTGAATTCTATCAGGTCAGAAGATATTAGGAATCCTCACGTGTAGCACGTGACCCAGTGGCACTAGGCCGGTTTGCCTATATGCAGTAGTCCCAGAGAAGAGCATCACGTGTTGGCACGTGATGCGCCTTCATGCCTGCTATTTGTTTTATGAAGGCGCATATATACTTTGTATATAGGTGCTCACGTGTGGCACGTGAGGCCCAACTTTAGTCCCATTTGTTAAGTGTAATGCTTATAATTTTGGCTCCAAGGCGCATCACGTGTGGGCACGTGATGCTCCCTTTGTGGAATTTTCCCATTACTTTTTTATTTATTATTTATTTTTCAACAGGGAACAAATGCTCCCACAGCGTTGTTCTCACGTGGCTTGCACGTGAGTGCAACACTGTCACCCTTACAGCCGTTGGATTGCCTAAGGGAACGGGGAGGTGAACCGTCCTTGTCATGTCTTATAAATGCAAGGGTTTGGCTTTTGGGAAGCCACTGTTCTTTCATCTTCTTCCTTCTTTGTTTTCTTTGAGAATTTAATTCTCCTCTTCAGAGCTTAGTTCTCTGCTATTTCAATTCCAGAGTTAAACTCTGTTGGAAAAAGAGACCCTTTTTAGGTAAAGATCTTGAATATCATAAAAACCCTTTTCTTTAAAGAAAACCTCTGGATTTTAAATCCATCATGAGAGTTTTGCTCACCTCTGAAACCCATCTCTTAGAGATCCAAAGATGTGATCTTTGAGTAATAACTCTCAATACTTTGGGCATTCCTCCTCTGACCTTCAAGGATTCATGGCATTTGATTTCCTCTCTATGGGGGTTTCTGGAATTTATTCCATTGCATAAAAGGAATTTAATTCCTCATCAAAGAGTTCTGCTCTGAAGCTCAAGAGGACCCTCTGGGATCTTCACTCTCAGGTGTTCTTGAGAATCTTTTTCAAGGGATTTTACCTTTACTTTTACCCATTTGATAAAGTTTGTAGTGGGTGTTCTTTTGTGAGGATGTCCCAAGTCGTTTAAACTCCAATGTGCATTTATTGAGAATCTTTTTTTTATTCTCACAATGATTACCCTGCCTCGTGATTGACGAGCCGTCATACTGATTTTGTGGGGTCCATTATTTTTGCAATCCATGGTCCCATGGAATAAACTTCTTGTCGTTTTTTTCTGCTGTTTATATATATAGACACACACACACACATACGTATAAGTTGCATTAATAGTTTTTTCTTCCCTTTATTTCAGGAACAATGGCTTCTCTTCCCTACTTTCCTTTTACTCGCTCAGACGCTGCTTTTCCACAATCGCCGTCGGACGAAGAAGCAATGGCGATGATCAGGGCCCATGACAGGGACTGTGCCAGTTTGCTCTTGTGGGGAACTTGGTATGGACATATCATCCGGGGCCGCCACAGCTTTATTTACGAAGTGCCAACAGAGCCTCTTCGCCCAATTTCACTAATGGAGCGTCCGCAGACTGCTTTTGCGGTGGAGGCGGCTGATTGGACTCCTATAGGCCAGCTTGAGCCGTCGACAACTGGGATACCTAACCAGTCTTTGCCGGCCATAGACATCTTGCGGCGTCGTATTTGTCAGGGTGAAGCCAACCCCTGGGAACAAATTTATAAGATAGGGATTACCCCTCGCCACCCAACGGGCTATCTTCCTTGGGCTCGATATATTCTGTCCGCCCATCGTGCGCGATTACAAAAGGTCGGGCTCCATCAAGCGGTGTATACGTCCCTTTTTCATTATCAATCCCCTTATGTCTTGTGGGTTAAGGCTTTTGTGAACCAGTGGAATCTTCCCACCAACACCTTCTTGCTAGGGGATCGCGAGGTCTCTATTTCATTGGAAGAGTTTCGCGAGGTTTCGGGACTACCAATCAGGGGAGAGCATTATGAAGAGTTGCTGCCTCCCGATGAGTATTTGTTTGAGACGATGCCGGCTTCACTTTACGGCTTGTCGACTGCAAACGCCGTTCGCCATAAATACCCTAGCTTAATCAAGGTTTCGGTTATTTTTGAGAAACTGTTCGCAGCGTCGGAAGGGCATGGTGTCACTTTTGAGAGTTTCATTGCCTGCTTCATCCGCGAAGATGCTTTGTCCAAGACGGCTCCAAAGTTTGCGAACATCGACGACCCTTTTGGGTTTGGGCTAGACAAACTGCCGGCCAAAGAAGAAGATTTACCACAGTTTTATATCCCGATCTTGTCGGCCGTGTCCTTTGATTCGATTGCGGCTCCCGGAATGGACGAAGAGACCTTCTTTGTCGGCTTTATCAGCCTTTGGCTTAGTTGGTTCGCCATTCCAACGCATCATCGCTTCATGAGAGCTTCAGTCATCTATCCTGCTCATCGTGTGGCTGAAGGGACACGACTGGCTGTGGGTATCACGGGGCTATCATACTTATACCATGGGCTGAGCACTGCGTCCAATACTTCAACCCCGGGTGTAAATGTTGTGAGTTTCTCCCTCCACTACTTCACGTCGTGGATCGAGATGCATGTATTGGGGGTGTTCGCGGCGCATCGGAGGCTAGATTTCTATGACCCTTACACCTTCCCGCGGCTCATGAGGTTGGTGGATGCTTCTGCTCCTGATCCAACTCAACTAGGGGCCCTTCGTGTGTTGCTTAACCCGTATGCTAACGAAGGTGGGATGATATTCAACGACCGAGTCCTCTCAGCTCCTTCGGGACCTGTTCAACAACTATTTGATTTATCAAAAGGGGGAGCACCATCCTTAAAGCGTAAGGAGATTATGCATCTATACTCGATTAGGCCGGGTTACTTGGTATTTCGTCAGAGTAACGTGGTTCTTTTTATACGGTATAATCCGTACCGCTTTGCCCAACAGTTAGGTTATGACCAAGGTGTTCCTTTTGAGGCATTCTTAGTCGAGCCTACCTCATCACTGACGGATATTCGCGACGCTATCCATCATTTTATGCGTCTGAACACTGGTTCCTGTTTCATGATCCCCGAGGCTGATCATCTTCCAAGGCGTGTAGGGTCTTTTACGGGTGGGTACCTGTTCAGTTGATAAAACAGAACATTTAATAAGACATTTTTCCTACTATTTCTATATAAAGAAAGATGTTTATTATAATATATGATACATATGAGGGTTTATCTGTAAAAATACTATTTTCATGTGTTTATATTTTATAATTAACATTTGGTAGGAAAAAGTAAGCATATAATATCCATGTAACATTTGGCCCATTTAAATATGCTTACCTTATTAAATACCTTTGACCAATTCTTAATGGTTAAGTTAATATCTCAATATAACAAACTCTACTAGTATTATTTGTTGAGTTGTTGTGCAGAATTTTCTGGGCTGAAATCAAGGAAATCAAAGTTGTTGGAACAAATCTGCCTAATTAAGAAAGAAATCAAGTCTGGCAGTGACGTAGAAAAGATTTTCAGTTTCCAGAGATTAAAAAGATCACAACGTGTCATAAAGATAAAGCTCCAGAAGACCAAATCAAGCGATCTCTCTATAAGGCCGCGGATCCGCGGCCAAACCCACCTATTGGCCGCGGATTCGCCGCGTATTGGACTATTTGGGAGTTGGGATTTTGTTGTTTGTATCTTAACTACTGGTTTCCAAATTAGGAGACTAGAGTTCTGGTTCTGGGACTATAAATAAGGACCGAGAGCCTCTTGGAAAAATCATCAAACCGACGAGATCACGAAGTCCACGACGGCTCATGCATCCAAGCTGATCATCAACTGTTCATCTACCTCCTTAGAAGAGATCGAGAAGCAAACTAGCATTTTTGTAATCATTTTCTAAGGGAACAAAGTGTAAATGAATTTTGTTAATTAATAAAGGTAGTTTCTTTTCTTATTCTATCTCTTTATAGTTTTAATATGATTTCTCTCTCCATCTCTTCTTCTCCCAATATGCGCGAGTAATTCTTCGCTTGTTAAGGTTCATAGGATTATGGTAGGTTAATGGATGATGAAGATCCTTAAACTCTTTTTAAGTCCTATAAAGTTTATAAACTCTATCAAAAGAATAGTTAACATCCTAATTAGGCGCACTATCAATTCATTGATAATCGCGACCACTATTAGAGATTAGATTAACAATTGTTTTGGTAAAGGCTAGATATGAACGGAGTTCTATGTCGAGATAGGGGTTAAGAGTGGGAACCCTTTTCCCTCCAGAAACCCTAATCTACATGCATCACTGTCGTTCTAGTTTTAAATCTATTAAAGGATAAAAAGAATAATCTTTAATTAATCATCCATAACTACTAAATCCTAATGAACCCTACAAGCCCCCTTTTAATATTAAACTTACCTCCGTAGTTAATCTAGATCTATATTTTGCATCCTTATTTAACGTAGATCTAGATCCTACAATCATTCTTCACCATTCTTTACTCTTCCTTTTTTTCAACACGTCTAAATTAAGATTAAAATGTTCCACGTTTCCCTGAGGACGACCCGTATTCATCTCGGTCTAGCTACGCGCGACACCGTTCTGATTGCGGTTAAAATAAAAACACTTCTGACGATCACCCCGTCTTTTCTGATGAGATTATTCTTCGGGGTATCGATGAAAGCTTTGAGGAAATCTTCGCTGATGAACTCGCATTTTTAGCCAACACGGGTGTTGAGATGAATCATCTACAAAACAAAGAAATTGAACCCCCACCCCTTCTTCTGGACTATAAAGAGAATGCGTGTAATCCATCGCAATCACTATGTCGTCTCTCCAAAACGAGATGCAAACACATTCTATCCCACCACTTATCTTTTCCCCACTTCTTCCTGCCTCTCTACAACATGTTCTTCCACCAACCGGTGCGTTTCACTGATAAATTCTTCGAATGGTTGGTGTTGACTTTTGGTCTTTGCAAAGCTTGGTATTGACCAATAATTTTGACCCCCTCTTATAATTTTAAAATGCTTAATATGATTATTACTCAAGTTTGGGGGGGATATTTTGGCTCTTGAAAGAAAATGATTTTTACAAAATTGTGAGCCAAAAAATAAGTTTGGGGGAGAATTTCACTTTCATTATATTCTTGTCCCCGTTAATTTTTCCTCCCAAACTTACAGGTTTTTAAGATTTAACAGCTGACAACAGTGAGGACACTGTTGAAAACAAGTTTGGGGGAGGTTTATGCTTATTTACGCATCAATTTGCATCATACTTTGTTTAAGCACAACATTTTCAAAAAAGAAAAAAAATCTTTATAATAAAAGATTAGATAGTGAAAAATTATATTTAAAAGATTGGAAAAATTTAAGAAAACCAAGAAAGTTAGAAGTTTTCTTAAACGAAACTAGTAATAAGTAGTTATGAGCCGTTGTCCCAAGGGTTAGTAAGATGAAAGAAATCACTAATCTGAGAATAAAAATAAGTCTGAAAAATAGTTTCTATTCTGGAAGCCAAACATTTGAATGTTGATACCCTACTATATACACTTACACACGTCTTGAAACTTGGGATAGTAGAGGATACCTTGAAATGCTCTTGTCTAAAAGCCAAAGTATGAAGGAATAATAAATGGAAAATAAAAGATAAAATGGTGAGAAAAATGAACACTGGTTTTGTTATCACCAAGGCAGCAATAAAAAAAATATAGCGAGGGTGCTTCATCACCTAGTGCCTTAGACCAACTGGTTTGGGAGTCACTGCTAAGCCTTAGGTGGTGCAAGACGAGGAAAATATTTAATACACCGTATAAGCAATCACATGAGTAATCGGTCGGTTAGTACCTCAAGAAGTATTAACGGTCGCATGAAAAATGTGTGAGCAAATTCCATCTAAATATCGATTAAAAAGTACTGAGGTAGATGGACAAGAGTATGATAGCTTGAATTGAATTCTCCGAGTATAGGGATGTCTTTTACACACACGTAGGGTTATATGATCGGTGTTTGGAAGAAAGATAGGAATGAAGAATAAAGACGATGTTTTATTGAGGGGTGATGTGATTTCTAACATCTTTTCATGACTATTAAGATAGGGCTCATAACAACCGAAAAGCTAGTATTAGTTGGAAACTCTAATTTTTAAAGTCTTTCTTTTACAATTCTTATCTCTACATGTAACTTTCACCATCTCTCTTTTATTATTGGATTTTGTGGGTGTAATCAGCTGAAAACCCTCAGGAGACAACACTCCTCCTACTAAGGACACCTAGAGGTTTAACGGCTTGTTGCACATGCTCAGTGCAATCGTGTTGCCTACAAAAGTGTGCTTGGCTTTCTCCTTTCTTTTTCTCCTTCTCTTGAATAAACTAGTTTGCTCGGGATGATCAAAAATAAGTTTGGGGGTATTTGTTCAGTTGATAAAACTGCACATTTAATAAGACATTTTTCCTACTATTTCTATATAAAGAAAGGTGTTTATTATAATATATGATACATATGAGGGTTTATCTGTAAAAATACTATTTTCATGTGTTTATATATTATAATTAACATTTGGTAGGAAAAAGTAAGCATATAATATCCATGTAACATTTGGCCCATTTAAATATGCTTACCTTATTAAATACATTTGACCAATTCTTAATGGTTAAGTTAATATCTCAATAAAACAAACTCTACTAATATTATTTGTTGAGTTGTTGTGCAGAATTTTTAGGGCTGAAATCAAGGAAATCAAAGTTGTTGGAACAAACCTGCCTAATTAAGAAAGAAATCAAGTCTGGCAGTGACGTAGAAAAGATTTTCAGTTTCCAGAGATTAAAAAGATCACAACGTGTCATAAAGATAAAGCTCCAGAAGACCAAATCAAGCGATCTCCCTATAAGGCCACGGATCCGCGGCCAAACCCACCTATTGGCCGCGGATCCGCCGCGTATTGGACTATTTGGGAGTTGGGATTTTGCTGTTTGCATCTTAACTACTGGTTTCCAAATTAGGAGACTAGGGTTCTGGCTCTGGGACTATAAATAAGGACCGAGAGGCTCTTGGAAAAATCTTCAAACCGACGAGATCACGAAGTCCACGACGGCTTACGCATCCAGGCTGATCATCAACTGTTCATCTACCTCCTTAGAAGAGATCGAGAAGCAAACTAACATTTTTGTAATCATTTTCTAAGGGAACAAAGTGTAAATGAATTTTTTTGATTAATAAAGGTAGTTTCTTTTCTTATTCTATCTCTTTGTAGTTTTAATATGATTTCTCTCTCCATCTCTTCTTCTCCCAACATGCGCAAGTAATTCTTCGCTTGTTAGGGTTCATGGGATTAGGGTAGGTTAATGGATGATGAAGATCCTTAAACTCTTTTTAAGTCCTATAAAGTTTATAAACTCTATCAAAAGAATAGTTAACATCCTAATTAGGCACGCTATCAATTCATTGATAATCGCGACCACTATTAGAGATTAGATTAACAATTTTTTTTTGGTAAAGGCTAGATATGAACGGAGTTCCATGTCGAGATAGGGGTTAAGAGTGGGAACCCTTTTCCCTCCAGAAACCCTTATCTACATGCATCACTGTCGTTCTAGTTTTAAATCTATTAAAGGATAAAAAGAGTAATATTTAATTAATCATCCATAACTACTAAATCCTAATGAACCCTACATGCCCCCTTTTAATATTAAACTTACCTCTGCAGTTAATCTAGATCTATATTTTGCATCCTTGTTCCGAGCCCAAATGTCACGGGCCTATGACAAGATGACTCGTCTCCGCGCTTTCAAGAAAGGCGGATTGGTGTTGGTCCTCAAAAGACCGATCATCCCAAATCGACATGCTAAGGGAAAATTCGAGCCAAACTGGGAAGGACCATACGTCATCGAGAAAGTGTTCGACGGAGGATCCTACCAACTAATAAGTGCCGAGGGAGAAAAGCTCATGCCACCCATCAATGGCCGATATCTCAAGAAATACAACGCGTGAATGCTCCAAGTCGCAGGCGAATTGAGCATACCAGCCCTACGGTCCGGATCATACATCCTGCAAAACCATATACAATCCACGGGTGCAAACGACCCCTATATCTCCCAAGTCCTGCCGGTGAGACTGCCTTTAAAGTCCCACCAGCGGCCAAAAAAAACGGTATGTCCACAAGCAAAACGGGCACGGATGAAAACCCGGAAGGGCTCCGTGAGTAAAAACAATAGGACTGTCAGTGAGTTTGTGAAAACACGAAAGGGCGCAAACTCGTGAAAAAAGATAAAATACACTCACAAAGTCCTCTCGACCTTGTGAGGAGAAAATCCCTGCGTGAGATCCTTACGACTCACAAAGGAGCAACACACTTAGGAATCCCTACGATTCCTAAGGAGAACATACACCTGCGAGATCCTCTCGACTCGTAGGGAGAAAATGCTTTTATGAGACCCTTACGGCTCATAAAATTGAAAAGCCTTAGGTGATAGGGATCTAAACCTGTCTCTTGAGCCATCGCTCCCCAACGGGCAACGACAAATGATGAGTCGCTCCTGGCATTTCGCTTCAGTGTTAGCGGTGCTGATGCCGACCCAAAAAACCAAATCCCAAGTCCTCCGAGGGCAAATGATGAGTTGCTCCTGGCATTATTCCAGTGCAGCAATGCCGATACCAAACAAGATCCAAATTCTAAGTCCCCAAACGGTGAATGATGAGTCACTCCTGATATCACAGTCCAGTGCAGCGATGCAGACGCCAACCAAAATCCAATCTCCCAAAATTCTCGCAGCCCTACAGTTGGTCCCCAAGTTGACTACCGTATACAATCCACGGGCTCAAATAATTCTCAGCATACCCATGCCCCACCGCAATCAAAAGTTACGCTTCTGGTCTCCGCCCTTGGGATTATGTTCTATTTGGGAAGACCCACTCATGTGTCCTTACGACACATGAGGAGAACAAACTTACGGGATCCTCACAACTCGTAAGAAAACACCTTCGTGGGATCCTTACGACTCACAAAGGAAAAACACACTTAGGAGTCCTCACGACTCCTAAGTAGAAAGTACACCTACGAGATCCTCTCGACTCGTAGGAAGAAAATGCTTTTATGGGACCCTTATGGCTCATAAAATTGAAAAACCTTCGGTGATAGGGACCTAAACCTGTCTCCTAAGCCATCGCTCCCCGACAGGAAAAGGCAAATGATGAATTTCTCCTGGTACATGTGCTTCAGTGTTAGCAACGCTGATGCCTACCCTAACCCCAAAACTCCAAACTCCAATCCAAATGACCCCTAAGTCTTTAAACTGGGAATAGATGACCTCTAAGTCGTTAAACTGGGAACAGATGACCTCTAAGTCATTAAACTGGGAACAGATGACCCCTAAGTCGTTAAACTGGGAACGAGGGAAATTTCCTCACGGCAAATGATGATTCGCTCCTGGTACCATATTCCAGTGTAGCGGTGCTGATGTTAATCTAAATCACATCAAATCAGCAAAACAACTAATGACCTCCCTAGCAGAATCAAATTCCATCTCAAAAACAAGTCAACTTCATCCCTGACATCGCAAGAAGCGGAGCAAGTCAAATCCAGAACCGACCGTCCAAGTCGCGAAAAGGGTAGAACCGACCATCCAAGTCGTTAAAAGGGCAGAACCGACCGTCCAGGTCGCTAAAAGGGCAGCACCGACCGTCCACGTCGGAAAAAGAGCAGCACCGACCGTCCAAGTCGCTAAAAAGGCAGCACTGACCGTCCACGTCGCAAAAATGGCAGCTCCGACCGTCCAAGTCGCTAAAATGGCAGCACCGACCGTCCAAGTCGCTAAAAGGGCAGCACCGACCATCCACGTCGCAAAAATGGCAGCTCCGACCGTCCAAGTCGCTAAAATGGTAGCACCGACCGTCCAAGTTGCTAAAATGGCAGCACCGACCATCCACGTTGCAAAAATGGCAGCTCCGACCGTCCAAGTCGCTAGAATGGCAACACCGACCGTCCACGTCGCTAAAAGAGCAGCACCGACCGTCCAAGTCGCTAGAAGGGCAGCACCGACCGTCCAAGTCGCTAGAAGGGCAGAACCGACCATCCATGTCGCTAAAAGGGCAGCACCGACCGTCCAAGTCTTTAAAAGGGCAGAACCGACCGTCTACGTCGCTAAAAGGGCAGCGCCGACCGTCCAAGTCGCTAAAAGGGCAGAATCGACCGTCCAAGTCGTAAAAAAAGGCAGAATCGACCGTCCAAGTCATGAAAAGGGCAGTGCCAGCTTCCCAAAAGCGGGAACCAAATCAGGTCGCCTCTACGTGATAGAAGATCCATCAATTTAATGCACACGACCCACATGTGTGGAATGCATTTATTGATGGGGGGCAAATTGTTGGGGTAAAAATTTACACCTCGGTTGACCAAGTCAAAATCAAAGTCAACCCCAAGCCAAGTGGGCCCAAGCCCAGGACAAGTGGGCCAATGCCCGGGTCGAGCCCGAACATGAAGCGGACGGCCTCCCCACATGCCAAAATAAAAATTTTGTAATAAATAATTTTGGTGTATTTCTTTTATTTTATTTTATGAATAAATGTAAGAAAATGGGCATAAAGCCAAATTTTTGTAAAGCCCATGGCTTATGTGCAAAAAGAAATAGCACATGAGACATGGGATGGGCAAAATGCCATTTTTGTAAAGCCCAAGGAGCTATATGTAAAGTGTATAGCCTATAAAGGCAAAGATAATGAAATATCTCAACAACTTTTTCTCTCTCAAAAAAAAAAGAATCAAGATCTGTGATCTTCTCCTTCCTCAAGCTTCTAAACTTTCTTCTTTTTTCAATTAAATCAAGAGTATTACTCTTCCTTTGCCAAAACTAAATAGTTTTTTACCACAAAACCCACAAAGGGGAACTCAGATCTTCCATTAGATCTCAAAAAGGAGAGATTTAAAAAAAAAATCTCATAGTTCTTGTTCATCCAAGATCCTGCCAACAGAGGAGGAAGAAGGAGACCCATCTCCAAAGACCTTACTTTGGGGAAGATCCAGGGCTCCAGGGGGAGAAGCCCCCTTCATCAGCTTCAAAATATCCTGGGAGTTTAACTCCTCACACACACACACACAAAAAAAAATAATAATAAGTGTTCCTTTTTGGGAGTACAACTCCCATTGCAGGGACCAAGTCCCTTTTGCCTCATAAGCGCTCGAGCGTCCACGTGCCTGGCACGTGAGGCGCTAGCGCCCTTGCGCTCAAAGCGCTAGCGCCCGAGTGCCCACGTGCCTGGCATGTGAGGTGCTAGCGCCCTTGCGCTCAAAGCGCTAGCGCCCGAGTGCCCACGTGCCTGGCATGTGAGGTGCTAGCGCCCTTGCGCTCAAAGCGCTAGCGCCCGAGCATCCACGTGCCTGGTACGTGAGGCACTAGCGCCTAAAGTGCTAGCGCCCGAGCGCATACGTGCCTGGCACGTGAAGCGCTAGCGCTCAGAGCGCTCTGGCATCCAAAGAGCTAGCGTCCGAGCTCACACATGCCTGGCACGTGAGGCGCTAGCGCCTAAGGCGCTGGCGCTTTTTCCCACGTATCCTTTGGATGCCCTTTCCCCCTTATATATATATGTGTATGTATGTATATACATATACACACACACACATACTCTACAACACTGTCCCCTGTTAGAAAAAAATTTCTAACAGGGCGTTGCCCCGCACCCCGCAAGGGGGCTGCTAGCCCCCTTGACCCCCAGCCCGCTATCCGGGTAGCGGGACCCCCGTAAAACTCTGCAGGGCCCCCGATATATCCAAAACCCCTTCAAAACACAACACTTCACATTGAGTTCGCATGACCAGTTTGACCCGTCAATCGGAGGTTCTCTCGCTCCAAATATGAGGGGTAATTAACGGCAGCTTAGTCCGCGGTTGTCAGAGATTCGGATCCCCACAATCAATAAACCCCAGCCTACCTAAGGCGGGGAGAGTCTGTAATGCGCCCTACAAGCGCGCGTGTATTCCCCATCTCAATGGGGTGACGAAAAACACCCTACAGGTGTCATCACCGGTAGTACCGCCAGAAGAGAATACTGGAGGCGTAGTTGGCCAACGTCGCGCCAAAGCGCCGAGAGGAAGGAAGCGATCTTCTTCTAGCGTTAGCTCCAGCTCAAAAAGGAGGAAGAAAACAGTTGCTGGCTTGCTTGACCTTCTGCTGGAATCCGAGCCTATTGTTCAAGACGAACCTATATCGATGCAAGAGCCGGATGATGGTCTCCTTTACCCTGGCTCGTCTGCCGAGGAAGCCGCGCAATTGGCTGAAGCTTTAAGACGTTCACAGGATGAGACCGAGAATGTGCATATCCCAAAAAAGCCCTACCCTCAGGTTATCTTTTACGAAGATCCCCCATCGCTACGGAGAGTACATATGGGTCCTCTGCGAAGGGAAGATGAAAGAGCCCTCAAGTAGCCCATTTCGGCTGCTTCTGAAGATGAGATAGCACTGAAGACCGGTGGGCATGAATCCGCATTTGAAGCCCGGCGAGCACATTTCCTCAGGAAGGAACGAAGGCTTGAAAAAGCCATACTATAAGCGTCTTGGCGCATTGGTATATGTGCTTTCCGTAATTTTTCTTTTGGCAAATAATTTGTATTGCTTTTATATCTTCTCATCTTTGCGAAAACTTTGCAGGGACTTCAACAACGACAGAGGATTTGAGCCCAAGTCGCGTCCTGACTGTGGATTCTATAAATGTCTCCGATGAGGCATTGGTAGGTGCGGAGGAGATCGTTATAGGTGCTATTCCTGCTGTGGAGCTTCCACTGGTAGCCTCCGTTCCCCCGGTGCCTGTTCTTCCAGAAGAGGTGCCCTTATCGGCCGTAGATCTAATGGATCTTTCTGGTGACGGCTTGGAGATTGTGGAAAGGGTAGTTGAGACCGCCGTCCCTTCATTGGAGCCTGAAGTGGCGGCTGTTGCCCCTTAATTGGAAGCTGTCACACCAGCCAATGCCTCCGGTGATGTTCCTGAGGGCATAGAGGAGTCTGCCGAGGCTGCAATCCTTCCGGTTCAAGGCGAGAAGAGCAAGGTAGTCTTCTATACTTTGTTTTTAATAGACTTTCCATTATCTGAACCTTTCCTTCCTTTCAGAACTACGGGAATTGGCGGCTTCTATTGTGGACCTATTTCCCAGGAAGTCCTTCCAGCGCTTACTTGACATAGGTGCCCTACAGGCGATATCCCCGCAAAGCATCGTCCTTTCTTCCGGGCAAGGTCTGTGTTCTTTGACCCTTTTGCTTTATTATCACTTTTTACGATGATACTAACATGTCCTCTGCAGTTCTTGAAGCTGATGATGAAGTGGAGATCCTTGATGGGCCTAGGGATCTTTCAAACCCCCCTTGCATGGCTGTGGGTAAGTAAAACTCTACCCTTGGCATTGTTTTGTTTATTCCATGTTTGCTAGTCTCACTGACTAGTCATAAACTTTGACAGCTTTGCCAGCTCCGGCTCCGTTAGAATCACGAATCTCTATGCCACCAGGACCATATGCCTGACGTGCGTCTAAAAGGATGGCGAGACAAAGCATTCACTACTTGTTGGCCCTTATTGAAGATCTTCGTGCTGGAAATTCTGTTACGGCCGAAGAATTTGCTGCCGAAGCCAATACTTCTTTGCCCTTCCTTGCCACTTATCATGATGAGGCATTGGTGCATGTTTGGGTTGAGTATTGTCGCAGGGTAGAGGCTTTCTTACATAATCTCGAGTGTATACGCCTTCCTTCCAAGCTCTTAACTGCCAAGGTGAGCCTGCGGGGGTGGATTGAGCGGTGCGCCGTTAAT
Organism: Agapanthus africanus; assembly: GCA_030015575.1. NCBI lineage: Eukaryota > Viridiplantae > Streptophyta > Magnoliopsida > Asparagales > Amaryllidaceae > Agapanthus > Agapanthus africanus. The sequence goes on from CM057344.1 coordinate 23,748,128, forward strand.
CTTCAGTCTTGCGAAAAGAGGCTCAACCGGAAATTTTCGGAGAGGGAGCTTGCTTCAAATGCTTTGGGTGAACTTCAAGCCCAACTCACTGCTAAGACCACCCGTGCGTACGAACTTTGGAGGGTGCTTCAAGAAGCTATCACGGAGGTGGTAGCTATTGATAAAACCGTTATCTTTACCCGCGAGATAGTTCAAGCTCATAAAGTTGCTCAAAAGGAGCTTGAGAGTCGGCTCGCCTCGTATCAGGCTCAACGGTCTCAGGCGGAGACCCATCTCGTGGCAATAACAAAGCTTGAAGCCGAGGCCCAGCGGAAGAAGGATGAACTGATGAACTTATTGCACCGTCCGCCGGCTTGAAGATTTTTTTTTATATTCTCCTTTTTGTATTTACTCCTGAATGAGAGTACCATGTATTCATTTTAATTCTTTTATGAAATGTACCTTGTATTCATTTAGATTCATGAATAAAAGACATATTTCATTTCATACTGGCGTGCCCCTTTAGCAAAAGCATCTTGTAGATAGTCTATCTTGATCTCTTTGCAGGGCAGTGATGGTTTAGGAGACAGGGTTAGGATCTGCCACCTAAGACTTTTCAACTTTATAAGCCATGAGGGTCTCATAAAGACTTTTCTCCCTATGAGTCGAGGGGATCCCGTAAGTGTATTTTCTCCTTAGGAGTCATGAGGATTCCTAAGTGTGTTTTCTCTTGAGAGTCGTAAGGATCTCACAAGAGAATTTTTCCCCCTTACAAGTCGAGAAGACTCGTAAGTGATTGTTTCCCTCATTATCAATGTTCGACTTCGGAGAGTGTGGCCCTTAGATAGTCTATCTAGACCTCCCTGCAGGGCAATGATGGCTTAGGAGACAAGGTTAGGATCTTCCACCTAAGACTTTTCAACTTTACGAGCCGTGAAGGTCTCATAAAGACTTTTCTCCCTACGAGTCGAGAGGATCCCGTAGGTACATTTTCTCCTTAGGAGTCGTGAGGATTCCTAAGTGTGTTTTCTCTTAAGAGTCATAAGGATCTCACAAGAGAATTTTCTTTTTATGCGCGGGGACACTAATTTCCCTAGGGGTCGACACGAATCGAGAGATTCCTGCAAAGACACTGATTTCCTTGCGGGTCGAAACGAATAGAGGGATTCTCGCCAAGGACACTAATTTCCCTAAATCGAGAGGTTTTCGCCAAGGACGCCGATTTCCTTGAATCGGGGTTTTTGCCAAGGACACTGATTTCCCTGACGTCGAGACGAATCGAGAGATTCCTACAAAGACACTGATTTCCTTGCGGGTCAAAACGAATCGAGAGATTCTCGCCAAGGACGCTGATTTCCCTGAATCGGGGTTTTTGCCAAGGACATTGATTTCCCTGAGGTCGAAACGAATAGAGAGATTCCTGCAAAGATACTGATTTCCTCGCGGGTCGAAACGAATCGAGCGTTTCTCGCCAAGGACGCTGATTTCCCTGAATCGAGAGGTTTTGCCAAGAACGCTGATTTCCTTGAGGTCGAGACGAATCGAGAGATTCCTGCAAAGACACTGATTTCCTTGCGGGTCGAAACGAATCGAGAGGTTCTTGCCAAGGATGCTGATTTCCCTGAATCGAGAGGTTTGTGAGTTGACTTGATTCCGAGACGGAGCATTGATCCGGCGGGGGGGGTCATTGGTTGACTTTTTTCCGAGACGGAGCATTGATCCGGCAAGGAGGTCATTGGTTGACTTGTTTCCGAGACGAAGCATTGATCCGGTGGGGAGGTCATTGTTTGACTTGTTTCCGAGACGGAGCGTTATTCCTGCGGGGAGGTCATTGGCTGACTTGTTTCCGAGACGGAGCGTTATTCCTGCGGGGAGGTCATTGGCTGACTTGTTTCCGAGACGGAGCGTTGTTCCGGCGGGGAGGTCATTGGTTGACTTGTTTCCGAGATGGAGCGTTGTTCCGGCGGGGAGTTCATTGGCTGACTTGTTTCCGAGACGGAGTGTTGTTCTGGAGGGGAGGTCATTGGCTGACTTGTTTTCAAGATGGAGCGTTGTTCCGGCGGGGAGGTCATTGGTTGGCTTGTTTCCGAGACGGAGCGTTGATCTGGCGGGGAGTTCATTGGCTGACTTGTTTCCGAGACGGATCATTATTCCGGCGGAGAGGTCATTGGTTGACTTGTTACCGAGACGGAGCGTTGATCCGGCGGGGAGGTCATTGGTTGACTTGCTTCTGAGACGGAGCATTTGTTGACTCTAGGTTGTCTGAACCGTAGAGTCTTGGAACTGGGGACTTTGCCGTGGCTCCGATTGGTGATGTCGCGTCCGTATCCTGCTGGAATGAGGAGGAACGCCGTTGTTGGTCTCCGGGCTGTAGATGTGGCCGTCGAGATATGGAAATAGGGACTTTTCCATGGTTCCGCTTCATTGCAACTCTAAGGTCGGTTGTTGACGTCATATCTGCATCCGGTTGGAGTGAGAAGAAACGCCGTTGTTTATCTTTAGGCTGTAGATGTGGTCGTCGAGATCTGACTTCCCTTTGACGCAGCCCGGTGGGGAAATGTAGTTCCCTTTTCGTTTATGCCCATGGATTGTATACAGGGGTCAGTATAGACTCGCCTGCAGGGCAAAAGTTTTATTCTTTCATTTTTTTTTATTTCTTTCCACGATGTTCTATCATTTTAGCTTTTTATACCGCGAAAGTCGCGATTGCCCAATCATTTCAGCTATTTTTCGCGGTGCCCAATCATTTCGGCTATTTTTCTTTTTACTCGCTGCTTTTTATTGTGAGTTGCCCAATCATTTCGGCTATTTTTTCTTTTTACTCGCTGCTTTTTATTGTGAGTTGCCCAATCATTTCGGCTATTTTTTCTTTTTACTCGCTACTTTTTATTGCGAGTTGCTTAATCATTTCGGCTATATATATTTTGTATTTTTGGCTCGTTGATTTTGTTGTGAGTATGGACCTGAGATCTGATACCAATCTTAGCATCATCATCGCTGCGACTGGAATATTGCCAGGAGCGAATCATCACTTGCCGTGAAAGGACTTGGAATTTGTTGCCGATTTGGGCATCAGCATCGCTACAACCGGGATATCGCCAGGAGCGAATCATCATTTGCCTTTGTCGATTCGAACAAAAGGTGTCTTAGCAAACAGGGTTAGGATCCTGTCGACTAAGACTTTTTACTTCATGAGCCGTAAGGGTCTCATAAAGGTGTTTCTCCCTACGAGTCGTGAGGATCTCATAGGTGTGTTTTCTCCTTAGGAATCGTGAGAATTCTTAAGTGCGTGTTCTCTTATAAGTCGTAAGGATCTTATAAGAGTGTTTTCTCCTTATAAGTCGAGAGGACTTACAAATGTCGTTCACCACATGAGGACATTTCGCGCCATTGGTGAAACTTAGTGGGGGAGACGTTTATTTGTGCCCGTGGATTGTATACAAGGGTCAATATTGACCGCTTGTAGGGCAATCTGGGGAATGTGATGGCTTAAGAACAGGTTCAAATCCCTGTAGCTTAAGACTTTTGAATCCTATGAGCCGTGAGGGTCTCATAAGGGGATTCTCCTTACGAGTCATGAAGATCTTGTAAGTATAATTTCTCCTTAGGAATCGTGGGAACTCCTAAGTGTGTTGCTCCCTTGTGAGTCGTAAGGATCTCGCGTAGGTATTTTCTCCTTACAAGGTCGAGAGGACCTTACAAGTGTCTTTATTTTAACGAGATTACGCCCTTTCGGGTTTTCACAAACTCACCGGTAGCTCTGCTGTTTTTACTCACGGAGCCCTTTCCGGTTTTCATCCATGCCCATTTCGCTTATAGACGTACCGTTTTTTTTGCCGCGTTAGCCTTAGGATGCTGCGGTTCGTAATAGTTTGAAGACGTTTCGGTCCGCTGTTAGTTTCAGAATATTGCGGTCCATTGTTAGTTTTAGGACATTGCGGTCTGTTGCTGGTTTAAGAACATTACGGTCCATTGTTAGTTTAGGGACGTTTCGGTCCGTTGCTAGTTTAAGGACATTGCGGTCCGTTGCTAGTTTAAGGATATTACGGTCCATTGTTATTTTCAGGACATTGCGGTCCATTGTTAGTTTAGGGACGTTTCGATCCGTTGTTAGTTTTAGGACATTGCGGTCCGTTGCTAGTTTAAGGACATTACGGTCCATTGTTAGTTTCATGACATTGCTATCCATTGTTAGTTTAAGGACGTTTCGGTCCGCTGTTAGATTCGGGACATTGCGGTCCATTGTTAGTTTTAGGACATTGCGGTTCGTTGCTAGTTTAAGGACATTATGGTCCATTGTTAGTTTCAGGACATTGCGGTCCATTGTTAGTTTAGGGACGTTTCGGTCCGTTGTTAGTTTTAGGACATTGCGGTCCGTTGCTAGTTTAAGGACATTACGGTCCATTATTAGTTTCAGGACATTGCGGTCCATTGTTAGTTTAGGGACGTTTCGGTCCGTTGTACGTTTCTGCGGCGAAGTTTTGCCGTATAGCACTTACAAAGTTTGGTACTCAGGAAGACAGCGAGCGGACACAAGCGTCGTCATCTATCATTAACCTGGGCTGTGACTCGTCAGGCATAGTATTTCTTAAGGAATCGGACGTTTATTGGCCAGAAGGGCCTTTCGCCATGCATATACATGAGCAAGTAGGCTCCCCCTTGATAGACCTTGTCACATAATCCAAGGATTTTGGCACTGCTCCTGCCCCCAGCTCCTCTATGTTATCTTCTGATGTCGAGTGAGCTTCTTCGTCATTTATTGATAAATGGGAGATCATGTGACAACTTGCCACATAATCCTCGGGTTCTTATGACAAGTCTTCTCCCTCATCATTGTCGTTATCTCCACTTTCAAGGATATGATTGAGAAACTCTTGGAGTGTAACTGGGGTTCGCGCCTTCTGGTTGTATTCCTTCAGCACGTCAATATGCTTTTGCAGATCCGTGCGCTTGTCGTTAGGCTGCACGGGCTTCTTGGTCTTCTTCTTTTTCTTCGAAGACTTTGACGGCTGGGCTGGGTATTTTGCCTATCTCTACCAACTCTCGGTGTTGGGCGCGGTTTCAGCATCTCTTCAATAATCTCTGGCTCTAGCGGGCTTTTCCACCTGATCGCCGGACATGCTTGAAGATCCTTCAGCATTTTCTTGGTCTTAGCCGAAAGAACAACTTCCCATGGAGCTTCCTCTATAAATGAGCATGATGCCCCCAGCGTGTCCACCTTTTTAGAAGCGTGCTGTCGTGGCGGGTTTACCCTCCAGTTTTCAGACAACGCGAACCTACCCTGTTAGTACTGGTCTTCAACCCAGTTTTTGAAAATGTAGCAATCTTCGATTGGGTGACCTACTACTCTGTGGTAGGGACAATAGTTAGGATGGTTCATGTCACCAGATTGCGATGGGTGTCTCGAATCCGGCAGAGTGATGAGCCCGTTGCGCACTGCCAGTTCGAACAGTCTCCTTGTTTTATCCCGGGAAAATGAGTAAGGACGTCTCAACTTTTCATCGAGGGATCGCGGCTTGTTGCTTTGGCGAACAACTGGTCTCGGGTCACTTGGTTGTTGTTGAGCATTGGCGACGAAGGTCGCTTTCCTTTTCCCCTTTTCATTCCGAGAATCCGTCTTTGAAGAGGAAGGCCTATGGCCCATCTGGTCCATTTGGACCAGCTTGTCAATCAAGGCCGGGAAGGTGGTCAGCTTGAAAAATATCATAAATTGGGATATATTTGCCTGCGGATCAAGGGTCCCCACGAACATGCCCACGGCAGGAGCTTCTTCTATGCGTTGTTCGCATTTCGACCATAGGTTCCGCCACCGAATTGCATACTGAACCCATGTCTCTCCTGGCTTCACCCTGGCATTGATCAATGCCATGATCGGGGTGCGCTCGCTAGCGCTTGCGAAACGCTGGGTGAATAGCTACTCCATTTCCGTAAATGTTTTGATGGAATCATTCGGAAGCTCCGAGTACCATTCAAATGCCGTCTCCGCTAAGCTGCCGACGAACTGACGAAGCAGCAGTTTGTTGTCACCTCCAGTACTGCCGCATAGAGCCCTGATTTGAGCGACGTGCTGATGGGGATTGCCCGTCCCCTTATACACATGAAATTTAGGGATTGTGTATCCTGGCGGGTACTTAATTTGATTGTACCAACTTGGATAGGGTCGTCCAGTTCTGACGACTTGGCCAGTAGCTTCACTTGCCTGATGAGCTCGTATTTGTTGAGCTATGTAGTCATCAAGCGCAGCTTTCGAGATTGTCTCCTCCCTGGCTGCTGATAAAGCCGGAAGAGGGTTTGATGTCTCCCCTCTGTCATCTTCGATGATTATTGGGGGATCTTCGGCTGGAGGGTCCGGCTGGATCATCATCCCCGCCATATCTTGGAATAAGAGCGCCATTTGTTTTATGTTAGCTGCTTGTTCCGCGGCTTCTTTATCTTTCTTTTAGAGCATTCTTCGGAGGAACTCGGTGTAACAACTCCAATTTTAGTGTACAAAAATTTGTTTAAAAGTTAATGTATACTTGGGGTATTTGCATTTCATGTGAGTACTATAAGTAATTGTTTTGCTTTTTAATAGCAAGAAGGAGCTTGTAGCTCATTGGTAAGACCTTGCACTACTGAACCAAAACACCAGAGTTCAAATCCCATCCCCCGCATTATTTTTAATATTATTTTATTTTAAATTTTTAGAAGTCCAAGGGTCTACACGTGCATAACTCGTAAAAAACCCACTACACATATAAAACAAACTGGACCAGGGGGAAGACCAAACGACGACGAACCAACGGCGACCGACCCCGACCTGACTCGGCCGACTCGGTCGCCACCGCCGGCCGAACTCGGGCAAATCGCCGAGTCCCCTACATGAAAGATGTGTCTTTTGGCCTCCCCATTACCACTGTACACTTTAAATTTCCTGCAATTTAACAGAGCTCTTTAAAATCTCATTAAACCCTATTTTTAATACAATTTAATACATTTCTTCTTCACACCCTCCACCTAACCCTAACCCTACTCTTTTACTATAAATACCACCCCTAGACACACCTACCTCACTCACAATTATGTCCAAACTCTCAAGAAATTTCTCTAGAAATTTTAGTGTGCAATTGAAGTTAGCGAAGGGCGAAGCTCCGGCGAAATTCCGACGACGACCTTAGGAGCTCCCGAAGACGAAACGATGCACCGGCGCCTCCTACCGTTTCCTCTCCCTCTTCTTAATACTACAAACCCGTAAGTCCCACCTCCCTCTTCTCTATTCTTTTCTAAAAACTCATATTACTAAAACCCGACGGAATCGGAGTTAATCCGATTTCCGATTCGGTTCTTCCTAAAAATCTCACTTTTTCTTAAATACAATTATACTAAACCATTACATGTTGGCTATTAAACATTAACAAGTCATATTGAACAATTTCCATATCAAAAGGATTTCTATTTCAATTTTTATCGTACTTTTCCAGTAAAATACCATGTAGTTTAATTTCGACATTAAAATATCACAATCTTGCTATACTTTTAAGTAGATCACGAGGTAATGACCTACCTCCTCACAACACTCATATGCAACATAACACAATACCTTTCGGGAACATAGAATACGGGAAAACGAAACTTTACATATAAATACCATTTACTATTAAAACCATTTTCTACAAGATACGTATTTTTACAAATCTTTGCAAAGCGTCGCTACAACCCATTTTGGGGAACCCGTTCGGGATGGTGCGGATTATCGTACATCCTCGGGCTTAGTAGTGCGAGATGCAGACCTACGAAAGGAGCATTCGGTCTCGAGTGATTTAAAATACAAATATTTTAAGAAAATGAGATTTCTAGAAAATAATAAATTAAAATTATTTTTATAAATAAATATATATATGTATCATAAAAATATCTATTTTTCATATATTATAAATATTCTAACTTTTCTAAATCACAAGAATGACTTTACATGAAAATACCATGAAATTCCATACAAGTTCAATATTACAATTAAATACCCTATATTATGAAAAATAGGTTTATTCACTAGAAATGTCACAAATATAAAATCTACAACTATGAAAACTCTAAAGATGATAATTAAATACTTTAGGTGTATTTTGTAAATTATACAAAATTATTTTTACATAAAACCCCCTTAAGTTTTATAAATTACAATAAGGACCATAGTAAATATAGGTTTAAGCGGGACCAATCTCTTGAGCCTTAGGGAGCCGGAGATGTGGGTGCTTACCTATCTAAGGTAGACAACTTAACAAACGGTGTTATCAACACGGTAATCGTCTTTGAAAAAGACACAAATCCTGCCGCCCATGTGCAGCGGTTACCGATAACATCAAAACAATCAGGACTTCAATTTCTTTTCTAATTGTTCTGACTCAGACTGAGTCTCATCATAATAATCTGACTTGAATATAATTCAAGTACAAACTACAATTCAATATGAATTCATGAATACATATATTCAATTTATTCAATCTGTATTGACTGAACCGAACCATGGATATATATACTTCCATTTACATGATTCTCCAGTTACATCTATTTACTGATATCATGGTTTCGGTAAGTCATCCAATTATACAATTTATATTACAAGACAATACAAATTACAATACAAACAATACTTCGCGGGGTTTAAGGGGTGGATTGGTACGGAAGGTGTTAGAAGTGGCACGAGACTGAAAGATTTAAGACACCTAACCTATATTCCATTACTGTTGTACCGTGGCATAACGGTTCCTTGTACATTCCGTTCACCTTAGTCTCTGGTCTACTGAGACTCCTCTCGTATACACTGGCATCCTTCTGTACCAAGGTATAAACAACAGCGTTAACACTAAATACAACTTTAAAAGTTACACTCCCTCTATGTCTATTCTACTTCTCATTTATCTTTGGGACTTACCGAGCGATTGTTCGCTGACGACATTCCTTCTCTTTCTTTTTTGAAATGTTGTCAGGTGATCTGGACACTCAGGAGATCGAGCCTACCAGCGAGGACTTGGATCAGCTTGCCTACGACCCAGAACCCTAGTTTCATTGTACACATTTTATTTCAGTACTTTTCATTTCTGTTATGCCACTGTTTAGGCATCGCTTTATTCCATGTATTTACTTTTCCATGTATTGTAAAAAGAATGTGAATAAATAAAGTTGTTGTTTTATTATATCTTGTCTCTTGTGCATTTATATTTATATTGCTTAGATACGCTTAGCGTATTTACTTCACAGTAAATACGTAGCGGCCAGTCGCGTCCTCTGCCCGTACACTGGGAAGCGAGGCGTGACAGTTTTTTATGGTGGCTCATGCAGGTCCCTCAGTAGTAGGTCTGTGGTTCGAGGACGAACCATTGTTCAAAGGTGGGGAGAATGTCGGGACCCGGTTCTTGCTCACGGAACAAAGTGCCACACAGAACAAAGTGCCACGCCAATTGCCAAGCCAAGGTGGCGGGGGCCACCTTTTGAATCCGTGGGGGCCACCTCTTGAGTCCCTGGGACCTACTGTAGAACAATGGGTAATCTTCGGAATACATTCCGAAAGAGGACCGAACTGCATTATAAATGTAATGATACCACCCTCAATTACAGAGGCGCCTTTTAAGTGAACCGGAACTACATGAGCTTGAGAACTCCGTAGTTAAGCGTGCTCGGGCTAGGGAAGTCTTGAGATGGGTGACCTCCTGGGAAGTGGCCCCTGGTCGGGTCCGGGTTCGCTCTAAAGGGAAAAACCGTGTTGTTTCGGCCAGAGCGGACAATACCATCTGTACTTGGGCGTGGGGCATTGCATTTATGGTGGCCCATGTAGGTCATAGCTGTATGGAACACTACTATGCAGTTCTGTTCTGCGTGAACAACCTAAGCAATATAACATAAGAACCAGCAACTGAAACATTCTTTACAATTCATACTTCTTGAATCTTATCATTTCATATATTTTGAATCTGTCATAACCCAAATTTTCTTTCAAGGTTATGGATTCCCCAAACAACACCAGCACCAACTTCAACAACACTCCGCCTCCACTACCAATCACACCTGTCGTCCCTGCTCTGCTCAACGAGCAGATGGTTCTGCTTGAGGCAATCCGCAGCCTCCTCGAGGGACAGCAGCAGCAGACTGCTCTTCTAATGAACCGTCCCGAGGCAGAATCACCTGGGGTGAAGCAATTCAGAGCTTTGCACCCCCAAACAATTCTCAAGAAAGGAGAGCCCACTGGATGCTGAGGAATGGGTTCAGAGTATCGAAGATGATCTGGCAGCGAGGACTTGGATCAGCTTGCCTATTTGATTTTAGTCTACCTCTTCGAAAATGTCAAGTTGATTTATGGCACCATGTATCGAAAGTTTAAACAGATCCGGCCGATGTAGCAGACTTCGTCAGATTCCCCCTCATTGTGAGGGGTTTTTTTATTGTGGGGACGCTCTTCCCTGCAGGCACAAGCCCCTGCAGTTAATTACGTTACCGCGTAGCGATAACCACTTTCTCCTGCTCCAGAAGGTCACTTCGTGTCGTGTGTCTTTGTTTTATTTTTGGTTGCCCGTGGATTGTATACGGAGACTAATTTGTATTGTCGCCCGTAGGGCAGGGATTAGTCCAAATCCATATTTTCTTAGATTTGGTTTTGGTTTGATTTTAGGATCGTTAACCTTGTTTGAGATTAAGATCAACTTAAATGTTTGTTAAGGATACGTTAGTCTAAATTTTAGACTAAGATCTACTTAACGGGGGTTCGGGATCATTTTTTCTCCAACAAAAGAGCATTTGGGCTCTATCGTTTTAGTTTAAGGACGTCACGGTCCGTTGGGTTTAAGGACATCATAGTCCATGTAGGTTTGAGGACATCATAGTCCATGGAGTTTAGTTTAGGGACGTTGCGGTCCATTGGGTTTAAGGACATCATAGTCCATGTTTAAGGACATCATAGTCTGTAGAGTTGAGTTTAAGGATGTTGCGGTCCATTGGGTAAGGACATCATAATCCATGTTTAAAGACATCATAGTCTGTGCTTAAAGACATCATAGTCTGTAGGGTTTTGGTTTAACAATTTAGGGATGCGCCAAAAGTTATTGGTTATTGGGACCCTCCATCTCTCTGAAGACGTTGAAGAATTACAACGACATGTATCAAAGGTATGAAGAGATGTATCCTTGAACCAGTGAATGTTCATCAAAGATTTGATGGTCTTTTTTGGGACTAAGTCCAATTTAAAAGCATATGGGTTGGGTTAATTTTGGATCTGACCAACCTTGAGCTCAGCCCACTTGATTATTTATTTGGGCTTGGTCCCCTTTCTGCATCAGCAGTGCTGAGCATTGAAATGGGTTCTGACACCCTTTATTCTTTTTGTTTTATTTGTATTCTTTTATATGGAGTGTTAAACACTTGATAGTGCTCACGTGAGGAACACGTGGAGCGCTTGGCGCTGAACGCCAGGCAATGAGTACTAAGTACTTTTTATTAAGTAGCACCCACGTGAGGAGCACGTGGAGCGCTCGGCGCTGAGCGCCAAACTTTGAGTGCTAAGTGCTCCTTATTAAATAGCGCCCACGTGAGGGGAATGTGGAGCGCTCGACGCTGAGCGCTAAACTTTGAGTGCTAAGCGCTCCTTATTAAATAGCGCCCATATGAGGGGCGCGTGGAGCGCTCGGCGCTGACCGTCAGGCACTGTTTTTTTGTTCTGATCAGTTCGGTGCTCTGAGAATTAAATTCTCGTTTGTGAGAGACTTTGTCTCATGGACTTAAGAACTAAGTTCTTATTTTTTTAGGAGATTCTATAATCTCTTTTGTTTTTCTTTACCTTGAAGAGAGGTAGTTCTCGCCTTGAATTCTGAAGTTTATGGGGGAGTTCCTCTGTCTTAGACTTGAAGTCTTGGTGCCTTTATATAGTGGAGGCTGATTTGTTGATTTAGTTGAGGAGATCTCTCATTGAGAGATCTCTTAATTGATTTGGAGAATTTATCCACCGTCGGATCTTTGATCCAAGGACTTCTGTTTTACAGAAGACATTTCTCTTGTTTTTAACAAGATTGGGAAAATATTTTTCCATACAGAACTTATTCTGTATCTTGGTGATTTTTAATCACCATTGGATCTTTGATCCAACGATGCTTTGATTTACAGAGCACAATCTTTCTTGTTTAGAAAGATTTGAGGAGTATTTTCTCAATCGGAATTTAATTCTGTATCTTGGTGATTTTTAATCACCATTGGATCTTTTGATCCAATGGTGCTCTGATTTACAGAGCACAATCTTTCTTGTTTAGAAAGATTGGGGAAAATATTTCCAAAATAGGGTTCTGATCCCTTTTATATAGAATTTAATTCTATCGGGTCAGAAGATATTAGGAATCCTCACGTGTAGCACGTGACCCAGTGGCACTAGGCCGTTTTGCCTATATGCAGTAGTCCCAGAGAAGAGCATCACGTGTTGGCACGTAATGCGCCTTCTGGCCTGCTATCTGTTTTATGAAGGCGCCTATATACTTTGTATTTAGATGCTCACGTGTGGCACGTGAGACCCAAATTCAGTCCCATTAGTTAAGTGTAATGCTTATAATTTTGGCTCCAAGGTGCATCACGTGTGGGCACGTGATGCTCCCTTTGGGGAATTTTCTCATTGCTTTTTTATTTATTATTTATTTTTCAACAGGAAACAATTCATTTTGAATGTTATATTATAGATATACACACATTCATTTCGAAGTTACTTATATAGTCATTTTTTATTGTCTAATTGGAGAGGATGCCTCTACATCCGGGATAGAGGCCACTTCCGCACGATCCGTACCCTCCGTGCGGTCTGCAGGTTAGTAATCTTTACTATATAATACGTCAAATTGATTATATATTATTTTATTCAGAAATTACTTATATTGTCGTTGATTATTATCTAATTGGAGAGGATCCATCCACGTTCGGGTCACCGTCTGTTCCTTACCGGAGGAACTATCGTCCCGCTCGTGGTACTACCCGGGCTCAGGCTCGTAGTAATATAGCCGGAAGTATATATATACTGCACTCCAAAAATTATGATATCATGTAAACGGGACAAATGCATTAAGCTTGTGATATATATATCAAATAAACACGTTAGAATCCATAGCTCGGAATTCAAGTAGGTTATCAGTTGAACCACGAGATAACGGATAAATATGATTAATAATTTCTCTCCATAAAACTTATTTTTATCCAATTTTTCCATGTAATTGGTTATGCATTTTCCATACACATTATAACATCTTCATTTTTTTTTTGCCAATAATAATCTTAATTTTTCCTAGATTTTTTCTGTTGCTAACATTCTTTTATCATATATTGGCACCCTATCCTTATTTTATTGATTATTGTACGCATAATTTGTTTTGTCTTGATATTGCATGTGTATCAATATATTTTATACATGAAGGGCAGCACGTCCCGTCCATGGGGCTCGAGGGCCGAATCGGTCCCACAAGTTGAAACCCGATGCCACTAAGGGCCAAGGAGAATTCCCACTTCTATTTACCGTCGACTCCCGATCCACTGGCGATAATGCCGAGAAGTTCGGCCAGTATATGGGCGATGAGAGCCGTCACTTCAAGAAGTATCCTCTTCATTTTGATTGGGGCGCGCAGTACAAGCGCTCCTTTGACCTCTTCTTTGAGCAAACTTGGGTATTATTATATATTTTTATTTGATTTATGAAATAAATTTACTATCACTTAGCACTTATAATTTAAAAACGTTAATTTCTTGTATTTACGGCTGGATTATCCCGATGACCATGATAAAGGGCTCAATCTTCGGGCTATTTACTGGGGCCTCATGACTAGCATGCAAAGTAAGGTCTGGTATAATAGGAATCATCTGAAGACAGATTGTTATGACTTATAGCTAGCAACCCCCGAGATAGAGAGAGCGGCTCTCCTACAGTCTCTGGCCTTTAGCGGGGTCGATTTAGAGACATGGTTTCTCTTGTGTCAGTTTTGATCGTCTGAACGCAAACAGGTTTATAATTTAAATGTAATTCATTATTTAGTATATAATTTATTTTTGTTGCTTAATTAGAATACTAAATCCGATTGTGTTGTGCAGAAACAGACCGCTCAAAACAAGGAGAATTGAAAGTCCGGAAAGAAGGGTCGACCTACTTACACGGATGGCTCCAAGAACATGACTTGTGCCATGGAGGCAGCGGTAAACTACAATATATATATAACTCCAAGAACATGACTTGTGCCATGGAGGCAGCGGTAAACTACAATATATATATATATATATATATATATATATATATATATATATATATATATATATATAATGCAATATGAAAAGTTATGTTATATATGTGTGTTTTTGGTAAATTGCAGAGAGCTCGGACCGAGGCGGAGGGTGGTACACCGAACGTGTTGATGGATTATCTGTCGGTCCATGCCACATCGAGAGATCCGACCATGGGCGAGCTTCGATATCCCGACACCGCTACCCAGAAGTATTGCGTAAGTGTTAATATTTGTTTTGATAAGTTTAAATTTAAATTTTTTTCTTACGTTTGAATGTTTTACATAGTATTAGAATGGGCAGTGCATCAGGTGGAGGAATTAGATATTGATTTCAACACAGAGACCGATCTGGCCGGGCTGACCCCTGTCCTAGATGTTGTGTATGGAGGGCGCCACGATGGTTAGGAGAAAGGCTGGAGACTTGGTCCCAGCAGGGCCCATCTGAAGTTGTCCTCCTCTCTGACGGTTACTTATGTTACCCTCCGCTAGCGACGTCTAGAGAAGCATGCAGCTAGTCACACTGAATGCCAAATTCGATATGTTACAGGAGATGATGGTACGTATGTTATTTATATTTGTGTATACGTATATCTTGATGGTTCTAATCTACGTAGTACGAATTCGAATACGATACGATTAGGATTCGCGGTTTCGCAAGAATCGGATATTTATACAAATCCGACACGAAATCTATAGATCAATAACACATCATTTCAATTCGCTAAACTTAATTTCTAGACTTAAAATTTCACAAGACATATAGACTAAATCTAGTGGGATACCGTTCCTTATTCTTTTATTACACAAATTTAAAAACTTTACAGATTCGGCAAGCCACTCTTTCGGCTGCGCCTGCACAGGCCACTCTTTCAGCTGCGGCTCCGCAAGCCACTACTTCGGCTACAGCTGCGCAGACCACTCTTTCGGCTCTGGCTCCACAAGCCACTCTTTCGACTCCGGCTGCGCAGACCACTCATCCAGGTTCTTCTGCGCGGGCCACTCGTTTGGCTCCACAGTCTACTCCTACTCCTGATACTTCATTACTCAAGATTCTGTCGGCCCGGGGCTGTAGCGAGGAGTAGATGCACCAGATTTCCCAGATACTTGTAGGTGGAGCATCTGGACCGAGTTAACAGTGATTTTTTTATATTTTATATTTTTGTAGGATATTTATACTTTATTTGATACATATTGTATATTTTGGATATCGGTTGTTGTATATGATGCTTATGATCATGATTTTAGATTGATTTTATATTATGTTTGTTTATTTCGTTATATATTATGCGTGGGATGGTATTGATAGATATTTTTGTATTCGGGTATATGATATAGTGTGTGATATATATACTATTGTGTACAGGACGACAAAAAAACGGGGGAAATATTTTTTTTTTTAAAAATTTTTTGCCCCTGCGGGTTGCCGTGTAAGGGCAATATATCAGAAAAATCTGATATTTTACCCCTACGGTGGAATCCGTAGGGGCATGTATTTTCCCCTACAGTAACGACCATAGGGACCAAAAAATAAACATTTTATATATAAAAAAAAAAGATTAAGCTTTGGTCTCTACGGTGGAATCCGCAGGGACAAGTATCAACACCTACGGTGAGCACCGTAGCTACAAAATATTAGTATTTTTTAAATAAATAAAAAATATAAGCTGCCCCTACGGTTTTTTCCGTAGAGACAGTTTCATCCGTAGGAGCAGATACTTGCCTCTACAGCGTTTTGACCTACGGATGAAATTTTTGTCCTTACGGTGCCCATCACAGACACAACGTTTTACCCCTACGGTTCTATCTCCAGGGTATCCCTAATTTGTAGAAGTGAGTATCTATATATATTTCAAAAATAATATATAGTTGGTGGAAGAATCCAATGGTTAATTAAAGAGATAAAGCTTGCGAGTATTAAATATTTCAAACTAAGATTCTATATAGCACAAATATTTATAATTCTAGATATATATTAGTGTTATATAAAGTCATGTACTCATCAACTACTATAATTAGACTAATTCCTACTACCAATGGTCCTTAAACTTGAGACTTTCATGAAGAATGTTATCATTCTTGTAGTAACTTCTACATGTACTGAATTTGAGATCATATACATTTTTCTCTTGAAACAATTACATTTTAAGTCTGTATTTATTATATTTTTAATATCTTGATGCTTAAAAAAGATAAGAAAGAAAACCTTACAAACTTTTTCACTGTCAAAAAAACCCTGGCCTAAAGAATCTTGTCAAAAAAAACCCAACAAACTTTGTCATTTTCAAAAAACCTTGGCTGCAATATCTGTATAGTTTCCTGCAATATCGAATTAGCTGCATATTTGTATAGTTTCCTACAATATGTATACGGCTAACTTACATATCTGTATAGTTTTCTGCAATATGTATTCATCTAATTAGATATTGCACGAAACTACATAGATACTGCAGCCAGGGGGTTTTGACAGCGGACAAGACATCTGTCAAGGGTTTTTTTTAACAAGATTCTTTTGGTCAAGGGATTTTCTTTGTTAGGTTTTTTTTTTGGATACATAGAGAGAGAGAATAATGGAGGAAAGATGTCATAAGAGGGAATTTCCTTCTATGGCGCCGAAAAGGTATACTCTTTCTCATTTTTTCCGACGATCGGTACACATCATCTTCATCGTTAACATCTAAAATGTGGGTATACCAAATTTCATGTGATTCTACAACTTTTTCACAGTTGATTTAGCAATTTAAAAAGTTCTGTTGTCGGTAAACCGTTAATTTTGAACCCCCTAGATCAACGGTGAAAATGTTGTAGAATCACATGAAATTTGGTGTACCCACATCTTAGATGATAACGATGAAAATGATGGGTGCCGATCGTCGGAAAAAATAGATGTCGATCGTCAGAAAAAATGATGGAGAGTATTTTTTCGACAACATAGGAGGAAATTCCCTTCTATGGCCCACATCACATGTTAGATATAGTAATTAATATTATCAATATTTTTCAGCTAGATATTCTATGTAGGAGAAAGAAATTGGCAAAAGTGTACTTTATAGAAGATAATCTTTTGCTTAACAACATTTTTTCCATAGCCAAGTGACAACTGTATGGCAACTCTCCAAGCAAATAGCCGCAAGCTTGACCAAGAGCAGAGTGGTTTGAAATTATGAGACATTTTTAAAGAGATTATGTTCCATGATGTTCTCATTAACGAAGCTTCGGTGTAGTTACGGTACCTGTTTATCTTATGTTTTTATAAGAAAAAGGATAACGCTTGCAAAAACACGGTTTTAAAGAGATCGACATGTGTAAGGTGACCGTTGTGAGAGGAACTTGTTGGGGATTCAATTCTCCTCGCCATATCAAGCACACTTGCTAGATAACACATCAATCATACGAATACATGCAGCAAAATACGGCAAAACGCAAACGTGAAAATCCTATTGACATGAGAAAGATACAAAGCTCTTACACAGCGCAACTCTTTCTCACATCTAATCCTCCAAGGGGAGGCAACAACCCTCACACGCTCGAAGCTATATTTCTTGCCATCCTATCTCTCATCCACAAAGAGATATTTAACTGCCCGTAAGCCTAACCCACGCGCACAACACTCCCACACACGGGTGCGTCCAGAAGACCCATGAATTTTTCCGAAAGCTTTAAATTATTGCCACTTCCCCTTTAAATAATCGAACCCCAGCATATCCAAGTTTCATACCAACTAAGTTATTGTTGGTCGGTACGCTCTGCTCAAATGGCTCATATGAAGAGTAAACGCCCAACAAAACTTCATTTCAGACATTTCATGTTATGTCAGTGTAATTGTCATGGGTCCCTACTGAAGTCATCAAGATAAGAGAAGGAGAGGAAATTTGTTTGCTAGCTAGATCTACACACATTGAGTTTGAAAGAGCCCTATTGCTTTAGAAATGAAATAAGCAAAAGATCCTATGCCTATCTAACAAAATAATTCTCAGTTAATAAATGAAGGTATGATTTTCTGTGGTTTTAAACAAAGCTTTTCACACTATCATATACAAAAATTTTGTTTCATAAATGGGTTTTATCATATATCACCCCCAAACTTACCTATTTTTATATGGTGCCTCCAAACTTGTAATCGTGAGTAGTTTAACTATTTAAATCTGAAGGCATTTGGAAAGCCAAGCCCCGTGGCCGTGGACGGCATGTCATATTGCTCTCTGTCTTATTTCATATAAAGGAAATTATTAGATCTCAAATTTTGAAGATGGATAATGCTCATTTACTATTACCCCATCTGAATTTTTAACGATTAAAATGCAACTACTACAGAATATACCCAAATGTTCTTGCCTTCCAAAATAGGAGGGATAATTTTTGAATAGCTAATAGTATAAAGCATGTTGTTCACTTTTGTTTGACAAGTGCAAGTGTGCTAACAATTGATCCCGAACTGGGAGGGTCCACGTCGGTTTTGACTTGGGTTGAATGCGAATGCGAGTTTGGAAATGGTATGGTTGACCCTAACTGATAATACTCATAAGTGGAAATTCCTCTGATACGTGGCGAGTGACGTGTCATCCGCGACAGCTCACTAGACTCCTGGGAGGCTATTGAGATAAAATCAGTGTGGAGCACTGATTACCTTCCTCGGTTCGTCTCCGAGCTTAACTTCCAACTCTTACCCAAGAGCGACCCAGCTGCCGATCTGGCGCCACCCGCCTGTGCTCGTCTCCGAACTATTACAGAGCCGGGCTTTCTCGGCCTCCCGGCTCGTCTCCAAGCTCACGCCGGGCTAAGCCTCTCCAGCTCTTCCGGACAAAAGAGAACGCGAGACCTTAGCGCTTCCGCAATGGCTCCGCGTATCTTGCCAGAGCGAGATATCTGCCGTCCCACGTCCCGCGTCCCATGCTGGTGCATCCCCCATTAACGAGCGTATCCCGCCATTAATGGTGGATCCCATCACTCACGCAGGCGTAACGTCAGGGGCGTAACCGAAGGCGAAGATCTCGCACCCGCTCGCTCCATGCGACCCCTATAAAACCCCTCTCTCAGACGACTCAAATAAAACAACTTTAATCCAATAAGCCATTACTCTGATCATTTTCCTCGGCTAACTTGATCGTCGGAGGGCCCTACGATTGTCACCCACCCCGGGACTTTTTTGCAGATAGCTCGGCTTATCCCGGGACTTTTTTGCAGATAGCTCGACTTCAATCTCAAAATCAACCCATTGAGATCCACACGTCCAAGAAGACAACCTTCAAGCCAAATCTCAGTCGTTCAACAGCGCTCGCTGTAGATCGACCGACCTCCATCACTAACCATAGGCCAGGGTTAGTTTTTCTCCTTTTAAGTTCGACGGTCCTTTGTATTGTCCGGTTTTAAATTCCGCCAACCAAACACTCCTTAGCAAAGATTGATCAGTACTGAATCATAAGCTTGAAAGAAGCATTGATATTGACCACAACCTAAAACATGCTAACAACTATGAAAGAATTTGACAAAATGTATGCATGAAAATGAAAGCAACAAGCTTGACCAAGAGAGAAGGGTCTATCCGAAGCCATGAGACATTGGAGAGAGTTAGATATAATATCCATTTTGAATATACAGGAGAGAAGAACGCTCGGAGAACAAGACATACAAAGGAAATTTGACCTATCAAAAAAATATCACTTAAAAATGGATGAGGTAACACATTTCTTCACCATTAGTTTACCTTATGTCAAAGTCATTGTCATGGGATTGAACTAATGATAATACATAGTGATGGAAACTGATTTGCCAATACCTAAATTTTTTATGTTTCTCTAGTCAAACCAAAGGCCAGCTATGTTAATGACTAGAATAATATGGGACCAAGTTGGAAACCAAAAACAAAAAAAGGTAGTTAGTAAAGAAGGGTAGTACTGTCCATAGAACCTAAGCCAGCTTGGATGTGAACAGGTTGGATACGAAACGGTATAGGTATTACGTGGTAGTCGTAAATGAATTCAAATACAGATACGAATACTTATCGAAAATGAAGAAATACTATCCTTAGGATAAGGATACGGATATGGAATAGATATTGAAAAAGGAAATACCCGATAAAATCAAATATTGCTATTTTTTATATCCAATACAACGCATACATATGTAGACAAGGATATGAATAGCCGTCACAATTGAGAATTACTATTTTTATTCAATAAAAATCGAATACCGATACAAAGTAGACAGATTATTCATATGTGTTTACATGGTTATCAACAAACCTACCGAAATGAATATCTTCTTCGCATTGACTTCGAGACTAATTTATCATAAGTATATCAAACCTCCGGATCAAAACAAATAATTTCTTCTCATCGAATGTCATAGAAAAAGAGTATCTTTTTAAAATACAGAAGAAGAATAAAAATTTCTAACAAGCTATTCATGAGTTCTCACTCACCAAATTACTCTATTTGTGATAATGATGATGGTCTTTGTGTGTGCAATCACATGAAAAGCACAGACTTCTAGGTCAAAGCAAGACTAGGTGAATGCATGTGTCGATTCCAGTCTTATTCATGGCTTTGTTGTACTCATCAGTGATGGGACTCAACTCGATAGCCCACTTGCTCATAACAGTAACAAACTCAAGGCCAAAATTGTCAAATCATCATGTGAATAGTATAATGTTACCTAAATATTTTGCCAATCATCTAACAGTTGATCAGCTGAAAATATATAGTATAATGTTACCTACTGTTATCAATGTTAAGTCAATTCTCCCTTGTATGTCAAATTCCTAATCGAGGAAAATATGAACAGGCTAGCCGCAGCAATATCATATGACCCAGCATCATCTTCCAAATAACTCTATCAAAAGAGATCAAGAATAAGGATAAAATGATAGGTTTAATATTCAAAATTATCTTCCACTTGAAGGCACAGATGATTCAGCAAATGAATCAAACTGAAAAATATTCGAAATTGTTAGAGACTGCAGCTGCCTATGACAAAACTTAGCGACCTATTATAATCTTATATCTCCCTTAGACGTTTTAACTAAACAACGCCTCATCTAATATATGATATCCGGAACGATCAAACATGCGAGCGCACGTGCACACATATGCACAAACAAATCTAAATAACAGTATTTCTTGATGCGATAATGTGAAGTGAATGCCAAGCTCCAATCAGAACTGGCTAGTTTTATTTCAATTAATTTAAGCCTTTATTCAGCTAAACGCCCGTATTACATCAAGATACACTATACTGAGATACACGATATATTGTAGCAAAAGGGGGGAAGAATACAAAAAAATGCACTTTACCTCCACTAACACAGCCTTATTTTGATACCTTTGTAATTTTAACTACATTGCCTGCTCTTCAGCTACTCAAAGAACATGCTATTTACTCCAGATCTATACATATGAAGTTTTTCTTCAGAATCAGCATCAGCACTAATTTTAATCCCAGTGTTCGCTGGCACAAAAAATACAGAGCCTTCTTTGATAACAAAATCTTCTATTGTTGAGCCTGTCTTCAGTCTTCCCTCACCAGCCATCACAACAAAGATAGATGGACCGGGAACAGCAGAAAGCACCACGGACTCACTTGGAGGAATCAAGCAGTGGTCGACTTCAAATTCATCGAGCGGAGGTGTATATCGTGATATATACTGGTTTAAGGGAGTCCCTTGCAAGATTTCAGGGAAACCCTGCAAAAAAAAAAATCATGCCATCAAGAAAAACGCTAACTTGAAGCGATTTAGTTTAGAAGGCATTTTGGTAGAGAGTGCTTAAATATGTTCATAAAACTAAAGCAAATCTCAAGTTTGTAGGTATTTAGGAATTGACATTATTGCCACATTCAGAAACTTCTAATTACAAGAATGATGTAAATAGAAATTAAAACATCAACTCATGTCCCAGAACAAAAAAAAACTGCCAACATAAATTTCCCGATATTAATTTTATTTTACCAACCTTCATTCCATATTTTCATTGCATATTAAAATATTAATTCAGGTCAAAATAAACTTAGCTTGTTTACTCACTTTGGCCTTAATTAAACAGATAAGGCGTCACCCAAGCAGCTACTAGAGATGCATGGTTTAATCTGCATCAAGCCGTTGCATGATATTTTCATTAAGCATTGAAATCTGTCAAATTAACAATATCTAACACTTTAAATTAACTCCAAGTTTCTAAACAGGTTTCCATTCTTATATCATGATATCACATGTAGTCTGCTCTTTTCATTGATTGTCCTATGTGTGTTAACCCCACATATGAAATGTCTATACAGTTGCTTGATTCCACCTTCAATTCCATTTATTCTGCTAAGGTTAGATAGCTTCCAATAGTAAGATCAGATTTAACCAACACTTTATGCAGGATCAAGCACATCTCAATGGGTTGTTAGACATTTAGTCTTAGATTTGAAATTTTGCCTTTAATTTTATGTCTCAACTCTCGGTATAATTGAAGTTAGACCGTCTTTTGTGCAAGAATGCACATTTAATTTCACTAAACAGAAAATATGACAAAGAAACCTTGTTAGATAATATCAGTCATTGATGACTAAAATGTTCACCTGTTTGTATGTCAGCATGGAACAAAGAGTTTGCACGTCTCTATACTTAGGGGTAAGTCCGGCTCTCACGACATTGTCTGATGTCGCCATGCATTCCATGCATTCTCCAGAAATATATGCATGGGGTTCATTAGCACCGATGTACAATGCTTCGCCCGGGTTAAGCTTCACATAATTGAAGAAAAAGGATGATATAACTCCGATATCATTTGGATATTGTTTTTCTAATAGCAATGCTAGCTCTTCCTTCTCGTTCAGCATCCTGATCTGATTCAAACAAATGTATAGGCATCAGTAGCGTAAGGATTAGAAAGAGACCAGAAAAGGTGATTGCCAAATTTACTCTCACATAGGTGTTCGCAATAAAAATAAGGTAAAGATAGGGTAGTAATTTCTGAATGAGAATTAGATGTTAATACTTCAGATACTAATAGGATTCGAGTCGAAAAGGGGGAGACTAGCTAAAATTCCTCATCATAATAGTTAACCATGCAAAAATTGAGATTCTAATAGCTAATAAAGCACGATTTTAAAGAAGTTAACTCAAAGCCATTTGCAGATGTTTATGAACTTTAAATCATCAAAAAGCCTATTTCACACCGAAATAAAGTCAGTTAAGGAACACGAAATGACCGTTGGAAAATTGACCAAAGATTCTATGATCAACCATCATTGTGACATCCAACCCTTAATAAATTGGAATCAAACTCCTTGATGAAGACTTGGAATCATGAGTGTGCATTGGTTATTTTCTACATACCAAAGGCACATCTACTCTATCACTGAAAAAGTCAACAAAAGTCTTTTAACATGTATTATGTCGTCAACTATCTTTAGTTCCTTTCAAGGAGCCACACAGCCTCTAATCGAGTCATTAGACTCACCAAGTTATTCCTTCAGTTTATGTTTCTAATGCAGCAGAACTACTACCAAGATAGCTTCTGATGGTAATTGGTCGCTTACTAGAATACAAGATACCAGTTGATACATAATGAGAATTGTGCCTCAAATGACAGAAATTGAATGAACTGCCGATGCTGCCGAACTGAAAATTTGTAAAAGACAGTCATCAAATAGTCAGCATTTACATTAGGAAAAGCATCATTAATGGTTCTTCTAATTCCTAAGTACACCAAGCATCTTTTAACATCAGGGCTCAAGCATCAAGTACCGTCAGTGTCGGAGTATAATGAATAAGTTACTGAATTATGTGTGTTAGCAAACAAATAAGCTAAATTAAACCATAATAAATGCTAGGGTATCCATTCGCCTTTACTTCAGTCAAAATTATATTGTAGAAGCGAGAGTTTCCATCTAATGCCCAGTCATCATCAGCAGCATTGTTTTTCTTCTTCTTTTCTTTTTGTGCTACCCCGATTTCAATAAAAAGTTTTTAATGAACAAACACCTCAAAGCATAGAATAAAAAGTCTAAATTGCAGGAAATGCCCCCTAGACAGCAAGAAATATCCCTAACTTTCTAAAAACGGTACTTCATCCCCCTCCCTCCCCCCCCCCCCCCTCAAATTTAATTCGTTCCCAAAATGCCCTTTATTTATATATTTATATTTTAAAATATCTTTTTTTCACTTTCCTCATATTTAATTAGGTACATCTTCCTCCTAGCTTCACTTGAAACCCCTCCTCTTCTCTTCATCATCTACATTTATAAGGTGATTGCTTAATAATCCCACAATGTTTCACACTTTCTGCAAAATAATACGACAATGTTTTTTTCATGCACTTAAATACAACATTGATTTGCACCGTTAGCAATATGATACCTTCCGTTAACTGGCTGTTAGAAAAGTTGCTCACGTGACTTTCACGTGGGCATTTTTTGACAACTTTGCCCTTGGCTCTTTTAAATTTAAACAAAAAAGAAAAAAAGAATAAAACCTAACCCTAGCCTAACCCTAACCCATCTTCTTCCTCTTGCTTTATTGAGATCCTTAGAGTAATAGTTTCCGGCACGTCGCCGGAGAATATGGAGATGGGAGCGGAGGTGGTTACGCGGCGACAGAGATGGAGGTGGTGGCCATGGAAGCGATAGGAAGGAGGTGATGGCGATGGTGACCATGGAGACGACGTGGAGGTTGATCGTGGTTATAGGGTGGAACGGTGGTGGCGATGGGGGCGGAGGTGGAAGAGGAAATGCAACACCCGAGTACGTTTATACAGTATAACTTGGTATTTTAAGTTTTGCTTATAATTCTTTTGTTTATTTATTTATCTGGGTTGCAAATGTTTCGAATAGTAGCCATGGTTTCCCGACCCGACCCGCATATTTAAAACCCAATATGGTGTAAAATTATATCTGATATTTACCAATAAAGGGTATCTACGTGGTAACCATAGGAGTGATGAGGAGGAGGCGATGATGAAGAGGGAGATGGTGGCGATAGAGGCGGGGATGGAGGTTGATGTCGGCGATGGAGCGGAGCGGTGGTGATTGGGGTGGAGGTGGAGGAGGTGGTGGCCATGTAAGTGATGGGGAGAAGGTGACGGCGAATGGGGCATAGATGGAGGAAGTGGTGGCTATGAGAGTGGTGGGGAGGAAGCAATGCGGAAGGGGGCGGAGGTGGTGGTGATGGAGGGAGGTGAAGGTTGACGGTGGCCATGGGGGGAGGTGGAACCTGAGGTGGCCATGGGGGGAGGACGAGGTGGTGATGCGGCAACGGAGGTGATGGGGGGAGGCGGTGAAGCTGCGACAAAGGTGATGAGGTGGAGGTGACGGTGGCGGAGGTGTTGGCCATGGGCTTGGGTTAGATTAGCTAATTAAGGTTAGGGTTAGCTAATTAGGGTGAGATTAAGGTTAGGCTAGGTAATAAGGGTTAGGGTTTGTTTTTTTCCTTAATCCAAAATAACTAAGGGTAGTTTGGTCACTTTGTCTCTGTTGTTAACACCGTTATGATAGCAGTATGCAATTTAGAACATTGTAGTATTTAAGGGCTGGAAAAAATATTGTGGTATTATTCTGCAAGAAGTGTGAAACATTGTAGTATTATTAAGCAATTAACCCACATTTATAAAATCCAAGAGATCTCATATTGGGCAATCTTGGAAAAAAAATTGATAAAGTTGAGCATTAATTTTATTATTATTTATTTGCTTCATAATGGATTTAGAACTAAAAAATTGAAAGGAAAAATGATTTTTTTTTTTGCAAACAAAGATGCTTTTTGGCATGAAATTATATTGGGAGGATTTTACCCACTTTAATTCAATAAAAAAGTATTTTGAGAACACACTAGATAAATAATTATAATATTGAATAAATGAAAAAAAGAAAATTTTAAACTAAATATTTAAATGACTGGTATTTTGGGAATAAATTATAAATGAGGGGGCAAAGTGCGTCTTTTAGAAAGTAAGGGGTATTTTTTACTATTGAAGCTAAAGTTAAGGGTATTTCACGTAAGTTAAGCCAAATAAAAATCCAAGGCTGACATAGACCTTCACTGGTCACGACCATACATACAAAGTACCATAGCATAAACTTTATAGCTTATATAGAGTGAATTTAATTGATTGTGAATCTGTAAAACAGTCATGTCATGGCCATGCACCTACACATTCTTCCGGATTAACTACAAACTATCAAGCCATTTAATTAAAAATGCAGCCATAAACTCTACAAGATCTCGGACATATATGGCATCACAAAGTGTGGCACATCACTTTTAATCATGGCTTAAGTTGCTAACAAATAGATGAGATGTGTTATGCTTTATGAGTCCTCGACTTATATAAAGAAACTACACTGCAAAGTAGAATCTAAAGCTTAGGTAGTTCTCCTTACAAACTTCAGAGATATGCTACCAATGTATCTAGGATTGGCAAGGAAATCCACAAAGCAAAGAGAACCTTCTTTGTTTTAAAATTGAATTATTTGGTCATCTGTTATTCCAA
Source organism: Agapanthus africanus (assembly GCA_030015575.1). Taxonomy (NCBI): domain Eukaryota; kingdom Viridiplantae; phylum Streptophyta; class Magnoliopsida; order Asparagales; family Amaryllidaceae; genus Agapanthus; species Agapanthus africanus. The sequence goes on from CM057344.1 coordinate 23,774,841, forward strand.
AAATCAGCTTTTCAGATGGAGTATGTGGTGACTGTGTATGAACCTCTTGTGAAAGATGATGTTTTGTTAACCAAATTCTGTATTATCTAAAAAGGTGCCAATAAGACAACAACTAAGGTAACATCAGAGTGCATATAAGCAAATGGTGATCAAACAATGGCAGCATGCTTGATGTGAGAGGAGATCTGAAAAAACCAATATCCCATTATATCCAACTCAATACAAATTGTATTGAGTATTGCAACCATATTGGCCATATGTAAGATTTGTTCATTGTTTACGATGTTTCCTATTTAAGTCACCAATATGATCATCACTCCAAAATTACAGCTAAAAAGGAAAACTTTATTGGATATGCAATCCTGTAAAATTGCATGTTTGGAAGGGATTTCGCCTGACAAACCCTGAGGCCCATAAACCCCTTAAAATGTTCTAATTCTCATAAGAAATAACACATCGGACCCAATTTTTTTAATCCTAAGCTCTCTCTCTCTCTCAACCCATCTCTCTTTCTTTCAACCCCATAAACATCTCTCTTTTACCACTATTTTATGGTTATTTAATCTCCTCATCAAATCAATGACAGCTGAGGATGGTTGGAGTGTGTGATGCACTAGCAAGATCGTTGTTTGTTTGTGAAATTTCATTAAGTTGGAAAAACGGTTGAAAAAGAATGAGTTTGTGATATTAGATAAAAAGAAGAAGAAAGATTCACTTATATTGGGGAATCAAGCTATTTTGAATAATTGATAAAATTTCTCGCTGGTCCAAAACATAGTACATGGATAAATTGTAAGCTTGTTATACCAATAAGAAGAATTATGGGAGGAGATTTTCAAAATGATTTCAAACTAGAAATTAGATTTGGAGAAGAGGTTGGAATGTGAAATTATAAACTAAAACAATTTGATGAAGGAGAATATGAGTTGTCATATGGAAAGAAAACAGAAATTTGAGAATTGGAGATTCTTACTTATGAAATCAAAAAGAAAAAACATTTGAGGAAGGAGGTTATAGGTTGTGGAATTGAAAAAACAAGTAATTTGAGAAAAAGGATTATGGATTGTAAAATTAAAAAAAAAAGTTAGTTAAGAAAGAAGATAATAGATTCTAAGATTAAAATAAATATAAAGAAAGATGATGATAGTATGTAGAAAATAGGGGAAAATTAACAAAGAGCATGATGTGTTATGCATTTATAAACAAGTGCAAAAAAAAGTTGTTTGAGAGCTAGAAGGGAAAGAAAATAAAGCCAAGGTAATGGTTAGGTCAAACTTAGGTTTGGCATTGTGCAATTGTGTGTGTGTGGACTAAATCAAAAAAATTCTCGATGTAATCCAAATACATTTGGGTGTTCAAGATCACGTCGGCAATGACATCACTTGAAATCAAACGTTTGAATTCGGCTTCATCTTTGTGCTATTGAAATATACGAATCGAAAGAACATCCACAATAAGGGGAGAGAGGGAGAGAGTGAGAGAGAGAGGAGGGGAACCATTATGGGTAGAGATATTATAGGAAGTGATTGACAAAGGAAAAGTTGAAAAACGCAGTTTGTATAGCTGAATCAACTGCATGGATTATTTGATTTTGAATTATAACCAAAAAATGTTGTTCAAAACTTTCTAAACATGTTCTACAAAAACTTACTCTCCATTCTTATTTCTTTTCAGTTTTAAATTAAAATTATATATAAATTATCATATGTCAACGTCTAAGCATTACTAAGTTGGCACTAAGTTAGAGTTCCAATTTTTAATCAAATTGCCACACCCTTCCTTTGGCATTAAAATAGAAGGGATATGTTTTTGGATTCTTAATTGAAAATAGATTAAATAAAAGTTTGAAAATAGTAAGAATTCAGTTACAACAATAGGAGCAAGTCAGTGCCCATTGAAAATCTCTCCCTGAAAATAGCACTGAAATAGACTCTTGAATAGATTGACATTTCTATACTTTATTGAATATTTGACACTAGAATCACCAAAATGCAAAAAAAATGGTTTGAGAGCTAGAAGGGGAAGAAAATTAAGCCAAAGTGATGGTTAGGTCTAGCTTGGTTTGGTGTTCTACGATTGTGTCTGTATGAACTGATATTTATTCTCTTGGAGTTCAAAACAATCCATCAATTGGTATCAAAATATTAAACACGGTATCAACTGAGATGTATTATAGTTAGCTTTTTAAAAAAAATAGTCAACAAATACAACTTACGGTGTCGTATGGCCATAACAATAAAATAAATGAATATGTTTCGTTTAACAGTATGTAAACATTCTTTACAATAAGTCTATTTTTTTAACATTACAAATGGTAATATCAATTATGTCATTACTAATTCATATCATCTTTTATTTAAAAATACGCATTTTGAATTGTTGACATTCAACCGAATCACAAACCGGACGTCAACCTGACGCCATCTGGATGAACTAAATTCTTGATATAATCAAAATACATTTGTGTTTTAGATCACGTCGGCAATGACATCGCTTACAAACAGACATTTGTATTCTACCTCATCTTTGTGCTAATGTTAATATACGAATAAAAAAATCATCCAGCATTAGACGTGAGTGAAAGAACCATCATGGGTGGATAGGATTATAGGAATTGATTGACAAAAGAAAAGTTAAGAAAAGCAGTTTACATAGATGAATCAACTGTATGGATTATTTGATTTTGAATTATAACAAAAAAATGTTATTCAAAACTTAAACCTACATTCAAAAGAAACTAACTCTCTGCTCTCATTTCTCTCCATTTGCTTGAGTGGATCCCGCTAATATCTTTTTTTTTTTACAATCCCTCAAATCATCTCCCAAAAATCCTCTATTTTTTTATTTCTATTCAATTTTAAAATTAATATTAAATATAAATTATCACCTTTTAACACCTAAGCATTGCTGAATTGACACTAAATTAAGGTTTCATTTTTAAACAAATTGCCACCCCCTCTCTTTCGCACTAAAATAGTAAAGGTTAATATTTCATTTTGTTAATTCTTATTATATTATATAAATTAATTTGGAATTAACAATTAATATTTATTTTATATACTTATGCTTTTTATGAATTATATAATAATAAAATACTAAATCCTAACAACTTATCCAATTTATCCAAACACATTTCAACATAATAATCTAAAGGGTTTTCTACCAAAAGAAATATATTTAGACCCCGAAACTTTCTATCCTAAATAAAATCCCTACCATTACTTGCCCAACCATCCAAATATGGCCTAAATTGAAAATGTAGATAAGACTCTTTATCCTCCAAAATTGTGTCAAAATGAAAGATACTTAGCACACTCAGGCGCATGTTTCTATTCAGCATGTTTTAAGCTATTAACACCAAAGTACCAACAAATATCATGATGTTGATTGTTTTAAGAATTGTTTGATGTTATAGAGCATGTTATTCTCTTCCATTTTCCATTGCATATGAGATCAGAGATCTAGCATGCCAGTTGGGTTGGCCACCCAATAAACAACCGATATTATGCCTCATTCTAAATATCTTTTTTAAGATGGGAGATTATTATTAGGTCTAACATAATCATTGTGTATGTCTACCTAGGAAACTAATCGATTAGATCTCCCCAATATAATCTAGGTATTAATGTCGAACACATAAGCAAGTATATGGAAAATGCTTTTTCTACCCGACCGGTAGAATCCATGGTGGATGCCGGACATTTTATTAGGTAGAAAGTGGGACATGATATCCAATACTTAGAGAATTGCAACTTCTACCCCATTTTATATTCAATGAAAAGTCTTGTAGCTTATGTGGATTCTCCCATATGAATAAGTGAAGTAATTCCCCTGTTATATAGGATAAATGAAGTGTTGCAAGCATTGTAAATATCCCTGAATATGTGACACATCACCTGCAATGTCGAGCATTAGATGCCACGCATGCAAGAAAAAAATAGATCTTGAGCAATGCTTCAACGTATAGTGTTTACTTGACATATCAACTAAAAAATTGCCCGACATATTGTTCGACATATTTCCATTCTTGGAATTTTAAACACGAGTTAAAGCAAGTTATGTCATGTAAATTTATTGGTGTAATCTTTTTGTTGTATTGTATTGCTTGTTCGCAATGGCATCATTGATAAAAAAAAAAGGTACACATTTTATTTTTTATTTTTTGAGAATTTTATATTTAAATACAATTTACGTAGTTATTGATAAATATTTGATTATTAATTAGTCAAATTTAATGCCAGTGCAATTGTCCACAAATTTATGTATACATTCAATTAAGTACATGATGTTAAGAAATATATAGTACATGCTGAAATTGCGAAGTTCGCTTTAGGATAATACTTTCATCCGCGATGATAACCCGGTTTCTACTAAAAAGTCGGCCATCCAAAATAATCTTTTTCCGGCCGACACTAACCCGACATTAAACATTTTAAAACATCTTTGCAGCTCCTTCCTCTCTATTTCAAGCACAGTAACTTCTCTGGCTATGTCCAGCAACTCAACACATATGTTAGCACTCTTACTGTTATGCTCAAGGTTTTTACTTCTCGTTCAGTAAGGTGTATTAATTTAAGCTACCTTTTTTTTAATATAATTTCTATCTCAGCAGAGTCATCGATTTTGTAGAAGTATTTTTGTTTTGAGGATGCACCCTATCAGCTCTAATTCAGGATTCTTGGTTTGATTTTTGTTTGGCTATCTTTGATCAGCTGGAATATTGGCAGTTAGCAGTCAAGCATTGGCCAAGAAGTAGAACAGCAATGAATATTCATATAATGAAAACTCAAACACGAAAATAACAATTTGCAGAGAAAATTGAACAGTACCTTACTTTCCTCATCCAAGCGACTTTTCAGTCTCAATATCAATTCAGCAACAGTGTCTTTACCAGCTGACATAAGCTTAGTGAAGATAGACTGCAGAACAGCTTTTACTCCATCTTCTCTGTCATTCTCTCTGATGTCCATAACCTTGGTTGCATCCTCTAGACCAACCAACTCTCTAATCTCAGGAATATTAATAAGAACATCCTTAAGCTCCTGCATTAACCACCAGTTTATAAAAGGAACAGCCTACACCTCTACAGTTAAATGTTTGTGTTAAAATACTGCCTTCGGAAAATAAGAAGTTAAATACAGCAGAATCTAGTGAGATATATGGCACAAGAGGGTAGGAGAAGGCCATAGCTAAAAGAAGAAAACCAAATGCTCCCATTACGGGAAAGAAGATACCAAATACATGCGCCACATCATGTGACATAGAGAAATAAACATATGTACATGGTTAAATAGAAATAAACTAATATACAAGGTTAAATTTACAAAAGAAAACTCAAATTGTTCTGGCAAATATTTTAAAAAACAGCAACAAAAGCTGAAGAATAATTTTTATAAAAAAAAAGACAAAACAGATTAAGAGAATAAGTTATTTCAAATTTACCAGGAAGGTAGCAGGATTGATCGCACTTCCAGGAATCGATTTGACTCTGTTTCTTGGTTAGAAAGTAATTCGTTTAGTACGAAATCGCTTCAAAGTGAAAGCGAACAAAGCATATACCAAACAACTAGCTGGGAAATGCCTTCTATTAGTAGATTATATATCATGCAATCACAATGCACAAGAAACGGGCCCAGAGAGAGAAACATAATTTACAAGCAACTAAAGAAGTTCAGAAGCATATTCCTAGGTGTTCCCAAGTGAGCAGGTATATAAGATAAATAGAAAACAGTTCGTATTAATTTATGAACATGTAGCAGGTATTCAAGTTCCGCAAGAAATAAACTAAATTACCTGAGTGCTGACAAAACCAGAGAGAGCCTTAAACTCTGTGATGGCAACTGCCATCTCTGGCTTATGGTTTGGATCCTTATAAAGGTCCGGGTGCATCTTGTTCAGTGCCTTTGCCAACTCCTTATCCGGATGTGCTTGTATCGATAGAGCCTTTGCCACAGATAAAACCTACACAAGAGTGATTAAAGAACCATCAGAAAATCCCACCAAAAAAAACCGATATAAAGTACATAATTAAATAACAATGGATGAAGTACAACAACATAAAATCAGGACAACTTTTAGCTCTAATTACATGGTAATGCTCCTAAGCCTTAAAGGCTTAATCCAAAATGAATAATTTCCTTAAATGGTAAGACATAATGAGATTACCATCCAGATCATGGAAAAAATATTTCCATTTCAAGTGTGTGCGAGTTAATCAATTAATTACAATCCTTTCACTTCTCTATTTTAAATCAGTCTTACAAAGAACAAAACAAAGTAATTACCTAATAAAATCTGAAATATGAAAATCATAGAATCATGAACCATTCAGACAAAAAAAATAGTTTCCTGGTAAATTTTTTCGTGTAGGAGTATTTAATTTAAGAAAGAGAATACCAAGTAAAGGAAATTTTATACATAAATTGGAGAAAAGGAAATTGGTCAAATAAGTTGAAAAGCGAAATATGAATCAGAAGAGATAATTTGAGCAGTATTTAATTTTGAATTGAGAAAAGGTAAATCAAAGAACGGTTGTTCTTTGATTACATTAGCACAAAAATGGCTTGTCCCTACTGATGAGAAAAACCGTAGGAGGAATTTTAAGTTGTCCCTACCGTAGGGGCAAACGGTACCCCTGCGGACCATAGAGGCATTTCTAAAAAAAAATTGCTAACTTAAGTTGCCCCTACGGTACCAGTAGAGAAACCCCTACTGTGGGAACCGTAAGGGCAATGTCGAGGTTTTAAAAAAAATTAAAACCCTACAGTACCGCTCCCCATTTTCTCTCTCGCTGCTTCTCTCTCATCCCTCGTCCTCCATCATCAAGATCAAGATCTACGCTCAGATCCGCGCTCAGATCAAAAGAGAGGGGATGATCGAGAGAAGTCGCAGAGGAGCCCACGACGACGACGACAACAAGGACACCGGCGTCCAGATCGCCCCCATCATCAAACTCGAGGAAGTCGCCGTCACCATCGGTGAAGAAGACAAAAAAGCCCTCTCTCAACATGTAAATTTTCCAGATCTGTCATCGATATTTAGATCTAGGGTTTCGATTCGTGGCTACTGATCTTGTTTGTTCAACTTTTTTTTATTTAGAGTTTCGATTCGCATGCCAAGATGCTCAAGATCTGCGCCAATCATTATGGTATAAATTTGTGACTTTTTTATTTTTTTTTAGGGTTATTGATGTTGGATTTGAGTTTGATGGGGAGTTGGTTTGGGTTGTTTGTAGTTTTTGCACTGGATTTCTCTGATGGGGAGTTGAAGGATGAAGACGAAGAAGGAGGATGGAGAGATCGTGGCGCAGAACGAGAGGTTTTTTGACAGAGGCGAAGGAAGACGAAGGAGGGTGAGATGAAGTTTTTGCACCGGATTTCTCTGATGGGGAGTTGAAGGAGGAAGAAGAAGGAGGAGGATGGAGAGATCGTGGCGCAGAACGAGAGATTTTTTGACAAAGGAGGAAGACGAAAGAGGATGAGGAAGAAGTTTTTCAAATTTTTTATTTAAAATGTGAAATGATATTATTATTATTTTTAAATAATTACCCCTACCTTAGGAACCGTAGGAACAGTTACACCTACGGCTTCCACCGTATGGACAATTTTATAATCGTATGGGCATTTTTCTACCCCTGCGGATTTTGACGCTACGGTTCATATTCATGGCCCTACAGCGGGAACCGTAGGGGCGGTGGTTTGCCCCTACCGTTCCAACCGTAGGGTAAGCCCCCTTTGTACTAGTGTTAGTTGTTCTTCGATTTGCTTCATCTCGGTTCAAAATAAAATACTGCTCAATTGATCTCTTCAGTTCCGTCTTTTACTTCTCAATTTATTTGATCATACCCAATTTATCAATTCTACTTTTATAATCTTTCAAAAGTAACCTTTAGAAAACAAACCATAAATCAATTAAATAAATAATAATAATATTAAACCCAAATTATACCCTAAATAGAACTGAAGATTCCTTCCATCTCCTACCATGTAACAAAGAAGAGAATCCTCATATTCCCCTCATTTTAATAAACAAACAATATACTCCCATTTGAATCAAATCATTTCTCCAATAACATTTCATAAACACATCCCAAACCAAACAACACTACCAAACAACAACAATAAACTAAACTAAAGAGAAGAAAAGGATACCTTAAACAAGAAAGGGAGATCCTTTCCCCATTTGGCCACCACTTTCTCCCCCAAAACCGCCTCATTTCTCTCCAAAATCCAATCTTTCAACTTCACCGCCCCTCCAAAATCAATTCTTTCCACAAACGAGGGCCCGGACTCGTGAGTCCCCATCCAGAACTCAGCGTAGGGCGTCTGTTCATCGATCTCCGCCCCCAGATTCCTCGCCTGCAGCCTCGCCACCGCCGATTCGCCGCCACGCTTCCCCCAGTCGTAGTTCTGGACCGAGCAGCGAAGCCTAACGACCTCCGGCGAGTCCATTTCGCTTCCCATTAAACCCTAAGATGGCTAAAAAAAAGGAGCGATTTTTTAGTTGAATTTTGATTTTGAGTTGAATTTTGAGTTGTGTGAATAAAGAGAGGGAGAATTTAAAGAGAGAGAGGGGTGAAGGGGACAGCGTTATCTCTCTATCATCGTCACATTGGACCGATCACAGCTTGTTCGGCGCGGCGCGGCGCTGAGCCGAGCCAAGAGGTGAGGAGCGGATGAGGGAGCGGCGGCGGCGAGTTAACGTATTGGAAACGGCGTGGACCACGCTCTGCTTCGCGAAGAGGGGGTTATCGTTTTGGGGGCGTCACCACTATAAAGAGGCATGTATCAGACAAGTTTTTGCCGTGACAAGAAAGGGTTTGACTTTGGGCTTTGTTTACATGTTATTTACGGAACTGCCATTGACGCCTTTGGTAATCCAACGCCATCTGCAGATGGAATACCAGAATTTTTTAATTTTTTTTTTATCTTTACTTTAATTCTGGACATTCAGATTGGCTGTGTGGCTAGAATGGTAACAAACGGGTTGGACTGATTTTTCATCAAATTTATACCCGGTCCGAAAATTAAATTGAAACACGTCTAGACCTGACATGTATACAAATTGACGTATCCAGTCACCCATCCTTGGGTTTGTCCGGGCCCTGTTCACAAATTTATGTTTTGTCGGTTTGTTTAACAAGTTTGGTTTCCAAGCATTTAATGGGATCTAGGAGGCGAGCCCACTTTTCACGTGTTTGGTTTGGATTGTTTGAACTCAACCTTGGAAATTTAGTCATGCTTTCCATGAATGAAAAGAGACTGGCTTGTTTGACACTTCGAAGGCAACAAGTTTTAAAACTTAGCAAATCCGTTTGCTTACTATTTGGACCGGATTGTCTGCCGGTGCGGTGGTTATAGCTCTTTCACTGTCCTATACATACATCTCTCTTTTAGGAGAACGGTAGATGGAATTGATAGATGTGTCTTTTGAGTGTGAGAATAGTTGCACCTTCGGGATGGAGATGAGAACAGAGAGAGTTATGAGTCGTGTGAGATTTTGTAACATTGATAGAATTCTCATGCACGTGTTTTTGCTTTATTGATGTATAGATAGTTAGTTGAACTCTTGAATCACATCAAATCCGGTGTTTTTTTCTTTTGGTGTGATTGTGTTATCTTGTGAACTTAACGCGGTGAAGGAATCGAAATCCCCAACAAACAACACGTCTGAAGTGAATCCAGCATTAGATATTAACGAAATGATATATTACTTTAAATACAGGTTTCAGCCGAAAAATATACCAGTACGCCATCGTCATTATATTATACGTTCTATCTACAGTGATGCTCTATGCCTCCTTTTCTCTTTTATAAATTGCATGATATAATATATAAGCGTATATATTTGACTCTTCATCGATCTGCCTGCATTTCTTATTAAGTAATGTACTTGAAATTATCAAAGTGGGTTAATATCCTCCAACATTTCCTCGATTAAGAGATATGCCGAACCTTTCCGCATCAAACTCTATATTTCTTATCTCCCACGTTATTTTATTTGATGTGAAGGATATTTTGAAAGGTTACATGCAATAAATAAATATAAGAAGAAGGTTCCAATGTTAGTTACAAAACAAAACTCACCTTGTCCTCTCTTCATTCCATACAGTTTTCATACTTTTGGTTTTGTATAGTTGGCACCAAGAACCGACCCATTAGGGGTGGGTCCGCAGTTTTGGATCCAAAGGAACATGAAAATGTGCAGATAATTGGCTAATGGGGCATCCAATAATGCAATGCATATCACATGCATGGCAAGGGATTATTCATGAGTGTTGCTTGGGATGAGAACATTCGTTTCTTAAGAGCATATACTCACCCTTAGAAGAAGTGTAATGTAAACTACATCGCTACATGAGATATAACCGATAGGCGTGCTGCGAAATTAAATACATTATTGATGATGCTCTATATTGGCAACGCCTCAGTTCAGGACACGTGGCAGATGAAGTGTCCCAGAACTCAGAAGAAAAGGCCCACAGGGACCGACCAGGTCACTCCTGTGCCCAACCTGCAAGCGCAAGCTGGCTCTCCTCAGAGCCCCTGGAAATTGGCCTCCTCGGCCTTTCAGCTCGCCCCGAGCTGCCACAGGACCAAGACTCCTCGGCCCTCTCGCTCGTTCCCGAGCTCCCCAGCCGAGACCATCTTCCTCGGTCCTCTGACCGACCAACAGTACCGCTCACAGACGCAACCGCCGCTCCGCAAATCTCGCCATGCGCAGATCCTCCGCCAGCAACATCTCACGTTCCACACCATCACGATCCCCATTAATGGGCGATCCGCTCTTTACGCGGGCGTGACCTCGGGAGCGTAACCGCCGGCGAGATTCTCGCGTCTTCTACTGCGTGCTGCCGCCACTATAAAAAACCCCATCACAGAGGGGTCAAGTAAGCCATTCTTTACATTTTTATGTCGTTACTCTGCTCGGATCTCATCACTAACTTGAGCGTCGGAGGGTCCTCGGTGGTACCAAACCACCCCGGGACTTCTTTGCAGGTACCCGGCAACCGCTTTCTCACCTCACATCTTCCTCCAAAAACCCATTGAGACCCACACGCAACGAAGAATAATCAGCTAAGTTCACCGAGAGATCAACGGAAGACAACATCTGACGGAGGCCCGAAAAGGAGCTCCAACAGTTGGCGCCGTCTGTGGGAAACGAAACTCCACAAAAAAAACAAAGTTGGCCTTCCGATCTCCATCCCCATGGCAAGCGATCATCCTGAAGATCCAGATACCAACCGCCGCCTCCCCCTCACCGGAGGCGCGGATGAACCTCCTTCGGCGACCGTCATCAATGCCCTCGCCGGCCGAATAGACCGACACCCCCTCCTTTGACGGGGTCGCACAGAGGGGGCTCGCCACGGCGGCTCGAGGGCCACCTCGCCCAAGGATCTAATCCCTCACTAAGAGGCACCCCAGCAGCTACCCTGCTCGGCTATCCTTCAGGACAAAAGTCATCGCCAAGAGGCACCGGGCAGTAATCCTGCCCGGCCAAGGGTCCTTGGTAGACTTCTTACAGCCCTATAGCTCTTCTCGCGCCAAGAACCAAAGTCCTCCCAGAGGCAGTCGGGTCCTTGCTCGGCTATCCCCAGCTGGTAGCTTCCTACCACAACCGACAGGGATCAAAGTCCTCGCCAAAAGGCACTGAGCAGTAACCCTGCTCAGTCCCCGTCCTGAAGGATCAAAAGTCCTCCCAGAGGCAGTCGAGTCCGAGGATCTCTCGCTCGGCTATCCCTGGCGGGTAGCTTCCCTACCGCAACGCCGGGGATCAGAAAGCCCTCGCCAAGAGGCACCGAGCAGCTACCCTGCTCGGCCATCCTTCGCAGGCCTCTCAGAGACTCTCCAGCGTCAAGGATCAAAGCCCTCGCCAAGAGGCACCGAGCAGCTACCCTACTCGGCCATCCTTCGCAGGCCTCTCAGGGCCCCTCCAGCGTCAAGGATCAATGCCCTCGCCAAGAGGCACCGAGCAGCTACCCTGCTCGGCCATCCTTCGCAGGTCTCTCAGGACCCTCCAGCGTCAAGGATCAAAGCCCTCGCCAAGAGGTACCAAGCAGCTATCCTGCTCGGCCATCCTTCGCAGGCCTCTCAGGGCCCCTCCAGCGTCAAGGACCAATGCCCTTGCCAAGAGGCACCGAGCAGCTACCCTGCTCGGCCATCCTTCGCAGGCCTCTCACGGCCCCTCCAGCGTCAAGGATCAATGCCCTCGCCAAGAGGCACCGAGTAGCTACCCTGCTCGGCCATCCTTCGCAGGCCTCTCAGGGACCCTCCAGCGTCAAGGATCAATGCCCTCGCCAAGAGGCACCAAGCAGCTACCCTGCTCGGCCATCCTTTGCAGGCCTCTCACGGCCCCTCCAGCGTCAAGGATCAAAGCCCTCATCGTGAGGCCGCCGAGTTCCTTCCTGCTCGGCGCATCCCCAGCGGGCATCCTCCTGCCCATCAGATGCTGAGGATCTCAAGCCCTCATCGTGAGGCCGCCGAGTTCCTTCCTGCTCGGCGCATCCCCAGCGGGTATCCTCCTGTCCATCAGATGCTGAGGATCTCAAGCCCTCATCGTGAGGCCGCCGGGTTCCTTCCTGCTCGGCGTATCCCCAGCGGGCATCCTCCTGCCCATCAGATGCTGAGGATCTCAAGCCCTCATCGTGAGGCCGCCGAGTTCCTTCCTGCTCGGCGCATCCCAGCGGGCATCCTCCTGCCCACCAGACGCTGATGGTCTGAAGCCTTCATCGCGAGGCCGCCGAGTTCCTTCCTGCTCGGCGCATCCCCAGCGGGCATCCTCCTGCCCATCAGATGCTGAGGATCTCAAGCCCTCATCGTGAGGCCACCGGGTTCCTTCCTGCTCGGCGCATCCCTAGCGGGCATCCTTCTGCCCATCAGATACTGAGGATCTCAAGCCCTCATCGTGAAGCCGCCGAGTTCCTTCCTGCTCGGCGCATTCCCAGCGGGCATCCTCCTGCCCACCAGACGCTGATGGACATCCTCCTGCCCATCATATGCTGAGGATCTCAAGCCCTCATCGTGAGGCCGCCGGGTTCCTTCCTGCTCGGCGCATCCCCAGCGGGCATCCTCCTGCCCATCAGACGCTGATGGTCTGAAGCCCTCATCGTGAGGCCGCCGAGTTCCTTCCTGCTCGGCGCATCCCCGGCGGGCACCCTCCTGCCCATCAGACGCTGATGGTCTGAAGCTCTCATCGTGAGACCGCCGAGTTCCTTCCTGCTCGGCGCATCCCCAGCGAGCATCCTCCTGCCCAACAGACGCCGCAGGTCTGCACACGTCGCGTCGGCCAACCGACGCTTGACATGCAGACCGTCGCTTCAGTGACGGGATGCACGAACCGGTGCACCTTCCTTAAATGCAGAGATTTCGCCCATATTTGCTGGCAGAAAAGGCAGCAGACAGCCCGGGGACGCGTCCCGACGAAATCTTAGGAGGGAGCTCTCCCCGGGCGGCCCGGCAGTCCACTCTTAACCCGACCCGCCAGCCGGTCGGGACAAGAGTGGGAGGCTAATGATGATGCTCTATATTTGCAACGCCTCAGTTCAGGACACGCGGCAGATGAAGTGTCCCAGAACTCAGAAGAAAGGACCCACAGGGACTGATTAGACCACCCCTGTGCCCAACCTGCAAGCGCAAGCTGGCTCTCCTCAGAGCCCCTGGAAATTGGCCTCCTCGGCCTTTCAGCTCGCCCCGAGCTGCCACAGGACCAAGACTCCTCGGCCCTCTCGCTCGTTCCCGAGCTCCCCAGCCGAGGCCATCTTCCTCGGTCCTCCGACCAACCAACAGTACCGCTCACAGACGCAACCGCCGCTCCGCAAATCTCGCTATGCGCAGATCCTCCACCAGCAACATCCCACGTTTCACGCCATCACGATCCCCATTAATGGGCGATCCGCTCTTTACGCGGGCGTGACGTCGGGAGCGTAACCGCCGGCGAGATTCTCGCGCCTTCTACTGCGTACTGCCGCCACTATAAAAAAACCCATCACAGAGGGGTCAAGTAAGCCATTCTTTACACTTTTATGCCGTTACTCTGCTCGGATCTCATCACTAACTTGAGCGTTGGAGGGTTCTCGGTGGTACCAAACCACCCCGGGACTTCTTTGCAGATACCAACCGCTTCCTCACCTCACCTCTTCCTCCAAAAACCCATTAAGACCCACACACAACGAAGAATAATCAGTTAAGTTCACCGCGAGATCAACGGAAGACAATATCTGACGGAGGCCCGAAAAGGAGCTCCTTCAAGTATGTTTGTGATTACATATATTATATGATAATTGATAATTTCATATAAGTATAGTGTTTGGATATTTTTTTAGAGGGTGGTTATGATGTAAATATGCAACAAAATAATCTTAAATGTTACAAATAACTAATTTCTTATGAATTTTTCATTTTAATAAAAAGTTTTTATTTGTGCCTTTTTTTTGGCAATGGGCATATAAGCTGTACTATTGAAGCGTTTAAAGTTTAGACGATGCCTTATATATTTCCTCACTTGATGTTCACAAGTTGTATATGTGATATACTTTTGTGCACTTGATTGTATCATATTTGATGATACATATACACTTGGATTTGTGTAAAGACTTAAACCATGTTTAGTGCCTTATATATTTCCTGTAACTAAAATTAATAGGATATTCGAATATTATTGACTATATCATAAATAAAACTCATATTCAAATGAAAACGGCAATGGATCTTTCTAAAGCATTTTCTCTCATTCCATCACTATATGTTTGGCCTAGTGAATGAAGATTAATAAGAGCAAGCTCCTCCCTTCCTTGTAAATCCATTTTTCCTTCTTTTCCTTTTGATTAAACTAAGACAAAAATACCGCCTTTTGTTTTAAAAAAATAGAGCTGAAACTACAGGAATATCATCTTGTAAATTAAAAAAACTAGCTGATCACTGGGCACATAACCTTACTTTGGACATTGACAAATAATGAGATATCTCCAACTAATTGGTTAATATCTTTTGCATGCAAAGTTTTTTGCTTAATTGACGGTAGGCAAGCAATGACTCTCTCTCTCTCCCCCTTGACTCCAAACCTACATCTCATGCCGATATATTCTATTATAAAAAAGAAATAATATTGCATTCGCACAAGAGAAGGAAAAAAACAATAAAATTGCACGGCAACTTTGAATAAGACAAACACTGGTTTAAACAAAATAGCTAAGTAAAGGGAAATACATGAAAGAGGAGAGAGGAGAAGGAGGGATATAATCAAGAAAGTATTAAAAATGAATATTAGGAACAAAATAATAAAAAGTGTTTGTTTAGACCTACGAAAAGTAAAAAAGTCTATAAGTTGGAGCTAATATGACAAAAGTAAGAGAACATGAAATATAGATAGAAAGGCCGTAAAAGCAATAATGTTCTGTTACTCACACATCAAAGAGCGAGAAATGTATTAAAAACGAGTTAAAAAATGATTTGTTTTGCTTTCAATCCACTCTCTTTCCACTGGTAGATGCAAAACCCGCAGGTGCAAGCCTTCGCTCTGAACATGTCCCTACGGAGTAATAATTGCCCATACGTCTTACTCCGTAGGGACATAATCTATATTTAATTTATTAGTTTATAAAATAAAATATTTGCCCCTATGTAGTAATCCGTAGGGCCTGATAGACGTCCCTACAAATTTATCCGTAAGGCCTGATAAATGCCCTTACAGATAAATCCGTAGGGTCAAGTTTTACTTCTATTACTGAGTCCATAGGGACAAAATATCAGGTATCCTGATATTTTGTTCCTACGGCTAATTGTGTAGGGACGAACATTACACCTACGGAAATTAATCCGTAGGTGCAATAGATGGGCCTACGGATTAATCCGTAGCGACAAAATATCAGGTTTTTTTTAAAATGAGCTTTCTGTTTTTTCCCCGTCCTGTGCACAATAATATATATCATATAACCAAATACAGAAATATTCATAATCAACATCTCTCGTATAATATATAAAAGAAATAAACAAACAGAATACAATATCAATCTAAATCATCGTGAACAAGCAAACAACCACCAATATCGTCCAAAATATATACAATATGTATCAGATAAGTACATACATCCTCAAAAATATTTTTAAAAGCTATCCTATCTCGGTCCAGCTCCTCCACCTCTGATAAACGCCGTAATCTAGCACATCTGCTCCTCGGTGCAGCCCTGAGTCTTCAAAGACTCGACTAATGAAGGAGCGGACTGTGCGGGAGTCTGAGCCGGCTGTGGAGCTGCAGGAGTGGTCTGCGCACCCGCAGCCGAGATAGTGGCTTGCGGAGCCGCGGTCGAAGGAGATGCATATGAAGCCGCGGCCGAAGTAGCCTGTCGTATCTGTTAAATTTTATGTGTAATAAACGAGTAAAAACGGTGTATTAGATTTTAGTCGAATTCGTATCATTATCAGATTATTGCGAAACCCCGATCTAAGAATACTTAGAGACTTAGGCCTCGTTTGGGTATCAAATTTGGAAAACCGCAGTTTATTTTAATTAGATAGTTTTATGTAAGTATGATTAATCAATACTAAGTATGCAACCAAATATGCTCAGGCTACTAATATTGCATATGTTACAATCTATAATGTGATATAATATTTTACTATCAAGCAGTATACGTACCAACATCTCCTTTAACTCCTCGACTGTGGTCTTCAAGGAGGCAACATCATGCTCCAGACGTCGCTCACGGGGGTAAGAAGAAGTAACCGCCGGAGTGGAGGCCAACCTCATATGGGCCCTGATAGAACCCAGTCCCCGGCCTCTCTCCCAACCTCCGGGGTGCTCTCCGTGTGCGGCGTTTAGGACTGGGGTCAGTAGTATCGAATTGGTCTGTCCACTAAAATCGATCCCTGATATCTCCTCCTGCTCCACCACCCGCTCCACCACCCACATTAACTATTAAAATATAAGTATATCATTTAAATTTGAACTTTTCAAAAAAAAATCATTTGAATTAGAATAAATATTAACGCTTACGCAATACTCCTGAGTAGAGGTGTCGGGGAATCGAAGCTCGTCCGTGGCGGGATCTGTCGAGGTGCCGTGGATGGAAAGATACGCGGTCAGCACGCTCGGTGTACTACCCTGCGCCAGGGTCCGAGCTCTCTGCAATTCACCAAAAATTTACATATATTATAAAATAACTCCTAATATTACATTATATCAAAATAAATCTATTATAATTTACCGATACCTCCATGGCACGAGTAATGTTCCTCGAGCCATCTATATAAGTGGGGCGACCCCTCTTCGCCGACTTCCTATTCTCCTTATTTTGATCGGCTTGTTTCTGCACAACACATTCAGATTTTGTTTTCTAATTAAGCAACACAAAAAATAAATTATATACTAAATAATGAATTACATTTAAATCACAAATCTGTTTGCGTTGAGAGTCGAAATATTGGCACAAGAGAAACCATGTATTTACGTCGACTCTCGCAAAGGCCGGAATATGTAGGAGAGTCGCTCTCTCTGTCTCGGAGGTCGCCATCCATAGGGAATAGCAGTCGATCTTTAACTCGTTCCTATTGTATCGAACCTTTGATTGCATGTTCTTCATCGGGCCCTGGTATAGAGCGTGAAGATCGAGCGCTCTCTTAGGGTGATCAGGATCGGGTATAGGCTGAAAATCGTAATCCAACTGCAAATACAAAAAAAATAATGTATTTAAATTGCAAGTGTTAAATAATAATAAATATATTGGATAAGTCAAATGAAAATATATATTAATACCCGAGCCTGATCCCAGAACAGGGCAAATGAGCGCCGATGCTGATCGCCCCACTCAACGTGAAGTAGGTACTTCTTTAGGATGCAGCTCTTATCCCCTATATACCGGTCGAACCTCTCGGCATAATCGCCCGTATAGCGATAATCGGGGGTAAAGAAAAGGGAGAATGGTGCATCCCCTAAGCTCTATTGGGCCTCAGCCTGTAGGATGATTCGGCCTTCGAGTCGCCCTCTCGGGATGGGGCTGCCCTGCATCTACAAGAAATATCAAGACAAGCAATATTAAGACAAAGTAATATTAAGAAATTAAGGATTAACGAAAATTAAAATGCAAAATATATCTCCGGCGACAGCAGCACGAGACTGGGCCCGGGCAGCAGCACGAGCGGGACGATAATTCCTCCGGTGAGGAACAGCCGGTGACCCGGACGTGGACGCATCCCCTCCAACTAGAAAATAAATATTGACGATAAAATTACATGAAGTTCATATTTATTTTTAGAGGATATGTAAAATGAACTTCTTATTTTATATTTATTCATACTAACCTGCAGGCTGGACGGAGGGTACGGAAGCGGCGGGAGTGGCCTCTGCGCCAGATGTGGATGTTCCACCACCTATAATTAGACAATTAAAAATAGATTATATAAGTAATTGCAAAAAGAATGTGTATATCAATAATATAACATTCTAAATCAATATGCATGCAATATAGGATATATAAATATACCCGCAGGTGCATGGTCTCTGCCCAAGATATGGAAGCACCACCTACAGCTAGACAATCATAAAATGATTATCTAAGTAAAAGCAAAAAGAATGTGTGTATATTTATAATATAACATTTTAAATCAATATGCATGCACTATAGAATATATAAACATACATGCAGGTGCGGTAGTGGTCTCTGCCTCTGATGTAGACGCACCACCACCAACTAGACAATTAAACATTGACTATATAAGTAATTTTGAAATAAATATGCGTGTATATCTATAATATTACATTCAAAATGAATATGCGTGCAATATACCTGGAGGTGTCGCAAAGTCTACTCGGAAAGAGTCATCCGAATGGGATACCGATCGGGGTGCAAGACCGGCCCTATGAACCTCCCTACGCAGCTCTCCGGGCGGCAGAACCGCTCGGCTCTGCCTCTGCCTCTGCCGCCCCTCGCTGCTCCGGTCATCGTCATCAAACCTAGATAAGAGTACACTCATTACATATGCATGTAATATATGTATAGATCGTAGAAATGTGAAGTAATAATATAATATTACCGATAACTTTTTTTGTTTCGTGGACGCATTCGACATCTACTTGGATTTCATCATCGATATCATTTCTAACTCATGTAACTTCACGATCAGCCGAAGACAACCCGTCTTTTGAAACAGACGGTTGGAGCACTCTAAGTCTTCTCTCTTCTTCATCCTCATCGTTGTCCTCCATACGATCCTCGAATTCTGAGATATCGTAAACATCCCTGAGTTTCCAACTGCATACGATACTCCATCCCGGATGCTTCAAGTACTGTGAGTAGTATACTTGTAATGCTTGGTTCGGAAAGATAAATGGATCGTCCTGACCATAAAATCGAAGTGTGTTCACACTAGTCAATTCATATTCATCTTTCCAAGTCCCGATATTGTTTCTCCAGTTATCTATATCGGTTCGTGTATCGTACCAAGTACACTGAAATATATAAAACGGTTCTGATCGTCCGGGATATTGGATGCCAAGTATGCAATTTAAGTATCCATAATAAACCACACCATCCGATCCTACCGTCACAATCCCACTGTTCTGAGTGGTTCGAGATGTTTTTATGTCCTTAACTTCAAATTTGTATTCAAGGACACTGAATCATTTATAATATGCAAGCTCCATACTAGGAAACTGAGCTAAACATCTTGAATCTCTCTCTAATAATGCAAACAAGTTCGGTTCGTGGATCTGACAAGACAAATTTTATGATAAATACATAACGATATAAGTTTAGATTAAGACTGGTAGCAATAACATGTTATTCGAACAAATTACATGATTTGCAACCTAATCGCAAAAATTATCCTGATAATATTTTTCCAATCGTACATCATTCCAATCAGAATGCCTCTCACGTACCTCATTAATATGAATTCTGTTCTCAACAATAAATTATGATATTAATATTATATCATTTTATACACACACAAACACAAATATAACAATTAATTCAAAAAAACTTACTCTTTAATTTCTTCAAGACATACGCTATTGAGGAGGATAAACCGATATATCTTGTTGATAAATATAGTGTCCACTCTCTTATAATCAGCTTTACCATATGGCCCATCCTGAATTCTCTGAAGCCGGTTAAGTTTCATCTTAATGTTCTCGTCCAGATAACGGGAACAAAATGTGGTTACTTTATCTAGAAGATAAGCTTGCATGATAAAACCCTCTGGTCGATTTTTATTGTGTATATACTTTTTTAGAGTGTAGAGGTATCTAAAGAAAAATATATTAAATAAATAAATACGGGTATATAGGACAACAATAATTTTACAAATTGCGTGAATCGAAAAATTCCACGTACTTTTCGACGGGATACATCCATCAATATTGTACCGGTCCGGCTAACTTAGCCTCGGTTGCAAAATAAACCGTCAGGTGTATTATGATATCGAAAAATGGTGGTGGGAAAACATACTCAAGCTTGCAAAGTATCAATGAAATAGAATTTTCTAGATTCTCCAGCGTCACAACATTCAGGATTTTAGCGTACAATTCTCTAAAAAGCAACAAAGGTCATTGAGCAGTCACGTCCAAAACATTCGTTTAGTCTAGTAATCAATGACCTTTTTTGCTGGATCTATCCCGAATGTCACATTATTGTAACCATCCCACTGAGCAGTCACGTCCTCTCCGGACAATGAGGCTGGAGGCCCAAGAAGCTCCTGATGACCATTAAAGTGAGCAGCGTCTAACCTATAGGGATGGTCTAGTGGCAGGTGTAAGGATTCCATAGCACCATCCGAGGGTTTGTCTTGCATCAAACATGCCATAATAAAATTTTTAGGGGTGCTAAGCAAAACCAACCATGAATCGAATTAGAAATTTAGGGTAACATAAACAAGTATCATATACTAGCAATTGTCTAACACTAAGAGGGAAGAATTACAACCTTTGTAGACCTCCCTCTTGGCTCCTTGGATCAACTTGGAGTTTAAACCGGATTGCATGAGTCCTTCGAAGTCCACGACGATCCACCACGGAGTCACTTTGCACAAGCTCCTAATTTCACTTGAACAAGATGGAAGTGAAGCAAACAATCTACACTAGTGGGCTAGACTAACATAGATTGGTGATGTGGATTGTGTTCTCACTTAAAAACCTTTTCCTTTTCTTTTCTTCACTCACTTTCTAAAAGCTAGAGAGCTTGAAGGAGGAAGGAGGAGGAGGAGATGACTAAGCTTAACTCTTGTGTTAAAAATGAGAATTATGATAATTATCAAGAAAGAGAGAGAGGGTCATCTCACTTACAACCATGGTTATAAAATATCTAGATATTTTGATATTGAGTTAACTAAAACCATGGGCAATAAAACCATGGTTTTGACTTTGGTCAACAAAGGAAGAGTGTAGAAACCAAGCCATGGTTTTATCCCCATTTTCTTTTTCTCAATAATCAAAATATATAAATATTTCTCCATGTGAGTTGTTTCCTGATTTAAAATCAGGAAAGCTTACGGAGGAGGCATCACGTGCTAGCACATGACCAGCAGTCACGTGTTGGCACGTGACATTTAAAAGCAGCGGCAAAGGCAGAGTCAGCTCCTTGATTAAATCAAAGAAAAGGCTCTAGAAAGGGTCACGTGCTCATACGTGACCAGGGGTCACGTGTTGGCACGTGACGGTTGAACAGCTGCCAGAAAACAGAGGGCAGAAAGGAGAAGAAAGCTCGTTCCAGGGGGTCACGTGCTTACACGTGACCAGATGTCACGTGCCTACACGTGACCAAGGGTCACGTGGTCACACGTGACCGACTTTCAAAGCCTCTCTACTTAACAGAATTAAATTCTGAAAGGCATTCAAATCTTTCCAAAGGAAAATGATTATTTGGAACCGATTGGATTAAAAATCTAAAGGTGATTAAATATCACCTATTCATGGAAAAATCTTGAACTTGGAAAGATTTCCCCTTAAAATCCAACCGAAATAACAAAGGAATATCTTTGGATTTAAAATCCAATGGAGAATAAAATTCACCTAATAATCCAAAGGCCTGGATGAATGATGAATGTAAATCAAATCTCTCAATAAACAAATCAAATCTCTCAATGAAAGATTCACTGAAACTAATTGATTCTGCTCCTTCTCCTATAAATAGGAGCCAAGAGATATACAAAAAAAAGGAGGAGAGAAAAAAAAAGCCTTGAGACTTTGGAAGAATTTGATCTGCTGCAGAAGAAAACCTTAGGTAAGAAAGGAGAGGCTTTAAAGGAGAATTCAATTCTCAAAAGAGTTTAACTCTTATATTAAAAAAGAAGAACTTATTTCTCTCTTTAGTGGAGAATCTTCAAAGTGTACATCTCCCCATGAATTGAGAATTTAATTCTCATTGGGTTGAGATCCTGCCATACAGATCCAAAGCATAGGGAGGGAATGGAAGTTTGCTATAGGAATTTAATTCCTTTGAAATAAAATTAGGGTTTAACCCTATATTATAGGAATTTAATTCCTTCAAAATGAACAGAACCAGGGTTTAACCCTAGTTAAGAACTTAAATCTGTCAAAATAACAGGAATTTAAGTCCTTTAAGAAAGAAGAAATTAGGGTTTCACCCTATGACAGAACTTAATTCCTCACATATATGGGAATTCAATTCTTACAGAAGACAAGTTAGAGTTCAACTCTATCTAAGAGTATAATTCTTCAGAAGGAAGTGGGGATTTAATGAAGAATTTGACTCTTAAGCAAACATGCAGAGAAGCAAGGTCACGTGCTACCACGTGACCCCTGAAAAGCTCCCCAAGGGAGGGCGCCCTTACGTGCTACCACGTGACCCCTCTTACCTTAGTGTTTAACACTAAATTGGAACCTCTGAGTCCAGTGTCTAACACTGAATTTCTTAGTGTTTAACACTAAATTAAATCTCTGTTAATAGAGTTTAACATTAATTGTCTTAGTGTTCAACACTAAATTAAAATCTCTGTCATCAGTGTTCAACACTGATTATCTTAGTGTTTAACACTAATTTGAGATCCCTGTTGCCAATGTTTAACACTGATTTGTTTTAGTGTTTAACACTAATTTGAAAGCCCTGTTGCTGGTGTTCAACACCAACTATCTTTTAGTGTTAAACACTAACTTCTCAATCTCATTCCCAGTGTTCATCACTGATTGGTCTTTAGTGATTAACACTAGCTTCAGCCCAATTGGCTAAGTTCTAGAGGCAAAGCCTCTCCTTCAATAGGCCAACAAAAAGCCAATATTCCAAACATGATTGGACTTAGCCCAAGCTGGCCATAAGTCCTCAATTCAAACTTAACTGGGCTGATGGGCTCATAACATAATTAATTGGTCCTGCTTCCAAATTGGGCCAAAGACTATTTGATCTACCTTGGTTTAAGGGTACATCTCTTCACTCCTTTGATACTTGGCGTTGTAATTCATCAACGTCTTCAAAGAGGTGACGGGTCCCGATAACCACATACTGATACGGACTGTGGAGTCCTTAAATCCACGGACTATGAGGTCCTTAACCTTGACCGTGATGTCTTAAAACTAACAACGGACTGTGGGGTCCTTAAATCCACGGACTATGAGGTCTTTAACCTTGACCGTGATGTCTTAAAACTAACAACGGATTGTGGAGTTCTTAAATTCACGGACTATGAGGTCCTTAACCTTGACCGTGATGTCTTAAAACTAACAACGGACTGTGGAGTCCTTAAATCCACGGACTATGAGGTCCTTAATCTTAACCGCGATGTCTTAAAACTAACATCGGACTGTGGAGTCCTTAAATCCATGGACTATGAGGTCTTTAACCTTGACCGCAACGTCTTAAAACTAACATTGGACCGCAATGTCCTTAAACTACCTATGGACCGCAATGTCCTTAAACTACCTATCGACCGTAATGTCACTAAACTAAACAACAGGGCTCCCCTAATCGCTCTCTTGTCGAATCTAAACGATCCCGTTAAGTTGATCTTAGTCTAAAAAAATCGGACTAACGTATCCTAAACAAACGTTTAAGTCGATCTTAGTCTCAAATGGGACTAACGTATCCTTAAACACAACCCCCCCAAACCCAAATCTAAGAAAGATACGGATTTGGACTAGTCCACGCCCTACGGGCGACGACATAACTCAGTCTCCGTATACAATCCATGGGCAACCAAACACAAAACAAACACCCACGACACGAAGTGACCATCTGGAGAAGGAGAAAGTTGCTACCGCCGTGCGGTAGCGTAATTAACTGCAGGGGCTTGCGCCTGCAGGGTAGAGCGTCCCCACAATCAAAAAACCCCTCAAGCGAGGGGGAATCTGACGAAGTCTGCTACATCGGACGCATCCGTTTAAACCTTCGATATATGGCGCCATAAATCAACTTGGCACCTTCGGAGAGGTAGACGGATAGCACCAATTAGCATCTGCCCCGAATCTCAGGCCAGACGTCATGTCCTGCACCGCCATTCGGAGGGGAACAGATTCTGGCACGCCCGGTGGGACCTTTTCCTTTTTCTACTCCACACTTCGTGTGCCATGTTCGCGAACCAAACACGGTTCGCTAAGGGTTGCCCTTGGGTTTCAAGGTATTAAGATTTGGCGTTTTGATTATTGCAGAAAGCAAAGAATCAATGGCTTCCACTTGTACGAAATGCTCCAACTGCAACTGCAATCGGCGCTCCGCCTCGCCAGGAAGTATAGCCTACGGGTCCCAAGCTGCTTCGCTGTTCACAATGCCCGTGGAACAGGTCACTCAAGCCACCACAGGATTGTTTTTCGGGACCATGCTCTCGCCAATGAGCTTCACCGCTCCTGTGCCAACACCGGAAGCTCCTAAGAAGTCAGTCTTCGATCGGCTTACAGCTAATGCGGCCCCTCTCAATGGGTCGTCCAACTCCAGCTCCTCGGTCTTCGCCAGACTAGGCCAAAATTCCTGTGGGCCCACAATGAAGCTTGCAATCCCAGAGAAGGTTATTCCGAAGAGGATAACCATCCCTGCTCCTGAAGTCGTCAAGGCGGCTTCTCCTACCAAAGGGCCGGTCTTTACAAGATTAACTGTTCTGGCTCCCGCTACGGTTCCTGTCTTTGCTCAGAAGACTGTTTTCAACCGATTGGATACGGCTTCTCAAAGGACATCAGTATTCAACAGGCTGATGCCAGCAGCAGCCCCTCACCTGGACAGGGGGCAAGACGAAGCTATCGCCCTCACCAAGCCGATTCCATCAGCACGACACGCTCGACGTCGCTACTGGCGCCGAGTGAGGAAGGCCGGAAGCAACTCCCCTTCTGGGCTAACTCCTCCAGCCCCGACGACAGAAGTTAATGCTGCTGTTCCAACTAAGAACAGCTTTGAGATGCTGAATAAGGTGCGTAAGAATTCTCCTATCGTGGCGCTAAAGAGGTCCCCCCTCCGCTAAAAAAGGCCGCGGAAATAAAGACAGAACAGCCCCAATCTCCTCAACGGCTGTCTTCCAAAATCTATAAAGTCTGGCGGCAGACCCAAGACTCGGTGATCGATCCAAATTCCTCCCGCCAGCACAAGAAGCTGAAAATTCAACAGGAAGTCAGTCATCACGTTAAGCCACGAAAAGCTGTCTGGGTGCCCACCACAACGGTCCCCTCAACTTCCACTGCTCATAAAAAGAGGAGGCCGGAGAAGATCCCCGGGCCGGCGACGAGAGCTAAAGGCGCTGAGCCCAGACACCCTAAGTCTGGGGGCATGATGGTCCATACTGTATACATAGCATCGGGGAAGGAAGATAGCCGTGCGTCTACAGGGCATAGACCACTCACACGGTCGGTGACCAAAGCTCAGGAGCAATAGCAGAAGCTCCAAGAAATGATGACCGCGATGGCCGCACTTACTGGGCCGAAAGAAAGCCCCGAAGCGTCATCCGATCAACGCCAGGAGGAAGAAACTGACGCTGAGTTCCTTCGTAGGATACTGGAGAAGAAGGATAAAGAGGCTGCTGAACAAGCAGCCAATATACAACGAATGGCCCTTCTGTTCCAGGACATGGTGGGTATGATGATCCAACAAGAACCCTCTACTGAAGATCCTCCAATCATTCTTGAAAACGACAGGGGAGAAACGTCAAATCCCCCACCCGCTCTGTCAACGGCTAAGGAGGAGACAATCTCTAAGGCTGACCTAGACGAATACATAGCCCAACAGATACGCGTTCACCAGGCGGCTGAGGCAGCTGGTCAAGTTGTCAGGACAGGGAGACCATATCCGAGCTGGTATGACCAGATCAAATACCCGCCGGGCTACACAATACCAAAATTCCATGTCTATAAGGGGACAGGCAATCCCCATCAGCATGTGGCCCAGTTCAGGGCGCTTTGTGGCAACACTGGTGGCGACGATAAACTATTGCTTCGCCAATTCGTGGGCAGCTTATCAGAAACGACGTTCGAATGGTATTCAGAACTCCCGAACGATTCCATCAAGACGTTCGCTGAAATGGAATTGCTGTTCACTCAGCGATTCGCAAGCGCCAGCGAACGCACTCCGATAACAGCATTAATTAATGCCAGGGTGAAACCAGGTGAGACGTGGGTCCAGTACGCTATACGTTGGCGAAACTTGTGGTCAAAATGCGAACAATGCATTGAGGAAGCACCTGCGGTGGGCATGTTCGTGGATACACTAGATCCTCATGCAACCATCTCACAGTTCATGATGTTCTTTAAACCAACCACGTTCCAGGCTCTGATCGACAAGTTGGCCCAGATGGACCAGATGGGTCACAGACCGCCTCCCCCGAAGCCAGAACCTCGGAATGACAAGGGTAAAGGGAAGGCAACCTTCGTTGTGAACGCCCAGCAGCAACCCAGTGCCCCAAGCTGGCGGATCAGCTGGAAGAAAAACGGCGGTATTACAATGAGAAAATGAAGCGCCCCTATTCATTCCCGCGGGATAAGACAAAGAGGCTATTTGAGCTAGCAATACGCAACAGGCTTATCAACTTGCCAAACCCAAGGCGACCGCCACAACCCACTGAGGTGAATAACCTCAATTATTGCCCTTACCATCAAACGGTAAGCCACCCGATTGAGGATTGCTTCATCTTCAAAGGATGGATTGAGGATCAATACCTCCAGGGAAAGTTTGCGCTGTCCAAAAAATAGAAGGTGAACCCGCCACAGCCGCATACTCCTAAGAAGACAGACGCACCAGGGGCAACTTGTTCCTTTATTGAAGAAGCTCCATGGGAGATCGTGCTATCAGCTAAAACCAAAAGGATGCTAAGTGATCTTCATGTGTGCCCAGTAGTCGAACGGAAGAACCCGCTCCAACCTCAAATCATCGAAGGGATGCTGAAGCCGCGTCCAACTACAAAGAGCGGTGGTGATGGCCCAAGTACTCACACCCAACCGTCAAAATCTTCGAAGAAAAAGAAAAAGAAATCCAAAAAGCCAGTGAAGCCTGGAGACAAACGCACGGATTTGCAGAAACAGATTGACGCGCTGGAGGAGTACAATCAAAAGGCGCGAACTCCCGTCATACTGCAAGAGTTCCTCAACCACGTCTTTCAGGAGGAAGATGATGGAGAAAGCTCGTCGGATGAATCCAGGGATATGTGGCGAGTTGTCATGTGATTTCTCACTCGCCTACGGACGATGAGAAAATTCCTGGCACTGAGAAACTGGGGGCACAGCCTGAGCCAGAACTTGTATGGCCAACAGATGAAATGATCGACGCCTTTCTAGACGAGATTCGTTTGAAAAGTAAAGCCGATCAGGAGCGTGAGATGGCTGCATCAGAAGCAGCGAAACACAAGCGGCCAAACGAAAGAGTCAAAGCACTCCCGCCAGATCAAAAGACACCCGATGTGGATAAAAATATATTCAAGACGAGGAAAAGGTTTGCCAAAGCCATGTCAATGGGAATGAAGCTACCACCCTCGGAAGAAAACATGTTCGATGGGGCGGAGAGGCACCCTAATTATTGCGCATATCATCGGAAGATTTCGCACCCCACTGAGGAGTGCGGCGCTTTTAAGATGTGGTGGCAAGGATATGTTGCTCACCGGCAACATTTTAAGCGCATGAAACGCAAAACTCGCCGAGAACAAAGAAGTACTACCGACAGGCATAAAAGAACTGCTGGCAACTGTTACATGGTTAACGCCGGAGGGTCAGAAGTTCTCACCTTTGGGAGCGACTCTGATGAAGAAATGGCTCTAGGCCCTCTCTTTAAAGAATCCGTTTTAGGGAAAGAGGAAGAACCAGAGGCCTGCGAAAATATTCAGCTGCGCAATCGCACGCTCCCGGAAAAGAATCTCGGACCCGCGAATAGAAAAGATAAGGGAAAGGAGGTCACTGAGGATATCACCTTAGATGACCATGTCATGAAAGAGTTGGCTGCCAAAGATCCTCCCAGGAAGAGTAAGGTGGATTACAACATCCTAGCGCACCTAAGGAAGCTACCTTCTCAGCTCAGCATTCTCGACGCCCTCCTACTATCAAAGGAAGCGAGAGATTCATTAATCAAGGCACTACAAGAGCCCGAACAATTCCAAGCCTTCCTCGCCGAAGAAAGGATGAAGGATGAACTGGAAGAAGTGCACACGGCCGATATCACTTTCGGTGACGAAGACCTGCTCCTTGGGACGTGCGGCCACAACCGTCCCCTATACGTCTCCGGATATTGCCACGATATCAAGATAGGCAAAATCCTGGTTGATAATGAATCCTCTGTCAATCTCCTTAATGTTCGGGTGTTGAAGGAAATCTGCATGAGCGTGCAGCACCTCGCTCGTGACAAAATTACCATCTCCGGTTTCGACTCCCAGTCATCACGGACTCTCGGATCCGTGATATTAACATTACGCTACGGACTACTCATCACGGACATCAAGTTTCACGTCATTGACGCCAAGACCTGCTACAACGCCTTGCTCGGTCGTCCTTGGCTACATGAATACAACATCATCCCTTCTACACATCATCAGTGTATGAAGTATTTCAAGGATGGTTTCGAGTATACCGTAACGGGAGAACTGAACCTGTTCTCCGTGAACGAAGTCCGCAAGTACGAAGATGCAAAGTACTTTTTGCCAGACTTCGAGAATACAGAAAGGTGTCGCAAGTTGGAGAACAAAGCCGCCGCCGCCATCCCTGTTTTCGGAAGCGATACCGAAGAAGAAGAAGAGATAGTTTACGCTGGTCCGTCTCGACGCAACAACCCGGGACCGTCCGCCCCCATGTTGATCTTCGGAAGTGATTCGTAAGATGAGGTTAATGCCGTGTACTCCAGTCGGCCGTCAATACAAGCATCCCCTAGCAATGATCAGAGTTTGCAAATCACCATGGTGCCGCGGGAACACTACAAAGACCTTGACGCACTTGAAGCTTACAATGTGCAGGACCTGCAGGCGTTTTACGTCCCTCCCAGGCGAAAGGGTGAAAAGGCGATCCTATTCTACCGATCCACGGAAACAAGAGTGGAGAAAGAAATCTGGTATGGCGCGGATTCTACACTCGACAGGCTCCAACCCCTCCGTTTGCCCAGATACTACACAGACGGACTAAAAAGGCTATTGAAGCGCCAAGGGATACCCTTAAAACAGACTATTCGACAAGCTCGATTCTATAACAGGATTTGGGATGTCCCTGGGACTCAGCGCAAATTGCCCAATGGGAAAATGGAAACACTCGGGCTTGGATATGTGAGATCCGGGAAACGGGAGCGAGTCCACGGTAGCTACGCCATATATAATTTCGATGAGGAAGAGGACGCCTTGTCAGAAAATGCCAACCCCTCATCGGAACTGCATCCCGCGATCGAAGTCCCGAATCCATCATTTGAAAAATGAGTGAACGAACTTATCAGGAAAGCAGGTCAAAAAGCTCGGGAAGATCATAACCGCGAAATGGCCATCTACGAGAAAGCTAGGACGCAACGTCTTCTTCAACAGACTGCAAAAGACGAAAATACTCCTCCCTGTCAACCCGTGGTGCAAAAGGCCCGACGCAGAGGTAGAAACAAGTTGAAGAGCAGAAAAGGCGTTCGACAGAGACAAAGCGAGACCGAGAAGTCACGCGATCGAAAATCGAGCGGTCCGGATTTGTCCCTTATGAAGAAGATGAGTCAGGCATACTCTTTTCCTCAGGATAAAACACGGAAGATACTTGACCTCGCTTTGAAACATCGAATGATTACACTTCCGGCATCTAAACACCCTGAGCAAGCTAACGAGGTCTTTCATCCAGGCTATTGCTCTTATAACCGAGTCATAGGACACCCTATCAAAGACTGCTTCACTTTTAAAAACTGGGTGGAAGACCAGTACCAGCGAGGCAGATTTGCTCTATCCGATAGCTGGAAGGTAATGCCGCCGCGAAAGCACGAACCCAAAGCCACAAGAGCAGAACCAGATCCACAACAGTCTTGGAAGCGAGCTCGTACCTGTCATATGATAACGATATCAAGAGAAGGGCCCGAGGATAGGGACGACCCCCCTTGGTGCTTCAAAAACAATGACAATGAGGTGATCTCAGAATTTCCACCAGCTCCGAAAGAACTAGAAGATGGCATACATACCACTGCAGATAACCTCAAGAAGATTGAGTTGGGGTCGGCAGATGACCTGCGATCGACATTCGTCAGCGAGCTGCTATCTGAAGAAAGGGTGGCCGAGTTAAAAGACGTGCTTATGCAGCATAGAGATTGCTTCGTATGGAATTATTCCGAGATGCCGGGACTAGATCCGGAAATTGCTGTGCATAAGTTAGCGATAGCTTCGGACGTTAAGCCAGTCAAACAGGCGCCGAGAAGAATGCGACTCGAGCTTGAAATGAGCATCAACGCCGAAGTCAAGAAGCTGATCGATTCTGGATTTATCCAAGAAGTTCAATATCCTGACTGGATCGCAAACATCGTCCCGGTAATGAAGAAAAATGGGACGGTGCGCATATGCGTGGACTTCAGGGATCTCAATAAAGCCTGCCCAAAGGACGATTTCCCAGTACCGGTAACCGAGCTGATGATAGATAACACGTCCAATCACGAGGTTTTCTCTTTCATGGACGGTTCATCAGGGTACAATCAGATAAAGATGCATACCGAAGACCAGAAGCACACCGCTTTCCGGACTCCTTTGGGTATATTCTGCTACAAAGTTATGCCTTTTGGTTTAAAGAATGCCGGTGCCACCTATCAGAGGGCCATGACAAAGATCTTCGATGATCTTATACATGAAATCGTCGAATGCTATATCGACGACCTTGTAGTGAAGAACATGTCATATGAAGAGCACTTAGAGCATCTGAAGACCGTATTTCAACGCCTTCGGCAATACAATCTGAAGATGAATCCCCTCAAATGCGCATTCGGAGTTTCCTCGGGTAAATTCCTGGGATTCATCATCCGACACCGAGGTATCGAAATAGATCCATCTAAGATCAAGGCGATCATGGAAATGCCTCCGCCAAGAACTCTCAAACAACTGCAGTCTCTCCAGGGGAAGCTCGCGTACATACGGCGATTTATAGCCAACCTTTCAGGCAAGTGCCGTCCTTACAGCCACCTGATGAAGAAAGGAACCCCATTCGTCTGGAACCAAAAATGCCAAAGCGCGCTAGACGAGATCAAGCAATACCTGCAGAACCCGCCGGTGTTGGTTGCTCCGGTCAAAGGGAAGCCCCTCATTCTTTACACAACTGCCCTCGAAGGTTCCTTAGGCGCATTATGGGCACAAAAGAACAACCAAGGGAAGGAAAGAGCACTCTACTACTTAAGTCGAGTTCTACTGGGGGCAGAAAGCAACTACTCCCCCATTGAAAAACACTGCCTGGCGTTGATCTTCGCGATAACAAAGCTCAGGCACTATGCGTTGGCGCGTGAGGTCCGTCTCATTTCAAAGGTGGACCCTCTTAAATATTTAATATCAAAGGCCATATTGACGGGACGACTCGCTAAGTGGGCCCTACTCTTGATGGAGTTCTCGATAACTTATCAACCTCTCAAGGCAGTCAAAGGCCAGGCTATCGCCGACTTCCTCGCTGAGCATCCGGTACCAGCCGACTCTCCTTTGAATTGCCAACTGCCAGACGAACACGCGTTTGATGCGATCGATGGCGGTAATATCCAATGGGAGCTGTATTTCGATGGAGCATCTTCCGTGAAGAAACGCAAACAAAGTACCCCGATAATCAAATCGGGGGTAGGACTCATCTTTGTAACTCCATAAGGAGGGATAATGCGCTTTACTTTCTCCTTAACAGAATCGAGGACGAACAATGAGGCCGAGTACGAAGCTTTGATAGCAGGCCTCGAAATCGCCATCGACATGGGAATTGAAAACCTCCTCATATACGGAGATTCCCAACTGGTCGTTAGTCAAGTAAACGGCAACTACCAGACATGCAAGCCAGAGCTGGTGAAGTACGGCGAGAAAGTGCAGCAACTGTTGACCCAAATCCTCTCCTACACCTTGGAAAGCATACCGCGTGCCGAAAATAGCAAAGCGGACGCATTAGCCAAGCTAGCTAAAGAACTAGCTGATGAGAACCTCGATAATGTAAGAATCGTGGTACAAAGCCATCGGGTTCTTGCTCCGGCAAAAATATCTCCGGAATCGTCCGAGGAAAGGGAAGCGACCGAGCAGAAGGCCATGCGAATAACCGACCGGGAAAGGGCTGAAGATTGGAGGGAAGTCTTTATAGACTACTTCAAATACCATCGAACGCCCGAAGACGCGTCCTCAAGACATCAGCTTATGAAACGGGCTCTGTCTTTCGCCTTCGTCAATGATACTTTGTACAAGAGGTCGTTTGATTCTTTATGGCTGAGATGCTTAGGACCTGACGAAGCAGAAAGAGTTGTTCAGGAAGTTCATGACGGACTCTGCGGTTCTCACCAACCAGGCCCAAAGATGAAGCTGAAGATCAAACGAATGGGTTATTATTGGCCCACAATGATCCAGGACTGCCTCGAGTATGCGAAGCAATGCCACTCATGCCAAATTCATGGGGACTTCATCCACCAGCATCCAAATCCACTTCATCCAAGGTGGCTAGCTGGCCATTCGAAATGTGGGGAACTGACATAATCGGCCCCATCGAACCAGCATCATCCAGGGGACATCGTTTCATCCTGGCGACGACTGATTACTTCTCTAAATGGGCAGAAGCAGTACCGTTAAGGGAAGTGAAGACATAAAATATTCTCCATTTCTTTAAGACGCACGTCATTTATCGGTTTGGAACTTCGCGACAGATTATTTCTGATAACGGGCCAGCCTACAGAAGTCACAAGATCAGCCGCTATGCGCAACAACATAATATAGACTGGAGGTATTCCTCGGTTTATAATCCGCGAGCTAACGGTCTCGCCGAGGCCTTCAACAAGACCTTGACGAAGATCATGAAGAAAACGGTGTCCCGAAATAAGAAGGACTGGCACGAGAAACTGCGGGAGGCTCTCTGGGCATACCGAACTACGTTCAAAACGGCCACGAACACAACGCCATACGCGTTGGTATTTGGTACAGAAGCAGTACTCCCCCTCGAGATAGAGTTACCCTCTCTACGAGTGGCAATCCACTACGAGCTAACAGATGAAGAAAATGCTTACCTTCGGCTTGAGGAGCTTGATGCCCTTGATGAAACCCGGCTCATAGCGCAACAAAACCTGGAAGCTTACAAAGCAAAGATGACGCGCTCATACGAAAGATTGACCAGGCCGATGACGTTCCGCCAAGGCGAACTCGTGCTAATTGTCAAAAGACCTATGATCCTCAATCGCGCCAAGCGGGGAAAATTCGAGCTAAACTTTGAAGGCCCGTACATCATAGACAAAGTCAACCAGGGTGGAGCGTATCTACTCATGGATATGCACGGTGAAAGGCCTTTCAGGCCAGTGAACGGTCGCTTCCTGAAGAAATACTATGCTTAACGGGTCAAGGTTTAGGTCAATGATAGATGACGACGATTATGTCCGCTCGCTATCTTCCTAAGCCCGAACTCTAGGTAGTAACCAGCATCCTTAATGGCGGACCGAAACGTCCTTAAACTAACGGTGGACCGAAACGTCCTTAAACTAACAATGGACTGAAACGTCCTTAAACTAACATCGGACCGAAACGTCCTTAAACTAACAATGGACCACTGTGTCCTAAAACTAGCCGCTGACCGAGACGTCGATAAACTACGGTGGATTGCAATACCTCAAAGCCAATATATAAAAATAAAAAAAAAAGTAAAAACGGTATGTCCATAAGCAAAAAAGGGCACGGATGAAAACCCGAAAGGGCTCCGTGAGTAAAAACAGCAGGGCTACCGGCGAGTGTTCGTGAAAACCCGAAAGGGCGTGACCTCGTAAAAAAA
This sequence comes from Agapanthus africanus, assembly GCA_030015575.1. Classification (NCBI taxonomy): domain Eukaryota; kingdom Viridiplantae; phylum Streptophyta; class Magnoliopsida; order Asparagales; family Amaryllidaceae; genus Agapanthus; species Agapanthus africanus. Next base: position 23,809,149 of record CM057344.1, read on the forward strand.
AAAAATATATATATATATATATATATATATATATATAAAAAGAATAAAAAGAAAGGTATGTCCGTAAGCAAAAGGGGCACGGATGAAAACCCGAAAGGGCTCCGTGAGTAAAAACAGCAGGGCTACCGGTGAGTGTTTGTGAAAACCCGAAAAGACGCAACCTCGTTAAAAGACACTTACAGGGTCCTCACAACCTTGTAAGGAGAAACCACCCGCATGAGATCCTTACGACTCACAAGGGAGCAACACACTCAGGAGTCATCACGATTCCTAAGGAGAAATTACACTTGCGAGATCCTCACGACTCGTAAGGAGAACTCTCTTATGGGACCCCCACGGCTCATAAGATTTGAAAGCCTTAGGTCACAGAGACCTGAACCTGTGCTTAAGCAACCCCCACAACCTTCGATATTGCCCTACAAGTGGCTCAATACCGACCCTTGTACACAATCCATGGGCGCGAATAAACATTTCCCCAGCAAAGTCACACCCGTGACTAGGGATATGTCCATATGGTGAACAACCCTTATAAGTCCTCTTGACTTATAAGGAAGAAAACCCTCTTGTAGGATCCTTACGACTTACAGAGGAACATACACTTAGGAACCTCACGATTCCTAAGGAGAAAATACACCTGCAAGATCCTCACGACTTGTAGGGAGAAGTACTTTCACGAGACCCTTACGGCTCATGAAGTCAAAAGCCTTAGTCGACAGGACCCTTAACCCTGTTTACTAAGCCACCTTTGTTCAACATCGACAGAGGCAAATGATTATTCGCTCCTGGCGATATCCCAGTTGTAGCGGTGCTGATGCCGAAATCGGTATCTAAATCCGAGGTTGCAGCGAAAAGCCAAGCAAGCCACACATGCATACGAAATAGCCGAAATGATGGGGCAACTTGCGACAAAACTAGCAAGTAAAAATGTATGCATGAAAAATAGCCGAAATGATTGGGCAACTCGCAATAAAAAGCAGCGAGTAAAAATAAAATAAATAGCCGAAATGATTGGGCACCGCAAAAAATAGCCGAAATGATTGGGCAATCGCGACCTTCGCGATATAAAGCTGGAATGATAGAGCATCGCGGAAAAAGAAATAAAATAAAAATGAAATTTATGCCCTACAGGTGATATTACATCAATCCCTGTATACAATCCAGGGGCGCAAACAAAGAAGGAATCGCACTCCTCCTCTCCCAGGTTTCATCGGAAGAAAAAGCCAAATCTCGATGAGTCACAGATAGCCTAAAGACTATCTCGACGTCCGTCTCCTTGCAGCAGACACAATATCAAGCAAAGCGGAACATCGGCAATTCCCAGTTCCATGACTCGACGGCACGCAAATGACCGAGAGTCGAATCCCAACTCCGTGAAATATGGATACAATCAACAAAATTCCTGGTCGCGTGGAACGTGGATAATGTCACTCTTTGACCCTGTGGAAAACGTCCAGAGCGGATCCTGGTCCTCGCAGAGCACGGCAGTGAACCCGTGTGAAGCATCCAGAGCGGAGCCTAGTCCTCGCCGAACACGGCAGTGAACCCGTGTGAAGCATCTAGTGCAAATTCCTGGTCACGTGGAACGCGGATAATGTCACTCTTTGATCCCGTGGAAAACGTCCAGAGCGGATCCTGGTTCTCGCAGAGCACGGCAGTGAACCCGTGTAAAGCATCCAGAGCGGAGCCTAGTCCTCGCCGAACACGGCAGTGAACCCGTGTGAAGCATCTAGTGCAAATTCCTGGTCACGTGGAACGCAGATAATGTCACTCTTTGACCCCGTGGAAAACGTCCAGAGCGGATCCTGGTCCTCGCAGAGCAGGCAGTGAACCCGTGTGAAGCATCCAGAGCGGAGCCTAGTCCTCGCCGAACACGGCAGTGAACCCGTGTGAAGCATCTAGTGCAAAATTCCTGGTCACGTGGAACGCGGATAATGTCACTCTTTGACCTCGTGGAAAACATCCAGAGCGGATCCTGGTCCTCGCAGAGCACGACAGTGAACCCGTGTGAAGCATCCAGAGCGGAGCCTAGTCCTCGTCGAACACGGCAGTGAACCCGTGTGAAGCATCTAGTGCAAAATTCCTGGTCACGTGGAACGCGGATAATGTCACTCTTTGACCCCGTGGAAAACGTCCAGAACGGATCCTGGTCCTCGCAGAGCACGGCAGTGAACCCGTGTGAAGCATCCAGAGCGGAGCCTAGTCCTCGCCGAACACGGCAGTGAACCCGTGTAAAGCATCTAGTGCAAATTCCTGGTCTCGTGGAACGCGGATAATATCACTCTTTGACCCCGCAGAAAACGTCCAGAGCGGAGCCTGGTCATCGCCAAGCACGGCAGTGAACCCGTGTGAAGCATCCAGAGCAAATATCGGACTGTGGAGTCCTTAAAATCCACGGACTATGATGTCCTTAACCTCGACCGTAATGTCTTAAAACTAACGATCAACCAGCCTGATTCTGTACTGATTCTACCTTGGTTTAAGGGTACATCTCTTCGCTCCTTTGATACCTGGCGTTGTAATTCCTCAACGCCTTCAAAGAGGTGACGGGTCCCTGCAACCAAATATCGGACTGTGGAGTCCTTAAATCCACGGACTATGAGGTCCTTAACCTTGACCGTGACGTCTTAAAACTAACGTCGGACTGTGGAGTCCTTAAATCCACGGACTATGAGGTCCTTAATCTTGACCGTGAGGTCCTTAACCTTGACCGTGATGTCTTAAAACTAACATCGGACTGTGGAGTCCTTAAATCCACGGACTATGAGGTCCTTAACCTTGACCGTGATGTCTTAAAACTAACATCGGACTGTGGAGTCCCTAAATCCACGGACTATGAGGTCCTTAACCTTGACCGCGATGTCTTTAAACTACGACACCCTGGAAACCATCCCAAACCAACCCCTGACCCCGCGAAATACGGATAAGGGTGATCTCACTCAGCACTTGTGGGTCCTTACGACCTGCAAGGAAGAAAACCCTCTTGTGAGATCCTTATGACTCCCAAAGGAAAACCCGCTTAAGAATCCTCACGATCCTTAAGAAGAACTTACGCCTACGGGATCCTCTCGACCTGTAGGGAGAAAAACGTTTTATGAGACCCTCACGGCTCATAAGGCTCAAAAGTCTTAGGAGGCAGATCTTAACCCTGAATCCTAAGCCACCGCTGCCCTGCAAAGAGATCAAGATAGACTATCCGCAGAATACATTCAATAAAAAGGGACACTCCATTGAAAAGAAAAATATGTTTTTTATTCATAAACCAAAATGGATACAAGGTACAATTCATGAAAGAACAAAAAGAAAATACTCTCATTCAGGTGTATATACAAAAGGAAGGAAAAGATACAGATTTTTCAAGCCGGTGGGCGATTTAGCAGCTTGGTCAGCTCATCCTGCTTTTGCTGGGCCACGGCCTCATGATTTAAGATCGCCAAAAGACGGGCCTCCGCCTGAGCCTGCTGGCCCTGATATGAAGCGAGCCGGCCTTCAAGCTCTTTCTTGGTGGCCTTATGGGCCTCGACCCTTTCACGAGTGAACGTGGCAGCTTTATCGAGAGCCACTACCTCTTTGATGGACTCTTGAAGCACCCGCCAGAGTTCATATGCTTTATTGGCCTTGGCGGTAAGATTAGCTTGAAGCTCGCTCAGCAAGCCAGCTCCCTCTCCGAGAATTTACGGCCGAGCCCTTTTCTCGCACAACAATATGTTCGCCACGTGTCACCCTATCAGGCCACGTAAGCTCATCTTCGCGACCGCAACCTTGGAAACGAGACATACATGCTCAAGACCATATAAATGGGCTTCCGGTCGACAGCAATAATCGATCTAAAGCGAGAAAATTTCCGACGTTTGTCCTATCGAGCATGTGTTCGCAATTATATGAACATCCGAAAAAGAAATAATATTCGAAGCTTTAATGTGCATGCGACATGATGATAGTGTTGATAATTAAAGAAAGTTCTTATAAGAAGAACACAAAGTTTATTTATGCAACCGAAAACATACATACGAGTACCAAGCCTACATGGAAGTTCAGCATAAAGCATACAGAAAAAAAAGGAGACTAATTTAAATATACTACGCTAGCGGGAAAAGGTCACCAAACACGGGATCAGTAGCACAAGGGTTAACAAAGCAAAGAACAAAATTCTCCATCTCTCTCTCTGCTTTCTCCAGCACATCAAAGCGACGGTTCTCGCGAGGAGTCGCTCCCCATCGATCGGCGCCATGTTCGTCCGTGAAAGCAGACATAATAGCTCGTCGGGCCTTTATTTGGCTCAGCAGGTGAATTAAGCAATCCTTCAAAGCCTGAGTAATCAGGCACGCTTCGTGAAAGCCCTCGAGCTTTTCTTCAGCCGCGTCAAGCTTCGCCAGGGTCATCTCCGCCGGGTGAGGAGGGATGTCGGCAAGCACGGCCGCGAGAATCATCCGGAGCCAGAGGGACCCCATCGGGAGGGGTACCCCCTACGGATCGAGAGTTCATACATCGCCGAGTCGCATTCGTCATCGGTAAGGAGTGGATCCACCAATCGGGCGGCAAAGCGGGAGATCATCTCCTCGATAGGAACTTCCCATGGCTGTCGACAAGCATGAGAGCGATTGCAGGCCATGGCGTTCGGTTGTTTCTCAAGACAAATCACACCAAAATGAAAATAAATCTCTCTGTGAAGAGAAAAGAAGGCTATGGCCTCAGATATAAAGAGGTGCATTAAGTGTTGAGCGCGGAAAATTTTGCATGTTAAAGCTATTTCCAAGGCCTAAAAAAGGAAAGGCATCGGAAATCAAGGAGATGGAACCATTTCCAAGGCTACTTTGCTGCATCTGATATTGTGCACTAAAAATATGGCATTGGAGAGTTTTTTGAACCGTCTCATCAAAAGGACCCCACGTGTGGAGCACGTGAACCCCAAACTTGACGTGCACTAAAAAATGGAATAGCACCCTGCATATTAGAAGCACCAACAACAACAATAGCAAAATGATAAAATCCCACAGAAAGGCATGCAAACATACAAAGACATAATAGAACTTATCATTCATACTTTAAGAAGTTCATACAAAATAAAGAGAACACGTTTACAATGGTAAGACCTCAGACGCAGGGCATGGATTGAGAAACTCAAACTTGAGTTTGTTCAAGATCTTCCAGGCGCTTCGAACCATCCTGGTATGCTTCCTCTCACGGTCGCAAGCGTCGGGGTCCTCACGAATGTCTTCCACCCTCTGATAGGCGGCAAGTATGGCTGACTGCTGAAAGGCCTGGTGCAAGAGATCAATGAGGTGATCTCGCCTCCTCTTTGAGATCAAGCTCATCAGGTACACCGAATGTACCTTATCCTCAGCAGTGTCCAAGGCCCCGAGCGGTACGCCGGTGCAAAAGAGAGGGAGTGCCTCCCAGATCGCCAGCACGATCAGTCTCAGAAGAGAAGAGCGACGGGGGAGTAGCCGATGGTTGTATTCGTCGAAGCGGCTCATAATCTCGGCGCATTGAGCGTTGGTGAACTCCTGGTTCTGACTGCGCCCCAATGCATAAATGTTCCCGTAGGAAATGATTTCGTCAAGATCATACAAATGGGCATCCATGATACCTGAAATAACAATCAAAAAAAAAATTTCATTACGAACTTCTTCCTCTCGGTTGAGAAGGACAACCTCGGGCAAAGAGACCCTAAGAAGCTTCCATGTGAAGAAACCAAGTTCTTCATAGGAATTAAATTCCTTATTAAGAAAAGGGGAATTAAATTCCCAGAAACATTTTTTGGGATGGAATTAAACTCCATAGATTTTAACCGCCACCATCATCTCCCTAAAGATTATATGAACCCTAAAAAGATCTACTGTTGAAGGTTAAATGGTTTCATACTTTGGTTGAAAAACTTGAAGAAAAAATGGGTTCATATTCAAAAAGGGTAAAAACCCTTGTTTTGGATTTAAAATCCAGAGGAATGTGAGAGTTCATCGTTCATTCAAGAGTATTACCTGAAGAAAAGAGTCTTTTTGAACAGAGTTAAACTCTGAAAATGTTTCAAGGCAGAGAACTAAGCTCTGGAAGAAGAGAATTAAATTCTCAGAAAAAGTTTGTAAGGAGGAAGATAAGCAAAAGTGGAGGCGCTTCTGAAATGACCCCTATATTTATAGGATATGATGGAGACGCTTCACCTCCCCAAATCCCTAGAGGAATCCAACGGTCACAAAAAGTGACAGCGTTGCACTCACGTGCAGACACGTGAGAACAACGTTGTGGGGGCATTTGTTTCCTGATTTAAAATCAGGAAAGCTTACGGAGGAGGCATCACGTGCTAGCACGTGACCAGCAGTCACGTGTTGGCACGTGACATTTAAAAGCAGCGGCAAAGGCAGAGTCAGCTCCTTGATTAAATCAAAGAAAAGGCTCCAGAAAGGGTCACGTGCTCACACGTGACCAGGGGTCACGTGTTGGCACGTGACGGTTGAACAGCTGCCAGAAAACAGAGCGCAGAAAGGAGAAGAAAGCTCGTTCCAGGGGGTCACGTGCCTACACGTGACCAGGTGTCACGTGCCTACACGTGACCAGGTGTCACGTGCCTACACGTGACCAAGGGTCACGTGGTCACACGTGACCGGCTTTCAAAGCCTCTCTATTTAACAGAATTAAATTCTGAAAGGCATTCAAATCTTTCCAAAGGAAAATGATTATTTGGAACCGATTGGATTAAAAATCTAAAGGTGATTAAATATCACCTATTCATGGAAAAATCTTGAACTTGGAAAGATTTCCCCTTAAAATCCAACCGAAATAACAAAGGAATATCTTTGGATTTAAAATCCAATGGTGAATAAAATTCACCTAATAATCCAAAGGCCCAGATGAATGATGAATGTAAATCAAATCTCTCAATAAACAAATCAAATCTCTCAATGAAAGATTCACTGAAACTAATTGATTCTGCTCCTTCTCCTATAAATAGGAGCCAAGAGATATACAAAAAAAAAGGAGGAGAGCAAAAAAAAGCCTTGAGACTTTGGAAGAATTTGATCTGCTGCAGAAGAAAACCTTAGGTAAGAAAGGAGAGGTTTCAAAGGAGAATTCAATTCTCAAAAGAGTTTAACTCTTATATTAAAAAAGAAGAACTTAGTTCTCTCTTTAGTGGAGGATCTGCAAAGTGCACATCTCCCCATGAATTGAGAATTTAATTCTCATTGGGTTGAGATCCTGCCATGCAGATCCAAAGTATAGGGAGGGAATGGAAGTTTGAGAATTTAATTCTCACAGAACTATAGGAATTTAATTCCTTTGAAATAAAATTAGGGTTTAACCCTATGTTATAGGAATTTAATTCCTTCAAAATGAACAGAACCAGGGTTTAACCCTAGTTAAGAACTTAAATCTGTCAAAATAACAGGAATTTAAGTCCCTTAAGAAAGAAGAAATTAGGGTTTCACCCTATGACAGAACCTAATTCCTCACATATATGGGAATTCAATTCTTACAGAAGACAAGTTAGAGTTCAACTCTATCTAAGAGTATAATTCTTCAGAAGGAAGTGGGGATTTAATGAAGAATTTAACTCTTAAGCAAACATGCAGAGAAGCAAGGTCACGTGCTACCACGTGACCCCTGAAAAGCTCCCCAAGGGAGGGCGCCCTCACGTGCTACCACGTGACCCCTCTTGCCTTAGGGTTTAACACTAAATTGGAATCTCTGAGTCCAGTGTCTAACACTGAATTTCTTAGTGTTTAACACTAAATTAAATCTCTGTTAACAGAGTTTAACATTAACTGTCTTAGTGTTCAACACTAAATTAAAATCTCTGTCATCAGTGTTCAACACTGATTATCTTAGTGTTTAACACTAATTTGAGATCCATGTTGCCAGTGTTTAACACTGATTTGTTTTAGTGTTTAACACTAATTTGAAAGCCCTGTTGCTGGTGTTCAACACCAACTATCTTTTAGTGTTAAACACTAACTTCTCAATCTCATTCCCAGTATTCATCACTGATTGGTCTTTAGTGATTAACACTAGCTTCAGCCCAATTGGCTAAGTTATAGAGGCAAAGCCTCTCCTTCAATAGGCCAACAAAAAGCCAATATTCCAAATATGATTGGATTTAGCCCAAACTGGCCATAAGTCCTCAATTCAAACTTAACTGGGCTGATGGGCTCATAACACAATTTATTGGTCTTGCTTCCAAATTAGGCCAAAGACTATTTGATCTACCTCGGTTTAAGGGTACATTTCTTCACTCCTTTGATACTTGGCGTTGTAATTCCTCAACGTCTTCAAAGAGGTGACGGGTCCCGATAACCACATACTGATACGGACTGTGGAGTCCTTAAATCCACGGACTATGAGGTCCTTAACCTTGACCGTGATGTCTTAAAACTAACAACGGACTGTGGGGTCCTTAAATCCACGGACTATGAGGTCCTTAACCTTGACCGTGATGTCTTACAACTAACAACGGACTGTGGAGTTCTTAAATCCACGGACTATGAGGTCCTTAACCTTGACCGTGATATCTTAAAACTAACAACGGACTGTGGAGTCCTTAAATCCATGGACTATGAGGTCCTTAACCTTGACCGCGATGTCTTAAAACTAACATCGGACTGTGGAGTCCTTAAATCCACGGACTATGAGGTCCTTAACCTTCACCGCAACGTCTTAAAACTAACATTGGACCGCAATGTCCTTAAACTACCTATGGACCGCAATGTCCTTAAACTACCTATCGATCGCAATGTCACTAAACTAAACAACAGGGCTTCCCTAATCGCTCTCTTGTCGAATTTAAACGATCCCGTTAAGTTGATCTTAGTCTAAAAAAATCGGACTAACGTATCCTTAACAAACGTTTAAGTCGATCTTAGTCTCAAATGGGACTAACGTATCCTTAAACACGACCTCCCCAAACCCAAATCTAAGAAAGATACGGATTTGGACAAGTCCACGCCCTACGGGCGACAACATAACTCAGTCTCCGTATACAATCCACGGGCAACCAAACACAAAACAAACACCCACGACACGAAGTGACCATCTGGAGAAGGAGAAAGTTGCTACCGCCGTGCGGTAGCGTAATTAACTGTAGGGGCTTGCGCCTGCAGGGAAGAGCGTCCCCACAATCAAAAAACCCTCAAGCGAGGGGGAATCTGACGAAGTCTGCTACATCGGACGCATCCGTTTAAACCTTTGATATAGGACGCCATAAATCAACTTGGCACCTTCGGAGAGGTAGACGGATAGCACCAATTAGCATCTGCCCCGAATCTCAGGCCAGACGCCATGTCCTGCGCCGCCATTCGGAAGGGAACATGAGTCTTGCATTGCCATCTTCAATGTATCATCAACCATGACACATGTATGCATGCATGTGTACATTGATATCAATATCTACATACATACATGCATGCATACACATAAAAGAAAAGGGTTTAATAATAAATGAGCTAACGGTCATTAATATTACATCAACACTTGATTTAATAATCCGGTCATATCACATACGAACCGACCAATAGTAAATGTTAGATTAAAATGCGGTATCATATACTCGCATTTAATCGAGCTCCCGCGCATATCCCCATATGCACCCCACATCGTTTCGCCCGAGCTAGGTAACCCCTTTGTGGGACTCTAAGACTCGTCAATACGCTAGCAGTAGGCAGTGATCATATCACATATCCACAAACCGTCAGCGGCACCAGTTGTATGTAATGGCTCCCAGGTATTGAGCGATCAGAAGAAAAGCAAGCGAACCTGTCAAAACTCTCGTCGATCCAACTGGAAACACTTACCGTACAGTCCGGTCTCTTCGTCGGATATGCTGCATATCGAGTCTAGGGATGGTAACGTCGACCCCAATAACTCAATAAGTCATGCCGATATATGGCCTATAACAGATCGAGAAACTATTGATAGCAATTATCAGTAAATCTCATCAGCCCTGACCAGGGACTTTATGTTATAGCCAATCGAACATTGCGCAACATCAACCCCCAATACCGAGAGAGACGAAACCCCTCCTATCGCTCATTGCCTCCATGTGCCTCAGGACTGTACCCAAAATCCACATGTTTTCACGACTCAGTAGAGCCGTGGTAGGGTGGAGATCAAAGTACAGTGGGAGCACACACAAGACTCTATGACGATCTCGGGTCTACAGACTAACCTGTACTAGTGTCACTTGAGAACTGCTATCCGACGATAGATATAATACTATATAGGAGTTCTCGGCAAGTCCGTTCAGTGTACACAGTCTCCACTGAGCACCCGTATACAATCTTTGGTATCAACCACACCAATGAATATGGGATCATCCATTGCCCATCATATGGGTCAAGAAAGGTATACGCTAGTCTATTCTGGAATATCGATGTCCCGTCTCGATACACCCACGACTGGGAACATTTTGAGGATATGTTTATAAACTACACATGTTCCACTAGTATGATCTGCATCATAATCACAGTAGTCAAGCATATATTCTAAGGGCTTTATCAACATTTACCAAATAAGTAATATGCATGATCAAGTGAACATGTCAAGATAAAGAATAACCAGATAGCATACTATCATGTCGAGTAAGAATGTCCTCTGAATATATATATACACATACCGATACATCCACTATCAAATAATGGCCTCAAGGGAAAACATATATCCAACAGCAGAAAACGCCGATGGCCGCAATAATAAACCTTCCTGCTAAAATTCAACCATTTCGATGTTGTATATTGATGGCAATAAGGGCATACTTTGTAACCATGTACGGACCAACCTGACATACGCAGGAAAGTTATTAATTTTCCATATTAAAGCCGCACGCAGTGTAAAGCTTGTATCTGTGTTTGCATCGTAAGTCTCTACACCATCAATGAATAAAGATTTTAACTCATCGATCAGAGGTCGGAGATAGACGTCAATATTGTTTCCCGGTGAGTTTGGTCCATCAATAAAAAGAGACATCATAAAGTAGGATTGATCCATAACCACCCAAGGCGACAGATTATAAACTATCATTATAACGGGCTATGTGCTGTGGTTTCCAGCCATATAGTTGAATGGGCAGAAACCATCACTAGCGAATCCGAGCCTGATATTGCGAGAATCACTACTGAATATTTCATGCCTCCTATCGAAATCCTTCCATGCCGGTGAATCTCTTTGTAACAACTCCATTTTTAATGTACAAAGAATTGATTTAAATTCAATGTATACTTGGAGTATTTATTGCAGCTGATATCTCTTTAAGTATTTATTTCACTCCATAATTACAAGAAGGAGCTTGTAGCTCATTGGTAATACCTTGTACTACTGAACCAAGCCACCAGAGTTCAAATCCCATACCCCACATTATTTTTATATTATTTTGTTTTAAATTTTTTTGGAAAGTCAACAGTAAAACGGCCATAACTCCCAAAATATGTACTGGACAACAAAAAGTAAATATACCACATTGTACCCCCGAAAAATTCTCGGCCATTGGAGCCTTGACTCGGCCCGACTCGGCACCGCCGGCCGGCGACTCGGCCGAGACGGTCCGGCGCCGCCGGCCGGACTTGGCCGGACGGCCGAGTCACCAACAGAGAAAAGTTGGGTCTTGACCTGGTCCACCCTCCTATATACTCTAAATGCTTGGATCGGTTATCATTTGGCCAATAAATCCCTTTTAATCCTAGATTTAATGAGTTTTAATGAATTTTTATATATTTTTATATTTTCTTTAATTAAAACCCTAACCCTAGCCCAACCCTATATAAACACCCCTACCCTTTACCGTCTCACCCTACATTCCTAAGTTCACTCTCTAAAAATTTTAAGAGAACTCGGTACGTTAGAAAACGAGCGAAAGGCGAAGCGCTGCCGAAATCGACGGCGAATCCCGGCGATCGTACTAGGACTCTTCACGACGTTTCGACGCACCGACAAACCCACTACCTTCCTAACACTCTCTAGCTTGTCCAAACCCGTAAGTCCCTCTTTTCTACCTTTCTATTCTTTCATAAAATACGACTTTTTAAAACCCGACGGAAATCGGAACAAACCGATTTCTGATTCGGTTTTTCTATCAAAACTCATTTGTCACTAATTCCATAATGCTTAAACATATTCATGTTGACTACTAATCACTTAAAAATCAATTTGGATAAAGTTTCTCACATGAAATGATAACTTTTGCAAATACCGTATTTTCGCACTTAAATACCACCATGTTTAGTTTATCTCATTTAACCCTTTAACATTGCTATACCTTAAAATAGATCACGAGGTAATGACTTACCTCCATATACACGCAAATACAACCCTAATTGATATCATCAAAACTTAGAATACGATATTACAAGACTTTACATTAAAATACCATTTTCTTTATAAACCTTTTCTGAAAGTTCTAAGTTGTATACAATTTTAAAACAAAATCTTTTAATAGGAAAATACGATATGTCATGTGTTCCCCTCCGAACGGCGGCCTGGACGTTAGGTCTGTGCCTGAGGTTCGGGGCAGATGCTATTTGGTTTTATCCGTCTATCTCTCCGAAGATGCCAAGTTGGCTTATGGCACCGTGTATCGGAGGTTTAGGCGGATGCGGCCGATGTAGCAGACTTCGTCAGATTCCTCCTCAGGGTGAGGGGTTTTTGATTATGGGGACGCTCTTCCCTGCAGGCGCAAGCCCCTGCAGTTAATTACGATATCGCGTTGCGATAACAACTTTCTCCTTCTCCAGAATTTCACTTCGTGTCGTGTATATTTGTTTTGTTTGTGGTTGCCCGTGGATTGTATATGGAGACTTAGTAATGCCGTCGCCCGTAGGACGTGGATTAGTCCAAATCCGTATTTACTTAGATTTGGGTTTGGTGTTTTTTGGTTTAAGGATACATTAGTCGCGTTGCGGCTAAGATCAACTTAAACGTTCGTCAAGGATACGTTAGTCCTGTTTTGGACTAAGATCGACTTGACGTAGTGATTGATTTAATTGTCTGGCCGTCGGGACTCGTCACCTCCCTGACGTCGTTGAGGGATTACAACGACAAGCGTCAGAGGAGTTCAGAGATGTACCCTTGAACCAAAATTGATTTGGAGTTTTATTGTTTATTTAAATATCTAAGGACACATTAACCACATTTGGGGCTAAGATCAACTTAGACTGGACCGTTTAGATCCGGCAAAAGAGCGTTCGGGCTCGATTGCGCCAGTTTAAGGACGTGGTGGTCCAATATTAGTTTAGGGACGTTTCGGTCCGTCGCCAGTTTAAGGACGTAGTGGTCCATCATTAGTTTAAGGACGTTTCGGTCCATCGCCAGTTTAAGGACGTAGTGGTCCATCGCCAGTTTAAGGACGTAGTGGTCCGATATTAGTTTAGGGACGTTTCGGTCCAATATTAGTTTAAGGACGTTTCGGTCCGATATTAGATGAGTGGTCGTTGGGACCCGTCACCTCTTTGACGTCGTTGAGAAATTACAACGACAGATGTCAAAGGAGTTCGGAGATGTACCCTCGAACCGGTCGTGAATTGGTTTAGAAGAGCCATTTTGCTCAATCAATTTAATTTTAAGGACTTACAGCCAGGATTGGGTTAAGTCCAATTTTCATTTTAGGCTTTACCTGACTGAAAGAATCAATCCAAATAGGTCTCTGCCTCTTTATTATTCTTGCAGTTTGATTTGGGCCAGGCCCTCAAGAACTTCCCAAACAGGGCTCTGCCCTTTTATGATTTGTGATTTGATTTGGGCCAGGCTCTCAAGAAGTTTCCAAACAGGGCTCTGCCCTTTTATTATTTTTTTTGTGATTTGATGTGGGCCAGGCCCTCAAGAATTTTCCAAACAGGGCTCTGCCCTTTTATTATTTTTGTGACTTGATTTGGGCCAGGCCCTTTTAAATAATGAGTTGCAGGAACTCAAGAATCTTCAGATTGAAGAACAAAAGTGCATAGCACTTTTGATCTAAATTTGGATCAAAAGAGAACAAGTTTTTCTTCTTGTTTTCTTTTCACAGAACCAAGGGTTCATATCAAGTGCAAGGCACTATTTATCTTTTTTTTTTTATTATTCCCTTTTTTAATCTTCTGTTCTTCAGAAATTTCACTTTTACCTTTTTTTTTGTGTTCTTGATTAGTCTTCAAGAGTTCTCTTTTTTTTTTTAGAAGTTGATTCTTCTTCTTGATTGATCCTCCTTGATCATTTGAATGAGGTCTGGGCTCTTATTTATAGTGCTCACAAATTTGTTAAATTTGTTACCAAGATCTTTCCTGAATAATTTTGGGAATTTTCCCACCATTGGATCTCTGATCCAAGGGTCCCTGTTTTACAGAAGAACAGAAAAGATTCACTTAAATTTTCATTCTGTTGCTGTGCAACTCACCAGCGCGTGACACGTGTCGCGCATCCGTGCGCTTGCGCAGTTGCGATTGCGCAACTGCGCAGACACGTGTCGCGCATCCGTGCGCTTGCGCAACTGCGCAGACACGTGTCGCGTATCCGCGCTTTTGCGCAGTTGCGATTGCGCAACTGCGCAGACACGTGTCGCGCATCCGTGCGCTTGCGCAGTTGCGATTGCGCAACTGCGCAGACACGTGTCGCGCTGCCATGCGTTTGCGCAGTTAAGTCTTAATTATGTTTTCTGAAGAGCCTTACTCTGATGGGACGCACTGTCTCGGGCGTTACGCTGCCGAATCAGCTTCTGCCATGTGGCAAATTGCGCGCTGCGCACGGGAACCGAAGCGTTGCTTCGAATTTTGAATTTTCAAAATTAAGTAGAGCCTTGCTCTGATTGGGGGAAACAGATGCCCCCCCACCGTTGCGCTCACGTGGCGCGCGCGTGAGTGCAGCGGTGGCAAGATCCTGACCGTCGGATCTAGGGGTCAAGTGAACAGGCGCAGGCGCCTATAAATAGGACCCTTGGTCCTTGGTAATTTTTTACCATTCTCAAAAAATTGAATTTCAGAGCCTTGCTCTTACTTGAGAACTTCCAGAGCCTTGCTCTTGTGATTTCCTTAAGAACTTCCAAGTTCTAACTTCAGAACCATTATAGGTAAAATTAAATTAATTTAATTTAAATTAAACTTAATTAACAGAGCCTTGCTCTTATAGATCTTTGATCTAAAGGAAACCCCTTTGGGGTTTCTTCAACAGAGCCTTGCTCTTATAGATCTTTGATCTAAAGGAAACCCCTTTGGGGTTTTTATTCACAGAGCCTTGCTCTCAAAAATTTGCAGAGACTCTGTTCTTAGGTTTTAACCTATGAACAGAGCCCTGCTTCATAAATCAACTAGAAAACTTTTTTTTAAAAGTTTCCATGGATCTTTAAGATCCCAAAATTTTAATTCTTAGGAGTTATAAATTTTTATTACTACTGCAGAGCTAGGCTCTTTTTTAAGAAGTTTTATTCCTTTGAAACAGGAGTTTGACAAATGTCACTCTGTGGCAGAGCTTTGCTCTGAAAAGAGGAGATCTTCTCCTTGTCTCTAGGGGTCCCCCCCCAATGAGGATATTCTCTTGGGGGTCTTTTTTATTGACTGATAGTCCCATCCAATGGTGGGATTGTCTCATCAAATGATGCGCCGTCATCTTGATTTTGTGGGTCCCCCTTTGGTCCCCTACCCGCTGCATCACAGTGTGGAGCAAGATTTTTATTTATTATTATTTTTTTTATCATTATTTTTTTTAAGGTTTAAGCGTCAGGCCACTAATGATATATATATATTTTATGCAGGAAAGATGTCTGACGACTTGTCTTTTCCCTTCGTTCGCTCAGAAGGAGGGTTCCCACATGCACCAGTGGACCGGGTAGTGTTCGCCTTGATTAAAGATCACGATCCTGAGTGCAAGAGACTTCACCTATGGGGAAGGTGGTACAGCCAGATTATCCAAGGCCGCCGCAGTTTTAGTTCCGCCTCGCCTTCCGAACCCATAGTTACGATCCCCTATGCGGACAAACCCCCGGTGGAGTATGCCGTGGAGGTTAAAAATTGGAATTCAGACGACCTTCTCCAGCCTGCAATCGGCGCTATTCCGGTACAGCCGCCGCCGGCCATAGATATCTTGGGAAGGCGAATCTGTCAGGGTGAAGCACGCCCTTGGGGACGGGCTTACAATATTGGATTGAATCCGCGACCGCTTGCTGGATACCTGCCATGGGCCCGGTACATTTTAGCGGCGAAAAGAGCTCACCTGACGAAGATTGGTTTATACTCCGCCGTCTACGTCTCGTTTTTCGAGTATCCTACTCCTCCAACGTGGTGGACAAAGGCCTTCATTGAACAATGGAATATCCCCACACATACTTTCCTGGCAGCGGATAGGGAAGTTTCCATTTCTCTAGAGGAATTCGTTGAGCTTTCAGGTTTACCGGCGAGGGGGGAGCACTACGAAGAGCTGCTTCCTCCTGACGAGTACGTCTTTGCCACCAAGCAGGTGGTATTCGACTTAACTCCGGAAAATGCTATTCAGCATCAGCATCCGGGCCTGGTGAAGGTATTAGAGATTTACGAGGAGCTTCATTTGGAATTGGGCGACCGAGGAGTTAGTTTCGCGGACTTCATTGCTCGTTTTATTCGCCCGGAATTTTTATCAGAGCAGGGTGAGAAGTTCGCCTAACTTGCCGACCCTTTTGGTTTCGGCCTGGACCGCCGACCTTCATCGGAGATTGATCAGCAAAGTTTTTACCTTCCCGGCACCGCTAGCGTCCCTTTCTCAGAGATCGCCGTTCCTGGCATGGATGAGGAGACCTTCTTCATAGGGTTCTTGGGTTTGTGGCTGTGCAGCTTCGCGCTTCCCATGCACCCACGCCTCATGCGGTCTTCTGTCTTTTACCCGGCGCATCGAATGGTGGCCGGTCTGCAGTTATCAGTGGGGATCGCCGGGTTGGCTTACCTCTACAATGGACTTAGCGTAGCGGCGGACGCTAATGAGCCTGGGGTATAGCCTTCTAACTTCCCGATGCACTACTTCACTTCTTGGATGGAGCTGCATGTTCGAGGAGTGTTTGGTGCCCACAAAACTCCTCCATTCTTTGAGAAATTCAAACTTCCAAGAGTCATGCGATTGGTCGGGGCTTCCATCGTGTTTGCACCTCCGCGGGAGTCTAGGGGACTGCTTCTGCGTTCGCATCTAGTCGGGGCGAAGACCTCTTTTGTGGATAAGGTCATCACCATGGGTTCCGAGACCACTAAGTCGGTGGTGCCGCTGCGTGATGACTTTAAGGGCGGTGTCTCCGTGTTGAAGGCTCGGGAAATCCTCCACCTTTATTCCATTCGGCCGGGCTACTTGGTATTTAGGCAGAATGAAACGGCCCTCTTCATGAGGTATAACCCGCATCGATTTGCCCGGCAATCGAGTTATAACCAAGGAGTCCCGTTGGAAGCCTTCTTGGGAACACCTGCAGTCGGTCCAGAGGGAGTACGGAATGCGATGCATCACTTCATCCGGCTCAATACAGGCTCCTACTTTTTTATCAGTGAGCCCAGCTGTACCCCTAAGATACTCAATTCGTATGTGGCCTGGTACGCGCACGCGATGGGCCCAATCATCTTGATGGAGAAACGCCTATTGGTCGATCGTAGGGCTGCGCCTCCCGGCGGCGATCGCAAGGCTCCATTGCAGCCCAGAGTTCAGGTTATCCCTCCGACGAAAGAGGCCGGAGCTGATCGACCACGTGTGTTGGCCCCTCTGCGTGGACTGCCACTGCCTACTACGGTGGATGCCCCAACGGCGCCCCGTGCTCCGACAAAGACGGTTAAAGCGGCATCGCCGGAGTCGGGTGCAGGAGCGGACATCGGGACTCGCCGCCCGAAAGTGACTGCCAAAACTGGCAAGCGCAAAGCTGCTCCGAGTGGATCCAAGGCTGGTGGACAGAAGAAGAAGAAGTCCACCTTATCCCTCGACGCGATCCTTAACTTAGAACCCGTGGCTCATCCTGCCGAGACTATATGCGAGTACGGCAGCAATGAGGGTTTCGTGGTGGACCCTGAGGACACCAATCTAGCCGCCGCCATTGCAGCTTCGGAGCGATCGGCGAGGCTCGAAGCAATGTTAAGCAGACTCGCTGAGTCAGGTAATCATCAGCCTCCTTATTTGTCATTTTATCCCACTTTTTATTATTATCTTTAGCTAATATTTGCCTCATTTTCAACAGGTGTTTCTACTGAAGAGGCCATTGCTGCTTCTCTGAAGACCTTCCAGGAGGAGGAGAAGAAGCGTGCCCTAGCAAGCGTCGATATGTTTTACCCTGTTCTCTTTTATAAGGAAAGTTTGTTGTCTTTTTATGATAGTCAACCTGATCTTCTTTTGTTTCTTTGCAGGGGTTGTATTAATCGACGCGAGGGTCCTTCCCAAGCCCGTCGTCGAAGTCCCGGCTTCGCTGCAGTTGCCACAAGAGCCTCAGCTTGATAGAGCGACGAGGAACGCCTTGAAGAATCTAGAGGCATCCCTGTATACGGGTGAAGAAGCCTCCCTTAAGGAAGCTCTGGTGGCATCTGTCTCGTCGGCTCGAGAGGAGCGGAAGCGGTCAAGACGCGAAGCTAAGGCGCGCAGAGCTGCTCTGGCCGCAGGAGCGGGCCCTAGCACTATTCCTCGTGCCGACACTCCTTCTGAAGAGGCCCCTGCCGCCCTGTCTACTGCTCATAGGCAGGTGGCGCGCACGGTCCGGGATGCAAACGATAAATCCTCTTCAGGTAACTTTTCTTTCAGAACTCTGTTGTAAGAATTATCAAATCGTTGACTCATACGCACTCCTTTTCGCAGGGCCAAGTCCGACTGAGGGGGAGGCGGAGACGACCGTTGAACCCAGGGGAGCGGAGGAAGCGGTACTTGCTGGACCCAAACCGACAGTGGACAACTTTGTCGGGGTCATAGGGCCTGGAGCCGAGATTGAGGAATCTACCGCGGAGAGGGTCATTGATGCCGCACCCGAAGTGGCGGCAGATGAGATGATTGTCTCAACCGAGCCGAAGGCGGTAGAGGGCGAGGTACTTGAGGCTGGGGACCTCTTGGTGCCGATGGACGGGGTAGCTGTAATCGCTGATTCTGAGGGAGCAACAGGTGAGGCGGCCATGATTCCTGAAGACGAGCTAGGCGCTCCTTCTCAGGAATCTGGCAATGTTCCTATCTTGGCCCTCCCTGTCTATGGTCCCCCGCCGCCTGTAGAGCTTGAGAGCATAACAACAGTTCCCCTTGAGTCGGGTGATGAAGCTACAGGCGGTGGTCTTCCGTCAGTGGAGGAAGGGACTGCCTCAGTTTCCGCTGGCAGCTCGTCAGGTAAAAAATTTTTTAGTCACCAGCGTTTCCCCTTTTTTTTGTATATATCTTGCGATCTCTTCTAACAAGCTTGTTCTTGCAGGTGCGGCCAGTACTGATGCTCCATTGCTCGAGGGGGCACCGTCAACTACTGCTTTGGCAGTAGTCACCTCCCCGCCTTCCCTTGTACCATCACGGATGTTGGAAGGTATGTATTCACGACTCATGCATTAATCTTTCAAAAATACGGCTTTTGTACTAACATTACACCATTGTGCCTTTGCAGGAGTGCTTTTTGATCACTTATATCAAGTGTTGCTCCCGCACTTCTCTTTCCCATCCGAACTCGCTTCTCCCTCTAGTGGCGCCGGTGAGTATACTTTCACCATAATATCTTTATTTACCCCCTTTTTCTAGCAATGGGATAATTTCTGACTTTTCCTTTTCTTTGTTGCAGTGCCACAAATCGAAGGAGGGGATGCAAGACCTGCCGCGCTACCGGCCCTTCCGGCTTTGCCGTCCGCTGTACCTGGTATAGTAAATTTCCTTTTGGTAACCCTTCAACATCTTTTGAACCATCGTTTAACTCTGTTTTGTTTTGCAGCTATTGTTCCGGCTCCGGTCCCCTTCGAGGCTCGCGTTCTTTCACCGGCAGGCCCCTTTTTGAGACGTCCGTCTTCAAAGGGTGCTGTGATGAGTCTAGGCATGCTGAGCAGGTATATCGAAGAGCTCAGCATGGACGCTCTCCCTTCTGCTGTCGATTTCGCTGTGGATGTTAACCCAATGTTAGCGGCGCTCGTAACTTTTCACAACGAAGGCGTCGTTGAATCTTGGGTTAATCACTGCAGGGAGATCGAGGCCTGTTTGTACCGGCTGGAGTTGACGCGCCCTTCTCCCGAAGTTTTAGCTCTGAGCACCCAACGCACAACTTGGCTCGAGCAAAGTACTTCGCACTCCCGCCACTTGGAGCAAGAAGCAGCTCAAAGACTAAGGGAATGCCAAAAGACCTCAAACGAAATGGCCCATCTGCGCGCTGAGGTTGAGGCAAATGCTGCCCAAGTGAAGACTATCTTTGAGGGTCTCTTGGAGCGCATCTCCCATGGGCTAAACTTAAAGCGGAAGCTTGACGTGGCTGAGCGCAATATCCCAAGTCGGGAGGCTGCTTATCAAGCCGTGAGGGAGCAGCTTGCATTGTTCTTGCGGCAACGAGCCCAAGTGGAGGCAGAGTTGACGGTGGTGGCCGAGCAGGAGAAGGCGTGGAAGGAGATATGCGAGCGATTGCTAGATTTGTGCAAGACGCTCCCTTCCGAGTAGCTGCCCTTGTATCAATATACTTGTAATTTTCTTTTTTTTTTGAATAAGATGTATGCATTCTTTATTCTTTTATAGGATTCGCCATGTACTTGATTGAATTGATAAATAAAGATACACATTTTTTTTTTGCAATGTCTTGTATCATTTCTTCGTTTTCTTCCTTCTCTTATTATCAGCATGCTGTTTTGATAAACATGATTGACAGGTAACAGAGTAAGCATTTTGGTTTCTTCAAGATATAACGATGGCTTAGGCCGCAGGTTCGGATCTGCTGCCTAAGACTTTTCAACTCTATGAGCCGTGAGGGTCTCATAGAGATTTTTCTCCCTACGGATCGAGAGGATCTCGTAAGTGGATTTTCTCCTTAGGAATCGTGAGGATTCCCAAGTGTAGTTTTCTCTCATAGGTCGAAAGGATCTTATGAGAGAATTTCTCCCTCTTACGAGTCGAGAGGGCTCGTGAGCGGTTGTTTCCCTCTTTGTCGAGAATCGACTTCAGAGAGTGAGACCCGTGAATAGTATGCAAGAGACCATTTAGGATTGACTTGCAGGATCCCATTGCCCTTCTTACGAATCGAGAGGGCTCGTAAGCGGTTGTTTCCCTCTTTGTCGAGAATCGACTTCAGAGAGTGAGACCCGTGAATAGTATGCAAGAGACCATTTAGGATTGACTTGCAGGATCCCATTGCCCTTCTTACGAGTCGAGAGGGCTCGTAAGCGGTTGTTTCCCTCTTTGTCGAGAATCGACTTCAGAGAGTGAGACCCGTGAATAGTATGCAAGAGACCATTTAGGATTGACTTGCAGGATCCCATTGGCCTTCTTACGAGTCGAGAGGGCTCGTAAGCGGTTGTTTCCCTCTTTGTCGAGAATCGACTTCAGAGAGTGAGACCCGTGAATAGTATGCAAGAGACCATTTAGGATTGACTTGCAGGGTCCCATTGTTCAGGAAGCAAGTTTTTGAATCCTTACTGCCCGAGATGTGAGTCAGAGAAGCTCTCATCACGGAGTGTTTGTATCCGCGAGTTGAGAAGTTTTGCGAGGGATTATTTGTTTCCCAAGCGCCAAGGATTATTTGTGTCCCTGGGGTTTGAAACGAGTCGATGGTTCCCACGGGGGCGCTGGTGGCTCTGCGAGTCGACGCGGATCAGGAGGCTCTCGTCAAGGAGTGTTTGTATCCGTGAGTTGAGAAGTTTTGCGAGGGATTATTTGTTTCCCAAGCGCCAAGGATTATTTGTGTCCTCGGGGTTTGAAACGAGTCGATGGCTCTCACGGAGGCGCTGGTGGCTCTGCGAGTCGACGCGGATCAGAAGGCTCTCGTCAAGGAGTGTTTGTATCCGTGAGTTGAGAAGCTTTGCGAGGGATTATTTGTTTCCCAAGCGCCAAGGATTATTTGTGTCCTTGGGGTTTGAAACGAGTCGATGGCTCTCACGGAGGCGCTGGTGGCTCTGCGAGTCGACGCGGATCAGAAGGCTCTCGTCAAGGAGTGTTTGTATCCGTGAGTTGAGAAGTTTTGCGAGGGATTATTTGTTTCCCAAGCGCCAAGGATTATTTGTGTCCTTGGGGTTTGAAACGAGTCGATGGCTCTCACGGAGGCGCTGGTGGCTCTGCGAGTCGACGCGGATCAGAAGGCTCTCGTCAAGTAGTGTTTGTATCCGTGAGTTGAGAAATTTTGCGAGGGATTATTTGTTTCCCAAGCACCAAGGATTATTTGTGTCCTTGGGGTTTGAAACGAGTCGAGGGTTCCCACGGAGGCGCTGGTGGCTCTGCGAGTCGACGCGGATCAGAAGGCTCTCGTCAAGGAGTGTTTGTATCCGTGAGTCGAGAAGTTTTTGTTGAAGTCATTGGCTTCTTCGGTTGAAATGAACCGTTGAGGTTTGGTTTCGTCGTTTGACGGAATCCGCTGGGGAAGTATGGTTCCTTCTTTGTTTACGCCCTTGGATTGTATACAGGGATCGATGTGATCTTAACTGTAGGGCCAAAGTTTTATCATTTCTTCTTTTCATTTTATTTTATTTCCGCGATGCTCTATCATTTCAGCTTTTATATCGCGAAGGTCGCGACTGTCCGATCATTTCGGCTATTTTTCGCGGTGCCCAATCATTTCGGCTTTTTATTTTATTTTTACTCGTTGCTTTTTATTACGAGTTGCCCAATCATTTCGGCTGTTTTGCATGCATATATTTTACTTGCTGCTTTTTATTGCAAGTTGCCCTATCATTTCGGCTATTTCGTATGCATGAGCGGCCTACTGGCTTTTTGCCGTAAGCCTGAAATTGGACACCGATTTCGGCATCAGCACCGCTGCAACTGGAATATTGCCAGGAGCGAATCATCATTTGCCTCCGTTATTGTCGAACAAAGGAGGCTTAGCGATCAGGGTTAGGGACCTATCGACTAAGGCTTTCGATTTCGTGAGCCGTGAGGGTCTCATAAAGGTATTTCTCCCTACAAGTCGTGAGGATCTTGCAGGTGTATTTTCTCCTTAGGAATCGTGCGGGTTCCTAAGTGTTCGTTTCCTCTGTAAGTCGTAAGGATCCTACAGGAGGGTTTTCTCCTCGTAAATCGAGAGGATTTACAAGAATTGTTCACCGTGCGAACATATCCCCGGTCACGGATGGGACTTGGTCAGGGAAATGTCTATTCGCGCCCGTGGATTGTATACAAGGGTCAATATTGAACCACTTGTAGGGCAATATTGAAAGTTTGTGGGGGTTTGCTTAAGCACAGGTTTAGGTCTCTGTGACTTAAGACTTTCAAATCCTATGAGCCGTGAGGGTCCCATAAGAGAGTTCTCCTTACGAGTCGTGAGGATCTCGCAAGCGTATTTTCTCCTTAGGAATCGTGGGGATTCCTAAGTGTGTTGTTCCCTTGTAAGTCGTAAGGATCTCACGCGGGTGGTTTCTCCTTACAGGGTCGAGAGGACCCTGTAAGGGTTCTTTAACGAAGTTGCGCCCTTTCGGGTTTTCACAAACATTCGCCGGTAGTCCTGCTGTTTTTACTCACGGAGCCCTTTCGGGTTTTCATCCGTGCCCATCTTGCTTATGGACATACCGTTTTTTTTTTGTTTTTTTTTTTTTTTGTTTTTTTAACGAGGTCGCGCCCTTTCGGGTTTTCACGAACACTCGCCGGTAGCCCTGCTGTTTTTACTCACGGAGCCCTTTCGGGTTTTCATCCGTGCCCTTTTTTGCTTATGGACATACCGTTTTTTTTGTTTTTTTTTTATATGTTTTTTTTATATCTCGTCAGCCTAAAGATGCTGCGGTAGTAGTTTAAAGACGTTTCGGTCTGCTATTAGTTTAAGGACATTTCGGTCCGCCGTTGAGAGGGCTGGCTACTGCTTATAAAGCCTGAGCTTAGGAAGATAGCGAGCGGACATAGTCGTCGTCATCTATCATTGACCTAAACTAAGGCTCGTTAAGCGTAGTATTTCTTTAGGAAGCGACCGTTTATTGGCCTGAAAGGCCTTTCACCGTGCATGTCCATGAGTAGATAGGCCCCGCTCTGGTAGACCTTATCAATGATGTACGGTCCTTCATAGTTTGGCTCAAACTTTCCCCGTTTGGCGCGATTGGGGATCATGGGCCTTTTGACGACTAGCACGAGTTCGCCTTGGTGGAATGTCCTCGGGCGGCTCAATCTTTCATATGAGCGCGTCATCTTTGCTTTATAAGCCTCCAGATTTTGCTGTGCTAGAAGCCGGATTTCATCAAGGGCGTCAAGCTCTTCAAACCGAAGGTGAGTATTTTCTTCGTCCGTCAACTCGTAATGGACTGCCACTCGTAGAGAGGGTAATTCTATCTCGAGGGGGAGTACTGCTTCCGTCCTAAATACCAACGCGTACGGCGTTGTGTTTGTGGCAGTTTTAAATGTAGTTCGATACGCCCAAAGAGCTTCTTGCAGTCTCTCATGCCAGTCTTTCTTATTTCGAGACACTGTTTTCTTTATGATTTTCGTCAATGTCTTGTTAAAGGCTTCAGCTAATCCATTGGCTCGCGGATTATAAACCGAGGAATATCTCCAGTCTATATTGTGCTGCTGTGCGAAGCGGCTAATTTTATGACTTCGGTAGGCTGGCCCATTATCAGAGATGATTCTTCTCGGGGTTCCAAACCGGTATATGGCATGCGTTCTGAAGAAATGGAGATGTTCTCCGTTTTTACTTCCCTCAACGGTACCGCCTCTGCCCATTTGGAGAAGTAATCAGTCGTCGCCAATATGAAACGATGTCCTTTTGACGATGCTGGTTCGATGGGGCCGACTATGTCAGTTCCCCACATTTCGAACGGCCAACTAGCCACTGTTGGATGCAGTGGATTGGGATGCTGATGGATGAAGTCCCCATGAATTTGACATGAATGACATTGCCTCGCGTATTCCAGGCAATCCTGCATCATCGTGGGCCAGTAGTAGCCCATCCGTTTTATCTTCAACTTCATCTTAGGGCCTGCTTGGTGAGAACCGCAGAGTCCGTCGTGAACTTCCTGAACGACTCTTTTCGCTTCGTCAGGTCCTAGGCATCTCAGCCACAGAGAATCGAATGACCTCTTGTATAGAGTATCATTGACGAAGGCGAAAGAAGAGCTCGTTTCATGAGCTGATGTCTTGTTGACGCTTCTTCAGGCAGTCGGTGGGACTTGAAGTAATCTATGAAGACTTCTCTCCAATCCTCAGTATTTTCCCAATATTTTACTTGCAGGGTAGTCTGCTCGTTTGCTCCTTTTTCTTCGGATGATTCCCGAGATATTTCTGCTGGGGCAAGCACCCGACGGCTTTGTACCACGATTCTAACGTCGTCGAGGTTCTCGTCAGCCAGTTCTTTAGCAAGTTTGGCTAGTGCATCTGCTTTGCTGTTTTCCGCGCGCGGTATGCTTTCTAACGTGTAGGAGGGAATTTGGGTTAGCAGTTGCTGCACTTTTTCACCGTATTTTACCAATTCCGGTTTGCATGTTTGGTAATCGCCGTTCACTTGACTGATGACTAGTTGGGAGTCCCCGTATATGAGGAGGCTCTCAATTCCCATATCGATGGCGATCTCGAGGCCTGCTATCAAAGCTTCATATTCAGCTTCATTATTCGTTCTCGGCTCCGTTAAGGAGAAGGCGAAGTGCATTATTCCTCCTTGGGGAGTCACAAAGATGAGTCCTACCCCCGATTTGATCGTTGGCATACTTTGTTTGTGCTTTTTCATAGAAGACGCTCCATCGAAATACAGCTCCCAGCGGGTATCACCACTGTCGATTGCGTCAAACGCATGTCTGTCTGGTAGATCGCAATTTAAAGGAGAATCGGCAGGTATGGGATGCTCAGCAAGGAAGTCAGCGATGGCCTGGCCTTTTACTGCCTTGAGAGGTTGATATGTTATTGAAAATTCCATGAGGAGCAGGGCCCATTTAGCGAGTCGTCCTGTTAATATGGCTTTTGACATTAAATATTTGAGAGGGTCCACTTTTGAAATCAGGCGGACCTCGTGTGCCAACGCGTAGTGCCTAAGCTTTGTTATTGCGAAGATCAACGCCAGGCAGTGTTTTTCAATGGGAGAGTAGTTGCTTTCTGCCCCC
The DNA here is from genome assembly GCA_030015575.1 of Agapanthus africanus. Lineage (NCBI taxonomy): Eukaryota > Viridiplantae > Streptophyta > Magnoliopsida > Asparagales > Amaryllidaceae > Agapanthus > Agapanthus africanus. The sequence goes on from CM057344.1 coordinate 23,835,236, forward strand.
AGCAGGACTCGACTTAAGTAGTAGAGTGCCCTTTCTTTCCCTTGATCGTTCTCTTGTGCCCATAATGCGCCTAAGGAACCTTCGAGGGCGGTTGTATAAAGAATAAGAGGCTTCCCCTTAACCGGAGCAGCCAACACCGGCGGGTTCTGCAGGTATTGTTTGATCTCATCCAGTGCGCCTTGGCATTTTTGATCCCAAACGAATGGGGTTCCTTTCTTCATCAGGTGACTATAAGGGCGACACTTTCCTGAAAGGTTGGCTATAAATCGCCGTATGTATGCGAGCTTCCCTTGGAGAGATCGCAGCTGTTTGAGAGTCCTCGGCGGAGGCATTTCCATGATCGCTTTAATTTTTGACGGATCTATCTCAATACCTCGGTGTCGGACGATGAATCCCAGGAATTTGCCCGAGGAAACCCCGAATGCACATTTAAGAGGATTCATCTTCAAGTTATATTGCCGAAGGCGTTGAAACACGGTCTTCAGATGCTCGAGATGTTCCTCGTATGATTTGCTCTTAACTACGAGATCGTCGATATAGCATTCGACGATTTCGTGTATAAGGTCGTCGAAGATTTTCGTCATGGCCCTCTGATAAGTAGCACCGGCGTTCTTCAAACCGAAGGGCATCACCTTATAACAAAATATCCCGAGAGGGGTCCTGAAAGCTGTGTGTTTCTGATCTTCAGGATGCATTTTTATTTGATTATACCCCGATGAGCCGTCCATGAAGGAGAAAACTTCATGAGTAGACGTGTTGTCTATCATCAGTTCGGTGACTGGCACTGGGAAATCATCCTTTGGGCATGCTTTATTAAGATCCCGGAAATCTACACATATACGCACCGTCCCATTTTTCTTCATCACCGGGACGATGTTGGCAATCCATTCAGGGTACTGAACTTCCTGGATGAAGCCAGAATCTATCAGCTTTTTGACTTCGGCGTTGATGCTCATCTTAAGCTCGAGTCGCATTCTCCTCGGCGCTTGTTTGACTGGCTTGATGTCCGGGGATATCGCCAATTTGTGTACAGCAATTTCTGGATCTAGTCCCGGCATTTCGGAATAGTTCCATGCGAAGCAATCTTTGTGTTGTAAAAGCACATCCCTTAACGCAGCCACCTTTTCTTCAGATAGCAGCTCGCTGATGAATGTTGGTCGCGGGTCATTTTCCGTCCCCAACTCAATTTTCTTGAGATTATCTGCAGTGATATGGATTCCATCCTCCAGTTCTTTCGGAGCTGGGGGAAATTCTGAGATTACCTCATCGCTGCTGTTTTCAAAGCACCAAGGGAAGTTGTTCATGTCCTCGGACTCTTCTTTTAATATTGTCACCACGTGGCAAGTGCGAATTTTCTGCCAATCCCAATGCGGAGTTGGTTTTTCTTTTGCAGCCTCGGGTTCGTGCTTCTGTGGTGGTGCTACCCTCCAGTTGTCAGAAAGCGCGAATTTGCCTAGCTGATATTGGTCCTCAACCCAATTCTTAAAGGTGAAGCAGTCTTCAAGCGGATGCCCTACTACTCGATGGTAAAAGCAATAATTTGGGTTGAACACTTCGCCTGCGTGCTCAGGGTGCTTAGACTCCGGCAGAGTAAGCATTTGATGTTTTAGAGCAAGATCAAGTATTTTCCTTGTTTTGTTTCGAGGAAATGAGTATGCTCGACCCATTTTCTTCATGAGGGCTAGGTCAATAACGCTCGACTCTCGGATGCGTGGCTTCTTAGCTCTGCTTTGTGGTCGTCGAGCGCCTTTCTTGCCTTTCGACTTGTTTTTGATTTCGCGTCGAACCCTTTTTGTAGCAGGTTGACAAGGAGCGGCATCTTCATCTTTCATCGCCTGTTGAAGGAGGCGCTGTGTCTTGGCTTTCTCATAGATTGCCATTTCACGATCGTAATCATCTCGAGCTTTTTGACTGGCATCCTTTGTAAGTTTGCTCATTTGGTCTTCAGACGATGGGTTGGGAGGTCTTGCATCAGAAACTTTTGCTGATTCAGGATTAGCGTCTTCCCATTGAGCGTCCGCTTCTTCATCAAAGTCGTACATGGCATAACAGCTGTTTATCAGCTCCCGTTTCTTTGAACGAACATACCCGAGTCCTTTTGTTTCCGTTCTCCCGTTAGGCAGTTTGCATTGAGTCCCGGGAACGTTCCAGACTTTGTCATAGAATTTGGCTTTTCTAACGGTCTGTGTGAAGGACATCCCTTGGCGTTTCAGCAGTTTCTTCAAACCTTTGGTATAATACCTGGGAAGACGGATAGGTTGAATCCTGTCGAGCGTGGGATCCGCGCCATGCCAAACTTCTTTCTCCACCTTGTTTTCTTCAGAACGGTAGAATAGGATTGCTCTCTCGCCTTCTCGTCCGGGAGGGACGTAAAACATCAGTAATTCTTCCACACTGTTGGTGTTGAGTGTATCCAGTTCTTTGTAGTGTTCAAGCGGTACTATGGTTATCTGCAGGCTTCGCTCTTCATCAGCGGAAATCCGTATTGAAGGCCGAGCGGGGAATACGGCATGAACTTCATCTTCCGAATCACTGCCGAAGATCAATGAAGGAACGGATGGTCCTGGCCTGGTGGATTGGGATGGACCTGAATAAATTATATCCTCCTCCTCCTCGGTGTCGCTGCCGAAGACGGGGATGGTGGCGTTAGTTTTGTTCTCCGGTTTGTGACATCTTTCCGTGTCTTCAAAACTCGGTAAGAAGTATTTGGCATCTTCATACTTGCGAACTTCGTTTACGGAAAACGGATTCAGTTCTCCCGCCACTGTGTACTCGAGGCCATCCCTACAATACTTCATGCACTGATGCTGTGTAGAAGGGATAATATTGTATTCGTGTAGCCATGGTCGGCCGAGTAGAGCGTTGTAGCACGTCTTGGCGTCTATAACATGGAATTTGATGTCTGTGACGAGCAACCCGAAGCGCAGCGTCAATATCACAGATCCAAGAGTCTTCGAGGATTGGGAATCGAAACCGGAGATAGTGATTTTGTCTCGGGCGAGGTGTTGGACACTCATGCAAATTTCCTTTAATACCCGCACATTGAGTAAATTAACAGACGATCCGTTATCGACCAGGATTTTACCTATCTTTATGTCGTGGCAATATCCCGAGACATAAAGGGGACGATTGTGTTCACATGTCCCGAGGAGGAGGTCTTCATCACCAAAAGCAACGTCGGCTGTGTGCACCTCTTCCAATTCATCCTTCATCTTTTGTTCGGCTAAGAAGACTTGGAACTGGTCCGGATCTTGTAGGGCCTTAATCAAAGAATCCCTCGCTTCTTTCGATAGCAATAGGGCATCGAGAATGCTGAGTTGTGAGGGTAGCTTTCTCAGATGCGCCAAGACATTGTAATCTACTTTATTCCTTTTTGGAGGATTCTTGGCGGTTAACTCTTCCGCAACTTGGTCATCCAAAGCGATGTCTTCAGAGACCTTCTCTTTCCCTTTGTTTTTCTTATTCAAGGGTCCGAGGTTCTTTTCGGGTAGCGTCCGATTGCGTAGCTGTATATTTTCGCAAGACTTCGGTTCTTCTTCTTTTCCCGAAGTGGATTCTTTGAAGAGGGGGCCAAGCTCTAGCTCCTCATCAGAGTCGCTCCCGAATGTAGGCACTTGTGACCCGGTAGTGTTAACCATGTGACAATTGCCGGCAGTTCTTTCAAGTTCTTTAGTCGTATTTCTTTGCTCTCGGCGAATTTTACGTTTTTCCCGTTTAAATCGTTGTCGATTAGCAACGTATCCTTGCCACCATCTATTGAAAGCTTTGCAATCTTGGGTGGAATGCGAGACCTTCTGATGGTATAAGCAATAAGAGGGGTGCATTTCTACCATGCCAGTAACTTTTTCTTCAAAGGGTGGTAGCTTCATGCCCATCGATATGGCCTTAGCAAACTTCTTTTTTTATCTTGAATTGGCTTTTGCCAGCGGTGGAGGCATTTTGCTCCAACGGGATCATTTCAGCTCCTTCCTCAAGTCGTTGACGCTTAGCTCTTTCGAATATAGCCGTCTCGCGTTCTCGATCAGCCTTGCTTTTCAACCGAGCTTCATTAAGAAACGCGCTGATCATTTCAACTGGTAACCCTGGGGTTCCTGATTCGGCATTTGCCCCCAGCGTTTCAGTGCCAGAGGTCTTTTCATCATTCGTGACCGAATGAGAGATCATATGACAGCTCGCCACATACTCCTCGGATTCGTCTGATGAACTCTCTCCCTCATCTTCTTTTTGGGAGACGTGATTAAGGAAATCTTGGAGCGTAATGGGAGTCCGCGCCTTTTGGTTGTACTCATCCAGCGCATCGATTTGCTTTTGTAAGTCCGTGCGCTTGTTACCAGGCTTCACGGACTTCTTAGATTTCTTCTTCTTCTTTTTCGAAGATTTTGACGGCTGACTATGAGCACTTGAACTGCCACCATCGGTCTTCGGAATCGGTCGTGGCTTCAACATCCCCTCAATAACCTGCGGTTCCAAGGGGTTCTTCCACTTGACCGCCGGACAGGTCTGAAGATCATTTAGCATTCTCCTCGTTTTGGCTGATAATACAACCTCCCAGGGGGTTTCTTCAATAACGGAGCATGTTGCCCCCGGCGTATTCGTCCCCTTAGAGGTGTGGGGCTGCGGAGGATTCACCTTCCATTTGTCAGATAGCGCAAATTTGCCCTGACGGTACTGGTTCTCAAGCCAATTCTTGAAAACGTAGCAATCCTCAATTGGATGGCCTAGCACTCGATGATAAGGGCAGTAATTGGGCTCGTTGACGTCACTCGGTTGTGATGGACGTTTTGGATCTGGCAGATTTATGAGCCTGTTGCGCAATGCCAGCTCGAATAGCCTCCTTGTTTTATCACGGGGGAAGGAGTAAGCACGTCCCATCCTGTCCTCAAGGGGTACGTATGAGCGTGTATTGTTTGGACGAGCAGCCGGCTTCGAGTCGCTCGGTTGTTGTTGGGCATTAGCGACAATGATCGCTTTTCCCTTTCCTTTATCGTTTCGGGAGTCCGGTTTCGGGAGAGGGGGTTTATGGCCCATCTGGTCCATCTGCGCTAATTTGTCGATCAAAGCCTGGAAGGAGGTCGGCTTGAAGAACATCATGAACTGTGAGATGGTTGCCTGTGGATCAAGGGTTCCAACAAACATTCCCACCGCTGGAGCTTCTTCTATGCGTTGCTCACACTTCGACCATAGATTTCGCCACCGTATAGCGTACTGAACCCATGTCTCGCCGGGTTTTACCCTGGCATTGATCAGTGCCGTCATCGGGGTACGCTCACTGGCACTTGCAAAGCGTTGGGTGAAGAGTAGCTCCATCTCCGCAAAGGTTTTTATAGAGTCGTTGGGAAGCTCAGAATACCATTCAAACGCCGTATCAGATAAACTTCCAACAAACTGGCGAAGTAACAACTTGTCGTCGCCGCCTGTATTACCGCAAAGCGCCCTGAACTGGGCAACATATTGATGGGGATTGCCGGTCCCTTTGTAAACATGAAACTTGGGAATAGTGTAACCCGGCGGGTACTTGATTTGGTCATACCAGCCCGGATATGGCCGCCCCGTTTTCACGATCTGACCGGCTGCTTCAGTCGCCTGATGCACCCGTATTTGTTGGGCAATATATTCATCCAAATCAGCTTTTGATATGGTATCCTCTTTAGCTGCGGATAGAGCCGGTGGAGGATTCGATGTCTCTCCCCTATCATCTTCAAGAATGATCGGGGGATCTCCAGCAGGTGGATCTGGTTGAATCATCATACCCACCATATCCTGGAACAGGAGGGCCATTTTCTTTATGTTGGCTGCCTGTTCCGCAGCCTCTTTATCTTTCTTCTCTAGCACGCGCCGGAGGAATTCGGCGTCCGTCTCTTGTTCGTGACGTTCTTCTGAGGATGTTTCCGGGGTTTCTTTCGGCCCAGTGAGTGCAGCCATTGTGGTCATCATCTCCTGGAGCTTTTGTTGCTGCTCCTGAGCCTTGGTCACTGATCGGGTGAGCGGTCGGTGACCCGTAGAAGTACGGCTTTCTTCCTTTCCAGAAGCCATGTAAACCGTATGAACAATTATGCCCCCTGACTTGGGGCGTTTAGGTTCACCATTGTTAACTCTGGCCGCTGTTGCGGGAGCTTTCTCTGGCCTCCTTCTTTTGTGGGTCATCGAGTTTAAAGGAGCCGTTGGAGTGGGCATCCTAGCAACCGTCGCCCCCTGCTGTTTAATGGGGCAGTTTTTGTTATTTTCTACCTTCGCCCTTTTCTGGTGACGCAAGTGGTCTGGATCGATCACAGAGTCTTGAACCCTACGCCATACTTTATAAACTTTTGAGGATAGCCGTTGAGGGGGCTGTTCTTGTTTTGTTTCTGGAACTCTCTCCGCAGGTGGAGGAGATCTTTTCAACGTAGCAACTGGAGAGTTCTTTCTCACCTTCCTCAGCAATTCAAAGCTGTTCCCAGTTGGAACAGCAGCGTTGACCTCCACCACTGGAGCAGGTGGGGTTAGCCCTGAGGGAGAGTTGCCCCCTGCTTTTCTCACTCGTCGCCAATGGCGACGTCGCGCACGACGAGCCGTTGGGACTGGCTCGGAAGTCGAGATGGTTTCTTGTTGCCCCCTGTTTGAGTGTGGGGTAACTGCCGATGTCAGCCTATCGAAGACTGATGCCTTTTGACCAGCTGGGGGAGGATTGGGAGCCGTCAATCTTGTGAAGACCGACTCTCTGATGGGAGAAGCCGCTTTAACGACCTCCAAAGCAGCAGCCGTTGCCCTCTTTGGGACGGCCACTTTATAGTTCTGACCCAGCCTGGTAAAAACGGAGGCCGTTGGCTTAGTAGCGGGCGACCCGTTGATAGGGGTCGTGGTAGCGGTAAGCTGGTCGAATACCGACTTCTTGTTCGCTTCCGGTGCGGATATAGGCATAGAGAAGCTTGCAGGTGGGACCATGGTCCCGAAAAATAGGCCGGTGGTGGCCTGGGTCACCTGCTCTACCGGCAGAGTAAGGAAAGAGGCCGCTTGGGGCCCATATGTTACACCTCTCGGTGAGGTGGAGCGTTCGTTGCAGTGGTGCTTCGCGCATTTGGTGCAATGGGAATCCATGGATGCTTGAGTTCTGCGCCAGACAAAAAACCAAATCTTAGCAATTTGAAATCCGAAGGCAACCATTTAACAAACCGCGATTGGTTCGCGAAGACGACACACGAAGTGTGGAGTGGAAAGAGGAAAAGGTCCCACCGGGCGTGCCAGAATCTGTTCCCCTCCGAACGGCGGCCTGGACGTTAGGTCTGTGCCTGAGGTTCGGGGCAGATGCTATTTGGTTTTATCCGTCTATCTCTCCGAAGATGCCAAGTTGGCTTATGGCACCGTGTATCGGAGGTTTAGGCGGATGCGGCCGATGTAGCAGACTTCGTCAGATTCCCCCTCAGGGTGAGGGGTTTTTGATTGTGGGGACGCTCTTCCCTGCAGGCGCAAGCCCCTGCAGTTAATTACGATATCGCGTTGCGATAACAACTTTCTCCTTCTCCAGAATTTCACTTCGTGTCGTGTATGTTTGTTTTGTTTGTGGTTGCCCGTGGATTGTATACGGAGACTTAGTAATGCCGTCGCCCGTAGGACGTGGATTAGTCCAAATCCGTATTTACTTAGATTTGGGTTTGGTGTTTTTTGGTTTAAGGATACATTAGTCGCGTTGCGGCTAAGATCAACTTAAACGTTCGTCAAGGATACGTTAGTCCTGTTTTGGACTAAGATCGACTTGACGTAGTGATTGATTTAATTGTCTGGCCGTCGGGACTCGTCACCTCCCTGACGTCGTTGAGGGATTACAACGACAAGCGTCAGAGGAGTTCAGAGATGTACCCTTGAACCAAAATTGATTTGGAGTTTTATTGTTTATTTAAATATCTAAGGACACATTAACCACATTTGGGGCTAAGATCAACTTAGACTGGACCGTTTAGATCCGGCAAAAGAGCGTTCGGGCTCGATTGCGCCAGTTTAAGGACGTGGTGGTCCAATATTAGTTTAGGGACGTTTCGGTCCGTCGCCAGTTTAAGGACGTAGTGGTCCATCATTAGTTTAAGGACGTTTCGGTCCATCGCCAGTTTAAGGACGTAGTGGTCCATCGCCAGTTTAAGGACGTAGTGGTCCGATATTAGTTTAGGGACGTTTCGGTCCAATATTAGTTTAAGGACGTTTCGGTCCGATATTAGATGAGTGGTCGTTGGGACCCGTCACCTCTTTGACGTCGTTGAGAAATTACAACGACAGATATCAAAGGAGTTCGGAGATGTACCCTCGAACCGGTCGTGAATTGGTTTAGAAGAGCCATTTAGCTCAATCAATTTAATTTTAAGGACTTACAGCCAGGATTGGGTTAAGTCCAATTTTCATTTTAGGCTTTACCTGACTGAAAGAATCAATCCAAATAGGTCTCTGCCTCTTTATTATTCTTGCAGTTTGATTTGGGCCAGGCCCTCAAGAACTTCCCAAACAGGGCTCTGTCCTTTTATGATTTGTGATTTGATTTGGGCCAGGCTCTCAAGAAGTTTCCAAACAGGGCTCTGCCCTTTTATTATTTTTTTTGTGATTTGATGTGGGCCAGGCCCTCAAGAATTTTCCAAACAGGGCTCTGCCCTTTTATTATTTTTATGACTTGATTTGGGCCAGGCCCTTTTAAATAATGAGTTGCAGGAACTCAAGAATCTTCAGATTGAAGAACAAAAGTGCATAGCACTTTTGATCTAAATTTGGATCAAAAGAGAACAAGTTTTTCTTCTTGTTTTCTTTTCACAGAACCAAGGGTTCATATCAAGTGCAAGGCACTATTTATCTTTTTTTTTTTTATTATTCCCTTTTTTAATCTTCTGTTCTTCAGAAATTTCACCTTTACCTTTTTTTTTGTGTTCTTGATTAGTCTTCAAGAGTGCTCTTTTTTTTTTAGAAGTTGATTCTTCTTCTTGATTGATCCTCCTTGATCATTTGAATGAGGTCTGGGCTCTTATTTATAGTGCTCACAAATTTGTTAAATTTGTTACCAAGATCTTTCCTGAATAATTTTGGGAATTTTCCCACCATTGGATCTCTGATCCAAGGGTCCCTGTTTTACAGAAGAACAGAAAAGATTCACTTAAATTTTCATTCTGTTGCTGTGCAACTCACCAGCGCGTGACACGTGTCGCGCATCCGTGCGCTTGCGCAGTTGCGATTGCGCAACTGCGCAGACACGTGTCGTGCATCCGTGCGCTTGCGCAGTTGCGATTGCGCAACTGCGCAGACACGTGTCGCGCATCCGTGCGCTTGCGCAACTGCGCAGACACGTGTCGCGCATCCGTGCGCTTGCGCAGTTGCGATTGCGCAACTGCGCAGACACGTGTCGCGCTGCCATGCGTTTGCGCAGTTAAGTCTTAATTATGTTTTCTGAAGAGCCTTGCTCTGATGGGACGCACTGTCTCGGGCGTTACGCTGCCGAATCAGCTTCTGCCATGTGGCAAATTGCGCGCTGCGCACGGGAACCGAAGCGTTGCTTCGAATTTTGAATTTTCAAAATTAAGTAGAGCCTTTCTCTGATTGGGGGAAACATCATGGACATCGATCGTTTATCTAAACCTGACTTTGTGGTGTCTAGGCTAGGCAAGTGAGCTTAGGTAACTTTAAAAGGCCCATCTCACGATTCGTGAGCGGATCCCTCCTTCCTCACTTGTACTTACCTGGCCACAATTGGCGGTGAAGAGGCGATTTGAGGCTTCTAATGACGTGTCGTTTAGACCATTTAGAAATAGGCTAGTTGGCTTAGGAAACTCTAGAATCTAAAATACGGAAATTTACACCCTTTTACAAATAAATACCTTATTTTTATAAAACCGTTTTCTAAATGATTGGTATTTATTAAATCTTTGCAAAGCGCCACTACAACCCACCTTTGGGGAACTCGTTAGGGATAGTACGGTTTATCGTGCACCCTCGGGCTTAGTGGTGCGAGATTCAGACCTCCGCAAGGAGCATTCGGCCTCGAAAGGTTTAAAATACAACATTTAAGAAAAATGAGATTTTTTGGAAAATAAAATATTTATTAAAAATTATTCTTGTATAAACATATGTATATTTATCATTTAAACACCTATTTTATTATAAGATAAAGTTTCCACCTTTTCCTAAAAATTACAAGATTAAAAGTTACATTAAAATACCATGAATTTCAAATAAATCAATATTACAAATTAATACCTTTATTTATGAAAGTAGGATATTTTCACTAGAAATAACACAAAATAAAATTTACACTCATTATAACTATAAAGACGAATAATAAATACTTGAGGTATGTCTTGAAAACTATACAAAAGTATTTTTACATAAAACCCCCTCAAGTTTTATAAATTACAATAATGACCCTAACAAATATAGAACTTCGACTTACATTTCTTTTAGTCGGACTCGGGTTTGAGTCTGATTATTCCTGACTTGAATATGATTCAAGTCAATCTATATTCTTTAATATTCCAACTCAATATGAACACATGAATTCCAGAATCCAGTTAACAATCTATACAACTTGACTGAATCAAACCATGGATATACATCCATTATTCTGTTATTCCATTTACCTGATTATGCAGTTACAACATGTTTACTGATATTATGGTTTTGGTCGGTCACCCAACTTACACAATACAATACAGCAATACTATCAAAACACTACGGGGTTTAAGGGGTAGATTGGTACGGAAGGTGTTAAAGGTGGCACGAGGTGGTCAGATTAAGACACCTAAGCTATATTCCGTTGCTGTTGTACCGTGGCTTAACGGTTCCTTGTACATTCCGTTTGCCCTGGTCTCTAGCATATAGAGGCCCTTCTATACCAAGCTACAAACAACAGCGTTAACACAATATTCCATAATATTCTACAACATAATACTTTAGAAAATACTCTTATTCTGTCTTTCTAATTCTTCATTATCTTTGGGACTTACCGAGCGACCTGTTCGCTGACGACATTCTATTTCTTTCTTCTTTGAATGTCGTCAGGTGCTTTGGACCCAGCAGAGATCGAGCCCACCTGTGAAGACTTGGAGCAGTTTCACGAAGACCCCGAGCTCTAGATATACCTTGTTCTATTCAGTATTTTCATTTCCTGTTATACCACTGTTTAGGCATCGCTTTTCATTTCAGTTGTATTTACTTTTCATGCATTGTACAAAAGAATGTTATTAATAAAGTTGCTGTTATTTCTATATCTCTTGTCTCTTGTGATTTACTTTTATATTGCTTCGATACGCTTAGCGTATGTACTTCTGAGTACATACGTAGCGGACCTCGTCGCGTCTCCTTCGCCGTACACCGGGAAGCGGGGCGTGACACTCTTGGATGCCTCATTTTCCATCTTCACTTGGAGCAGCACGGTGATGCCAAATTATTGCCTCGGCTGTTTTATTGCACCTGAATAGCCTTTGCATCCTTTGTGTTATGGGAAAATATCATGCTATCTTGACAAGTATATTGGACTTCTTATCAGATTCTTTCGGTTTATACCTGAACTCTCCGCATGTTGGGCACTCTTTCAAATCTGAATTCTCTTTCCGGTACAACACACAATATTTAAGACATGAATAAATCTTCTCACACTTCATACCCAAATCAGACATCATCTTCTGGGCTTCGTACCAGCTGCCGGGCACGTTATTTTCCGAGGACATAGAATCTTTCAGGAACTTCAGAAGTATCGTGAATGACTTGTTGCTCCATCTTTTTAGGGACTTAATCTGGAAAAGTTGGACGAACCATGATAGGGTGGAATACTTTGCATTCTCATAAATTGGTCTTCTAACACCATTCATGAACTTTTCATACTTATCCGCACGCGGTCCTTGACCGGAAGGAATGTCATTTTCGGTAGGAATACTATCACCTAGGGCAGCCTCTACCATATCCTCCATTTTTTCTCCTGGAAAGAAGTTACCGTCTTCTTTTTCTTCTACCGTATTACCGCCTTCTCCTTTTTCTTCTGCCGCATTACCGTCTTCTTCTTGTTTTTTGCCGTGATATAACCAAGTTGTATAAAGTCTAGTAAAACCATGTATAACGATGTGAAGCTCTGCGATTTCTACTTTCTGCCAGAACTTATTCCCACATCTATCGCACGGGCAGAGAATCTTCTCTAACACGATCTTATTATATGCACGTGCAAATTCAATGAAAGCAGCAACTCCTGCGACAAACTTAGATTGCATGCGTTGTTGTCAATCCACGTACATCCAGTCCTTAACTCTGATATACTCATGGGCCATGTTAGACTGTATAACATATAAATTGCAGGTTATGGTGACTATATTGAGAAATCTAAGAATGGGATGGTTGCTGACAAAGAAAAAAAATCCGTAGAGGCAAGTTTGTCGTTGAAAAGAATAAATTATCGATAAATAAAGTTAGATTTGAAGATACCCAAGTGTGAGTTGTATTCTGTGTATGTCTGTTTCAATTTATGATTTCGCTTAAATGTAGGGTTTTTAGTGTGTATGTGCTTTGCGTGTGCGTTTATTATGTATTCGCATTGTATGTGTATGTTTTGGCTGTCGGGGGTAAGGCTTCTATCCCATTGAGAATGTATAGAGCAGACACCCATTCGTTTGTGCTTTCATCCGTTTCGAGTAAATTTCGGCAGCACCTCCCCGCTGTTCTTCGAGTACACTGTAATAGAATAGATAATCATTTCAATACTGTGAAACAACATTGAAATGAAAATCTAATCTATTTTTGTACACGGAGAACCAGCGGAAAAGTACCGACGAAATAACTCGAAATGAATGAAAACGCAAGTGAATCCAGGTGTTTGCTTTATACATTCCTAACTTGTCAACACTGGACAAATTTATCGGTTATCATACGATTGAATTTTCTCGTCACATAAACCACACGACGGTTGTTAGTACCGAACTATATCATCCGATATTTAACAACCTTCATAAAGTTCTATGTCACGACGAATATCGAACGTATATTGACCGATAGACGGGGACTAAGTCGCGCTTTGATTTTCACATATGAGTATCGATGAGAAAATAAAAGTTTCATATTATTATCGAGTATCATATATTGGTTTTAACTTGAACATTTAACTTGAATAGGTTTTACGTTTACATTTCGTTTTTAAGGGTTCGAAGTTTTTAGTTTAGTGTAAATTTTCCTTACGTTTACGGTAAATTTGTACGTTTACGTTATTTTCGAGTATCCTACTGAAGGAACCAGTGAACCCTAAACCCTAAACCCTAACCCTAATTAACCCAAATTAAACCTAATTATCACCTGACTCAAATTATCCCTAATTAATCCAAAATTAACCCAAATTAATCCTGATCATCACCCTAACACAAATTATCCCTAATTAACCCCAAATTAAGCTAATTAAACCAAATTAACCCTAATCAACACTCTAACACAAATACACTCTATTTTACATAATTAACCCTAATTAATTTAATTAATCCTAACCCTAATCATCACCAACCTTATTTTACGTAATTAACCCAAACTAACCCTAATCCTGATCCTACCTAATTAACCCTAACCTTAAATATCAACCGAACCCTAACCCTAACCCTACCTAATTAACCCCAATTAACCGACCCTAGCTATAACCTTAACCCTAAAATCAACCGAACCCTAACCCTAACCCTAATTAACCCCCAATCAATCTAACCCTAACCCTAAAATCAACAATAACAAAAAAAAAACATAATTATAAGTTCAAAATGGAAATTAACTCACCTGATAGTAGTTTTGCCGGTGTCAAAGAGCTTGACGAGGTGCAGGAGGCCGAGAATGGAGCTCGACAAGACTGTGGCGGCGGCAAAGAGGTCGACGAGTGTGTGGTGACGAGACTGTGGTGCCAACGATGACGAGAGTGTGGTGGCGACGGCGGGAAATTTTGGGGACGAGAGAGTGGAGGAGGCGGATGATCGATCGCGCGGGAGATGCTGGGAAAATTTGAAGGCGGTGAGAAATTACTGAGTTTTATTTTTTTTTTTTATAAATAACCCTTTGTTGCCCGTAGGATTTACTTTTGCGGCTCCGTAGGGCCAAATAAAAGATTACATTTTAATATTTTTAAATTTATTTATGCCCCTACGGTGGGCACCGTAGGGGCAAACCGATGGCCCTACGGATTAATCCGTAAAGGCAATAAAAAGTTGCTCCTACGAATTCCTATATTTGCAGGTGCAATCCCTTACGGTAGCAGTGTTCTTTTGGTTAGAAAATGAAACCAAAAAAAAGCAGTGGCAATCTCACCATTTACTAAACTATGAAGGAAAAGCTAGGTTAGGTAGGTAGGATATCATCATATGAACAATATGAATGCAGACAATGAATGCCTTAGGTTTGACTCTAGGCACCACTTCAACTAGGACTAAATGAAACTTAGATTTATACATCTAAAAAGCGAAATTTCTAAGGATCTCCTCGCTTTTTATTAAACTGCAAAAAGCACTTTACTCATCCAACTCCGTCTCTTTAAAGATAAATTTGTTTGATTTCAAAATGAACTTCTATCGTTTTTTATGTCCATCATTTTACTTGTGCTCCCTGATTAATATTTAACTTTATCAAGGGGTATCTGTAGGGGTTATTCTTTGGTGCTTCCCTATATTTTGCACCTCTCTCTCTCTATCATACACTCTCTCTCTCTCTCCACAAGATTCTTTAGTGGGAAGCACCAAAGAATTTCCCTATTTGTAGACTAAAATTTTACAAACACCAAAAAGGTTAGTTGAAAAAGTTTGGAATATGAAAAACTACCCAGATAGAGTATATTGTGCACCAATTTGTGGCTTGAAAATTTAGCCCATGGATCAAAGCAATAGAAGAGCCCAGGGTCCGATTCAGTAATGAAAATAGGCTAGCTCACAAATGTTCCTGCAGCGCAACTCCAAAGTTAGGACGAGGGGCCGAAACCTGGGTTTTTTTGCAGCGGTGTTTTTAATTTAAATAAAAACTCATTTAATACACGCCTAGTGATAATCGAATCTGGGTTGCTCTTTTTTTCTTCTTCTTTTTTCTTTGTAGAAAATGCCGTAGCAATTATTATATTAAACCTATAAATTTTGGTTCAATACAAAGCTCATCCATAAAGTCGGAAGGAAAATCCGGAGACAACCAAAATCCAAACAATAAGCTTACAGTTGCTTGTTTTGCAATATTGTGTGCGGCCTTATTGTACCCTCGGGTTGCATAACATACTCTAACATTAGAGTTTATAAATAAGTCTCAGCACTCATGGAGTATATGAGCCACTCTCCAATGTGGGTGTGGCCATGATCCATCGGTCCAGGAAACCACCGGCTTTGCGTCCCACAATAACGCTTGCATTGGTTATTCGAAGACTCGTTAAGATACCCATTTTGATAGCTATGACCTCCTCATATTCGGGACTTGGATCTGATGAATGACAAGTAGAAATAACTTGCATATAAAAGGTGCCCATTGATCTTCAAATATCCTTACATGTTGTCCGGTGACGATAGACCATATGCAGTTTCCCATAAGTAGTTCTCTACTACTAAGTATGCCTCTCCAAACTGAAGAACAAGGAGATTTAGCCCGGGCCACTGCGAAGGAGGAGTTTGGATGATATTTAGCTTTTAATAGCTTTACCCAGGGAGCATCAGGACCTGTAAGTAGCCTCCATCCAAGCTTTAAGAATAAACACATGTTTACCAACTCTAAATTTCTAAAACCTGAGGCCGCCTTTTGATTTTGGCTTTTTGTAGAGTTTTTCATGCTTTTAAGAATAAATGTTTCCCTTCTTGTTTGAATCCCCAATAAAAGTCCCTCGTCATGTTATCCATATCTTTTATAACTCGAGTAGGTAGAATTCTCATGCTCATTTGAAACGTCGGGATAGAAGCTAACGTGGCTTTAATGGAGAGTCTCTCGCCCAGCATGTGAAAGAACAGAGCCTTTCCATCCTTGTAATTTGTTCATCATCCTTGTGGAGAGAAATCTGAAAGTAGACGTCGAGGATCTCTTCGGAAAGAGCGGAGCGCCTAGATAGAATTCCGATTTGTCGCCCAGATAGAATTCCGATTTGTCCATGATTTTGACTCCGAATGAATCAGCAAGAGTTTGTTGTTCCTCACTTCTCATACTACCGCTACTACAATAACGGATTGCCCCTACGGATTAATCCGTAGGGACACAAAATTACCCCACAAGTGCAAAGGCCGCAGGTACAAGATTTCATCCTGAACATGCACCTACGGAGTAATAATTGTCCATACGCCGTACCCCGTAGGAACATATATCCCTACAGATTAATCCATAAGGACAAAATATTTATTTAATTTATTGGTTTATAAAATAAAATACTTACCCCTACGGATTTCTCCGTAGGGCCAGATACTTACCCCTACAGATTTATCCGTAGGTCAAGATAAATGCCCCTACGAATAAATTCGTAGGGGGTAAGTGTAACCCCTGTTATTGAGTCCATAGGGACAAAATATCCCTGATATTTTGTCCCTAACTATGTAGGGGCAAACTTTGCACGTACGGATTAATCTGTATGTACAACAGATAGACCTGTGGATTATTCCGTAAGGACAAAATATCAGGGTTTTTTTTAAAAATGGGCTTCATGTTTTTTTCCCGCCCTGTGCACAAAAATATATACATCATATAACTAAATACAGAAATATTCATAATCAACATCTCACGCATAATATATAAAAGAAATAAAAAAACAAAATACGATATCAATCTAAATCATCGTGAACAAGCAAACAACCACCAATATCGTCCAAAATATATACAATATGTATCGGATAAGTACATACATTCTCAAAAACATAAAAAAAAAATCTACCCTAGCTCGGTCCAGCTTCTCCATCTCTGATAAACGCCGTAATCTGGCGCATCTTCTCCTCGGTGCAGCCCCGAGTCGTCAAAAACTCAACTAATGAAGGAGCGGACTGTGTGAGAGTCTGAGCGGACTGTGGAGCTGCAGTAGTGGTCTGCGCAACTGCAGCCGATGTAGTGGCTTGCGGAGCTACAGCCGAAGAAGATGCAGTGGAGCCGCAGCCGAAGTAGTCTGTCGCATCTATTAAATTTTGTATGTAATAAACGAGTAAAAACGGTGTATTAGATTTCATTATCAAGTTATTGCGAAACCCCAATCTAAGAATACTTAGAGACTTAGGTCTCGTTTGGATATCTAGTTTGGAAAACCGTAGTTTATTTTAATTAGATAGTTTTATGTAAGTATGATTAATCAAAACTAAGTCTAAAACCAAATAAGCTCAGGCTACTAATATTGCATATGTTACTATTTATAATGTGATATAATATTTTACTATTAAGTAGTATACATACCAACATCTCTTTCAACTCCTCGACGGTGGTCTTTAAGGCGGCAATATCATGCTCTAGACGTCGCTCAAAGGGAGTAGGGGAAGTAACCGCCGGAGTGGAGTCCAACCTTATATGGGTCCTGCTAGGACCCAGTCCCCGGTCTCTGTAACAACTCCAATTTTTTTGTATACATAAAATTGATTTTAAATTTGAAGTATACTTAGGGTATTTAATGTTGCTGTTACCACTTTAAGTATTTATTTCCCACAATAATTACAAGAAAGAGCTTGTACCTCATTGGTAACATCTTGCACTACTGAATCAAGCCACCAGAGTTCAAATCCCATGCCTCACATTATTTTTAGATTATTTTTGTTTTAAATTTCTTGGAAGCCCAACAGTCCACAGCCCATAACTCCCAAAAGTTGAACTATACCTAAAAATCTAAAAATACCAGAGTGTACCCCACGAGACTCCCCACCCCCTCGACCCCCGACTCGGCCGAGTCGGCCGGCGGACCGGCCGACTCGGGCCGGCCGGAATCGCGGCCAAGTCGTCAAAATGAAAAATGTGTCTTTTGAGCTTCTTTAACCCCCTGCACATACCATTTAATTGGATCGGTTCCCGAGAGTTAAATACACCTCATTTACTGCAATTTTTAATGATTTTTCTATAATTTTTTACAATTTTTTTTAATTAAAAATCTTTCATCTACCCTATCCTAGCCTACCCTATAAATACACCCCCTACCCTCTACCCTCTCATCCCAAAATCCTAAGCTCACTCTCTCAAAAATTCTCTAAGAAGTGTGTACTTTGAAAACAAGTTCGCGGCGAAGCTCCGACGAAATTCCGGCGGGAATTCCGGCGACGTTTTTAGAAACAACCGGCGACGAAGCAATGCCTTGGCAACACTTTAGTCCCCCTCACTCTTTAGTATAGATCGAAACCCGTAGTCCCTTTCCATCCTTCTTTCTATTTCTCTAAAATACGAAATTACGAAACCCGACGGAATCAGAACAAATCCGATTTTCGATTCGGTTTTCTATAAAATTTCACTTCTAACCAATACATTCATTTTTAAACATCTTTATCTTGACTATTAAACTTTTAAAAATCAATTTGAACAAGTTTCGTCACATGAAATGATAACCTTTCCAATTTATCGTATTTTTCACTTTAATACCATCATATTTCGATTTCACATTTAACCCTTAACTTTGCTATACATTTACAAGTAGAGCATGAGGTAATGACCTACCTCCACACACACGCAAATACAACCCTAAGCGACATCATCAAAAACTTAGAATACGATAAAACGAAACTTTCATTTAAATACCATATTCTTAATAAAACCATTCTTAAAAGTTTTAGATTTGATACACTTTTAAATAAATACGTCTTATTAGGAAAACACGATAAGTTGTGGACATCGATCGTTTATCTAAATCTGACTTTGTGGTGTCTAGGCTAGGCAAGTGAGCAAAGGTAACTTTAAAAGGCCCGTCTCACGATTCGTGAGCGGATCCCTCCTTTCCTCATTTGTACTTACCTGGCCACAATTGGCGGTGAAGAGGCGATTTGAGGCTTCTAACGACTTGTCGTTTAGACTACTTAGAAATAGGCTAGTTGGCTTAGGAAACCCTAGAATTCTAAAATACGGAAAATTACACTTTGCAAATAAATACATTTTACTTTATAAAACCGTTTTCTAAAGGATTAGTATTTTACAATCTTTGCAAAGCGCCGCTACAACCCATGTTTGGGGAACCCGTTCGGGATCGTGCGGTTTATCGCGCACCCTCGGTCTAGTAGTGTGAGATTCAGACCTCCGCAAGAAGCATTCGGTCTCGAAAGGTTTAAAATACGACATCTTAAGAAAATGAGATTTTTGGAATATAAAGTATTTATTAAAATTATTTTTTGTATAAACATATGTATGTTTATCATTTAAATATCTATTTTATTATAATATAAATTTTCCACCTTTTCCTAAAAATCACAAAGAATAAAGTTTACACTAAAATACCATGAACTTCAAATAATCAATATTACAGATAAATACCCTTATTTATAAAACTAGGATATTTTCACTAGAAATGTCACAACATAAAATCCACCCTCATTACAACTCTAAAGACGAACAATAAATACTTGAGGCGTATTTTGAAAAGTATATAAAAGTATTTTTACATAAAACCCCCTCAAGTTTTATAAATTATCCTAAGGACCCTAACAATTATAAAACTTCGATTCACATTCCTGATTGTCTGACTCGGGTTTGAGTCTGATTAATCTGACTTGAATATGATTCAAGTCAATCTACAATCTACAAGATTCCAATTCAATATGAACACATGAATCCATGAATACAATTATCAATTTATACAACTTGACTGAACCGAACCATGGATATATATTCCTTTTACATGATTCCCAGTATTCCATTTACATGACTCTACGGTTACAACCGTTTCCTAATATCATGGTTTCGGTCAGTCAGTCAATCAAACTTACAATCAATACAATTTACAAGATAATAATACAAATAAGACATCGCGGGGTTTAAGGGGTAGATTGGTACGGAAGGTGTTAAAGGTGGCACGAGGTGGTCAGATTTAATACACCTAACATGAATCCAGTTGCTGTTGTACCGTGGCATAAACGGTTCCTTGTACTATGCGTGCCCCTAGTCTCTGGCATATAGAGACTCCCCTCGTATACACTAGCATCCTTCTGTACCAAACTACAAACAACAGCGTTAACACAATATTATAACAATAGTATACAATTTTAAAAAATATCTTCTTATTCTGTCTATTCTACTTTCCTCTCACCTTTGGGACTTACCGAGCGACCTGTTCGCCGATGACATTCTGTTTCGTTCTTCTTTGAATGTCGTCAGGTGTTTCGGATCCGGCAGAGATCGAGCCATCGCAAGAAGACTTGGAGCAGTTTGCTGAAGACCCTGCACTTTAGTTTCATTGTACACTTTTCCTCTCTGTACTTTTCATTTCCTGTTATGCCACTGTTTAGGCCTCTTTTATTTCAGTTGTATTTCCTTTCATGTATTGTACAAAGAATGTTAATAAATAAAAGTTGCTGTTCTTTTTATTTCTTGTCTCTTGTGTATTTATTTTATATTACTTAGATACGCTTAGCGTATGTACTTCTGAGTATATACGTAGCGGACCTCGTCACGTCTCCTTCGCCGTACACTGGGAAGCGGGGCATGATAGCCTCTCTAAAGTCTAGTAAAACCATGTTTAACGATGTGAAACTCTACGATTTCTAATTTCTGCCAGAACTTATTCCCACATCTATCGTACGGGCAGAGAATCTTCTCTAACATGATCTTATTATGTACGCGTGCAAATTCAATGAAAGCAGCAACACCTATGACAAATTTAGATTACATGCATTGTTGCCAATCCGCGTACATCCAGTCCTTAATTTTGATGTACTCATGGGCCATGTTAGACTGTATAACATATAAATTTTAGGTTATGGTGACTATATTGAGAAATCTAAAAACGGGATGGTTGCTGACAAAGAAGAAAATCCATAGAGGCAAGTTTGTCGCTGAAAAGTATAAATTATCGATAAACAAAGTTAGATTTGAAGATACCCAAGTATGAGTTGTATTCTGTGTATGTGTGTTTCAATTTATGATTTCGCTTAAGTGTAGGGTTGTTAGTGTGTATGTGTTTTGTGTGTGTGTTTGTTATGTATTCGTGTTGTATGTGTGCGTTTCGGCGATCGGGGGTAAGACTTCTATCCCATTAAGAATATATAAAGCAGACACTCATTCGCTTATGCTTTCATCCATTTCGAGTAAATTTCGGCAGCACATCCCCGCTGTTCTCCGAGTACACTGTAATAGAATAAATAATCATTTCAATGCTGTAAAACAACGTTGAAATGAACATCTAATCTATCTTTGTACATGGAGAACCAGCGGAAAAGTACCGACGAAATAATTCGAAACGAATGAAAACACAAGTGAATAAAGGTGTTTGCTTTATACATTCCAAACTTGTCCACGCGAGACAAATCTATCGGTTATCATACGATTGAATCTTCTCGTCACATAGAGTACACGACGGTTGTTAGTACCGAACTATACTGTTCGATATTTAACAACTTTCGTATAGTTCTATGTTACGACGAACATCGAACGTATGTTAACCGATAGACGGGGACTAAGTCGCGCTTTGATTTTCCCATATGAGTATCGATGAGAATATGAAAGTTTCATATTATCATCGAGTATCATATATTGGTTTTAATTTGAACATTTAACTTGAATAGGTTTTACGTTTACGTTTCATTATTAAGGGTTCGAAGTTTTTAGTTTAGGGTAAATTTTTCTTGCGTTTATGATAAAGTTGTACGTTTACCTTATTATCGAGTATTCTACTGAAGGAACTAGTGCACCCTAAACCCTAACTCTAATTAACCCGAATTAACCATAATCATCACCCTAACTCAAATTATCCCTAATTAACCCAAAATTAACCCAATTAACCCAAATTAACCTTAATCACCACCCTAACTCAAATTATCCCTAATTAATCCAAAATTAACCCAATTAACTCAAATAAACCCTAACCAACACCCTAACACAAATACACTCTATTTTACCTAATTAACCCAAATTAACCCTAGCCCAAACCCTAACCCAAATTAACCTAACCCTAATTATCACCGAAACCCCAACCCAGATTAACTCTAGCCCAAACCAAAATTAACCCTAATTAATCTAATTAACCCTAGCCCTAATCATCACCAACCCAATTTTACCTAATTAACCCTAACTAACCCTAACCCTGACCTTACCTACTTAACCCTAACCCTAAAACTAACCCGAACCCTAACCCTACCTAATTAACCCGAACCCGAACCCTAATTAACCCGCAATTAACCCGGAACTAACCCTAACCCTAACCCTAAAATCAACAATAACACAAAAAAGCATAATTATAAGTTCAAAATGGAAATTAACAGACCTCACTTGTAGTTTTGCCGGCGGATGGAGCTCGACGAGGTGGAGGAGGCCGGGGATGGAGCTCGACAAGATCCTGTGGCGGCGGCAAGATGACGACGAGCGTATGGTAACGAGACTGTGGCGGCAGCAACGGCGAAAAATTTTAGCGATGAGAGGTGGAGGAGACGGTTGAAGAGACTAAGGTGGAGGAGGCGGGTGATCGATCGCGCGCGCGGGGGAGTTTGGTGAGGAAATTAGGGGGCGGTGGGAAATTACTGAGCTTTATTTTTTTTATAAATAACTCTTTGATATCCCTACGGATTAATCCGTAGGGCCTTCTTTTGCGGCTCCATAAGGCCAAATAAAACAATACATTTTAATATTTTTTAATTAATCCATAGGGCACCGTAGGGTCAAACCGATGGCCCTGTGGATTAATCCGCAGGGGCAATAAAAAGTTGCCCCTACGGATTCCTATCTCCGCAGGGGCAACCCCTTATTGTAGTAGTGTACAACTGAAGTGAATGGAGGACTTTTCATGATTAATGACTTGGCCCGACCAATTCGAATAAGCACTGAGGATTTCATGAACTTCTACAAGGTTTCGCATTAAGGCCTCTCTAAAAATAAAAAGGTCATCAGTAAACATCAAATGAGAAAAAGACGGGGCATTGCTTTGATCTTTAGGCTAGAAAAGTTTCCTTCATGCTCAGCAGTAGATAATAACGTTGAAAGCACTTCAACACATATGATGAATAGATAAGGCGACAAAGGACAACCATGACGAAGAACCCTTCTAGGTGAGAAGTGACTGATGATACCCGTAAGTAAGAATTCCCCAGATCACGACACGTATCAGGTGACTTGCTATTTGCGCAAACTCACTAGATTCCTGGGGGCAGCAGAGCCGGGATAAATACGACGCACCGGGACGTTCCTTGGCGCCTCACCTCCGAGGTTGCACCAGACCTTTTAGAAGACCTCTCCGGAGTACGTTCCCTATTCTTCTAGCAACCAGCCATCAGCTCGCCTCCGAGCTATCCTACAGCCGAGCCTTTTCAACCTCCTCGCTCGTCTCCGAGCTATTACAGAGCTGAGATTTCTCAGCCTCCTCGCTCGCTACCGTGTTGTCACCGAACCGAGCTTCCTCAGCTTCCTTATCTGGCCGGGAGCACGGAGCCCGAATGCCCCTGTAACGACTCCGTGTATCTCGCCACGAAGAGATCCCCGCCGCTCCACGTCCCGCATCCCACGCTCCTGCCATTAATGAGCGTATCCCGCCATTAACGCGAACGTGACGCAGGGGCGTAACGGATGGCGAGAATCTCGCATCGGCTCGCTCTATGCGACCGCTATATAAACCCCTCTACGGGAACGACTAAGGTAACTCGAACTCAATCCAATAAGCCGCTACTCTGCCATTATTCCTCGGTACTTATTTGATCGTCGGAGGGTCCTACGGTGGTTTCCCATCCCGGGACTTCCCTTACATGTAGTTCGGCGTCAACAATAACCCATTGAAATCCATACGCTCAACCATCATCTCAAATCTCAACCGTTCAGCACCGCTGGTGTCACGACCCACTTCAAACACAGATGGTATTGTCCACTCTGGCCGAAACCGCACGGTTTTGTTATTTTGAATGAACCCGGGGCTACTTCCCAGTAGGCCACCCATCCCAGAATTTCTCTGGCTCAAGCATGCTTAACTACGGAGTTCTTCAAACTTCGGAGTTCCGATTCATCTAAAAGGCGCCTCTATGTTATAAGAGTGGTATCATTCCATTTATAGTTCAGATCGTGCCCTCTTTCGGAATGGAATTCGATACTCCCCATTGTTCTGGTGGGTCCCCGGGTGCATCCGTATCGGTTACATCTGCACCTCAATACCGGATAACACCTCACTTCTCACGGGATAAGTGGTATTCAGCCCTAACTCCACCTAGGGTATTACATTCCCCCACCCAAAATTTAGGCCCGTAACCGGCACTTAAACTACATAACGTCTACAGGCGTACGCAACTTAAGTAAGCCGAAACCCAGAAATCTAAACCACCCAAAACTGGATAAGCGGAGAAAAACATAGTTTAATTCATTCGAAAAAATCTCGAGTAAAATCTTTAACTTTAGTTTTCTTTCTTGAAAATTTCGGCAGCACCTCCTTTGTAAAAACTAGCCCCGAAAACGGGTACAACATAGAATATAAATAAAGCATCCCAAATGGGAGCAACTCACGCCCAACGGCGGAGAAAACCACCACAAGTATATATACGACGCCGTAGCGAAGAAAGATAAGTGAAAACACCATAAGGAGGTAAAAACTTTGCAACAAGATCGGCTCCCAAATGTCACCAAAAATATATACAACATCGATCCTCACAACTCGTCTTTAAGTAAAATACAAGAAGTGGTAGATGGAGAATACTAGATTATCCAATGTACATAAATGGATAACCGCGAACCCACCTAAAAGCAGCAGCCTTATAGCCAACTGTAGCGGTATCCACAAAGTATAGATAAGAAGGCGCCCTGCCGCGACTATATTGAGGGTAAGTCCTGCAAACACTGTGGCACAACGGGGGTGAGTTTCCAACTCGTGAATAGAAAATAATATCATACTTTAATCACAAGTATGCACTAACAGCAATAAACAATCACATGTAAGCTGGTAGTATAAATATGGCAATTTGAATATGCAACTATCATGATCAAGGTACACCACCAGGGTACTATATCTACATGAATCCAATGCATATCAACAATATACCGAGTGCGGGAAAAATAAATAATCTCATGCACATATCATAAGCATAGAAAAACCCGGTGTAAATCAACAACACCCCAAATCCCAAAATCTTCAAATCGGCCCTGTAAATCTCATATAACCTGAGAGTCAAACATCGACACCCGAAATATTATGAAAACTGGTGCCCGACATCGACACATAAATACTCGTATCCATGCATTCCTCGAAACCCAAGTGTCCAACCTCTACACTTGTGTTCCACGTATCGGTTTTCTGATATCCATACGTTCCTCGAAACCCAAGTGTCCAACCTCTACACTTGTGTTCCACGTATCGGTTGCTTTGATATACATACGTTTCTCGAAACCCAAGTGTCCAACCTCTACACTTGTGTTCCACGTATCGGTTTCCCATATCCATAAATCTCTCGGAACATAAGTGCCTAATATCGACACTAGAAATTCCCAAATCGCATGAAAACATATTTCAAATGCGAAAACCCATGTAATATAACATATGCAACATAGAACAATAATATGAGTATATCACGGAAAAAGTCCGCTATTTAAATGCATCAAGTCATTAAATATATCTCGCGGTTCCTAAGTATCCGAATCCAATATACATATATAACAGCGTCCCATACCACCGATATATATGTCATAAAAAGCTGATCATATAACTATAGCAAGATATATGTGTGAGCATGTAGGTATAGCATGGCATATATGTAAGCATGCAGGTGTACAGGTATGCTATATGTCATATGCGTCATCGCACAAGAATAAATGCCTCTATGTCGCTAACCGATAGCAAGGTATATCATATGAATATATGTGTTGTGCGTATCATGGCAATTACCAACAGTGTGCGTGTAGCATATAATTGGTGCTCGTGCAACATGGACTGTCAATAATAG
Organism: Agapanthus africanus; assembly: GCA_030015575.1. NCBI lineage: Eukaryota > Viridiplantae > Streptophyta > Magnoliopsida > Asparagales > Amaryllidaceae > Agapanthus > Agapanthus africanus. Next base: position 23,861,206 of record CM057344.1, read on the forward strand.
TACGGTGTACAATAGATACAGGTTCAGGCACAACAATAACTATATGCATTGAAGTCCATGCACCATCTCTATATATGCATATAAACATGCGGCTAATATCATATCATATCTAGCCCTGACGCTTAACGCCATACGGGCGATTTCCCCATAGATGTTAAATCTACTCACCGATGATCTCGAGCTACGAAAATACGACCACCTGCTTCCCTTTATTCGCAGTGTCCGATGTCCCTGTTTGCGACCCTAAAATTTCACAAACACATCACATAAGCTAAATATCCTACACCGACACAAAGATAACGAAACGTAAGAATAACGCCCAGAAAATTACACTGCGCACCTAGTGCACAAAACACGCACGACATCGGCAAAAACCTTAGCTAGGATCGCTAAACTACGCAACCACCAAGTCTAAACTTCGATCGTACCGATCGCGCAAACACAACACAATAAAATACGAGGAAGATAATATATATAACCTCGCAACGATCAATTGAACCCACATCCAAAAATTCACTGAAACCTAGTAAGCAACTTATCGCATAAATTAGCACAAGTCTAAAGCTAACACAATTCTAGCGATCACAAATATCGTAAAGTATCTTAACTAAGTTATCCAAACCATTTCCATAATTTTAATCTCACCCAAAAATGCTTTGTTAAAACTTAGTTTGCTAAAAACACAATTAGACAAATTAGGAATTAACAACAATTATCATATTCCAACTAGGTTAAATTTTCCTAATCTTCAATTAACAATTAACCATTTCATCAAATTAAATCCTAACTTGAACTTCACTAAAATTATCATGAAACCACAAATCATGCTAATTAATCTATATTAAACAATTAAATAGCTAACTTACCGATTAAAATACAACAATTAAAGATTAGGGTTTGAAATTATACCTCCTCAAGAACACCAAATTAACCCTCCAAAATGATGTTTTTCTTGAAGATCCATGCTAGTTTAGTGAAGAAGAATGATGGGTTAAGTTTTGTTTATGAGTTTTATGGATTTATTTAAGGATTTTTGAAGATTTTATGAGCTTGGAGAAGATGAAATTGGGCAAAGAAAATGCATGGGCAGAAATGGGGGAGGGCTCGGCCTTAACAAGGAAATGGGGGGGTTGTGAAAAGAAATGGAAATATCTAGCAAAAATGCAATAAATGCTTATTAATGCATAATTATCTCCAAGCCACCTCATTCTTTCTTTTTAAAAATAATTTCCTTTTTCCACAAAATATCTAGATATTTGGATGGAAGGGTTTTAACTTAATCTAGTAATTAGTTTAGCATAAATTTACATTAGTAGTAATTAACCCAAGCCAAAAATGTAATTACCACTAATTAAGTGCATAATTAACCATTTAAAATAATATTAAATTAGGGAAAATTTTTATGTGAACCAAAACTTCCAATTGACCCCCAAAGCCCGCAAACTAGCTTCATTCTAGCTAAACTAGATGCCGTCAAGTCTATACAGAAGTTTGATCACAATCGGGTTAAAACGGAAAATATCAACTATTTTACCCTAAAACGGAAAAATTCACATCACGATTTCTAAAACGTTACAGTTGGCTACAAAATCGATGGAGGACAATATCTGAGAGAAATCCAACCTCCATCAGTTGGCGCCGTCTGTGGGAAGCTATTTCTTCTCCAACCCAAGAAAGTTGATCTTCCGCTCATCACGGAGATCCCAGCACGCGCCACCCCGCCTTCCACAACGGAGGCGGGGTCGGTCCTACTCCACCCCCAACGCAATCGACGTCTTACCAGCTGATTAGACTAAAATATTGCACATTTGAATGAACGTTTTCCCTACTATTTGTTAAGTACTAAAACTTGTTTATTGTAAATATAGAACATATGTGGGTTTATTTGTAAAAAATTTATTATCATATGTTTCTACATTATAATTAATATAATGAGGGAAAATATATGCATATAATATTTAAATGAAATATTAATAATTAAAATATGCATATCATATCAAATAATTCTAATCAATATTCTTAAGATATTATATCATATAAATGGTTAGGATAATATCTCAAAAATACCAAATGCTACTAACACTTTGATTTGAGATATTGTGCAGATATTAGCTCAGGTCTGTAATCCAAGTAAGAGATCCGAGTCAAATCGGAATATCGAAATCGAATCTGCCAAAATTTAGAAGCAAATTGAGAGATTTAGCAACGGTAGAGACTCAGAGTATTATTTTCAGAATCTAGATATCAAGAGGATCTCCACATGTCAACACAAGAGACCAGAAGAAATCCCAAAACCTGATTCCACCATGTGGCAGCTAAACCGCGGCCAAAAGGGGGTATTTGCGGCGGTTCCGCGGCTTATTGGTAGCCGTCGAATGTGATATTTTGTGGTTTGGATCGTATCTGTATATCCTTACTTATAGAATCTAGGGTTTCTGGTTTCAAATACTATATAAGGGACCGAGAGCTGCACATTCAAAATCATTATTGAAAAGATCAAGAGATCCAAAAGATCCACGTATCCGAGTGATCATCATCTATTCATCTACCTCCAACAAGAGAGAGATCTAGAACAAATTAGGGTTATTGTAATCTACTTTCTAAGGAAAATTGTAGATGCAATAGTTGATTAATAAAGGAAGTTATTAGTTTTAATTCTTTTTGTGTTTATTTTTACGCATTTAATTTCTGCACTTACTTTTACGCATACTTTTCTGCATCTTCATTATGATTTCATTTTTCAACTTTTCTTCTAAATCACTAACCATGAGCGAGTAATTCCTAATTTGCTAGGGTTTGTAGGATAGGGTAGAATAATAGATGAGAAAATCTTTTAACTTCTTTTATATATTTTAAAGTTTATAAACTTTAGCAAAATAAATGTTAACCTCCTTATCGGGTGCGCTATCAATTTATTGATAGTCATGACCACGATTTGGGATTAGTTTAACACTTGTTTTGTTAAGGGTTAAACATGAATAGAGATCGATGAAAGGACAAGGGTTAGTAGTGGGAAAACCCTAGTTTCCTCCAAGAACTCTAATCTACATTCATCACCATCGATCTAGTTTTAAATTATTAAAAGATAAAAGAGTTATTTTTAATTATTCATCCATTACTACCAAGTCCTATGAACCCTACAAGCCTTTTTATTATAAATTTTATATCCGTTTTCAAATATAACGACAAACAATCACCCATCTTTCATCAACTTGTCTAAAGCAAGAAAAGAGTTCACGTTTCCCTATGGACGACCCGTACTCATCGCGGCTAGCTACCAGCGATACCGTCTCGATTGAGGTTATTTACAAAAACACTACTTTTCACGATCAATCACCAGCGTGGATCGACAGGCTCACAACGATCGTGGACGCCCTCGATCGTGTTCAAACGGCCGGCCACGCCCGCCAAACCGTTGTCCCTACCCTCCGGAACGACGGCGTACGTAGGATGACGGAGGGGCGCGTTCGGGCCCTCGACCTCGCTCACGCCCATTTCGATGTCACCGAACACCGGCGCGCCGATTCCGGCAGTCACGACCCACATACGAGGAATGATTCCATGACTCATTGGGTGCCGGATAGTTCGACACCAAGATCTCAGGAGTGTCACGACCCGAAAGTGGAACGTGACTGACACTTAAATCACGCAACATCTAAAGGCGTAACGTAATTCAAGTAAACCAAAATCCCAGAAATCTAAACCGTGAAATAAAATAGAGTGATAAAGTACTTGTTTAAAAAGGTTAATCTAAACATGCAAGAGTCGCGTCAAAAATCTTTTGAAGACTCAAGTTTTATGAAAATTTCGGCAACATTTCCTTTGTAAAATCTAATCCCAAAACCGATACATAACATGAACATATATAATCAATCATAATAGGCATCTCCAAGCGGGGGTTAGCTCTTCGCCTAATTGGCGGAATACAAACACATGCAAGAATATATCATAATAATGCGAAAACAATAAAGGAACTAGAAATAGAAAACATCGCCCACAAGAAAACATAAACTTCGGCTCACACGAGCTCGACACCAGATATTAATATAATACAAGTCTCACAGTCTCGTCTCTAGGTCAAATATACAAGTGGTAGATTAAGTATACTAGATACAAAAGTAAATATATACGGTGGAAGACAAAAGAATATCCTCACAAACCCACCTACAAGTATCGCGCCCGAAAGTCAAAGCAAAAGGAATAGCAAAGGAAGTAGTAGTGCGGCTGCCGCGACTATGCTGACGGGTCGGTTCTGCAAGACATTGTGACACACGAGGGTGAGTTGCCAGCCTTTAAGTAGTAAGTAACATCATATGAGACAATTGCAAGCATACACGTAAATGTGTTAGATCTTAAGTATGAACTATTGTAATAACCCTAAACTTTCTGTACAATTTTTTTTCAAAAATACAAAAGGGGTACTTGAGCCAGAGCACAAGTTATAAGTTTGATTTGCTTTTGAACAGCAAGAAGGAGCTTGTAGCTCATTGGTAAGACCTTGCATTGCTGTTACAAAGCACCAGAGTTCAAATCCCATCAGCCACACATTATTTTTATTTTAAATTCTTTTAATTTTTTAGAAGCCCAAGAGCCTACACATGCACTACATATAATAGGGTAAGTTACAAAATAAACAAACGAGTCCACGAGTCAAGACGAAGCGACGGGGACACGTGGCGAGGAGACGCGGCCCGACCCGGCCAACTCGGGTCGGCGACTCGGTCGAATCGGCCAGCGCCGCCGGTCTGACTCAGTCGAAACCCCGATTTCTTCTTTCTCCTGCAACCTTTGGCCTACCCCACTCTCCTGCACTATTTAAATTCTCTGCACTTAAACAGAGAATTAAAATACCCCTTTTTAATTTTTTTAATGCAAAATTAAATACAATTTTTATCACACCCTTTCATTACCCTAAACCCTAATTTTTCCTATAAATACCACACCTAAAATCACCCCTCCTCATTTCTAAATCTCTGCCCAAACTCTCAAGAAAATTCCCAAGACTTTTTGTGTGCAAGTGGAGTTAGCAAAGAGCGAAACTCCGACGTACTTCCGACGGCAATCCGAGAAGTTTCCGGCGATGAAACGACGCACCGGTGTTTCCCCAATCTTCCTCTTCCTCCTCTCTTAACCCTAATCCAGTAAGCCCCCTTTTCTCTCTCTCTTTTGCTATTCTCAAATTCTTAATTCTTAAAACGTGTCAGAAGCGGAGTTATCCGGCTTCCGATTCTCTTTTCTTTCAAAAATACAACATTTTCTTAATAACAAACTTACAACTTTTGATATATTGTTTAATACTCATTAACTAAGACAATAGATCAAGTTTGACATTAAAATGATAACCATAGCCAGTTTTATTTCAATTTTACATTAAAATACCTTTATGTTTCATATCGACATGTTTATACCTTTTAACCATGCTAGCTTTAGAAAACTCACGAGTTAATAACCTACCTCCTCACAACACTCATATGTAATATAACACGATAAAATTTGGGAATATAGATTTGTGAAAATACGATTTTACACATAACTACCTCCGACTTATAAAAACATTTTTCTACAAGATGTGTATTTTAACAAATCTTTACAAATGCGTATCTACAACCCATTTCGGGAAACCCGTTCGGAATGGTGCGGATTATCGCACATCCTCGGGCTTAGTAGAGTGAGATGCAGACCTCCGCAAGGAGCATACGATCTCGAAAGATTTAAATTACAATTTTTTTTAGAAAATATGATTTCTATTATAAATAAAACTAATATTTTTAATAAATAAATGTTGGATATAGTGCCCTCAAAGTCAATTATTGGATCGCAGGTACGTGATTGCAATGATTGAGGATGACCTATACCGGTAGCACAGTCTTACTCGAGATGATAGTATGCTATCTGGTTTGCCTTTATCAGTCGTGTACAGGTTCAGGTGACTGATCACTATTACACGTTGATAGAGCCCTTGGGATCTTGCTTGACTACCAACAGTATGATGGCAATCATATACGAGAGTTGGGTAGTCTATAAGCACATCCTTAAAAGTGGTCCCTAGTCGTGGGAGTTTCAAGACAGGGCATCAATACTCCGTAGTAGACTAGTGTTTACAGTCGAGACCCCGACGAGGGGCGGTGGTCGGTCTCACAAGCCACTAGTGTCAGTTGGATCACCTAAGATGTATACATATGCTCATTGGGTTATGAGTACATCGGACATGACTCGCCAGGAACCTGCTAGTTGGTATTATACCTAGCGTCAGATAGCAGTTCCCTGGTGACATGTGTACAGGTTAGTTTATCGACCCGAGGTAGTCATTTGTCTCGTGTGAGTTCCCACTGTGCTTTGATTTCTACCCTACCACGGCTCAAAAGAGTCGTGCAAACATGTATTTTTTGGGTACAGTCCCGAGCCATATGGAGGCAAGTGAGTGGATCGACAGGGGATTCGTTTCTCCCGGTATTGGGGGTGAGATCGTGCTGTGTCTAGGAGAGCCATTACACCAAGTCCTTGGCCAAGGCAGGTGAGAATTACTGGTAAGTATTCCAGTAGTTTCTCAGGGTGTTCAGGGCTACTCTCCGACACGACTTATACCGCTATTGGAGGTCTGACGTTACCAGACCCTAGGCCCGATATGCGATACTCATAGACGAACGGACCGGACTATATGTATATTGTCACTGTTAGGCTCAGTAGGGTTCTAGGATGAGTTCGCTCATCGGTTTCCCTTGAGGTCAGCATATGGGCAGCTGTTACACACTGCTAGAGCCGCTGACGTGCTTATGGTTAAACCCACTGCCAGGGTACTGATGAGTCATTAGAGTCCCCTACAGATAGTTTTTCAAGTTCGGGCGAAACGTTGTAGAGGCCGTATAGTTTTATGGCAGGGTTCGGAAAATGCACGTGCGTTTACGCACGTGTCATATTTCGGGCAGATAATACTGGTGGGCTTTGGTTTAAGCCGGATCCATATATTATACTGTGTAGATATAATATCTTTGTCTCAGTTGCATTTGTATTCGGTCGTAATACAAATGCGGGTATGTATATACAGTTACGGGGTTATCCTGAAATTCGTTTTGGGATCGCTTTTCGAAGTTGCCAGTTTTCTATCACCCGTCTTAAATATTCGGTTTAATGCGGATTTATCTTTTTCTTTTGTATGAGTCATGAGGGTGAGTCATGAGTGGAAGCTTCTAGATTGGTGACTAGGTTTCGTGACTCATTCATTGCATTAATGGTTGATGAGGTGTTTATGTGACTCATTGATTGCATTAATGTGTTTTGTTTTGGACTTGGATATTTCTTCTTGATCTTTTCTTTATGGTCACCCTTTTGCTCCTACACTCACCCTCTCCTCTCATATATAGTGACCGAGCCCCCTTGTAGGAAATGATGCAATTTTGATAGCTCATTTCTCATTTCTCTCCATTAAAAGGCAACTTCATTAACCGTTCATCCATGGTTTTGGATGAAACGAGACAAAGTATTCTACTCATTTTCTACATCAATCTTGGACATGTCGGCTAGCAAACTTCATGTCCGAGTTGCCTCTGTTCAGAGGCGTGATTCCGTATAAAGATCCGTTGACGTGGTGCCACCTGGACGAGGAGATCAGAGATCGAGCGATATCGCAGATGCCACAAAGGAGCGTGGGATGATGGCTAAAGACCGAAAGATTTGGATCGTTCGGTATACCCTTTCTACCCACTTTGTAGTTTGTTAGTTTAGCATTAATGGTAGATCCGGGTTATAGTATGCGATAGCGCCAGTTATAAAAGTTTTTGTTCCGCGTTTGGCGTCAGAATGACGGCCGGGGCGCTACCGTAGAATTACATGGTATCAGAGCCACGCCATTAAGCTTTACTAACTTGTGCTAACGCGTTTAAAATGTCGATCGAACGGAATTTCGAAAACCGCAATTTTCAGTGTAAAGTTTCTGTCGATTTTTAAAACAGGCCTAAAAATCATTTTGAGCATCCCAGAAAATCGTGCAGGTTTTTTTAAGAGCCCAGTAGAAATTTGGCCCACTGAGTCGACCGTACGGCCGTGGAACTGCGGCACATGCCAAGGTTTGGCCGCGGTTCCGCCTCAGTCTTGGTGCCTCAGTGTACCGTACTTCTTCTGTGGATTTTTCATAGAAAATTGTGGTTTCTGGAATATTTCTTTTGGGCCCAGATTTTATTACTGTACTGCAGATGTACGTGGGGCCCATTTCGGGAAGTTTTGTCGATCGAAATTTTAAACTTGTTAGTTTACAGTACTTACATTATATCTCCGACCGTGAATGTCATTCGAACGGTAAATTGCGTCTAATTGCTATAGCCCTTTTAGACGAGTTTGCGAACGTGACATTCGCGTTGATGTTCTGTGTTGTGCTGTGATGTTGCGAATTTGTCGTGGTGGATAGCAGTGTGCAATGGTAGTGCAGTTTGGATTTATTTGTACATTTGATATTGCGGGGCGAGCGTCCAATATGTGGACTGCCGTCACTGTCTGTTTGTATAATATTCTTTTGAGGCACGACCGGGCTGAGGTCGATGTACCCGTTGTACATATTTTTCATTTCTGTACTAGGTTTACCCCGCGATGGAGTGCACGAATAGCCGGGTTCTGGAGGGCAACGGGTCCGCATCTCATGGCTTTAAGAGGCAGAAAGGCCTCATTCTAGAATTGGCAGACTGTTCGCCGCACTCATAGGGGGTACAGGTTGACCCAAGAAGGGGTGCCCAAGTTACCGGATTCCGTGAAGTGCAGTGTGGTCCCTTCACTTTGCTGTAGGGGCTGCCTCGTTTCAGGTTTTGGCGAGTAACTTGCCGCACCCGTAGGGGTCTAGGTTTCATTGCACAGGCTATCCACACGACCAGGAGAACGTCGGGTTTCAGCAGCGGCTCTGTGAAACCCGGGGATCCCAGATTATCTGTATTGTTCTGTGATGCTTATTACTTTTCTGTAATGTTGCATATTATCACGCTTGGAGCGATTATTGTATATTGGTATATATACTAGTAGATGTTGTATATGTTTTGCACCCGCGCTAGTCCAGTCCCCGCTCTGTCGTTAGTTAAGTAACCTAACGGGTAAAGACGGGACCCAGTGGCGAATGCGGATGGCATATACATACATTATATTTTCGTTCTTTTCTGGTGTGATTAATTGATGGGACTGCGTTGATTCTGATCAATGCAAAGGAAAACAAACCTGTTTGGACGTTGTTGGAACAGTTTTAAAAAGTGTTATTACAAAGACATTTTCTTTTGTTTTGCACAGTGGTATTCAGTTGGAATATCCTGCACCTCATTCGACGAGGCAAGGGCCGAGATCCCTTCACCGGGAGTGACCCCTTGGGCAGAAGTTTGCGTCAGGGTAATAACTTCACTATAGTCGATTACATGTTGCTTTGCATCGCGGTATTCAGTTGGAATATCCTGCACCTCATTCCACGAGGAAAGAGCCAAGATCCCTTCACCGGGAGCGACTTCTTTAGCAAAGGTTTTCGCCACTATATTTTCATAAAAAGCTATCAGGTTCCTTTAGCGATATCAAATTCATTACGTTAAAGGTTTTTCGCCAAAAACCAGCCGTAGCCCTCCGTCATTTCTTTTGGGTATTCAATAGTATTCAAGCTATGTATTTTGACCAAAGCCAAGGCATGGTGTTTGGTAGCTGCTGGGTATTCATTTGTTGCATAGATAGATGAGTTAGTTTAGGGCAGTCGTTCTGCCATTTGGCCAAAATCAGGGGCATGTGCGGATGGGTTCAAATTGATAAGATAATAATTGGTAGAACTTGGCATGTGACTTATGGCATTTTGGCCAAAGTCAATATCATAAGAGTATGGGGCAAAAATCATATCGGGAGTTTCTGAAGAAACTGAAACTTGCCAGGCATGCGCATACCTTCTGGAGTGTGATAACGTGAGTGGATTCCGTCACGTTATCATGCGATGAGAGTTGGATCCCGATTCCTACTGATGAGTTGGTTTACTCTTTGGGTGATCCCGATTGATTCTTCTTTCAGGTTTGGAGGAGAATTTGACAGTACAGTGGGAGGTTTCCTGATTAGATAAAGTGATAACCATTCTGATCTAGGTTAGAGTGCACGCAGAGTGTTTCTTTTCTCTCTCTCTTTGGCAGCGACCTTTGGCCGACCCTAGACTATGACTCAGTGACTAAGTTGACCGAACCTTCTTAAAATACTGGCTTTTGGATTGTCTAAGTTGCATAAGTCATTGGCGCTCCTTCTTTTACCCTTTGAATTTCTCAGAACACATCGTATCACTACGAACATCCACTTCCATTGGATAGATCCATCGTATGGTTATATACGAACTCGAAGGGACTTCTTCGAGGATGGATCCAGATTCAGGAGAAATAGAATTGGTTTATTCAGTTGTCTTTTATCATCACCTTCTCTCAGGTTGCGAGGGCTCCTTAGTTTAGGAGAGTACACCTATTACGCTTATTGGATAGTCTTCTTCCAAACCATAGGCAGGTGCCGAAAGGTAGGGAATGAAGAAAACCAATTAGCCTAAGTAGGGTGTACAGAAGATAATAACTAAAGACAAAATAAAGGGATTAGAAAGAGGGCAAAGTAAATTGCGACTGCTATCATTCACGACCAAACCGCGTACTTCATCGCCACTCCAATTTCATCTTTGCTTTTTTCCCCAGTTCGGGAGAAATAGAATAAGGTATTATTCGGTTGTCTTTTATCATCATATTATCTCAAGTTGCGAGTACTCCTTGGTTTAGGAGAGTACACCTATTATGCTTACTGGATAGTCTTCTTCCAAACCATAGGCTGGTGCCGAACGGTAGGGAAGGAAGAAAACCATTTACCCTAACGATGGTGTACAGAAGGTAACGACTAAAGACAAATAAAGGGATTTGGAGAGATGGCAAAGAAATATACGGTTACAGTCATGAATTGGATTATGGAAGAGACATTACTAGGAATACCAGGATACCCCTACGAAACATTTTCATGTTTCAGTTTCACTGTGCATTGTTAAAGGAAAACTGATTTCCCGATTAGATACTTACTCCAGGGTATGTATTTACCAGGTATGATTCTCACATCTGTATGGTTTTACAGATGATGAGTGGGAGTAAGTTATTGGGAATATGGTGATCATCCTCTTTATATCGGAATTCGTTGTAATTGGTGATATTTGAGGAAGTCGCCTGGGTTTTTGCCGGACGGTATGTATTTGGTTTTGAGTATCCGTAGTTGTGCACCAATTTCAAACTGATATATCTGTACATTTATTTTTATAAAGTGAGATATAACTTTTTGAAATTATGTCCATCACATTTACCTATATCTGATGATTGGGTAAGGAGCATTGAACAGCGGAGTAGTTCTTAACCATAAGTACAGTTTTCAACCTACGATGCACAGATTTTGAGTTATTCAAACTCAGGGGACTCATACAGAGTATTGTATGTTGTCCAGTGTCTATTAGGACAAAGGGGTTGGTCCTCGTACTATGTTCTGTTTACTTGTGACTTCTCTAGTTTTTAGACAAGTGTTTCGTAGAAATACAATGTCTAAGTTTTGAGAAGTCATAGGTATAAGAATAAAGTAGAGAACCAGGTATGGCAAGTATCGGGATTCTTCAATGAGATCGAAGATGTAGATACTTGTGATTGGTATTCAGTTGATAGTAATGGTTTTGAGAAATTTGTTTCTCTTTCAGGTTACTCATAATTGGATGGATTCCTAAGTTGAGTAATGCTGATTAGCCTCTCTCCATTAAGATGATATGCACTGGAGACAGCTGCATGATTAGAATCTGGTTCCAATTAAATAAGTGCCAAAGTTTCTATATTGGATATAGAATGGTTCATATTTTAACGATGTTAAGGTACGGGGAGTTGTCCGGCTTATGCTTAAAACCAGACTCTGGATAACTCAGGGCACGTTTCTGTAATGGCAGTTTGCGGGTTGGCCCAGGCTATGACGAGGGTTGACTTTCTACCATCTGGAAGATCAATAATGATATTGTTCTTGACTCGCCACAGTTTTAGTAAAATGGATTTTTTCAGAAAACAGTAGTGGGAGTATGGTAGAACTGGAAGTGATTCGAGAACTGCGAACGATTACGGAAAATTTAATAGGACCTAAAGATTCAATCAAGTTTGACATTCCAATAGCCACTCCGCAGATATGGTGGGTAACCTCAGACACCCGAGAGGTACTCCGGAAGCCTCAAGGACGGTGACAGGGAGGTTCTTGTTTACCCAGACTTGACACTACTATTGTTCCAGGCTATGAGACCCGGCAGGAGGTTAAGTATAGCGTCGTTCTAAACTAGCTTTAGAAGTGCACGTATATATTATTCTGCCAGAGGGTTGTTGTGGTCAGTGGGAGCAGCGGAAGCATAGTGGGCAAGTAGCTTATGTCTATTTATAGACTAGAGCAGATATAGCGGAGATAGATCATTTAATTTTGATATGACAGTCATGGCTTTGACTTCATCAAAATAGGAGATGGATCTGTTGAGAAGGTAGTAGGGTGTGATGTCCTGGTATTTGGATGACATACACAGAGTAGGAAGTAAAATTCCTATATTAGGATCGGTTGTACTGTGGTCGTTACACAGTTGTTTCTCCACAAAGGATATGGATATAATATCTGACATTCTGGTTTCTAGATCTATGATTTTAGATCTAGAATTGGGTAGTTTCCCAATCTAGGTACTTTGATAGTATTCTAATAGTATTTTAGAATAGATGACTCCTGACATGGTGGTGTACCTGCAGATGATGGAGTCGCCCTCTCTAAAGGTGTCTTACAGACTAAAGGGGAGAGGGATGTGCATGATTGGCGGATCACTTGCTTAGGCAATTGAGTCAATCGTGAGATGTCAAGTATCACACCAGATGTTGTTTTTGCACTAGATGCGATAAGTTTATATTAATCCAATCCTGAAGAAACATAAGGAAGCAGTTTTAGAACATAAGTGAATGTTCTAGGGATTTGATGACGACAGCCTCCTTCGGAGACGGTTATCATTCCAGGCTTCAAAGGTGACATGGATGATAGAGTGATTGTCAGAGTTATAGTTTTTCCTCTGTAGAAGAGGGACAATATTAAGGACAGGTGGTCCAAGAGGATACTGTGGGGGGCATGGTGCAGGATACTGATTAGGTTCAGTTGACGATACAGTCTAAGAAGTTTGGATTTGGAGTTCATTTATGAACTAGGTCCCATCAGATATCCAAACATATTCTAAGACAGGTATTACTCGATTCGGGAGATGGCTTTCTCCGCGAACTTGAGATTAAGAGAGACATAGAAAGAAACATCAGGGCGGATCCACTCATTGAGGCTATTTCTAGAACACAATAGTTTTACAAACGGGCTATGTGAAACAGATTAGTAGAGGAGTTGGGTATTCGGTATCACACGGGCTGTGAGTATGCGACATCGCAATAATTAGCCTTAAGTGCAAGTGGGAGATTGTTGGATATAATGCCTTCAAAGTCAATTATTGGATCGCAGGTACGTGATTGCAATAATTGAGGAGGACCTATACCGGTAGCACGGTCTTACTCAAGATGATAGTATGCTATCTGGTTTGCCTTTATCGGTCGTGTACAGGTTCAGGTGACTGATCACTATCACACGTTGATAGAGCCCTTAGGATCTTGCTTGACTACCAACAGTATGATGGCGATCATATACGTGAGAGTTGGGTAGTCTATAAGCACATCCTTAAAAGTGGTCCCTAGTCGTGGGAGTTTCGAGACAAGGCATCGATACTCCGGAGTAGACTAGTGTATACGGTCGAGACCCCAACGAGGGGCGGTGGCCGGTCTCACAAGCCACTGGTGTCAATTGGATCACCTAAGATGTATACAGGTGCTCATTGGGTTATGAGTACACCGGACAGGACTCGCCGGGAACCTGCTAGTTGGTATTATACCAAGTGTCAAATAGCAGTTCCCTAGTGACATGTGTACAGGTTAGTTCATCGACCTGAGGTCGTCATTTGTCTCGTGTGAGTTCCCACTGTGCTTTGATTTCTACCCTACCACGGCTCAAAGGAGTCGTGCAAACATGTATTTTTTGGGTACAGTCCCGAGCCACATGGAGGCAAGTGAGCGGATCGGCAGGGGATTCGTCTCTCCCGGTATTGGGGGTAAGATCGTGCTGTGTCTAGAAGAGCCATTACACCAAGTCCTTGGCCAAGGCAGGTGAGAATTACTGGTAAGTATTCCAGTAGTTTCTCAGGGTGTTCAGGGCTACTCTCCGACACGACTTATACCGCTATTGGGGGTCTGATGTTACCAGCACCTTAGGCCCGATATGCGATACTCATAGACGAACGGACCGAACTGTATGTATATTGTCACTGTTAGGCTCAGTAGGGTTCCAGGATGAGTTCGCTCATCGATTTCTCTTGAGGTCAGTACATGGGCAGCCGTTACGCACTGCTAGTGCCGCTGATGCGCTTGTGGTTAAACCCACTGCCAGGGTACTGATGAGTCATTAGAGTCCCCCATAGATAGTTTCCCAAGTTCGGGCGAAACGTTGTAGAGGCCGTATGGTTTTATGGCAGGGTTCGGAAAATGCACGTGCGTTTACGCACGTGTCATATTTCGGGCAGATAATACTGGTGGGCTTTAGTTTAAGCCGGATCCATGTATTATACTGTGTAGATATAATATCTTTGTCTCAGTTGTATTTTTATTTGGTCGTAATACAAATACGGGTATGTATATACAGTTACGGGGTTATCCTGAAATTCGTTTCGGGATCGCTTTTCGAAGTTGCCAGTTTTCTATCACCCGTCTTAAATATTCGGTTTAATGCGGATTTATCTTTTTCTTTTGGGTGAGTCATGAGGGTGAGTCATGAGTGGAAGCTTCTAGATTGATGACTAGGTTTAGTGACTCATTCATTGCATTAATGGTTGATGAGGTATTTATGTGACTCATTGATTGCATTAATGTGTTTTGTTTTGGACTTGGATATTTCTTCTTGATTTTTTCTTTATGGTCACCCTTTTGCTTCTACACTCACCCTCTCCTCTCATATATAGTGGCCGAGCCCCCTTGTAGGAAATGATGGAATTTTAATTCATGGAAATTTGATAGCTCATTTCTCATTTCTCTCCATTAAAAGGCAACTTCATTAACCGTTCATCCATGGTTTTGGATGAAACGAGACAAAGTATTCTACTCATTCTCTACATCAATTTTGGACATGTCGGCTAGCAAACTTCATGTCCGAGTTGCCTCTGTTCAGAGGCGGGAGCCCGTATAAAGATCCGTTGACGTGGTGCCACCTAGACGAGGAGACCGGAGATCGAGCGAGATCGCAGATGCCGCAAAAGAGCGTGGGATGATGGCTAAAGACCGAAGGAGTTGGATCGTTCGGCATACCCTTTCTACCCACTTTATAGTTTGTTAGTTTAGCGTTAATGGCAGATCCGGGTTATAGTATGCGATAGCGCCAGTTATAAAAGTTTTTGTTCCGCGTTTGGCGTCAGAATGACGGCCGGGACGCTACCGTAGACTTACAATAGATGTATATGTAATTAATATAAAAATATCTATTTATAATATTTATAATATTCTACATTTCCAAAATTCAAAAAAAAACATCTCATTTACAAGAAAATACCATACAATTCCAATATTACAAATAAATACCATATATTATCAAATTAGGTTTTATTCACTAGAAATGTCACAGTGATAAAATATACATCCATGAAAACTCAAAAGAAGATAATAAAATACTTAAGGTGTATTTTGAAAATTATACAAAATTATTTTTACATAAAACCTCTCAAGTTATACCAATTTACAATAAAGACCCTAGTAAACATAGGTTTAAGCGGGACCAGTCTCTTGAGCCTCAGGGAGTCGGAGATATGAGTGTTTGCCTATTTAAGATAGACAACTTAATAAACGGTGTTATCAACAGGGTAATTGTCTTTGAAAAAGACACAAATCCTGCCGTCCATGTGCAGCAATTACCGATAGCACCGAAACCAAATTTAGGATTTAATTTCTTTTCTAACTGTCTGACTCAGACTAAGTCTCAATATAATCAATCTGACTTGAATATGATTCAAGTATCAAACTATAATTCAACATGAATCCATGAATCTATATATTCAATCTGTTCAATCTATATTGATAGAACCGAACCATGGATATACATCCATCTACATGATTCTCCAGTTACATCCATTTACTGATATCATGGTTTCGGCAAGTCATCCATCTATATAGAATATATAATTCAAACAATACATCAATACAATCAAGATATCGCGGGGTTTATAAGGGGTAGACTGGTACGGAAGGTGTTAAAAGTGGCACGAGAATGCAACCATAAGAAACCTAACCTGAATTCAATTGCCGTTATTCCGTGGTATTATCGACGGAACCTTGTACTCCATATACCGTAGTCTCTGGTCTAGTGAGACTCCTTTCGTATACACTGGCATCTTCTGTACCAAGCTACAAACAACAGCGTTAACAATATAATACAACATTATAAAACTAAACTCTCTCTCTGTCTATTCTACTTCTCCCTCCTCTTTGGGACTTACCGAGCGATTTGTTCGCTGAAGACATTCTCTTTCTTCTTAATTTGAATATCGTCAGGTGATTCGGACCTTCTAGAGATCGAGCCCACCAACGAGGATTTGGACCAGCTAGCTTTCGACCCAGAGCTTTAGATTCCTTGTACACATTTACATTCTATATTTTCCATTTCTGTTATGCCACTGTTTAGGCATTGCTTTCCATTCCATGTATTTACTGAGGGTAAAGACAATGCCTGTGACTGACATTCAGTCGTCTTTATCACCCTGGAACCTTTCCAGTGATTCTCCCTAGGATCGATTGATACTATCTCACTACAACTAGTGAGTATCCTAACATCCAATTAGATCTATCTCATAGATCCAAAACCCAGGATTTAGTAGGTATCACTTTGATCCTATATGGAGAATCCTTGTGATAAGCAGAGATTGACCGAGCGTAGCATAGGAAACTTCTTCCCTATCAAGAGTATGTCATCCACGTACTCTACGAGGATCACCACCATACTCCTTACTACCTTTTTTGTATATACAAGGTTCATCTACCATTTTGATGATGTCAAACTCTTTGACTAACTCATCAAAACAGATGTTCCAACTCCGCGATGCCTGCTTTATCACATAAAACATCTTGCAAACGTTTCCGCTGCTCCCACTGTCTATGAAGCCCTCTGACTGTGTACTTATAGACGCTTTCTTCCAAATCATCATTTAGAAAAGCAGCCAAGACACCCAACCGCCAGATATCGTAGTCATAGTATGTAGCCGTAGCAAGTAGGATCTGGATGGACTTAAGCAAAGGCCCCAGAAAAGGTTTCATCATTAGCCATAGCTGGTCAATGATGCAAACCTTTAACAAGTCTAGCTTTAAAAGTCTCAACCTTTCCATGTACACCAAGTAATCTTCTCAAGATATACTTGCTCCTGATGGGAATTTAACCCTTCAGATAAAGCAACCAAAGTCCATACTTTGTTGGTGTATAAGGATTCCATCTCAGATCGATAAACATCCAGCCATTCTTATAGAGTCCCACTCCTGATGGCCAGCTCGAAACTAGTTAGGTCATCATTCCATGATGTAATTCTCGCTCCCTCTGTCATAGAGAAACCAGAGTATCTCTCAGGTGGGTGAGGAACCCTACTAGATCGGCGGAGAGGCTGAGGTTCGTTGGAAACTATTGAATCCTTTAGTTCTTCCAAATCATCAGCTGCAGTTTGTATATCTGGAACCTTTCCAGTTCTACATAACAGACCTTGCCTCGAGCTTGTCCGGATTTTGCTTTTAGACATAGGCCGGATAACCCCAAATCTTAACTAACTTAAGATAAGGGCTCTTCCCTTTCCATATCACATATGAAGTGGTAGGCAACTGATTTGATTTGAACCCTATTCAATAGGTATGCAGCTTCTCAAGCGCATAACTCCCAAAAGGAAATAGGAAACTCAGTAGTACTCATCATAGAGCGCACCATATCATATAGGGTGTGATTGCTCCGCCCCGATATACCATCGTGCTATGGTGTATACGGAGGAGTAATGCTGAGAGGGAATCTCATTCTCCTTTAGAATAGTCCAGGAATTCTATGCACAAGTATTCTCCTCCCTGATCTCATCAAAGGATATAATACTTATACCCGTATTTTGGTTCTCTACTTCTAACTTATATTCTGTGAATATCTCAAAAGGTTCGGACTTGTGTTTCAACAGGAACACATGTCTGAATCTTGAGAGATCATCAGAGAATGTAATGAGGTACAAAGAACCGGTCTTGGCATGTGTAGACAGGGGATCTACATACATCAACATGTATCAACCCCAAAAGTTCACTAACTCTTTCTCTGTTTCCAATAAACAGAGCTATGGTCATCTTATCTTTGTGACATGACTGGCGAGTTTCACAAGATGTAAATTCAAACTAATTTAAATATGCATCTTTATGTAACTCCAGCTAGTCGGGTCGCATTGATATGACCTAGTTTACAATACCTTAAGAAGGATCCGGTCATTTCTGAACTCTTCCTCTTGTGTGTGTTCCGTATACTAAGAACTATAGTTTGATTTAGAACGTCAATGCTTTTAGATAACGTGCCTGAACCGATCAACTTTTGATATAGGAAATGTTCAAAACATTATCCAACAATACAAAATTTTATCATTTCTTTACTAATAAAGAGACTGATATGATTTTGTATATCAGGTTCGGTATCTAATAACATTCGTTCAGAATCAATGTATTTGTAATACATGGTGACAGTGACCAACAGACTTGGCTGCAACACTTGCCCCGTTTTCTGCCTCATGAAACTTATCACCCGTTCTCAGTTCTCTACCTTTCTGTAGCCCCATGTAACAGATTACATATCTGGGATCCTGATGCGGTATCATATACCCAGGACGTAAAGGACATTGAGAAACAGTTCTGTATAATGAACACGCCCGAAGATGATGCATCAGCATGCACTCTCTTCGTTTGGGCGGCATGAGAATCTTGGTATTCCCCTATTTCCTGCTCTGTCTTATAACAATTATAAGTTGGAGCGGGACCAACGTTCCCCAGCTCAGTATAACAAGCGGGTTCGGTCAATTATCCGTATTATTATCTTGATTAAGGCGTGATATGGTCGCTACCTGGAGAGAGGAGAAGAAAACACTCAGCGTATACTCTTGCAAGATCAGATTGGTTATTATTTTATCTAATCAGGATGGCTCACACTGCTTTTTATCAAATCTTCCTTCAAACCCTAAAAGGAAAGACTAGCCGGGATTAATTACACGCTACAAGTTCGCCAATCTTTCAGCCAGGCCAGTGTCGGTACTTTGAGGGAGGTCCCCCGTGCTTTCGCACGAACCTAATTAATGTAAATCTCGTTTTCCCAGAGGCGTAACCCCGTTGACACCTTTCTAGACACCTACTTGATCGGCTAATTGTAATGTGTAAAACTCTCCCAGGAGTAACTCTTACTCGCAGCGGGTATCGGGATCCAACTATCTCATAGAAGGTATGCAATCTCATTGCAAATTTCAACACTTGAAATTCCCGATAATTTTGCCCCTAGCGTCCTATGACCTTGACGCAGGCCAACAAACCATAGTGCGCTAGTCAAGTTTAACCCGTCATTTCCTGATTGAATTAAACCCACCCGCACGACCCTTGACGCAGGCCAACAAAGTCGCACGACTACCCTAATCCAATCTGCATCATATGCATAAGCAGATAAATACTAGTTAGCTACCGCACACTACGCCTTGACGCAGGCCAACAAACGTAGCACGAATACTAACTACTACTTATCTGAAATGACGGAGGGCTACGACAGGTTTTTCTGAAAACCTATTGCGTAATGAACTTGATATCGTTGTAGGATCGAATGAATTTTGAAATGGAGTGTTTTTGAGGCTTTTCTAGTTTTGCTAAAGGAGTCACTCCCGGTGAAGGGATCGTTGGTCCTTTCCTCGTCGAATGAGGTGCGGGATATATCATATATATCACTGTGGAAAGAAGAAACTATAGAAGCAATCAAAAGACAAACCGAGTGTGTAGCATCTGCCAGTTATTGCTAAAGGAGTCACTCCCGGTGAAGGGATCTCGGTCCTTTCCCTATCGAATAAGGTGCAGGATGTTCTACAAGGAACACCGCAATGCAAAGCAAGAACTGTAGCTACCTGTTTTATTTAGAAATTCGATTCCACAACATCTTAAGTTTCTTTTCTTTCATTAATCATATTAATGAAGTCCCATCATTTAAATTACCTAAACATCACAGATAAATACGACGTACACTTATGCCATCCGCATTCGCCTCGATGTCCCCTCGTGCACCGTTAGGTTAGGTAACTAACGACAGAGCGGGGCAGGGCTAGCGCGGGTGTAAAACATAAGTAACGCCTATATAATATATCATATATACTATATACAGTATTTATCACAGAACATCAAATGATCACATCACAGATATCGCAGCAGAAGAAACATATATGAAATATTGGATATACTAGGACGTCCGTGTTTTCAATACGAGCCAGTATAAAACACGGATTCCACGGTCGTGATGAATAGACAAACACACACCCCTAGACCCCTACGAGAGCGACAAGCAACCCTACCAATTCTAGAGTTAGGAGACCCGGACTCGACTCCTCGAGTTGGTCTCCCACTGGACTCCAGAACCCGGTTACTTGTGCCCTCCTCTTTGGGTCTATCCTAGTGCGAAAAAGTAAATAATATACATCAACGGTGACATCTTCCGCTACCTGGAAGTGCCCCAATAAAAGAATATTACATACAAGTCTTTACATGAATGAAAAAGAAAAACACTCATCTCACATAAAACCTCCGGCTATTCAAACACGACGATCCAATATAACATATCCAGCAACACATAACATCACATGTCATCAACGTAAGTAAACATGCGTATCCCAATTGTCGTTGACATATAGCAACGAAACCGGCGATATCACATATTACACTTACAGTCACAGAAAAGAAAGTGTAAAACAACAACAGTTGGAATCCGCAACCATTTTAGACATCGCATGCCTAATCAAATGAATTCCTTAGACATCGCATGCCTAACAATTATAAACCCCGTATTTTAGTCTCATTATCGAAAACTCTTTTCAATATCAAGTCGGGCAATTCAACAAGATTCCCGGCATCCTGATCGAATGCTCGTCGCAAACTTCAGTAGACGGCCGTACCCTCGATACCGTCGACGAAGTACACCAAGGCGGAACACCGCTGCCGCGAGCACCCGAACAGATGCTTTCGGCGACGGGGTTCTCCTACAGTCACTTGGTCGGGGCTATGGGGTGTAGCTGTCCATTAAGTTTACCGGCGAATATCCGCGTACGCTACGTGATTGCGACGGACTTTTGATCGCATCAAAATTCCGTGGCAACCGATCAAGTGAGACTAAAGTGCTATGCTTATAATATTCATATCAGTTATCTCATAACAACTTGTGAATTCCAATTGTTGTATCCCATTCCAGATAAATAGAAAATATTAAACTTTCCAATCGAACATTCAAACACCCACGTTTTCCCGATACAGATCAACACATGAAATAAGTTTAAAAACATTCACTTCATGCCTCAGTACCAACGGTCCAGCCGTAGAAGGGCCAAGCCAACGCCTCACATGTGGCACGCCGTACTGCCCCAAACCCGAAGGTTCAAAGGGCAGTTCAAGACGGTCACATAATCGAGTTAAGGTTTGTTGTCTTCTAGAGGGACCATCGCGTTACTTGCACTACTTAGAACGTTATTAAACCACGGAAAGATCCAACACTTGGAAAATTTCCCGACAGGGGAAAAAGTGGGTATTTATATCCGGTCAAACTTTTCAACATTTTCTAAAATTATCCGGAAAAACACATAGACAAAATCAAAATTTCCGATCGAATCATCGAAGCTCCAAAACATCCCAGAAAACTCAACTCTTGAGTGCAAATTAAAAATTCCCAGAAAACTCAGCACCACAAAATAGGAATTACTGTGCAAAATTCAATGCAAGAGGAGACCCTACGGCCGCGGAACCGCCGCACATACCAGGCTTGTGCCGCGGTTCCGCGGTGGTTTAATCGAATTAGGCCCCCGTATTTCACAGTAATTCATATAAGACCCTGCTTAATTTTCTGCATATTTTTAATATAGAAAATATCACTGTTTTAAAAATTGTACAGAGAGCAAATTGGGATTAGGGTTTCGGGTTCGATCGGACTTCTAACGTCGTCTACGCATCGCCTAAGGCTCTAGTTAGGCTCTGATACCACTGTAGGGTTCCTAGGCACACTAATGAGGTCACACAAGACATCAACCATACCAATTTCAAATTTTACAAGTGCCGAGAAACCCTAATACGGATTCGTTAACTAGAGATTAAGGCGAAAACCGAACAAGTAAACAACTTTACTAAGAAGTGAACGGAAATACAACCTTTGTAGATCCGGTCCTCCACCTCCATAGCTCTGTGATGAAATCCCCTCGCTGCGATCATCGGATCCCGGGCTCTAGCGTCGGCTTCATCGGAGAAATGGGCGGGCTAGGTCGTCGACTTCGATACCGAAGATGATCTACGTCGAGGAAACTCAAGATCAAACTCCAACTTCACCAAGTCATGAAACTTGTGAAGAAAACACCCTATACTACTTGGCAAGTGGTAGAGGATGAAGAAATAGGAAGCGGGCTCACTTTAGAATTGGATTTCTCACTCTTTTTCTCATGTTGCCATTAATGGTAGCAAGCTTTCTTCTTTGTTGAAGAAGAAGAAGAAGAAGAAAAGAATATGATAAGAATAAAAAGATTAAGTTAAAAAGAAAAACCCCTTTATTCTTATAATATTGCAACCTTAGTTAAGTGTAGAGAATGAACTAAGGTTAGTTGAATGGTTAGGTTTAGGAGACGAAGACAAAATGGTCATTTTTAGTCAAAGATGCATGAAGCATCAAGAATGTTCTAAAAGCAACCATTTTGTTTTCCTTTTTCTTTTAACCAAAAATGAATAGATAAATAAAAGAAATGAAACCCTAACCATTCAGTTAACATAGTGTATAGCATACACACACCCAAGGTTGCATGTATCATCAAACATGATACAAACAAGTGTACAAAAATATATCACATATACAATGTGCACTTCAAGTGAGAAAATCCATTTAATGTGAACCAATACTAGTTAATGCTAAATAATATATCAAATATATAATTATACATTAAATCATTAAATCAACACTTGATTTAATGATCCGGTCATATCGCATATAACCGACTAGTATCAAGTGTATCAATGTATCGAATCAACACTTGATTCGGTAACCCGGCTATATCACATATAACTTGCCGATGATACAAATCGCGAGAATAGAATACGGAATCACATACACGCATTATTCTCGGTCCCGCACATATCTCATATGCGCTCCTATTTCGTTTCGCTTGAGCCAGGAAACCTCTGTGTAGGACTCTAAAGACTCGTCAATACGCCGGCAGCAGGTGATGATCATATCAAACACCTACAAGCCGCAAGCGGTCTGCTAAACGTAACGGCCACCCGGGTATTGAGCGATCAGAAGATCGACGAGCAAGCCCGCTCACACTCCTGTGAATCCAACCAGTAACACTTACCGTACAGTCCGGTCTATTCGTCTGATATGTCGCATATCTCGCCTAGGGGTGGTAAACGTCAGACCCCAGTAGCTTGATAAGTCGTGTCTATTTGAGGTCTATAACAGTTCGAGAAACTACTGGTAACACTTACCAGTAAATCTCAGCAAGCCTGGCCAGGGATTTCCGGTTATAGCCAATCGAACACAGTGCAACATCAACTCCCTATACCGGGAGAGACGAATCCCCTCCTATCGCTCATTGCCTCCATGTGACTCGGGACTGTACCCAAAAGCCACCGTTTTGCATGCCCTCTTGGACGTGGTAAGGTGGAAATTAAAGCACAGTGGGAATCACACAAGACTTTATGACGATCTCGGGTCTACAGACTAACCTGTACCAGTGTCACCAGAGAACTGCCATCTGACGTAAGGTATAATACCATCTGGGAGTTCTCGGCGAGTCCGTCCAGTGTACCCAGTCTCCACTGAGCACCCGTATATCATCTCTGATGTCAAACACCAATGGATATGGGATCATCCATCGCCCATCTGTATAGGTCGAGAAGGTATACGCTAGTCTACTCTGGTATATCGATGCCCCGTCTCGATACACCCACGACTAGGGAACTTGAAGGATGTACTTATGGACTACCATGTCCTCACTAGTATGATCCGCATCATAGTCCAGGTAATCAAGTACACATCCTAATGGCTTTACCAATATGTAACAGAGAGACAATCAGTATACACGTTAAGGTAAAGAGTAACCAGATAGCATACTATCATGTCGAGCAAGAAAGTCCTCCCTATATATGTCCCAGCATCCACTACAATATACATCCAATATACAGTAATGGCCTCTAGGGCATACATATAACTAACATGCTGTGCAAACATGTTTTAATTGGGTATAGTCCCGAAGCACATGGAGGCAGTGAACGGTCGAGGGAATTCGACACTCCCGATATTGGGAGTCGATATCATACTATATAGGACACGACTATAGCCAGAAGTCCGTGTCCACGGCAGTAGAGATAAACTGGTAAGTGTTACCAGTGTATCTCATTGGTTATGAGTCCTCTGTCAGCACGACTTATCGGGTTATTGGGGGTCTGACAGATTCCACTCCTCAGACCCGGTATGTGATACTCTTTGACGAAGAGACCGGACTGTACGGTGATTGTCACTTATAGACTTTGTTGCATCCGGATGAGTTCGCTCGTTGACGTGCTTATATCTCGCTCATACCTGGGTAGCCGTTACGTACAGCTAGTACCGCTGACGCGCTTGTGAGTTAACCCGAAAGGGGGTTGAATCTGAAACTGTTTTAGATTCAATCGGATACGATCCTGTATAATCTACTGCCAGTATATTGACAGGTCTTTAGAGTCCCGCAACGAAAGTGCCTTACCGGGCAAAACGTGATGTGACGTACATATTGGGATACGTACATGAGTTCGATAAAACATGTATATTGGATATACATGTTCAATCGGACGACTGTTATACTAGCCGGTTTCACAGCCGGAATACCAAGTCAAGTGTTTTCTTAATAACTGTATAAATGATACGGTTTCTAGTATAGTATATATGATACACACTCTCTACAGTATATGATACTGGGAAGATATTAATGGCATTTCGTGTATGTGATACATGATATGTACGTGTATAGGATACATGTACTAATACTTATTTAATATATATATATTAATTCCTACCATTATATATTAAGTATAAATAAATATGCAAATAAATATATATATGTAAATGTGTATATATATATATCTTTATATATATATATATATATATTAATGTATATATATTATTAGTTATTTTATATGCTTATAAAATGGTGGGGCCCACCCTCTCTCTTGTGTGTTGACACACACATGAGAGAGAGTGTGAGGGTGAGTATGTGTCATGATATACATGACATGGGTGGATAATATGGACGAGACGATTCATTTCTTTTTCCAATCCATCACAAATACATCTTCTTCTTCCTCCCAACAAGAGCTTAAGCTCTCTAGGTTAATGGCAATATTTGCCATGGTGAGGGAGTGCAAAATGTTGAGGGTAGCCATTGTTCGCATTGTCTTCCTCCACGCATAGCAAACCTCTGAAGGAAGTTCTTTCGACCGGTGACGGAGTTGGAGCTCGGGAAACCCGCTTTCAACGCGGATCATCTACGGTGAGGCAGTCGGCGTGCAGACGCGTTCGGGAGCTCACGGTGTTTAGACGGGGTCTTTCGGGATTAGCTGAACACGCTGCAATGATTGTAGCACATCTGAACTTTACTTTATACTCTTTAGTTTAGCTAGAAACTAGTGTTTGGACGATCCTGGCGTATGGTCGATCGCGCTCCAACGGAATTTTTGTTTTCCGTCCGTCCCCGCTTCCGCTGCGCGTACGAGCGGAGTGCGCCCGACCTTACAGTGGTATCAGAGCCAACCAAGCACTAGGACTAGCTTAGGCAATGTTTTAGTCGCGATCGACAAATTTCCGATTCCGATTTCCGAGTTTAAGCCCTTCTCTGTCCGAATTTCAAAAGTGTTTTATAAATTTTTTAAATAGTTGTAGAATGTTGTGTTTGATGTGAAAATGACATGGGAGAAAACTAGCGGTTTTTTGCCTCAATTTGGCCTGCCTCACCCGTTCTTCACCGGCCATTTTGTTGCCAAATGCCCCCAAATTTCTCTTAGGGCTTAAACATGTAGAAATAGGATTTTTGGTGTTGTTTGTTTTTTCCCAATATTGAGATTTGATCTCGTTTTGCACTGGAAAGTTATCGATCAAAACTGTAACATCGTAGTGTTTCCGTATTCATGATGTTAAAGTGTTTAACTCAGTTGATACGATGATACATACTTGTTGATATGTATTTGTGATGTTCTATGTTAAGTTTGTTTGGTGTGGATTTGGATCGTCGCGAAATGAATAGCCATGTGCGTATTTTGATGTTGCGATGTTATATGTTTCATTTCATTCATGTTGTAGCCAAAATATATATTCTTTTATTCGGGATGAGTGGTCGACATGTGGCTGTCGTTTCCGTTTATTGTATTATTATTTTTCGGGACTCAATCAGGTTGCGATCGATGTTACCATTGTATTAATGCATGTATTAGGATTACCCCACGGAGAAGAGCACTGGCAGCCGGGTTCTAGATTGCAGCTGGTGTCCATCTCAAGGAGTTGAGACCGGGTTACTCGATTTTAGGATTGGCGGGCTGCATGTCGTGCTTGTAGGGGTTAGGATTGACCCACGGAGGAGTGCACTTGTCATCGGACTTGAGAAAGTGCTGAGTGGCCCCATCATGGTGACGATGTCGGGTTGACTCGTTTCTTGGGTTAGCGGATGACTTGCCGCACTCGTAATGGTCTGCTTTTGGCTACGCACGGGCTGTTCACGCGACCGGGGTATTTCGGTTTTCGTTTGTGGCTCGAACGAAATGCGGGATTCTTATGTGATCCGACCATTCCAAACTCTGTGATGCTGTTTTTCCTCATGCTGTAATGTGATTATTTGTGTGTGATGGTATATTTATATATGTGATATATAGTGTGTGTGTGTGTGTGTGTGTGTGTATGCTATATACGTTTTGCATCCGCACTAGCCCTGCCCCCGCTCTGCCGTTAGTTAAGTAACCTAACGGTGCATGACGGGGCCCCGTGGCGAATACAGATGGCGTATATGTGCATTATATTTTTCCTTTTCATGCCTTTCTGTAATGTTTGTGTGAGAAGAATATTGCTAGATAATGAGATTATCTAAATGATGGGATTGTATTAATTGCATTAATACAAAGTAAAATAAACCTGTACGTTGCAAGAACCAATTTTTTATAAAGAGGAAATTTTAGTCGATTCTTTTGCTTTGCATCGAGACATTCGGTTAGGAATGTCCTGTACCTCATTTGATGAGGAAAGAGCCTTGATCCCGTCACTGGGAGTTCGCTCTTGGGCAAAACTTTTTGTTACTAAAATTGTTTTTGTAGCCGAATTCTTTTGCTTTGAGTCGTGCTATTCGATTATGAATATCCCGCACCTCATTCGATGAGGAAAAGAGTCTAGATCCCTTCACGGGGAGTTCACTCTTAAGTAAAGGTCTACGCAACTATAAACTTTCAAAACTACTCGGTTCCTATGATGAGATCAAGTTCATTACGTTGATGGTTTTCTTCAAAATCAGCCGTAGCCCTCTGCATTTCAGGAAGTAGAGTACTTAGTATTCGTGCTGCGTTTGTTGACTGTGTTAAGACGTAGTGTATGGTAGCTAAGTGATGTCTTCCTGTTTGCATATTGATGCGATAGGTTAGGACAGTCGTGTAACATTGTTTACTATGTCAAGGGTTATGCGGGTGGGTCTAAATCAATCACGAAATGACGGGTTGAACTTGACCAGTAGCTTATGGTTTGTTGACCATGTCAAGATCATAATCCGCTAGGGGTAAAAACTAATATCGAGAGTTTCGAGTATTGAAACTTGCAATGAGATTGCATACCTTCTATAGTGGGGGTAACTTGTTGACTATGTCAAGGTTACCGCTCTATGATAGTTTGGATCCCGATTCCTACTGTGAGTAATAGTTATTCCCGGGAGATTTTCTATGCAAAATCCTAACTAGTTCTCCTTTTAAGGTTTGAAGGAGAATTTGACAGAACAGTGGGAGCTATCCTGATTAGATAAATACACCAATCTAATTTAGGTTAGAGTGCACGCAGAGTGTTTTTTTTCTCTCTCTCTCTTGCAGCGACCCTGGACTGACCTTTAACTAAAACTCATTTACCAAATTGACCGACCTTTCTTCCAAATCGACAGCTTTGGAATGTGTGGATTGCCTTAATCCATGACATAGTCACATATGTCCTCACATATCCTACTTCCCCTTCTGCTAACTCCAAAACCCTATGTATTCGGTATAGAGATCTATATTGTTTGGAAAGCCATCGTATAGTTAGATACGAACTCGATGAACTGTTCAGTCTGAGAATGGCCACTGGTTTTGGATTAGATGGATTGTTCGTTTGTCTATCCCTCATATATGAATTGTTCGTTTGTCTATCCCTCCTACCTTATCTCGAACTCGAGAGCTCCTTACATATAAGGAGTGTATACAAGTTACGCTTATTGGATTGTCTTCTTCTAATACCGAAGCTAGTGCTGAATGAATGGAAAGGTGAAAACCAACGAGCATAAGTTCGGTATACAAGAAGGTAAGATGAAAAGACATCAAAAGGGGTTGAAGTGAGAAAAGGAAATTGCGACTACTGTCATGAGCTTGGGCAATGAAAAAAGCAATACTGTGAATGCCCGACTAACCCTACTGATACATTTTTGATGTTTCAGATTTTCCGTACGTCTGTGTTTTGAGAAATTATTTCTCAATAAACTCTAACTCCTGGGTATATAGATACCGGATTAGAATCCCACATCTGTAGGGCGTTACAGATACTGAGAAGGAGTAAAGAATTGAGAATGGATGATTTTATCCTCAATGTCAGCTTTCGGAGCAATTGTTGCTATTGAGGAAAATCATCAGGTTTTGTTAAACAACTATCTTTTGGTTTCTTTTAATCAAAAGAATGTTTTTCGATTAACAGCACACAGAAAAATGAGTTACTGAACTCTAGGAACTTATACATATTGATGTATGTTGTCCAATGTCCAAACGGACAAGGGGTTGGTACTTGGTATTCCATATTGAGAATTTGATTCTCTTTCAAATTGCTCATCTATAGGTGCGCTCCATGATGAGTAATGTTGAGTTGCCTTCTTCAATTTTGGAGATGCACTAGAAATAGATGCATATCAATTGATACCAGTTCATGCTGAGCAAGTGCCTCTTTTCCATATGTGATATATAATAGTGTTCATCTTAAAGTTTTTAAGATGTGGGGTTATCCGGTTTGTATTTAAATCCATAATCCAGATAAACTCGAGGCACGTTTCGGAAATAACAGTCTGTGGGTTATCCCAAGATTTAGTGAGGGATAGTTTCTACCATTTTTCAAGTTCAGAAGTGTTTTGTTCTTGATTCGCCACATTCTTGGTTAAGGAATTTCTTGCAAAAGAAATTAGAGGAGCATGGTAGAACTGGAAATGGTTCTAGAACCACAAACAGTTACCGAAAGTTTAGTAGAACTTGATGATCCAATTGACCTTGACAGACCATAGCTACTCCGCAGATCTAGTAGGTGACTTCGGCCACCCGAGAGATACTTCGGTTTTCTCATAGACGGTGACTAGGAAGCTTGCATCATGCGATGATGACCCTACTAATTATCAGCATGCCATAGGAAGTGATGACTTTCGACTGGTGGCTGAATGCCAAGTTATCCAAGTTGGACTCCATGCACTTCAACCAATTATAGACTTTGTTATGTGCTCCTGAAAGGGGTAAAACCCATAAGGAGCAAGCAGATCTTTCGAGATCAGTGCAAATGGACAGGTATTAACCTAATAAGGCCAGACTTGTAGTTAACATGTATTCATCAAATACCCGATGTGGATTGTGGTGATACTGTTACTTCAAAGTCTGTGCTGAAGTCCATACGGATAAAATTTACCACTGTTGTTCTCATGACTATGATATCTGGCATGAGTATGATTATAACGTCTTTCTAAATTAGATTTAGAAGTGTACGTGTATATGACTCTACCAGAGGATTGTCTTAGTCAGTGGGAGCAGTGGAAAGTGTGAAAATTGCTTAAGTCTATTTGTAGACTAAAGCAGGCATAGCAGAGATGGATCATCTGTTTTTGATGAAGCAGTCAATGTGTTTGATTTCATCAAAATAAAAGATGAACCAGATATTTGTAAGAAAGCTATAGGGGGTACTGTCAGATTCTGCATACTGATGTGGATAACATACTCTTAATAGGAAGTGATATTCCTATACTATGATTCGGTCAAACATTGGTAGTCACTTTAGTTTCTCTTTTTGTGGATTGTACATATGTCAATGATTCTGGTAACTAAGTCTATAGAATTAGACCCGGTAAGGGTTTTGGGATTATCCCAATTCAGGTATAATGACACCATTCTAAAATGGTTTAGAATGGAGGACTCCTGTTGAGGTAACGTACCCGCAGGTAATAGGGTCACTCTCTCTAAATGATCTCTTTCAGGACTGATGAAGAAAGAGAATCGCATGAATGACATCCGACATGCTTCGGCAGTGAGGTCAATCATGCAATGTTATATACCGAACCAGATATTGCTTTTACACTTGGTATAGTAAGCAGACATTAATCCAATCCTGGAGAAATATAGAAAGAAGTGAAGAACATATGAGATGTTCTAGGTGTATGGTAATAACTGCTTCTTTCGAAAGGCGGTTGCCGATTCCAGCTTCCGTAGTGACAAGGATGACAGAGTGTCTGTCGTGAGTCATTAGTTTACTCTCTTATGAGGTGCAATGAATTGGAAGAGTTCCAAGCAGGATACTGGGATAGTCAAGGCGCTAGATACTGATTGTGAATCAGCAGAGGATACATCCTAAGTATTTGTTTGGATAAATACGTTCATTTGTGAACTAGATCCCATAAGCTATCCAAACAATATTTTATGATAAGTATCGCTCATTTCGGGAGATAATTGATCTACGCGAAGTTGAGATTCAGAGAGATACAGTTAAGAACATATTAGCGGATCCACTCACTGAGGCTATTTCTCGAACACAGATTGCAAAACTGTTAGTACAGATGTTGGGTATGCAGTAGCATATGAGATGTGTGCCTGCGATACCGCAATAATTGGTCTTGAGTGCAAGTGGGAATTGTTGGATATTTGTGCCTTCAAGGTAATTATCATAATTGCGGGATTGCAATTATTGAATTTGAGGAGGGCCTATACCAAGAACAGTCTTACTCAAGATGATAGTATACTATCTGGTTTGTCTTTATCTGTCATGTGAATGCGCGATATTAGTTATCACGTATCGCTAATACATGAGATAAAGCCTAAAAGATCTTTGCTTGACTATCAGGATTATGATAAGGATCATACTAGTGGGGCTTGTTAGTTTATAAGCACATCCTTAAATGTCTCTAGTCGTAGGAGTATCGAGACATGGCATCGATACTCCAGTTTAGACTAATGTATACGTTTCATGACCCTGTACGGGGCGATGGCTGTTTCTATAGCCATTGGTGTTTGACACTGATGATTATATACAGGTGCTCATTGGATGAGTTATGCTGGACGGACTCGCCGAGAATTTCTAGTTGGTATTATACCAATGTTAGATAGCAGTTCTCTAGTGACATGAGTACAGGGTAGTCCCTTGACCTGAAATCGCCACAGTGTCTCGTGTGTGTTCCTACTGTACTTTGATTACTACCCTACCACGGCTCTGCTGAGTCATGCAAACAGGTTTTAATTGGGTACAGTCCCAAAGCAAATGGAAGCAGTGAGCAGTCGAGGGAATTTGTCACTCCCGGTATTAGGAGTCGAAATCATACTGTATAGGACACGACTATAGCCAGAAGTTCGTGGCCACGGCAGTAGAGATAAACTGATAAGTGTTACCGGTTGTATCTCTTTGGTTATGAGTCCTATGTCAGCACGACTTATCGGGTTATTGGGGGTCTGACAGATTCCACTCCCCAGACCTGGTATGTGATACTCTTTGACGAAGAGACCGGACTGTACGGTGACTGTCACTTATAGATTTTGTTAGGTCCGGATGAGTTCGCTCGTCAATCTGCTTTTATCTTACTCATACCTGGATAGCCGTTACATATAGCTAGTACCGCTGACGCGCTTGTGGGTTAATCCGAAAGGGGGTTGAATCTGAAACTGTTTCAGATTCAATCGGATACGATCCTGTATAACCTACTGCCAGCGTATTGACAGGTCTTTAGAGTCCCGCAACGAAAGTGCCTGCCCGGGCAAAATGCGATGTGACGTACGTATAGGGATACGTACATGAGTTCGATAAAACATGTATATTGGATATACGTGTTCAATCGGGGGACTGTTATACTAGCCGGTTTCACAGCCGGAATACCAAGTCAAGTGTTTACTTGATAACCGTATAAATGATATGGTTTCTAGTATAATGTATATGATACACACACTTTCTACAGTATATGATACTGGGAAGATATTGATGGCATTTCGTGTATGTGATACATGATGTGTACATGTATAGGACACATGTACTAATACTTATTATATATATATATATATATATATATATATATATTAATTCCTACCATTATGTATTACGTATAAATAAACATGCAAATAAATATATATATGTAAATGTGTGTGTGTGTATCTTTATATATATATTAATGTGTATGTGTGTGTGTATTATTAGTTATTTTATATGCTTATAAAATGGTAGGGCCTGCCCCCTATCTTGTGTGTTGACAAACACATGAGAGAGAGTGAGGGTGAGTATGTGTCATGATATACATGACATGGGTGGATAATTTGGATGAGACAATTCATTTCTTTTTCCAAGCCATCACAAATACATCTTCTTCTTCCTCCCAACAAGAGCTTAAGCTCTTTAGGTTAATGACAATAGTTGCCATGATGAGGGAGTGCAAAATGTAAAGCGTACCCATTGTTCGCATCGCCTTCCTCCACGCATAGCAAGCCTCTGGAGGAAGTTCCTTCGACCGGTGACGGAGTTAGAGTTCGGGCAGCCCACTTTCAATGCGGATCATCTACAGCGAGGCAGTCGGCGTGCAGACGCATTCGAGAGCTCACGGAGTTTAGATGGGGTCTTCCGGGATTAGCCGGACATGCTGCAATGGTTGTAGCACCTCTGAACTTTACTTTATGCTCTTTAGTTTAGCTAGAAACTAGTGTTTGGACGATCTTGGCGTATGGTTGATCGCGCTCCAACAGAATTTTTGTTTTCCGTCTGTCCCCGCTTCCGCTACACACACGCGTGGAGTGCGCCCGTCCTTACAACCCGTACATATCTCCTAACCCTTGGTTAACAGCTCGTCAGGTATAGAGTGTGTGTCAATAAACCACGTTGAAATAAAGCAATGCGAAGCACACGAATCAAAAAGAATTCTAGCTGGTACATAATAAGGACAAGATCCATATGTTAGCTAACTAAATTATCTACGTGACTATATGGGACTCCGCGCATTTTCATTTTTATGTAGGAATGTGTAGGCGCTTAAATTCATGTATCCTCGTGGAATGCTACCCCGGACTGCAGTCCAGAGCCGCATTCCCAGTCAATTCTCGCTACAATGACCTGTTAGCATTGAAGGGTAAACTTTAGAGGGTTCTAACTTATCAAGTCGGCTTCGATATGATCCGTAGAACATTACATCCCAAACTGTATTTAATTTAATATATATTTTTTGACGTGAGTTCCAGATTTAGTGTCACCTTTAGAGCCGACTTTACATGATTATAAACACGATGTTTTGCATTCAAATTTCTACACGATATTCATAAACAGTAAAGGAATCTAACTATCGCAAATTCTGCCATATTCAGATATGTTTTGGTCTAGGATTTTGTGTCGAGCACTTAACTAGTGTACGGGTATTAAACGAGTAGTCCATTTATTCCAATCAATTAAAACAGTAGTTATTCCATGTTCACGTTCCCTCCATTGTAGGCGTTATCGATAGGTTATAGGTTCATAACGCAACGATTATGACAATGCAGATATACAATAATATTATTATGATTTAAAACCTATCGATCCATTTAATGTAGTAATAGCATGTAAAGCAAGTGATCGGGTTTTCACTTGCCTTCGGTCGTTGATATAGAAGCGACACCATCTGCGGATTTCGTCTCGACACACGAGACGATGCGATGCTGGACACGGTGCGCGGCGCAAGCGCGATGCGTGGAGATCCAGTACTGGGTACGGTGACGATGCGGGCGTGACACAGTAGTGGGCGTAGTCTTGGCTCGGTACGTAGCGTGGGAATGGCACGGCGCAACACGGTACCGAACGCGATACTGGTGTAGAAGTGGGCACGGTGCGTGCACTGGATCAAGGTATGGTGTGACACGGGGGCTGGCATGACGCGGCATGGGGGCTAGCACAACGTGGCATAACGTGTGTGGCGCGGGGAGTAGGTACATAGCGGGACACGTCAGGGCACGCGGTGGTGCAGACGTGGCATGGTGGCGGTGTGGAGGCGGGTTTGAAGTGAGTGTTCATAATATAATATTGCATTTTGTATTCCCCATTCTTATGCATTTAAGAATAAAAACAGGTGCTTTTGACCCATGTCTGCTACATGTTACAGGTTACAGGTTCTTAGCGCGAAAACAGTGTAAAAGACAAAAGACGACACAAAAAGAGACTTTTGACCAACAAATAGGAGGATCTTAGTCAAGCCTAAAAACGAAGTATAGTTCTCAATCAATAAGGCAACTCAAGGTCCAAATTGTCATGGCAAACGGTTAAAGGATCGGTACAAGTGTTCACTAAAGTTCTGGAATCACTGCAGAAACCCAAATGGAAAAAGAAATAAAGAAACAAGAAGCCCAGAAGAACCAAACCAAGCCCAAGAAAAATCAAATGATGATCCCATCATTGGGCCGCGGATCCGCGGCCCAAGCGCGCCCATTCCGTGGATCCGCGGCCGTCCTGTGCCCTAGTGCGCAGAAAATTTTGCCATAATTTTTGGCGACTTTGGAAAGATTTTTCTAGGGGTATATTTGTAATTTTAGACATGCGGTGCAATTGTAAACCTAGGGTTTCTATGTCCTATAAATAGAACCCAAGACCTTGTATTTTCTTATGCCTCTTCTCATGAATAAAATTCTGTTTTCTTGAAGTTAGAGTGCATCAAAAGTAAGTAGGTAATTTTCCTTGCAGTAGTTCTAGTTTTTTTTATATCTGCCCTAAGTAATTTACTTTCTCGCCTTAGTTTAAATTAGTTTAGTTTTTTTTAACTTGCAATGATGTTTTCTCTCTTTAATAAAATCATGTCTTTTTTCATCCCCTCAATGAGCGAGTAGTTTCCTCGCTTGTTAGAGTTAGGAATAGGGAAGGATTTGAGAGATGAAGATCTCTCATCTCTTTTCGTTGCCAAACTTTTATGAACATTAGAACTCCATGCATACCTTCTTATTCCGCTCCCTACGGCACTTTTACCCTCGAGGTAACGGTGAATTCCGTAGTCTAAAGGCCCGGATTTTAAGGTTTTCCATGGAGGTTAGGGTAAAGATTAATAAAGGAAGGACAAGGATCTAGAGGAAGAATCAATCATCCCAATCATCCTAATCCCCTTTATAAATATTTACCATAACACTAATATGATATTTTTAATTAATGGCAATGGAAAGAGATGAAGATCTTTGTTTACCAAATTTTCCCTAGACCTAATCCTAGCAAGTTTCTAATCCTAGTCTCATACAACTTCAATTTTTAGGTTTAAATTATAAATCCAAACACCATTCGGAATTAACTCGTAAGAACTTCAAGGAGATTTACACATCCCTTTGGACCGACCCGTATTCACCGGCTAGCTTCATGCGACGCCGTTCTTGATTGCGGTAAATATTTTTGATTGACAAAACTTCTCTTAATCAAATGGCGCCGTTGCCGGGGATGGCGTAAAATTTTCTTTTTGTAATTTCGGGTTAATATAAAATCAAAAAAAAAAATCATAAAAATCTGAAAAATTCCAAAAATAAAAAAAAAAATTATCATCTTTTATTGTTTGAAGGGTTTTCTTTGTGGATTTTTGCAGGATTGACGGATCTGAAACAACACAGAAGGCAAAACAGAAAAAGATACATCAAAACAGAGAGGGATTGAGATTACAGAACAGCAGAAATTTTTTGGCAACCTGAAGCTGCTACCCGACCGCGATTCCGCGGCATATACCCATCCAAGACCGCGGATCCGCGGCTCCCTGTGGAGATCTCTGCGCAAAAATTGCACTGTTTGTTTCCTTATTCTCCCCTCTGAAAATCCCCATATATCTTCTGTCAAATCTTCTGCAGGATTCTTTGCGCTAAAAATCTTCTTCCCCCTTCCAATAATTGATTTTCTGCAGGATTCTTTGCGCCGCGCTAAAAAGCAAATTGATTGCAAGTGATTTACTGCTTTGCATACTTTAATCTGACTTTAAGGGGCTATTGACCAATTCAGATTGGGTAGGGATTTCATCACCCTTCCCAGGACCCCAGAAATCACGTAAAGCATTTGCATTGACCACTTTTAATTTAAAAAATATTAGACTCAGCCCTAAGGACCTCGAGCTCAATAGGACAGAGGACTAGTATAGGCATCGGCCGTTTATCCTAACCGACATTGCGGTGTCTAGGCTAGTGGTTTTTAATTAGGCCCACTGTCGTGGTGGTTCCTTCCCACTTACCTGGCCGTACTTGTCCGTGAAGAGGCGGTTTGAGGTCCTATCTCTAGCCCTTTGGAACAGTTAGGAGCTGACCTAGGTGACCCTAGACTTAGGCCTGATTGTGCATGTGTGGTTAATTGCATTTGTGTCACTAGTCTCTTTTCGAAAAAATCTTTTTGCACAAAGCTCACTTAAAAAAAAAAGAAGGGAAAATCTTTTCAAAACTTGCAACTTGTCGCTAAAGAATCTTTGCACTCACTTACACCACTTCTTCTCATTGACGTTTTCTTACCTTCACATTCTGTCTTTCATCTTTCGACTACACTGACCCTTTTAGTGTATGTCCGGTTGGACTAGGGACCCTAGCGCCCGATTAGTCCGTGTTTCGTTGGTACCGACCGACGAACCTTTCTACTCCGAAGTCGAAATCTTGTCCACTTCTTCACTTTCACCATCACATTCTTCCGAAGGTATGTCGGGATACGATCCTAACAATACCTTACCGACGGGAAGGATTCCACCTCCGTTAGGTGCGAATAACCCGAATCTTCCGCCTGTCGAAGCGCCCGCACGAGTCGCGCTCCAGGATCTTTTCTACCCCGTCCGCACCGCCCTTCCTACTTGTCTTTCCCTCCCACCGGCTAATGGGGACAATTTTGAGATCAAACCCCACTTCATCAACATGCTGCCTAAGTTTCATGGTTTGGAATCCGAAGATGCATATATCTTTATCAACAAATTCCAAAACGTTTGCGCCATGATGAAAACTACCCAATTAAGTGATGACGCTATAAGGCTAAGGGTCATTCCTTTCACCTTATGTGACCTAGCCGAGAAGTGGCTATACAGCACCGCATCACACTCAATTAGAAATTGGGACGAGTTTGTGAAAGCTTTTCTTAAAAAGTTCTATCCTCATCACAAAACTGCTAAAATCCGTAATGAGATTATACAATTTTCACAGCTTCCTGCCGAACCATTTTGGAAATGTTTTGAAAGATTCAAGGACCTACTCGTTCAATGCCCTCACCATGGGATCGAAAGATGGCAACTTTGCCAAACACTATACGAGGGATTGAACCCGGCAACGAAGCAGTTGCTAGAAACTATTAGTCAAGGTCACTTTCTGTCCAAATCTAGTGAGGAAGCGTGGCAGTTTCTTAAGGATCTTAGTGAGCAAACAATTTAATGGGAGAGCACCAAGACCACATCATCTTCTTCTATTGGTCAACCTAGGGCAGGCATACATCAAGTAGAGATGTCAATTGCTATGAAGGCCGAGATGGCCGCTCTTACGAAAAAGCTAGAAGCGCTTGAGACCAAAATCTCAGCACCTTCTCCTGCCCCTGTTGTGCCCCCACGAACTGTTTGTGCTTGTTGTTCGGATCCATCACATCTCACCGAAGAGTGTCCTTACATTGCTTCCACTCAAGGACAAGATCAGGTCAATGCTGCCTTTCAGCAACGACAAAGAAATGATCCATACTCTTCGACATACAATCCGGGTTGGAAGAGCCACCCTAATTTCGCTTGGAACCACAATCAACAATCCCAAGGAAACAACAATTTTCAAAGGGCTCCTCCTCCACAACAACAAGCACCTCCACAAACTCAATTTCAGCAGCCTCTCCAACAGCAACCTTACCCTAATCAGATGAACAATTTTGTACCCAACAATTTTGTTCCCCCTCAAAATGCTGTTAGCTCGCTCGAAAGAAGTCTAGAAGCATTCCTAAAGCAATCTGCACAGTCCACAGCTAGGATAGAGACTTCTGTTCAATCTTTGGTGCAAAACAGTGCCTCACACGATCAAAGCATCAAAGCTATTGAGGCACAAATTGCACAACTCAACGCAGCATTGAAAGAGCGAGAGAAAGGAAAGCTTCCGTCTCAACCACTCCCAAATCCCGGTCACGCACATGTTGCACATGAACAACAGAATCATAACGTGAATGCTGTGATTACGTTGAGATCCGGAAAAGTGCTGCAAAACAATGTGGGTATTCACCATGACACCTCTGCCGGTGGTTCTTCATCTTCCTCTTCTTCTTCGTTAGAGCCTCTTCTCCATCCTTTACATGGCTCTACTTCTTCTAGCTCGAACGGACCCTCTTCTCACAACACGAACACATCTACACGGGGTTCCGTTCCAACTCAACAATCTGATCCGCAAAAATTGGACTCAACTACTTTTCAAAATGTTCCTTTTCCAAATCGGTTGAGATCCAATAAACCAACTCCACAGATGGAGAAGATTGTAGAGTTGTTCAAGCAGGTTAGCATAAATATCCCTCTTTAGGATGCAATCCAACAAGTTCCTTCATATGCAAAAATCCTAAAGGACTTATGCACCAAAAAGAGGAAGTCACAAGTACCAAAGAAAGTTTTCGTGGCTAGTGCTGTTAGTGATGCTCTTGTCAATTCTTTACCCCCAAAGCACAAGGACCCCGGTTGTCCTACTATTTCGACCACAATTGGGAACAAGACCATCAATAGAGCACTATTAGATCTTGGTGCTAGTGTCAATTTGCTACCCTATTCGGTGTACGAACAATTAGGAGTTGGAGAGCTCAAGCCTACTCATTGTACTCTCCAAATGGCCGACCGATCAATCACCCACCCTAGGAGAGAGTTGGAGGATGTGTTAATTAGAGTAGGGGATTTCATTTTCCCCGTGGACTTTATTGTTATGGATACACAGCCTGTCGCTAACCCCCGTAATCAAATTCCGGTGATACTTGGTCGACCATTCCTCGCGACTTCTAACGCGGTAATCAACTGTCGTAATGGTTCAATGAATCTATCCTTTGGCAAGATGACAGTTGAACTTAACATTTTCAAGTTAGGAAGTCAGCCTTGCGAGCCTAATTCTAGCGTACTTGATGTGTGCTCGATCGATGAGATCGCGGAGGAGGACTGTGAGTTCGAAAATTTCATATTTGATCACAGTAATATTGACGCCACTAGTGCGTTCCTCCTAGAATCCGACACAGCTTTTACGACGGACAAAGATTATGAGTGTTTCACCTTTGTTGATGATCTTGAAGATTCTCCACCCGAGTTTGAGTCTTTTGCTTTTTCGGATGAGTTAGTTGAACCATCCGACTCGGTAGCGTACACTCAATTTGAACCTTTGATGGAATCCTTCGAGTTTGAAACAGTTACTCCATTGTTACCATCTATTGTTTCACCACCTAAACTCGAACTAAAGCTTTTGCCGTCGCACCTAAAATATGCTTATCTAGGTGAAAATGAGACCTTACCCGTTATCATCTCGGCCTCTCTAGCTCTTGAGCAAGAGAAGGCTCTTTTAACGGTCTTATACAATAATCGGCAAGCTTTCGGCTGGTCTATGGCGGACATCAAGGGGATTAGTCCCCTCATAGTCGAACATCATATACACTTGATGGATGATGCCAAGCCGGCACGGGATCCACAAAGGCGCCTTAACCCCATCATGAAAGAGGCGGTCAAGAAGGAGATTGTTAAGTGTCTTGATAGCGGTATCATTTACCCTATCTCGGATAGCCAATGGGTTAGCCCCATTCATGTCGTGCAAAGAAATCGGGCATCACGGTCATCACCAATGAGGCAAATGAGTTAATTCCCACTCGCACCCAAACTGGGTGGCGAGTCTGCATCGACTACCGGAAACTCAATGCCGCGACAAGGAAGGACCACTTTCCTTTACCATTCATTGACCAAATGCTAGAACGATTGGCGGGGCACGAATTCTACTGCTTTTTAGATGGCTATTCCGGTTATAATCAAGTCCCCATAGCCAAAGAGGATCAAGACAAGAGTACATTTACTTGTCCCTTTGGCACTTTTGCTTATCGTCGCATGCCCTTTGGGTTATGCAATGCACCCGCTACATTTCAGCGGTGTATGATGGGGATCTTTTCGGACATGGTGGAGAAGTTTTTGGAAATCTTTATGGATGATTTCTCTATTTTTGGTGACTCCTTCGATGAGTGTTTACGACATCTTGACGCAGTTCTCACCCGCTGTAGGGAAAAGAACCTGACTTTGAATTGGGAGAAGTGCCACTTTATGGTACGAGAAGGCATTGTCTTAGGACATGTCATCTCGCAAAACGGCATAGAGGTTGATAGAGCTAAAATCGAAGTCATTTCTAATCTTCCTCTTCCTAAATGCGTCAAAGATATCCGAGCTTTCCTTGGCCATGCCGGTTTCTATAGACGGTTCATCAAGGACTTTAGCAAGATTGCTAGACCCTTGACTTTCTTATTGGCCAAAGACACTACTTTTGTTTTCGACTCAACTTGCATGAAAGCGTTCGAGTCTTTGAAACACTCACTCATTTCTGCGCCCATCCTTTCATCTCCAGACTGGACGCATCCCTTCGAAATTATGTGCGACGCATCAGATTTTGCAATTGGTGCTGTTCTTGGACAGCACATTAACAAGATGCCGCATGTAATTTACTACGCTAGCCGAACATTAAATGAGGCCCAATTAAACTACACAACAACAGAAAAAGAGTTTTTAGCGGTTGTGTTTGCACTTGAGAAATTTCGGCCTTATTTAATCGGCTCTCCAGTTATAGTGTACACGGATCACTCAGCTCTTCGCCACCTTTTTGCGAAGAAGGATGCTAAGTCTAGGCTCATACGTTGGATCCTCTTGCTACAAGAATTTGACCTTATCATACGGGACAAAAAGGGATGTGAAAACGTAGTGGCCGATCATCTTTCACGACTTCCTTCGTCGCCCACGCTTGAACTGCCTATCACTGATGCTTTCCCCGATGAGCAACTCTTGACTGTTTCTTGCGAACCATGGTTCGCCGATATTGTAAACTACTTAGCCACCGGCTTGATACCTAAAGATTGGTCGAAACAAGATAAACTTCGATTTTTGTCCCAAGTAAAGCATTTTTACTGGGATGAACCTTATCTTTTTAAATATTGTCCCGACCAAATCATTCGTCGGTGTGTGCCAGAAAATGAGGTCAAGAGTGTGTTGTCCTTTTGCCACGATCAAGCATGTGGCGGGCACTTTGGCCCAAAGAAGACAGCCGAGAAAGTTTTGCAGTGTGGTTTCTATTGGCCACGACTCTTCAAAGATGCTTTCGAATACTGCAAAACTTGCTCCCGGTGCCAACACTTGGGCCGGATATCGCGGAGAAACGAAATGCCGCTCCAACCTATTTTGGTTGTAGACATTTTTGATGTTTGGGGTATAGACTTCATGGGACCATTTCCCAACTCTTTTAGAAATGTGTATATTCTTTTGGCTGTTGACTATGTTTCAAAATGGGTCGAAGCGATGCCTAGTCGAATGAATGATAACAAGGTTGTCCTTCGATTTCTTAAAGATCACATCTTTTCTCGATTTGGGCACCCTCGCACGATAATAAGTGATAATGGTTCTCACTTTTGTAATAGGACTTTTGAGTTCTTAATGCGCAAATACTCTATCACCCATAAGCTGTCAACGCCATACCATCCCCAAACATGTGGGCAAGCCGAGGTCTCGAATCGACAAATTAAGCAAATCTTGGAGAAAACGGTTTCTAAAAACCGTAAAGATTAGTCACTAAAATTAATCGATGCATTATGGGCTTTCCGTACTGCATACAAGACCGATCTTGGCATGTCTCCATACCGGCTTGTTTACGGGAAGGCCTGCCACTTTCCAGTAGAAATTGAGCATAAGGCATTTTG
This sequence comes from Agapanthus africanus, assembly GCA_030015575.1. Classification (NCBI taxonomy): domain Eukaryota; kingdom Viridiplantae; phylum Streptophyta; class Magnoliopsida; order Asparagales; family Amaryllidaceae; genus Agapanthus; species Agapanthus africanus. The sequence goes on from CM057344.1 coordinate 23,903,881, forward strand.
GGCCATTAAAGAGCTGAATCTATCCTTAGGAGATGCGGGCAGCAACCGAAAGCTGCAGTTAAATGAACTAGAAGAGCTGCGGGATGAGGCATATGATAATGCCGTGATTGCTGAAAACCGAGTTAAGGTATTTCATGATAAAAACCTTTTGCGCAAGACATTTAAACCAGGTCAACAGGTTTTATTATATGATACTCGGTTACATTTTCATCCCGGCAAGCTCCGTTCTAGATGGAGGGGACCTTTTGTAGTCCGCACCGTTTATCCGCACGGTGCGGTTGATCTGGAAAACCCGGAGGACGGTACGCTTTTCAAAGTAAATGGGCATCGTTTGAAACCGTTCCTCACAGCGGACCCTTCGGAGGAGCTCCTGTTCTTGCAGGAGCCGATCTACACTGAGTAATATTCCTCCACTTTCACCCCCAGATTTCTTTTCTTCCAAAACATTATTTCAAATAAGTTTGGGGGTGTGTATATAATATGTCAATGTAATAATAAGCAGGAACTCGCCGATATTATCAACCCACTTGGTGCAGCATGACAGTGAGGACACTGTCCATTGTAAGTTTGGGGGTATGTTCGGTAAGTTTTCCTTTTGCATTCATATGTATATTTCTGCATTGCATCTTTATATAAAAAATCATGAAAATTTGAAAATTTGAAAAATAAAAAAAAATTAGAAAACAGAAAAATCCATAAAAATTGAAAAAATTCAAAAATTATAAAAATTAATGTATTCAATTCTGGTTAATTGACTTGAGTTTGATAAATAGGGTAACTGGCTAGGAAAAACTAAATCTTAGACTTAGCAAATTAAAAACCCTAAAAATAACCTTTCTTAGAGTTTAACGGTAGAAAGTATTTGTCTTTGTAGATTATTTAGAAATAGGCAAATTTTGGGTTCAGTTCTTGGGCTAAGTCGAAACGAAGGAAAAATATTAAAAATTTTATTAGAGAATAAGTTTGAAAAATAGTTCCTAACTTAAGTCTAGATTCTGAAAACATATACCCTACAAAACGCACAAACACGCACCTTGAAACTTGGATTAGTAGAAGAGACCTTGAAATACTCTTGTCTAAAGTCCTTAGCACAAAAAAAAAAGTGAATAAAGAAAAAAATGGACACTGGTTTTTGTGATTACTTAAGGCTGTAAAAATAGAAAAATATTTAGCGAGGGTGCTTTATCACCTAGTGCCTTAGACCAACTGGTTTGGGAGTCACTGCTAAAAGCCTTGGGTGTTGCAAAGCTAGGAAGTACGCTTTAAAGTGCTAACGCATCTTGTAATCGGTTGTTGGTACCTCAAGAAGTATTAACAGTCGCATGAAGGATGTGAAAGCGAAAGATCACCAATTAATAAGTGCTTTTGACAATGGACGAGAGTACGATTGCTTGATTTGAATTTCCAAGTGTAGGGGTGATATTTACACACACGTGGGGATATGTGATTAGAGTTTAGATGAGAGAAAGGAGTGAAGAATAAAACTTGTATCTTTAATAGAGTTGATAGAAACTCCTAAGTAGAAATGAAACCCTAGAAGGAAAACTTAAGAGATGCCGAAAGCTAGGTAATTCTACAGGATATATATAATCTTAAGTTAAATGATGAGGAAGTGTGAAGAATATGGGTGGATAATTTGCGGGTCGACGATAATAGATTTCCTTGTTAGAAAACCTAATTAGAAAACAAAAGTCGAAAAACCAAATTGATAGGATTTTGTGGGTGTAATCCGCTGAAAACCCTCAGGAGACAACACTCCTCCTACTAGGGACACCTAGAGGTTTAACGGCTTGTTGCACGAGCTCAGTGCAATCGCGTTTCCCTGCGAAAGTGCGGCTAGGTTGGATTTTTATCGAGAATAAATAAAATAATAAAGTTTGCTCGAGGGCGAGCAAAACATAAGTTTGGGGGTATTTGTTCATAACATAATATTGCATTTTGTATTCCCCATTCTTATGCATTTAAGAATAAAAACAGGTGCTTTTGACCCATGTCTGCTACATGTTACAGGTTACAGGTTCTTGGCGCGAAAACATTGAAAAAGACAAAAGACGACACAAAAAGAGACCCAACAAATAGGAGGATCTTAGTCAAGCCTAAAAACGAAGTATAGTTCTCAATCAATAAGGCAACTCAAGGTCCAAATTGTTATGGCAAACGGTTAAAGGATCGGTACAAGTGTTCACTAAAGTTCTGGAATCACTGCAGAAACCCAAATGGAAAAAGAAATAAAGAAACAAGAAGCCCAGAAGAACCAAACCAAGCCCAAGAAAAATCAAATGATGATCCCATCATTGGGCCGCGGATCCACGGCCCAAGCGCGCCCATGCCGCGGATCCGCGGCCGTCCTGTGCCCTAGTGCGCAGAAAATTTTGCCATAATTTTTGGCGACTTTGGAAAGATTTTTCTAGGGGTATATTTGTAATTTTAGACATGCGGTGCAATTGTAAACCTAGGGTTTCTATGTCCTATAAATAGAACCCAAGGCCTTGTATTTTCTTATGCCTCTTCTCATGAATAAAATTCTGTTTTCTTGAAGTTAGAGTGCATCAAAAGTAAGTAGGTAATTTTCCTTGCAGTAGTTCTAGTTTTTTTTATATCTGCCCTAAGTAATTTACTTTCTTGTCTTAGTTTAAATTAGTTTAGTTTTTTTTAACTTGCAATGATGTTTTCTCTCTTTAATAAAATCATGTCTTTTTTCATCCCCTCAATGAGCGAGTAGTTTCCTCGCTTGTTAGGGTTAGGAATAGGGAAGGATTTGAGAGATGAAGATCTCTCATCTCTTTTCGTTGCCAAACTTTTATGAACATTAGAACTCCATGCATACCTTCTTATTCCGCTCCCTACGGCACTTTTACCCTCGAGGTAACGGTGAATTCCGTAGTCTAAAGGCCCGGATTTTAAGGTTTTCCATGGAGGTTAGGGTAAAGATTAATAAAGGAAGGACAATGATCTAGATGAAGAATCAATCATCCCAATCATCCTAATCCCCTTTATAAATATTTACCATAACACTAATATGATATTTTTAATTAATGGCAATGGAAAGAGATGAAGATCTTTGTTTACCAAATTTTCCCTAGACCTAATCCTAGCAAGTTTCTAATCCTAGTCTCATACAACTTCAATTTTTAGGTTTAAATTATAAATCCAAACACCATTCGGAATTAACTCGTAAGAACTTAAAGGAGATTTACACATCCCTGTGGACCGACCCGTATTCACCGGCTAGCTTCATGCGACGCCGTTCTTGATTGCGGTAAATATTTTTGATCGACAAAACTTCTCTTAATCAGTGAGCACGGTGGTTCTGGGAGTGGGCACGGGGCAGCGACGAGTCGGCTTGGTTCCGCAGTTGCAGCAGTGGCAGTCAGGAGGTGAGCCGGAGATAGGGCTGGGTTGATGTCGGCGGTCGAGGTAGCGAGGGGAGCTCGGGCATATGCCTGGCGTTGTGATGGAGGCGTGGGGGTGCGGTGGTGAAGGCGAAGGCGATGGTGGATATCGGAGACGACCTCATTAGGGGATCATCGGCGGTCAGAGGTTGAAGGGATTTATGGTGGTGATGGTGGGGAGCTTGGCTGGCGATGGGTGCGGGAGTGAGTAAGGAGTAGAGAGGGTATATGAGATAGAATGAGATAGTTTTGAATAGGGGAAGAGCTTAGAGGCAAGGGATTGTGAGGGAGGATTTAAGGGAAGTGATCATGGAGGGATTAGGATCGAGGGTTGGGTCATGGGTGAACGGGTCTCGCGGTGGGGGCGAGAGAGGAGGGGAGCCATTGGAGGGAAAGGGTTTGGTGGAGTGGATCGCGGGGAGTTGGCAAGCGGGGGCAGCGTCGACAAGGGATGGGTCGTGGGTGAGCGCGAGAAGGGGAGAGGGACGTTGAAGATGGCAGGAAAAAGAAAGAGAGGGAGAAGAAGAAGTGGGGTGTAACAGGTCGGGTCTGGGTCGGGTTCGGGCTGGGGTAGTTTAGGGTTTGGGTTTAGATTAGGAAAATTTATTAAATAAAATAATAAAAATATAAAAAATGTGCAAAAAAAAATAAGAGGAAAATTCTAGAAAATATGAAAAAATATATACAGGGAATTGGGGATTTACAAAACTCATGGTGGTCGCTACACATCATATCACGAGAAACCACATTTTCCTTTTAAAATCATCAGAAGTTTATAAAATTTACTTACGGTTCCCCAAATCCAGAAATCTCTTGAAAAACATAAGTTTCCAAGAAAATTATAATACATGAAATATTGATGATGGCGAATGTCCATGATATCAATATGATGCAACTAGATGAATGACTTGAAGATTTATATGTCATAATGATGCAAATGCAAACATGTAAGTTATCATGTAAATTCTATAGTGTACGTGACATAGCAATTACCAATGGCGTGTGTGTACATACAGGATAGTGCACATGCGGCATGAACCATTAGTAATGGTGCAAGTGTCCTAGTGTGATAGTATCATGGTCCATGATGATGCGGATGCAATATAGATATGGGTATAAACATATGAATACAAGAATTGTAATTAGATTCTATGTATCATGCACTTTACGCCATCCGAACAATTCCCCCATAGATGTTTAAATATACTTACCGGAACGTCTTGGCTAATTGAATCCAACCACCGCCTTTCCTAGCCGCGTCCGACATCTCCGCAACTGATCCTAAAATCGCACAAACTTAGCACATGTGGCTAGGAATCCGATATAACGTGTAATCATATACTATACGAAGGAACTAACTCTCACAAGTTAAACAAGTGTAAACTTGGTGCGCTAAACGTGTGCAACAACATCTAAGACCACCCCTAAGGGCTGTTCTCCAAATAAAACGCCAAAACTAGAATCGAAACATTCGTATCGTGCATTAACGAAATGCCTAATTTATAGTAAAATGGTCCCAGATTTTTATAAGGGTACAACTAGAGAAAGTTGCACACACCAGAGACCCAAATAGTGTAGCAGAGAGCCCACGACCCAGTCCCACAACTTGACTCCAGCAAATTGCGGCCAGAATGCATAAATCTGCGGCCTCGGTATGGAGGGGAGGGCTCAGGCTTCGAGGGTAAAATACTAGTCCTATAACTAGCTTACAGTAATTGCAACTTCTCACAAAAATGTCTGGTTTGATAGCAGATCTCGTAAGAACCCTAACCTTTAACTAAAAACGGTATTTAACACAAATTGAGACATTAAGGTGTTTTAGTGCAAATTTGGTAGTTTAACAAGACTATTAGACACTAAACTATTCTTAACCACCCTAATATGAGTCATGATTACCCTAGAAGTCATTAAAACCCTAAAATTGACTTAACCTTCTCTTGAAACTTTAGATTTGCTTTAATTACCACCCTAAAACCTAATTAAGAACAATTATGACAAGAGATTATCAAAACATGAAGTAAACTTGACTCATACCTTAACAAGAGATGAAGAAGACCCTAACTTGATAAGATAGCCACCAAAATGAAAACTTGCTTGAAGGAAACTTTTGAAGAGGTTTGGATTAGGATTTTGGAAAGGTTTGATGAAAAATTTATGGTGATTTGGGTAGGTTTTAAGTGAGGTAGAGAAGGATTTTTGTTCTAAGAAGAAGAGAAGAAGAAATATCTAGAGAGTGAGAGAGATCTAAAGCCATGGCACACCTCTCACCCCTCATTTAATGCACCATGCATCTTATTCAATTTTATTTATATTTTTCTTTTTCAAAAAAATCTTGAACCATCCATAATTTTTAAATGAATAAGCATGTTTAACAAATACGTTTTGGTTGTCATGGTTGCAAAAAAACTTGTTTTAACCTATACTAACCTATGGTTAATACTAGATTAGTGTGTAAGTGTATTTAAAAAAACAATTAATTAAATAAGTAAATAATTAATTAATTAATTAATTAAATACATACATAAATTATAATTACATAAGTGAATTAGTATATTTATACCTATGTGGAAAAATAATTATTAACTAGGTTTTATAAAAAAACGCATGTTATCCCGTAAATTAATCTATAATTATACTAAACGATTTTTAAAACGTTATAAGGAGAGACCGGACTATCGCTTCAACGCCCACCGCGCTTTCTCGTCCCCTGAAGAGACGTCGGTCAGGTCGCCTGATTCCAAGCAAGACCGATGTCACCACACTCATCGAGACAGCGCGGATGGCGAACGTTGGGGCCAGCCATGAAAGGTCCACCCGAGGATCTGAGGAACGTGATAGAGCGAAACCGAAACCGCTCCATCACGCAAGCCCGAAGTAGAGATAGCGGGCACTCCGACTATGGGGTATTCTCGAGGTACCAACAGCGAATCAAGGTCCTCGAGAAGAAGATTAAGAACATGCGGCTCGCCACCCGTTCGACCAGAGGAGTGGCAAAGTACTCTGTATACTCGCTCACGAGGCCCTTCACGAAGCAATTACTAGGCGAACGGGTCTCGTCTCGGAACAAACCGCCCAAGGTGGCCCACTTCGACGGGAAGTCCGCCCCGAAGGACTACATGGATGCATTTACAGTGGGCATGAGCTCCCAAGACAACTCAGATGCAGCTCAGTGCCGGGCCTTCCCCGCCACCCTCATCCGGGCCCGCCGAGATTGGTTCCGTGGACTTGCGGCATGCTCGACCTCGACCTTTGACGAGCTGGCGACTCAATTCCTCGGTTATTTCGTCAGCAACCGACGACAGAAAAGGACAATCGACTACCTGTTTATCATCAAGATGAGGACAGGGGATCCTTCAAGGGTTACGTCACCCGCTTCTATAATGCCCTCCTAGAAGTCCCCGAGCACCGCGACGAAACGATTATCACTGCCTTGAAGTCGGGTCTTAGGCACAAAAAGTGGCTCTGCTCTTTTGCATTGGCGCAACCTAGAACCATGGCCGAAGTAAAAGCCTGGACCGAGCGAGAAATCTTACTCGAGTCGGAGGCAAATGCCAACTTACCCCATGACGATCGAACGGACCGGAAAAAATGGGACAGAGAAGAGAAAAAGGAGGCAGACCGTCCAAAACCTTATTCTCTGAGGTTTCATGAGTACACCCCCTGAACGTCTCCCAGACCGAGCTACTAGAAGAGGCTAAGGGCGAGAGATTTTTCAAACTCTCGCCAGCTACTCAGAGGCCGGGCAAGCGACTTCACAGCCCGTACTACGCCTACCATCGGCCGCAGGGGCACCCGACTGAGAGCTGTAAATAACTCCGTGACTATATTGAGGAACTGATTCAGTCCGGTCATCTGGTGAAAGTACTGCGAGACAAACGGCAGGCGGATCGGGAGCAAACGAACCAAACCCCTCACGAAGAATTGACGGTCGAGCAGATCATGGCCGTCTCCGAGCAACGAGGACGACCACCGCTTCCGGCCGGTCATGACTTTAAGTGATCCACCCCATAAGAAGTGCAAGAAGGACGATCCAATCACCTTCACTGACGAGGACCTTCATGGAATATCACTTCCTCACAATGATCCCCTTGTGATAGCAACCCGGGTAAACCGATACGAGATCCGGAGAATATTGATCGACTCGGGGAGCTCGGTGGATATACTGTTCTATGACTGTTTCCAGCGTATGAGATTAAATCTGTCTGACCTCCAACAAACCTCCCACATCCTCTCTAGGTTCACAAACCATTCCGTCATAGCCGAGGGATCGATCACCCTCCCTCTCAACATCGGGGAAGCAGGCAAAACGCGAACCATACCGGTGAACTTCCTCGTTGCCAAAATCCCGTCGTCCTATAACATCCTCTTCGGACGCCCCACCCTAAACACCCTCCTATCTCAGATCTCAACCTATCATCTCATGCTCAAGTTCCCTTTGGACAACGGGAGGGGGGTAGGCCGGGCCTACGGAGACCAGCAAACCGCCAGGGTCTGTCTTGCCTCAACGTCTCCCGGGTAGAAAGAAGGTGACGATTTCGGAGACGTGTACGATTCTCAGGAGTCTCTGGATACACGTGATGACCAAAAAGAAATTCGAGGCGCCCCGGTGGAGGCTTTGGTAGAAGTTCCCCTCAAAGAGGGAGACGGCGGCTGAACTGTCCAGATCGGCTCTCTCTTAGCGGGGGGCGTTCGAGACGACCTGATCCAGTTCCTCCGGAACAACTCCGATGTGTTCGCTTGGACCCCAGCGGACATGCCTGAGATCGACCCTAAGGTGATCTCTCATAAGCTAAGGGTCAACTCGAAAGCCCGGCTAGTCCGACAAAAAAAAAGAAGTTTCACGCCAATGAAGCAAAAAGCGATAGAGGAGGAAGTGGACCGACTGCTCACGGCCGACTTCATAAGGAACCTGGACTACTCAGATTGGATGGCGAACGTGGTCATAGTCAAAAAGGGAAACGGAAAATGGCGCATGTGCGTCGATTTCACAGATCTAAATAAGGTCTGCCCCAAAGACAACTACCCACTCGCTCGGATAGATCAGTTAGTAGACAGCTCGGCCAGTCATGAGCTACTAGGCTTCATGGACGCCTTCTCTGGTAATAATCAGATCCGGATGAATTCGGCCAACGAAGAGCTAACCGCCTTCACTACCGATTGGGGAGTCTACTACTACAGGGTAATGCCCTTCGGCCTCAAAACGTTGGGGCCACATACCAGCAGCTGGTCAACAAGCTGTTCAAAGCAAAAATTGGGAGAAATATGGAAGTCTACATTGACGACATGCTCGTGAAATCCACCCTATCGGCCAGGCACACTGTGTAAGTCTACGGTAGCACCCCTGCCGTCAATCTGAGGCCAAATGCGGAAACAAAAACTTTTTAGGAAACCGGCGCTATCGTAATCTTTGACCCGGATCGAACCATTAACGCTAAACTAGCTAATTACTAAGAAGTGAGAGTGGCTATACCGATCGATTCGTGTCCTTCGGTCTTTGGCCACCATCCTAAGCTCCTCGCGGCATCTCCGATCTACGGTCTCCTCGTCGGAAGGGCACCACATCAATGAGTCTTTTTACGGGCTCCCGCTTCATCCGAAGCAACTCGGACACGAAGTTTGCTAGCCGACGTGTCCAAGGTGAAGTAGGGAATGTGTGTAATAATTTTGTCTCTTGACACTCTAGGATTCTCAACACATGAGATGGTTAGAGTGGAGGTAGAAGATGATGCCAATGGTGGAACTTGTGAGCAAGAAGAAGAAAGAAAAGAGAAGAGACTTTTGTGTTATTGTGTGAGATAAAAGATGAGAGCACTAGAATGATAATCCAAGAGCCAACCCCAAGCCTATGGCTGCCCTCTCTCTCACCATCCATCAATTCAACACAATAAAAAAATCCTAATGTGACATTAGCACAAATAAAGAGACCATGAGTCACTAAACATGTCCATGTCACATTAAATACACCTCATCATGAAATCCACTCACAATTTCCATATGTAAACATTAATCCAAATGTTTACAACAACAAAAAGATACGGCAACATCTAAAGTAAACTCGTGATGGATCACAAAGATACCCCTCACCTGTATATACATACCTGCATCCGCATTCCGACTGAATACGAATGCGATGAGACGAAAGTAATCCAACAAATCTAATACTAGGATCCGGCTTAAACCAAAGCCCACTAGTATGATCTGTCCGATCATGATCCGTGCATAAGTGCACGTATATATGATCGAACCCTGCCATAATACCATACGGCCTCTACAACGTTTCGCCCGAAACTTGAGAAACTGTTTGTGGGGGACTCTAAAGACTCGTCAATATTTTGTCTGTGGATTTAACCACTAGCACGTCAGTGGTAATAGCTGTACGTAACGGGCTACCAGGTATTGACCTAAAAGGAGGTCGATGAGCGAACTCATCCTGACACCCTACTGACTCTGTCAGTGACAATATCCGTATAGTCCAGTCCGTTCGTCTATGAGCATCGCATGTCGGGCCTAGAGGGTTGGTAAAAGTCAGACCCCCAAAAGCGGTACAAGTCGTGTCAGAGTGTAGCCCAGAACACCCTGAGATACTACTGGAATACCTACCAGTAAATCTCCTGCCTTGGCCAAGGACTTCGTGTAATGGCTCTTTTAGACACAGCGCGATCTCACCCCCAATACCGGGAGAGATGAAACCCCTGCCGATCCGCTCATTGCCTCCATGTGGCTCGGGACTGTACCCAACTAAAACCTGTTTGCACGACTCCTTTGAACCGTGGTAGGGTAGTAATCAAAGCACAGTGGGAACTCACACGAGACAAATGACGATCTCAGGTCGATGAACTAACCTGTACACATGTCACCAGGGAACCGCTATCTGACGTCAGGTATAATACCAACTAGCATGTTCCCGACGAGTCCTGTCCGGTGTACTCATAACCCAATGAGCACCTGTATATATCTTAGGTGAACCAACTGATACCAATGGCTTGTGAGACCGGCCATCGCCCCTTGTCGGGGTCTCGACTGTATACACTAGTATACCAATGGAGTATTGATACCCAGTCTCGAAACTCCCACGACTAGGGACCACTTTAAGGATGTGCTTATAGACTGCCTAACTCTCACGTATATGATCGCCATCATACTGCTAGTAGTCAAGCAAGAATCCTAAGGGCTACATCAACGTGTAATAGTGATCTGCAAGGTCACCTAAAGCATCTACACGATGATACAGATAAACCAAATAGCATACTATTATCTTGAGTAAGACTGTCCTACCGGTATAGGTCCTCCCTCAATCATTGCAATCACGTGCCTACGATCCAATAATTGACTTTGAGGGCACTATATCCAACAATCTCCCACTTGCACTAAAGGCCAATTATTGTGATGTCGCATACTCACAGCCCGTGTGATACCGAACACCCAACTCCTCTACTGATCAGTTTCACAAAGCTCGTTTGTAAAACTATTGAGTTCGAGGAATAGCCTTAGTGAGTGGATCCGTCCTGATGTTTCTTTCTATGTCTCTCTTTATCTCAAGTTCGCGGAGAAAGCCATCTCCCGAAATGAGCGATATCTGTCTTAGAATATGTCTAGATATCTGATGGGACCTAGTTCATAAACGAACTCCAAATCCAAACTTCTTAGACTGTATCGTCAACTGAACTTAATCAGTATCATGCTCCATGCCTCCCTCAGTATCCGCTTGGATCTCCTGTCCAAACTACTTCCCCTCGTCAGAGGGAAAACTATATTTCTGACAGTCACTCTGTCATCCAGGTCACCTTGGAAGCCTGGAATGATAACCGTCTCCCGAAAGAGGCTGTCGTTATCATATCCCTAGAACATCCACTTATGTTCTAAAACTGCTTCCGAATGTTTCTCCAGGATTGGATTAATATCTGAACTTATTGCAGCTAGTGCAAAAACAACATCTGGTGTGGTACTTGACATCTCATGATTGACTCAATTGCCTAAGCAAGTGATATGTCAATCATGCACATCCCTCTCCCCTTTAGTCTGTAAGACACTTTTAGAGAGGGTGACTCCATCACCTGCAGGTACACTACCGTGCCAGGAGTCGTCCATTCTAAAACACTTTTAGAATACTGTCTAAGTACCCAGATTGGGAAACTACCCAAATCTAGATCTAAAACCATAGATCCACTAACCAGAATGTCTGATATTATATCTATATCCTATGTGGAGAAACCACCGTGTGACAACCAAAGTATAACTGATCGTAGTATAGGAATTTCACTTCTTACTCTGTGTATGTCATCCAAATATCAGGACATCACACCCTACTGTCTTCTTAACAGATCCATTCCCTATTCTGATGAAGTCAAAACCCATGACTGTCACATCAAAAATAGATGGTCTATCTCCGCTATATCTGCTTTAGTCTATAAACAGACATAAGCTACTTGTCCACTATGCTTCCGCTGCTCCCACTGACTACGACAACTTTCTGGCAGAGTCATATATACGTGCACTTCTAAAGCTAGTTTAGAACGACGCTATACTCATCCTCCTGCCGGGTCTCATAGCCTGGAACAACAGTAGTGTCAAGTTTGGGTAAACAAGAACCTCCCTGTCACCGTTCTTGAGCATACCGAAGTACCTCTCGAGTGCCTGAGGTTACCCACCATATCTGCGGAATGGCTAATGGAATGACAATCCAGATTGAATCTTTAGGTCCTATTAAATTTTCAGTAATCATTTGCGGTTCTGGAATCACTTCCAGTTCTACCATACTCCCACTACTGTTTTCTGAAAAAAATCCATTTTACTAAAACTGTGGCGAGTCAAGAACAATATCACTATTGATCTTCCAGATGGTAGAAAGTCAACCCTCGTCATAGCCCGGGTCAACCCCAAACAGCCATTACAGAAACGTGCCTTGAGTTATCCAGAGTCTGGTTTTAAGCATAAGCCGGACAACTCCCCATACCTTAACATTGTTAAGATATGAACTATTCTATATCCAATATAGAAACAGAGGCACTGATCTAATTGGAATCAGATTCAAATCATGCAGCTGTCTCCAGTGCATGTCAACTAAATGGAGAGAGGCCGATTAGCATTACTCAACTTAGGAATACATCCAGATATGAGTAATCTGAAAGAGAAGCAAGTTCTCATAATCATTACTATCAACTGAATACCATACACAAGTATCTACATCTTCGATCACCTTGAAGAATCCTGATACTTGCAATACCTGGTTCTCTACTTTATTCATATACCTATAACTTCTCAAAACTTGGATCTTGTATTTCTATGAAACACATATCTAAGAACTAGAGAAGTCACAAGTAAACAGAATACAGTACGAGTACTAACCCCTCTGTCCTAATGGACACTGGACAACATACATTACTTTGTATAAGTCCGCTGAGTTGAATAACTCAAACCCTATGCGTCGTAGGTTGAAAACTATACTATGGTTATGAAGAATTACACCGCTGTTGAATGCTCCTTACCTAACCATCAACTGATATAGGTAAATGTCATGGACATAATTTCAAAAGTTATATCTCACTTTATAAAAATAAACGTACAGATATATCAGTTTGAAATTGGTGCATAACAACGAATATTCAAAACCAAATATTTGCCATCCGGCGAAAACCCAGGCGATTTCCTCAAATATCAGCAATTACAACGAATCTCGATATAATGAGGATGATCACCTAATTCCCAATAACTTACTCCCACTCATCATCTATAGAACTATACAGATGTCAGAAGCAACCTGGTAAATACATACCCTGGAGTAAGGACCAAATTGGGAAATCAGTTTTCTTTTAACAATACACAGTGAGACTGAAATATGAAAATGTTTCGAAAGGGTTCCGGGTATTCCTAGTAATGCCTCTTCCATTATCAGATTCACAACTGTAACCGTATATTTTTTTGCCATCTCTCCAAATCCCTTAATATGTCTTTAGTCATTACCTTCTGTACACCCCCTTAGGCTAAATGGTTTTCTTCCTTCCCCACCGTTCGGCACCAGCCTATGGTTTGGAAGAAGACTATCCGATAAGCATAATCGGTATACTCTCCTAATCCTAGGAGTACTCATAACCTGAGAGAAGGTGAAGATAAAAGACAACTGAAAAAAACCTTATTCTTATTTCTCCTAAACCAGAATCCATCCCCGAACTGGAACAAGTTCTTTCGAGTTCGTATATAACCATACGATGGAATATCCAATAACTGTGGATCTTCGTTGTGATACGGAGTGTTCTGAAGAAATACAAAAGGTGAAATAGGCGTGGCGATGAAATACGTGGTTTGGTCGTGAATGGTAGCAGTTGCAATTTACTTTGCCCTCTTTCTGATCCCTTTATTTGTCTTTACTTAATACCTTCTGTACACCTTTTAGGCTAAATGGTTTTCTTCATTCCCTACCTTTCGGCACCTGCCTATGGTTTGGATGAAGACTATCCAATTAGCGTAATAGGTGTACCGTCCTAATCCAAGGAGCACTCGCAACCTGAGAGAAGGTAAAAGGAAAAGACAACTGAATAGTCCTATTTATTTTCTCCAGAACCGGAAACCATCCTTGAAACTGGAACAAGTTCCTTCGAGTTCGTATATAACCATACGATGGTTTTATACAATGGAACTGGACGTTCGTAGTGATACGAAATGTTCGGGAGAAAAAGGGTAAAAGTAGGAGTAGCAATGAGGTATGCAACTCAGATAATCCAAAAGCCAGTGTTTTAAGAAAGTTCGGTTAATCTTGGTCACTGAGTCATAGTCTAGGGTCGGGCCATGGTCGCTGCCAAAGGGAGAGAGAAAAGAAACACTCTGCGTGCACTCTAACCTAAATCAGAATGGTTATCAATTTATCTAACCAGGAAACCTCCCACTGTAACATCAAATTCTCCTCCAAACCTGAAAGAAGAATTAGTCGGGATCACCCGAGGAGTAAACTAACCCATCAGTGGGAATCGGGATCCAACTATCATCGCATGATAACATGATGGAATCCACTCACGTTATCACACTCCAGAAGGTATGCGCATATCTGGCAAGTTTCAGTTTCTTTAGAAACTCCCGATGTTTTTTTTAACCCCTAGGACCCAAGTGACTTTGACACAGTCAACAAATCAAAGAGTCCTAGTCAAGTTTAACCCGTCATTATCCTGGATTGCATTAAACCCACCCGTATGAGACCTTGATACAGTCAACAAGGCCGCACGACTGTCCTAACCAATCGTATTAATATGCCACAAACAAACACTACTTAGCTACCGCACACTACGCTTTAACACAGTCAATAAACGCAGCACGAATACCAAGTAATACTTGTAAGAAATGACGGAGGGCTACGGCTGGTTTTTGGCGAAAAACCTTTAACGTAATGAACTTCCTAGATGATTAAAGGCAAGATACATCGTTACCAAGGATACTACCAAAGAGGCAGTCTGGATATATATAAGTTCATGAGATGAACTTCGTTCCTACCATTGTGTGACAATGGAGTTGTGGTTTTAGCCAAGGAATTACCGTCCCATCAGAAATCCAGATATAATTCTTAGGCAGTATCACCTGATCATGGAGATGGTTGTTCTCCAGGGAGATCGAGGTTAGGAGAGTAGACACAGAGGACAACAGCGCGGATCCACTCACAAAGGCCTTTTTCCCAGTAAAGACTTTTATGGGATGGTTGAGTATGAGATACTTCAACCACAGCTAATTGTTGGGTATGTGATACCACAACAGATGGCCCTAGTGCAAGTGAGAGATTGTTAGTTATATGTATGCCCTAGAGGCCGTTACTGTACATACGATGTATATTGTAATGGATGCTTGGACATATATAGGGAGGTCTTTCTTGCTCGACATGATAGTATGCTATCTGGTTGTACTTTATCTTAACATGTACTCTGACTGTCTCTATGTTACATGTTGATAAAGCCCTTAGGATATGTACTTGATTACTGGGACTATGATGAGATCATACTAGTGGGGCCACGGTAGTCGACGAGTACATCCTATAACTGTTCCTAGTCGAGAGTGTATCGAGACAGGGCATCGATACACCAGAGTAGACTAGCGTATACGCATCTTGATCCATATGATGGGCGATGGATGATCCCATATCCATCGGTGTTTGACATCAAGGATGGTGTATGGGTGCTCAGTGGAGACTGGGTACACTGGACGGACTCGCCGAGAACTCCCAGATGGTATTATACCTCACGTCAGATGGCGGTTCTCCGGTGACACTGGTACAGAGTAGTCTGTTGACCTGAGATCGTCATAGAGTCTTGTGTGATTCCCACTGTGCTTTGATTTCCATCATACTACGTCCAAGAGGGCGTGCAAAAGGGTGGCTTTTGGGTACAGTCTCGAATCACATGGAGGCAATGAGTGATAGGAAGGGATTCGTCTCTCCCGGTATAGGGAGTTGATGTTGTGCTGTGTTCGATTAGCTATAACCGGAAATCCCTGGCCAGGATTGCTGAGATTTATTGGTAAGTGTTATCAGTAGTTTCTCGAACTGTTATAGACCTCATATCGACACGACTTATCGAGCTACTGGGGTCTGACGTTTACCACCCCTAGGCGAGATATGCGACATATCAAACGACGAGACTGGACTGTACAGGAGTGTTACTGTTTGGATTCACAGGAGAATGTGCAGGCTTGCTTGTTGATCTTCTGAGCGCTCAATACCTGGGTGGCTGTTACGTTTAGCTGACCGCTTGCAGCTTGTGGGTGTTTGATATGATCATCACCTACTGCCGGCGTATTGACGATTCTTTAGAGTCCTACATAGAGGTTTCTTGGCTTAGGCAAAACGGAGTAGGAGCACATATGTGATATGTGCGGGACCGAGGATAATACGATATGAGATACCGTATTCTATTCTCGCGATATTTGATATCAGCCGGGTCATCGGATCAAGTGTTGATTCGATGAATCGGTACGGATAAATATTAGTCGGTTATATGCGATATAGCCGGATTGTCGGATCAAGTGTTAATTCGATAATTTAATGTATAATAATATATATGATATATTAAATTACATTAACTAATATTAGCTCACTAAAAGATTCTTTTTCTCACTCGGGTAATACATTGATATATATGCGATATATGTTAATTGTATTATTTTATTTTGTTACAATAAATATTATATATGTGATATATAATATTGTAACATGATATGGTTATTAATGCAACATGTTTTGTGGAGTTTAAACATGGTTAGGGTTTGGATTAGGGTTAAGACTTCTAGTAGATTCTAGAAGCTTTTCTTTTGTCTTGATAAAGATATTTGTGTTGATATTTATCTATGACTCATACTTAACCCAACCCAAACCCTAGCCCTTGGTTAATTCTTTACAATGGTTTAGTCAACCATGGTTGCATTATTCATCATATTAATCCTTTCATTATTCATCACAAAAGAGGGACTACTATTCTTCTTCTTCTTCCTTTTTTGCAAAGCTTTCTTGCTTTGATTTTGTGATGAAAAATAAGTAAGAATAAGAAAACAAATGAGAGAAAAAATCCTACTTCATCATCCTCATATATCCTTTCCATTTAGATGAGGGTGTTCACATCATTTCATGAGTGATAGCTTGTGTTAACGAAACTTCAAGGTAGATCATCTTTGTATCGAAGATCGGAAGCAAGACTGCGTTTTTCTCTTCGTGGAACCTCTCGAGAGTCCGGAACACGATGATCGCAGCGAAGGGACCTCAACACGGAGCTTAAGAAGTGAAGGACCGGATCTACAAAGGTTGTAATCCCTCTCACTTAGTGTTAAAGAGTTTAACATGCTTTTTTTCTCCTAATCTCTAATCTAAAGATCCGGCTTCGGGTTGTTCGGCACGGCTAAATTTTTAATCGGGCATGGTTGATACCTCGTAGAACCTTGTGGCAGTGCATAGCAACCCTGCAGTAGTATCAGAGCCAAGCTAGAGCTTTAGAAGAAGTATAGAAGAAGTTTAAAGTCCGATCGAACCCGGAAACCCCGATGTTTACCCTTCTCTGTACATTTTTCAAAACTGTGATTTTTTATGAATTAAAAATGCTCAGAAAAACAATCAGAAAAAACTAAGAATTACTGTGAAGTACGGCCAACCGAGTCAACTATTTGACCGCGGAACCGCGGCCAAACCAAGGGTTTGGCGGCGGTTCCGCGGCCAAAATTGTGACTTAGTCCCTGGAATTTCATGTAATTATTCTTAGGTCTTTTCTTATTATTTTTTTCTGGGAATGTTTTAATTCCACTCAAGTGTTGAGTTTTCTAGGGTTGTATTGGGGACTCGTTGATTCGATCGGATAATTTAACTTCGTTTAGTTTTGTCCGGATAATTTTTAGAAACTGTTAAAAAGTTCGAACGGATATCAATAACTCACTTTTTCCCCAGTCGGAAAATTTTTCAAAAGTTGGATTTTTTCTCGAGTTTAAGAACGTTCTAAGTCGTGCAAGTAACGCGGTGGACCCTCTAGAAAACAACAAACCTTAACTCGATTATGTGACCGTCTTGAACTGCCTCTAAACCTTAGGGTTTGGGGCAGTACGGCGTGCCATATGTGAGGCGTTGGCTTGACCCTTCTACGGCTGGACCATTGGTACTGTAGCATGTGATGGATGTTCTTAAACTAATTTCAAGTGTTGAGAACTATTTGGGAAATCTTGGGTGTTTGATCATTCGATCGGAAAGTTTAACATTGTCTATTTATCTGGAATGTGATACAATATTTGGAATCCACATGTAGTTATGAGATAACTAATTTGAATATTATAAACATAGCAGTTTAGTCTCAGATGATCGGTTGCCACGGAATTTTGATGTGATCAAAAGTCCGTCGCAACCACGTAGCGTACGCGGATACTTGCCGGGTAAACTTAACAGACAGCCACGCCCCATAACCCCGACCAAGTGACTGTAGGAGAACCCCATTGCCGAAAGCATCCGTTCGGGTGCTCGCGGCAGCGATGTTCCGCCTTAGTGCATTTCGTCGACGGCATCCGGGGGTGCGGCCGTCTACTAAAGTTTCCGACGAGCATTGGATCAGCATGTCGGAAATCTTGTTGAATTGCCCGACTTGATATTGAAAAGAGTTTTCGATAATGAGACTAAAATGCGTTGTTTATAATTATTAGGCATGCGATGTCTAAGGAATTCATTTGGTTAGGCATGCGATGTCTAAGGAGGTTGCGGATTCCAACTGTTGTAGTTTTACACTTTCTTTTCTGTGACCGTAAGCGTAGTATGTGGTGTATCGCCGGTTTCGTTGCTATACATCAACGACAATTGGGATAAGCATACTTGCTTACGTTGATGATATGAGATATTATGTGTTGCTGTGATATGTTATATTGGATCGTCGTGTTCTGAATAGCCGGGGGTTTTATGTGAGATGAGAGTATTTCTCTTTCATTCATGTAAAATTCATTTGTATGTAATATTCTTTTATTGGGGCACTTCCGGGCTGAGGATGATGTCACCATTGTATATTATTTACTTTTCCGCATTAGGTAGACCCAAGGAGGGAGCACAAGTAACCGGGTTCTAGGGTCCAATGGGATACCATCTCGAGGAGCCGAGACCGGGTCTGCTAACCCTAGAATTGGCAGTGTTGCTTGCCGCTCTCGTAGGGGTCTAGGGATGTGGGTTTGGCTATTCATCACTGATCAGTCAAAAATACTGCATTTTTAACACGGCAATTTCCCTATCATTTGCACTCATCTAGAAGTGTTCGACATTCATATAGCACATATTAGCAAATCAGTCGTTAAATATCAAATTGCATGTGTTAGATTCTAAAACCGACATTTCTGAGGGAATTGTGTGTTTATCATGGTATTGCATCACCCTTGTATTGCGTAACTCTTGTCTTGGGGTCTAATGCAGGAAATTCCAGAAGCAAAGCCCAAAATTGGGAAAAGAGCTGATAAAAGATACGCCAACTCCAAGATAAAAGATCTGGTAATGTTACAGAAATCCAAATAAAAATCCACACATCTGAAAGAGGCCCATATGTCAGCCCAAGTCAGCAGAAGAAAGAACAAGCTCCAAGTCCACTAAGGGACCGCGGGATCCGCGGCCCAAAGCCCCTTGGCGCCGCGGATCCGCGGCCTGATGATGAGATCAGCGTTTCAATTTTTCTCATGTGGCTAATGCTAACGGCCCAAGCTTCTAGAAGACCCCAAAAGCTCCACGTGGCGCATCTAGAAGGCTCGGCGTAACAAACTATTTCTAGAAGGATCTCTTAACAAACTTTTGGAGGGAAATTCAAATTTTGTGCTAACTAACTTGTGGAGGGAAAATTCATATTTCAATCCTAGTTCTAGAATTTTGAGGTCTATATAAGAGAGCCTAGATCTAGGGTGAAGGTCGTTCAAGAATCACCATCATCTTCTACCCACAAGTTGAGTCACACAACTTGTGTCTCAAATCCTAACCCCAATTCCAATTAAAAATCAAGATCAAGATCCCGAGAGCAATTCAAGCAAGAGAGCCTTCAACCTTTAGAAACGACGCCGGATTTCAACGGAGCAAGAGATCCACACCGATCCGCGACTCAAGGAGCTGAGCGACGCCGAAATCGACGATCTAGTTCCATCCTTTTGTAAATTCAAGAGAGTTGTAACGAAATTTGTCGATAAATAAAGGTGAATTTTCTATATTCTTGCTTATCTTTTAATTCAAGCATAATGATTAGATCTTAATTTGTGATTGTGTTTGTGATCATGATGTTTGAGTAATCTCCGCTCGTGTAGGAGTTGTGACGATCTCTAGATGATGATGATTTAGATATTTTTACAATTCTTAAATCCTATAATGTTTGGAAATTCTAGTGAATCAAATGATTAATAACCTAGTTTCGAGATGATGCTTTCTTGATCGTATTCACTCGAAACTAGGAAACAACTATTAACCATTTGATTAACTAGAAGCTAGAATTTGAATGCGATCCATCGAAAAGACAAAGGATGAGTTGCGAAATCCCTAATTTCCTCGCAAGATCCTTAAACCTCGATGAATTTGCATCGATTTAGTATCAATTCGTTAATGGATAAGAATGAGTAATCATTAGATCTCATCACATCTATAGATCCGATCTACTCCTATGAGCCATACTTCTAATCTTGATTGTTGGTTGGAAATTATCACACATCTCAATTCTTGTTTTTTAATGTTTCTTTTAGATCTATATTTTTCTCATTCTTGATCTTCAATTACAAATCATGAATTGTTTTCTTTTCTTTTCCTTAAATTTTCAACTCATCTAATTCGGAAATTGAACGGATCTCACTTTCCCTGTGGACGATCCGCACTCGCTAACGCGCTACATCCGACACCGTTATTGATTGCGATCAAAATATTTTTGGTTGTGATTTCTATATACAATTTTCTAAAAACCAACACATCCTAAAAATCGTTTCAATCAAAATAGCGTCGTTGCCGGGGATCGTGTGCTATTTGTTCATTTTTTGAAATTTGAGTTGAAAAGTTTATTCCATCAATTTTTTTTAGATCAAAACTCGTGCAAAACACTAAAAAAGTTGTTGTGGTTAATTGCAAGGAAATCTGGAGCTTGCTGTGCACTTGGAAAATTATTTGAAGAATTCCAGAGGACCAAGGAAGTGATCAGGAGCTCTCTGGAAAAAATTTGTGCAGGGAACAGTGAAAACCGCGGCGGAATCGCGGCTTAAGGAGCTTGTTGCGGCGGAACCGCGGCAGGCTAGAGGCTTCTCTGTACGAAAATTTCTCAGGTGCTTTCTAACTTTCTTATCTCCTTCCTCATCTGCTCCAATCAACAATTTGTTGCAGGATTCTTTGCAAAAAAAAAATCGCAGCGCCGCAAAAAGCAAAATAAATTGTGCTTGTTTTTTATTTTGTGGTTGTTTGCATAATTAATACGGACATTAAGGGGCACGGCCAAATCCAGATTAGGTGGGGAGTTCATTACCCTTCCTAAGCCCCAAAAATCACAAACTTGCATCCGCATTACCCTCATTAATTAAAAAATATCTAGAGATGACTCTAAGGACCGTCGCGCTCACTTAGGACAGAAGAAGGCCGTGGGTAATTCATTGCTTATCCGCGTTTCCTTTTGTGGTGTCTAAGGCAAGTGTGTCAAAAGCTAGTGGTTACTTAATTAGGCCCACTACTTACGTAGTGGAGAACCTCCCACTTATCTGGCACTTACCTGGCCACAGGAGAAACAAAGAGGCAGTGGAGGATTTATCCTGCGACTTGCCTTTTGGAAGTTAGGAGCGGTCTAGAGATTGGACCTAGGTGACCATAAAATTTAGGGTTGCTTGTTGCATTTGTTGCGATCGCATCATCTTTTCAAAATCCGTATCATTTTTCAAAACAAACACCGCATTCACTTCATTTCCCCTAATTATAAATTACGCTGCCACTTGTACTAACCCCTTTTAGTACAAGATAGGCTGGACACGGGATTCTAGTGCCCGACTTGTCCGCGTCCCCTCGATCGACTCCGAAGTCGGTATTTCTTCATTTACCTTTCTTTTACCCACCACCACACCCACACCGATGGATCAGTCTCCATCGAACCTCTTTACCGCTGCTCTGCCGCCGTCCGTTGGTGCGCAGAATCCTCCCCGTATCTCTCTCCAAGAGAGATGCTACCCTTTGCGAGGTCCTCTCTCGACCTGCTTATCGATTCCACCAGCCAACGGGGATAACTTTGAGATTAAGCCCCAGTACATCAACCTTCTACCCAAATTCCACGGTCTCGAGACTGAAGACGCTTACGTTTTCATTACCAAATTTGAAAACGTATGCGCAATGATGGGTACATCATAACTTTCTGTGGATGCCATTCGTCTACGACTTCTTCCATTTACCTTGTGCGATATAGCCGAGAAGTGGCTGTATAACACCACCGCACATTCCATCACGAATTGGGAAGAATTCGTTGCGGCATTCCTTAAGAAATTCTACCCTATGCAAAAAACAGCTCGAATCCGTAGCGAACTATATCAATTCTCCCAACTTCCGGCTGAACCATTCTCAAAATGCTTTGAACGATTCAAGGATCTTTTGGTTCAATGCCCACATCACGGCATCCCGAGATGGGATCTTTGCCGAATCGTATATGAGGGCAGTAACCCTACCACTAAACAAAACCTTGAAAACATGTGTCAAGGCACCTTTATGTCCAAGGATGATGGGGAAGCATGGAAATTTTTAGAAGAGTTTGCTGAAAAGTCCTTACAGTGGGAGACTGGAACCCAGCCATCGAGTAGGGGTGGCGTACACCAAATAGACGTGTCCATAGGTGTTCGAGCTGAGATGGCAGCAATGCAAAAGAAGCTCGACGCTATGGAACACAAATTCTTAGCAGCCTCCCTAAACCCAATGTCGCTCCCCAAAACTGTTTGTGGGTGCTGTTCTGATCCGTCTCACTTAACGGAAGAATGTCCATTAAACTCTCAGTTTCGAGGTCTCGAGCATACCAATGTCGCATTTCAAAGACCTGGAAACGACTCTTTTTCTTCCACATATGTCACGCCCCGCTTTCCAAAAGAAGGAGAAGGAAGACGTGGCAAGGTCCGCAACCTAACTGTATTGAAGGTGGTCTACTCAATACAGTTACGTTAAGCGTATAAAATTAATATGCAGGATGTGTACCAAAACAAAAATAATAAAAGCAAAAGGCATTTTATTTCCATTAACTAAACTTTATTACATCCCAAAGGAAATAGTAAAATAAACTAAGTAGTTTATTTACATCAAGGAGAAACAAAAAGCCCTAAACATGTGGGCAACAATAAAAATTAAAACTATCTAATCTTTCATTGTCCTGTCTTCATAAGTTGGCTTCACACCTTGATCTTCGCTGTAATACTCATTCTTATCTGACGGACATTCCAAGGATATAGAAAGAAAAGGAAGGTCCGTCAGCGAGTTATACTCGGGTAGGATTGCCATCATAAAATAGTAAAGGTATAGGAACGAACAGGTGTGTATAATGAATATGATGTACATGAGTATAAAGGTATGAGGTTAAGCACAAATTAGATATGTGAATATGAGTAGGTTATATATGTTGTAAGTTATATGTAGATGAAGGTAATAGTTTGTATTAGTTTGTTAAACAAGGGTCCGGATACTCGAGATTATTCCGTTGTGGCCACGGAATAACAACTGGGGAAGTAAAATGTACCGTTTCACTTCCCGGGATCATGATCAAATAGTAGGGGAATCCGAGTTCCGAATTATCCTTGCCTAATCAAACTACCCATCCCCGTGGTTCAGTATAAAGGTTTGGACGGATTAGAGTTAGTGCGTATACTTCTAGGCATGGAATTTCCATATTGTATAGTCGCCCATATATTGGACTGGTCACCCGGAATATCGGGATCTTCATATTTATATAGTCGCCCATATATTGGACTGGTCACCCGGAATATTGGGATCTTCATATTTATATAGTCGCCCATATATTGGACTGGTCACCCGGAATATCGGGATCTTCATATTTATATAGTCGCCCATATATTGGACTGGTCACCCGGAATATCGGGATCTTCATAAAGTATTCCATACCTAGGTCCGCACATTCTAACCCTAACCGTATCATGTTTTGTATATATTATGTTGTCATAAACTGGAGACTTTTAGAAAGAGTATTTGATCTCATTTAATATGGCCTTCCACAACCACTCATTTTATTTTCTAGAATTTGTAAAGTGCTTCGTGTTCTTCGGAAAAAGCTTAGTTAAAATAATAAGGTTTAAATATCGTTTATTACTTCTAAGAAAAATCATGATATTTGGGATATTTATTATTTTGGAAAAGAATAAGGTTTTACAGAAAATATCTTTTTAATACAAGGTTGTGATGTTTATTTGAAAATCTTTTAAAAGGGGTTTTTATTTGAAAATTCTAGACTGTTCCTAATATTCCAAAAGGACAAGTTATGAGGTCCTCAAATCGCCTCTTCACCGCCAATTGTGGCTAGGTAAGTGCCAGGTAAGTGGGAAGGTACTCCACTACGTAAGTAGTGTGCCTAATTAATAACCACTAGCCTTAGACACACTTGCCTAGACAACACAAAGTCTGGTTTAGATAAACGATCGATGCCTACAACCTTTCCTTATTTTAGATTAGTTTAAAAAAAATTCCTTTTAAAAAATATTAAATATTCCCTTTTAAAATGATAAATAATATTTTCTTTCTTAAAAAGTTGAGGAGGTTTAAAAATATTTGTAAGTAAAATATATCTAAAATATTCATTTTACATATATTTAAAATATAATATTTAAACGAGGGTATCTTGTGGAAGTAACCTATTTTGAGATCATTTTTATAGTGTGGGTATGTCAGACGTGAAATAACAATTCATGGGTTACATCAAATTCCAGGTATTATGGATGTGCAATATAATTGTGTACAGATGAAATTTAAATACCGTTTTAAAAATATGGGTTAACATTATCATGATCAAGGGTACAAGCAAAAAGAGTATGCACAGTTATAATAACAACATTTTAAATGTGGGTTGATGATTAGAAGTTAGAATTTCGATAGAAGAAGGTGACAGGAAAAGGAGAGAGAGGCGGATCCTACCTTTTGTTTGAGTCGGAAAGCCGAAGAGTTAAAAACGTAGTCTCGTACTAAATCCTCAATAACTTCGCGTCCCGATTTTTCCTCTGCGATTGGATGGAGCCGTAGCGTCGGCGTCGTCGATACAAAGGCACCGGTATTTTTTTCAGAATTTTTGGAGCTCTGAGTTGTGAGAAAATGGGGTTTGAAGGTGCCTATTTATAGGGTTCAAAAATAACAAGAAAAATCCAAAAAACTAAAAATCCGCGCCAGAAAATCACGTCAGCAATGATTTCGCAATCATTGCCGCCGCCGCCGCCTTTTTCCTGCCCGTTGGATCAGATCCAACGGCGCAGATCACGCCTGAGCCACGCCACGTGTCGTGAGCTCATTCGCTCGCGACCGTGGGTGCGGATCAGGCGCCGCCGCCGAGCTCTGGGCCGTTGGATCTCGTGATCCAACGGTCCAGGTTAAAAGAGTTAAAAAAAAATATAAAAATAAAATTAATAAAATAATTAAAATAGCAGATTATTTAAAATATTGATTTGGCTTTTAAAAAAATTAGTAAAAATAGTTAAAAATACGGGAAAATTATGGAAAAATTCCAGAAAATATATTTTATTATTATCTTTAATATAAAAATAGTTTTGGGCTAAAAATAATTATTATATTTATTTCTAAATTGTTAACTAGTTATAATAACTATATAATATCTAGTTAATCTTTAAAATATTTTTAAATTACGAATTAATTATTTTAATTGATAATAAAAATATGTAGATTGTTTTAAGGTATTATAAAATCTTTCTAAAACATTTTAAGCTTATAAAAATGATAAATAAATTTTTAGAAATTTCCTTTAATCACACTTACTACTTTAAAAATTATTAACACTACATTAAAAATTATTATTATATAAAAGAAACACGTAAATAATTATTTGATGGTAGAAATATATAAAAAATATATTTTGTTAGGTATTAGAAAACATGGTCGTTACAATCTACCCTCCTTAAAATAATTTCGTCCTCGAAATTTCATAAGGTAGGTCAAAGGAAGAAAGAAATCACTTGATGCATGGAAAGTTTTGAAGGGTTAGGTATAAGGAATTGGAAACTATAAAATTGGTAGTTGCTTCCGGATGGAAAAGTTTAGAAGTTGAAGGAAAGATATGAATTGATGGAAAGATTTGCCATGACCAGAAGGAAATGTCATGGTCAAGGTACAGAATGTCAAGGAAGGAACAAGGGACATAGGGAAAACTATGATATCGGTATAGATGGATAAGATTCACAAATATAATAAGTCAGTTAATGATTTTATTTTAGTACACAAGAGGGCCTGCATGGGCCACCAAAAAAACCTGTCACGCCTCGCTTCCCAAAAGAGGGAGAAGGAAGACGTGGCAAGGTCCGCAACCTAACTGTATTGAAGGTGGTCTACTCAATACAGTTACGTTAAGCGTATAAAATTAATATGCAGGATGTGTACCAAAACAAAAATAATAAAAGCAAAAGGCTTTTTATTTCCATTAACTAAACTTTATTACATCCCAAAGGAAATAGTAAAATAAACTAAGTAGTTTATTTACATCAAGGAGAGACAAAAAGCCCTAAACATGTGGGCAACAATAAAAATTAAACTTATCTAATCTTTCATTGTCCTGTCTTCATAAGTTGGCTTCACACCTTGATCTTCGCTGTAATACTCATTCTTATCTGACGGACATTCCAAGGATATAGAAAGAAAAGGAAGGTCCGTCAGCGAGTTATACTCGGGTAGGATTGCCTCATAAAATAGTAAAGGTATAGGAACGAACAGGTGTGTATAATGAATATGATGTACATGAGTATAAAGGTATGAGGTTAAGCACAAATTGGATATGTGAATATGAGTAGGTTATATATGTTGTAAGTTATATGTAGATGAAGGTAATAGTTTGTATTAGTTTGTTAAACAAGGGTCCGGATACTCGAGATTATTCCGTTGTGGCCAAGGAACAAAAACTGGGGAAGTGAAATGTACCGTTTCACTTCCCGGGATCATGATCAAATAGTAGGGGAATCCGAGTTCCGAATTATCCTTGCCTAATCAAACTACCCATCCCCGTGGTTCAGTATAAAGGTTTGGACGGATTAGAGTTAGTGCGTATACTTCTAGGCATGGAATTTCCATATTGTATAGTCGCCCATATATTGGACTGGTCACCCGGAATATCGGGATCTTCATATTTATATAGTCGCCCATATATTGGACTGGTCACCCGGAATATCGGGATCTTCATATTTATATAGTCGCCCATATATTGGACTGGTCACCCGGAATATCGGGATCTTCATAAAGTATTCCATACCTAGGTCCGCGCATTCTAACCCTAACCGTATCATATTTTGTACATATTATGTTGTCATAAACTGGAGACTTTTAGAAAGAGTATTTGATCTCATTTAATATGGCCTTCCACAACCACTCATTTTATTTTCTAGAATTTGTAAAGTGCTTCGTGTTCTTCGGAAAAAGCTTAGTTAAAATAATAAGGTTTAAATATCGTTTATTACTTCTAAGAAAAATCATGATATTTGGGATATTTATTATTTTGGAAAAGAATAAGGTTTTACAGAAAATATCTTTTTAATACAAGGTTGTGATGTTTATTTGAAAATCTTTTAAAAGGGGTTTTTATTTGAAAAATCTAGACTGTTCCTAATATTCCAAAAGGACAAGTTATGAGGTCCTCAAATCGCCTCTTCACCGCCAATTGTGGCTAGGTAAGTGCCAGGTAAGTGGGAAGGTACTCCACTACGTAAGTAGTGTGCCTAATTAATAACCACTAGCCTTAGACACACTTGCCTAGACAACACAAAGTCTGGTTTAGATAAACGATCGATGCCTACAACCTTTCCTTATTTTAGTTAGTTTAAAAAAAATTCCTTTTAAAAGATATTAAATATTCCCTTTTAAAATGATAAATAATATTTTCTTTCTTAAAAAGTTGAGGAGGTTTAAAAATATTTGTAAGTAAACTATATCTAAAATATTCATTTTACATATATTTAAAATATAATATTTAAACGAGGGTATCTTGTGGAAGTAACCTATTTTGAGATCATTTTTATAGTGTGGGTATGTCAGATGTGAAATAACAATTCATGGGTTACATCAAATTCCAGGTATTATGGATGTGCAATATAATTGTGTACAGATGAAATTTAAATACCGTTTTAAAAATATGGGTTAACATTATCATGATCAAGGGTACAAGCAAAAAGAGTATGCACAGTTATAATAACAATATTTTAAATGTGGGTTGATGATTAGAAGTTGGAATTTCGATAGAAGAAGGTGACAGGAAAATGAGAGAGAGGCGGATCCTACCTTTTGTTTGAGTCGGAAAGCCGAAGAGTTAGAAACGCAGTCTCGTACTAAATCCTCAATAACTTCGCGTCCCGATTTTTCCTCTGCGATTGGATGGAGCCGTAGCGTCGGCGTCGTCGATACAAAGGCACCGGTATTTTTTTCAGAATTTTTGGAGTTCTGAGTTGTGAGAAAATGAGGTTTGAAGGTGCCTATTTATAGGGTTCAAAAATAACAAGAAAAATCCAAAAAACTAAAAATCCGCGCCAGAAAATCACGTCAGCAATGATTTCGCAATCATTGCCGCCGCCGCCGCCGCCGCCTTTTTCCTGCCCGTTGGATCAGATCCAACGGCGCAGATCACGCCTGAGCCACGCCACGTGTCGCGAGTTCATTCGCTCGCGACCGTGGGTGCGGATCAGGCGCCGCCGCCGAGCTCTGGGCCATTGGATCTCGTGATCCAACGGTCCAGGTTAAAAGGGTTAAAAAAATATATAAAAATAAAATTAATAAAATAATTAAAATAGCAGATTATTTAAAATATTTATTTGGCTTTTAAAAAAATTAGTAAAAATAGTTAAAAATACGGGAAAATTATGGAAAAATTCCAGAAAATATATTTTATTATTATATTTAATATAAAAATAGTTTTGGGCTAAAAATAATTATTATATTTATTTCTAAATTGTTAACTAGTTATAATAACTATATAATATCTAGTTAATCTTTAAAATATTTTTAAATTACGAATTAATTATTTTAATTGATAATAAAAATATGTAGATTGTTTTAAGGTATTATAAAATCTTTCTAAAACATTTTAAGTTTATAAAAATGATAAATAAATTTTTAGAAATTTCCTTTAATCACACTTACTACTTTAAAAATTATTAACACTGCATTAAAAATTATTATTATATAAAAGAAACACGTAAATAATTATTTGATGGTAGAAATATATAAAAAATATATTTTGTTAGGTATTAGAAAACATGGTCGTTACAACATATAATCAGGGTTGGAGGAATCACCCGAATTTTGCTTGGAACCAATCCCAAAACACGGTTCCAAACCCTAATCAATTCCAACGGGTCCCTCCACCACAACAGCAACCACTTCAACTCACCCAGCACTCCTACCAGTCACAAAATTTCCAAAACCAGGTCAACACGCCTGCACCGTCTAATCCTATGCAGTCGACCTGTTCTGACGAGTTCTCTCAAATCAGTCAAACCATGAAATCACTCCTGTCAAATTTCATGGAAGTGTCGGCCGAGGTTAGGTCTTCCGTTGGTGAGATAAAGAAAAACTCAGCGTCCCAAGCTGAGAGTATCAAAACGATGGAAGCTGAGATTGCACGACTTAAGGCCGAAATGAGTGCAAGAGAGAAAGGAAAACTCCCAGCTCAACCTTTGCCCAATCCTGGCTATTCACATCATGTGAATGCAATCACCACGTTAAGATATAGGAGAGTGATAACCATGTTGGAGAAGAAGTTGATGATATTGAAAATCCTATCAACACCCCGGCTGATACCTTTCCTCACACACACACTTCTGCTTCTGATTCTTGTTCTTCTACCCCACCGCCTTCTCACGAACCTATTCTCCACTTCCCACTAGGCTCGACACCTCAGCCCACCTCTTCTATCCCTCCACAGACGATCCCCACTCCTCTTTCGGGATCACGTCTACCCCCACTTCCTTCTCCTATGATGGACCCAGCGCTCATTGCTAAAGCACCTTACCCGAACCGGTTAAGGGCTAACAAATCGAGTCCACATATGGAGAAAATTATGGAAATGTTCAAACATGTTAACATCAACATCCTTCTCCTAGATGCGATTCAACAAGTCCCCGCTTATGCAAAAATTCTTAAGAACTTGTGCATTAGGAAGAGGAAGACTCAAGTGCCAAAGAAGCTCTTCATGTCCAATAACATTAGCACTGCTTTTATCCCTCAGCCACAAAAGAAACGTAAGGACCCAGGATGTCCTACGATATCGATTTCTATTGGGGATAAACACATCAACCGTGCTCTTTTAGACCTTAGCGCAAGTGTTAACCTGCTTCCTTTCTCAGTCTATGAGCAACTAGGGATCGGAGAGTTGAAACCAGCCCATTGCACTCTCCAGATGGCTGACCGATCAATCACCAAACCTAGGGGTGAATTGGAGGACGTGTTAATAAAAATAGGGGAATTCGTTTTCCCTGTGGATTTTATTGTACTTGATACACAGCCTGTAGCGAACCCACAGAATCAAATTCCGGTGATTTTAGGTCGCCCCTTTTTGGCCACTTCCAACGCTATCATCAACTGTCGTAATGGCTCTATGACCCTATCCTTCGGGAATAGGTCAATAGAGCTGAACATTTACAAGTTGGGAAGTGTACCCTCCGAACCTACTGCTCATGTCTGTTCTGTCGACTTAATGGATGTTGACAACAGCGAATTTGATGATCCTCCTGATACCGATCTTGACTCTTTTCATACGTTGTTGTTTGACCCAACTATGTATCATACACATACGGGCTCTTCCACCGAGATATCCGGGTTAACAACTAACACCGATTATGAACTACTTTTAGAGTCTGAAGATCACCCCGCACTTTGTGATGACATTATTCTTCGGGGTATTGATGAAACTTTTGAGGAAATCTTCGCTGATGAACTCGCATTTCTGAATAACACGGGTGTTGAGATGAATCATGTCCCAATCATTGAAATTGAACCTCCACCCCTTCTTCTGAATTGTAAAAAGAATGCGAGTAATCCATCACATTCACTGCATCGTCTCTCCAAAATGAGACGCACACACATTCTGTTCCACCACTTACCCTTTCCCCACTTCTTCTTCCACCAACCCGAGCACTGCATTGATAAAATCTTCGAATGGTTGGTGTTGATTGTCGGTCTTTGCAAAGCTTGGCATCGACCACTGATTTTTGACCCCCTCATGTGATTTTCAACAGATTAACATTGCATAACTCAAGTTTGGGGGGTATATTTTCTGGCTCTTGAAAAGAAAATTTTTACAAAAATTTTGAGCCAAGAATAAGTTTGGGGGAGGGTCTTCACTTATATATTTTGCCCCCACTAATAAATTCCTCCCAGGCTTACAGGTTTTGTAGATATAGCGGTTGGCAACAGTGATGACACTGTTGAAAACAAGTTTGGGGGAGGTTTGTGCTTAGTTTTTGCATCATTTGCATAAGCACAAAACATTTCTTTAAAAAACCATAAAAATATAAAAAATTTCAAAACCCATAAAAATTTTGTGTAAATATTTTTCTTTTGGCTCATCATTTTTTGTAAATAATTTTTTTAAACCCATTAAAACCTATAAAAATTTAAAAATTTTCAAAATCCATAAAAATTCAAAAAATTTCAAAAATATATATATATATATATAAATATTTAATATTTAAGATAATAAAAGATTAGATAGTGAACAATTACATCCATGAGATTAGAAAAAATTTAAGAAAACTAAGAAAATTAGAAGTTTTCTTATACGAACTAGTAATAAATAGTTATGAGCCGTTGTCCCAAGGGTTAGTAGGATGGAGGAAGTCACTAATCTGAGGATAAAAATAAGTCTGAAAAATAGTTTCTATTCTGGAAACCAAACATTTTGAACGTTTGATACCTTGCTATTCGCACTTACACACGTCTTAAAGCCCGGGATAGTAGAGGATACCTTGAAATGCTCGTGTCTGAAAGCCGATGTATGAAGAAGAAAAATGAAGAAAGTGGTGAGAAAAATGGACACTGGTTTTGTTATCACCAAGGGCAATAATAAAAAAATATATAGCGAGGGTGCCTTTTCACCTAGTGCCCTAAGGCCAACTGGTCTGGGAGTCACTGCTATACCTGAGGTGGTGCAAGACGAGGAAAATACACCAAATAAGCAAGCACATGAGTAATCGGTCGGTTAGTACCTCAAGAAGTATTAACGATCGCATGAAAGTGTGTAAGCACATCTAATTAAAAAAAGTACTGAGGCTGATGGGCAAGAGTATGATAGCTTGAATTGAATTCTTCGGGTGTAAGGATGTCCTTTACACACACGCAGGGTGATATGATCGATATTTGGAATAAAGATAGGAATGAAGAATAAGACGATGTTTTATTGAGGGAGGACGTGATTTCTGACATTTTTTCATGACCATTAAGATAGGGCTCATGACAACCGAAAAGCTAGCTTAGTTGGAAACCCTAATCTTCAAGGCTTTTCTTTTACAATTCTTGTCTTTAAATGTAATATTCATGATCTTTCTTTTATTATTGGATTTTGTGGGTGCAATCCGCTGAAAACCCTCAGGAGACAACACTCCTCCTACTAGGGACACCTAGAGGTTTAAAGGCTTGTTGCACGTGCTTAGTGCAATCGTGTTGCCCACGAAAGTGTGCTTTTCTCTTTCTTTATTTTCTCCTTCTCTTCTTAATAAAACAATTCGATCGATATGATCGAAAATAAGTTTGGGGGAATTTGATCAGTCGAAAATACTGCATTTTTAACACGGCAATTTCCCTATCATTTGCACTCATCTAGAAGTGTTCGGCATTCATATAGCACATATTAGCAAATTAGTCGTTAAATATCAAATTGCAAGTGTTAGATTTTAAAACCGACATTTCTGAGGGAATTGTGTGTTTATCATGGCATTGCATCACTCTTGTATTGCGCAACTCTTGTCTTGGGGTCTAATGCAGGAAATTCCAGAAGCAAAGCCCAAAATTGGGAAAAGAGCTGATAAAAGATACGCCAACTCCAAGATGAAAGATCTGATAATGTTACAGAAATCCAAATAAAAATCCACACATCAGAAAGAGGCTGATATGTCAGCCCAAGTCAGCAGAAGAAAGAACAAGCTCCAAGTCCACTAAGGGACCGCGGATCCGCAGCCCAAACCCCCTAGGCGCCGCGGATCCGCGGCCTGATGATGGGATCAGCGTTTCAATTTTTCTCACATGGCTAATGCTAACGGCCCAAGCTTCTAGAAGACCCCAGAAGCTCCACGTGGCGCATCTAGAAGGCTCGGCGTAACAAACTATTTCTAAAAGGATCTCTTAACAAACTTTTGGAGGGAAATTCAAATTTTTTGCTAACTAACTTGTGGAGGGAAAATTCAAATTTCAATCCTAGATCTAAAATTTTAAGGTCTATATAAGAGAGCCTAGATCTAGGGTGAAGGTTGTTCAAGAATCACCATCATCTTCTACCCACAAGTTGAGTGACACAACTTGTGCCTCAAATCCTAACCCCAATTCCAATTAAAAATCAAGATCAAGATCCCGAGAGCAATTCAAGCAAGAGAGCCTTCAACCTTTAGAAGCGACGCCGGATTTTAACGGAGCAAGAGATCCACGCCAATCCGCGACTCAAGGAGCCGAGCGACGCCGAAATTGACGATCTAGTTCCATCCTTTTGTAAATTCAAGAGAGTTGTAACAAAATTTGTCGATAAATAAAGGTGAATTTTCTATATTCTTGCTTATCTTTTAATTCAAGCATAATGATTAGATCTCAATTTGTGATTGTGTTTGTGATCATGATGTTTGAGTAATCTCCGCTCGTGTAGGAGTTGTGACGATCTTTAAATGATGATGATTTAGATATTTTTACAATTCTTAAATCCTATAATTTTTGGAAATTCTAGTGAATCAAATGATTAATAACCTAGTTTCGAGATGATGCTTTCTTGATCGTGTTCACTCGAAACTAGGGAACAACTATTGACCATTTGATTAACTAGAAGCTAGAATTTGAATGCGATCCATCGAAAGGACAAAGGATGAGTTGCGAAATCCCTAATTTCCTCGCAAGATCCTTAAACCTCGATGAATTTGCATCGATCTAGTATCAATTCGTTAATGGATAAGAATGAGTAATCATTAGATCTCATCACATTTATAGATCCGATCTACTCCTACGAGCCATA
This sequence comes from Agapanthus africanus, assembly GCA_030015575.1. Taxonomy (NCBI): domain Eukaryota; kingdom Viridiplantae; phylum Streptophyta; class Magnoliopsida; order Asparagales; family Amaryllidaceae; genus Agapanthus; species Agapanthus africanus. The sequence goes on from CM057344.1 coordinate 23,938,136, forward strand.
CTTCTAATCTTGATTGTTGGTTGGAAATTATCACACATCTCAATTCTTGTTTTTTAATGTTTCTTTTAGATCTAGATTTTTCTCATTCTTGATCTTCAATTACAAATCATGAATTGTTTTCTTTTCTTTTCCTTAAATTTTCAACTCATCTAATTCGGAAATTGAACGGATCTCACTTTCCCTGTGGACGATCCGCACTCGCTAACGCGCTACATCCGACACCGTTATTGATTGCGGTCAAAATATTTTTGGTTGTGATTTCTATATACAATTTTCTAAAAACCGACACATCCTAAAAATCGTTTTAATCAATAACGACCGTGGAATCCGTGTTTTATACAGGCTCGTATTGAAAACACGGACATCCTAGTATATCCAATATTTCATATATGTTCTTCTGCTGCAATGTTCTGTGATGAGATCATATTACTGCCTGAGACGAATGTTTATATTATATATATGAGATATATGTTATATTGCAGATTCCGTTTCAAATGTGATGCTTGTGAAGCATTATTAAAAATGGGACTTCATTAATGAGATTAATGAAACTAAAAGAAACCTAAAGATGTTGTAGAAACTTGTTTAAAAACTGGTAGCTCTAGTTCTTTCTTTGCATAGCGGTGTTCCATGTAGAACATCCAGCACCGTATTCGATAAGGAAAGAGCCGAGATCCCTTCACCGGGAGTGACCTCTTTAGAGAAACTAGCAGATGCTACAAACTCGGTTTGTCTTTTGATTGCTTCCATAGTTCTTGCTTTGCATAGTGGTATATATGATATACCCTGCACCTTATTCGATGAGGAAAGGGCCGACGATCCCTTCACCGGGAGTGACCCCTTTAGCAAAACTAGAAAGGCCTAAAAAACACTCCATTTAAAATCACTCGATTCTACAACGATATCAAGTTCATTACGCAAAGGGTTTTCTTAAAAACCTGTCGTAGCCCTCCGTCATTTCAGATAAGTAATATTTAGTATTCGTGCTGCGTTTGTTGACCTCTGTCAAAGCGTAGTATGCGGTAGCTGATTAGTACTTATATGTATAAACATATGATGTGATTGATTTAGGGTAGTCGTGCGACCTTGTTGACCTCTGTCAAGGGTCGTGCGGGTGGGTTTACTTCAATCAGAAAATGACGGGTTGAACTTGACTAGCAGCCTATGGTTTGTTGACCTCTGTCAAGGTCATAGGACGCTAGGGGTAAAATATTATTGGGAATTTCAAGTGTTGAAATTTGCAATGAGATTGCATACCTTTTATGAGATAGTTGGATCCCGATACCCGCTGCGAGTAAGAGTTACTCCTGGGAGAGTTTTACACATTACAATTAGCCGATCAAGTAGGTGTCTAGAAAGGTGTTAACGGGGTTATGCCCCTGGGAAAACGAGGTTTACTTTAATTAGGTTCGTGCGAAAGCACGGGGGACCTCCCTCAAAGTACCGACACTGGCCTGGCCGAAAGATTGGCGAACTTGTAGCGTGTAATTAATCCCGGCTAGTCTTTTCTTTTAGGGTTTGAAGGAAGATTTGACAAAAACAGTGGGAGACATCCTGATTAGATATATTAGATAACCAATCTAATCTTGCAAGAACATACGCTGAGTGTTTTCTTCTCTCTCTCCAGGTAGCGACCATATCACGCCTTAATCAAGATAATAATGCGGAAGAATTGACCGAACCCGCTTGTTATACTGAGCTGGGGAACGTTGGTACCGCTCCAACTTATAATTGTTATAAGACAGAGCAGGAAATTGGGGATTACCAGAATTCCCGTGCCGCCCAAACGAAGAAAGTGCATACTGATGCATCATCTTCGGGTATGTTCATTACAGAGAACTGTTTCTCAATGTCCTTTACGTCCTGGGTATGAGATACCGGATCAGGATCCCGCATATGTAATTTGTTACATGGGCTACAGATAGGTAGAGAACTGAGAACGGGTGATAAGTTTCATGAGGCAGAAAACGGTGCAAGTGTTGCAGCCAAGTCTGTTGGTCACTGTCATCCTGTATTACCATAATACATTGATTCTAAACGAATATTATTAGATACCGAACCTATAATACAACATCATATCACTCTCTTTATTAGTAAAGAAAGGATATAATTTTGTATTGTTGGATAATGTTTTGAACATTTCCTATTTCAAGAGTTGATCGGTTCAGGCACGTTATCTAAAAGCATTGATGTTCTAAATCAAACTACAGTTCTTAGTATACGGAACACACACAAGAGGAAGAGTTCAGAAATGAACGAATCCTTCTTGAGGCATTGTAGACTAGGTCATATCAATGCGACCCGACTAGCTGAAGTTACATTAAGATGCATATTTAAATTTGTTTGAATTTACATCTTGTGAAACTTACCGGTCATGTCACAAAGATAAGATGACCATAGCTCTGTTTATTGCAAACAGAGAAAGAGTTAGTGAACTCTTGGGATTGATGCATGCTGATGTATGAAAGTCTCCTGTCTACACATGCCAAGACCGGTTCTTTGTACTTCATTACATTCTCTGATGATCTCTCAAGATCCAGACATATGTTCCTGTTGAAACACAAGTCCGAACCTTTTGAGATATTCACAGAATGTAAGTTAGAAGTAGAGAACCAAAATACGGGTATAAGTATTATGTCCTTTGATGAGATCAAGGAGGAGAATACTTGAGCACGGAATTCCTGGACTATTCTAAAGGAGAATGAGATTCTCTCTCAGCATTACTCCTCCGTATACACCACAGCACGTCGGTGTATCGGGGCGGAGCAATAGCACCCTATGTGATATGGTGTGCTCTATGATGAGTACTACTGAGTTTCCTATTTCTTTTTGGAGTTATGCACTTGAGAAGATGCATACCTATTGAATAGGGTTCAAATCAAATCAGTTGCCTACCACTTCATATGTGATATGGAAAGGGAAGAGCCCATATCTTAAGTTTGTTAAGATTTGGGGTTGTACGGACTATGTCTAAAAGCAAAATCCGGACAAACTCGAGGCAAGGTCAGCTCTGTAAAACTGGAAAGGTTCCAGCTATACAAACTGCAGCTGATGATTTGGTAGAACCAAAGGATTCAATAGTAACCAACGAACCTCAGCCTCTCCGCCGATCTAGTAGGGTTCCTCACCCACCTGAGAGTTACTTCGGTTTCTCTATGACAGTGAGAGCGAGGATTGCATCATGAGATGGTGACCCAACTTATTTCGAGCTGGCCATCAGGAGTGAGACTCTGTAAGAATGGCTGGATGCTTATCGATCTGAGATGGAATCCTTATACACCAACAAAGTATGGACTTTGGTTGCTCTATCTGAAGGGTTAAATCCCCATCAGGAGCAAATATATCTTGAGAAGATTACTAGGTGTACATGGAAAAGTTGAGACTTTCAAAGCTAAGCTTAAGTCCATCCAGATCCTACTTGCCACGGCTACATACCATGACTACGATATCTGGCGGTTGGGTGTCATGGCTGCTTTTCTAAATGTTGATTTGGAAGAGAGCGTCTATAAGTACACAGCCAGAGGGCTTCGTAGACAGTGGGAGCAGCGGAAACGTATGCAAGATGTTTTATGTGATAAAGCAGACATCGCGGAGTTGGAACGTCTGTTTTGATGTGGTAGTCAAAGAGTTTGACTTCATCAAAATGGTAGATGAACCTTGTATATACAAAAAGGTAGTAGGGAGTATGGTGGTGATCCTCGTAGAGTATGTGGATGACATACTCTTGATAGGGAAGGAGTTTCCTATGCTACGCTCAGTTAATTTCCGCTTATCACAAGGATTCTCCATAGAGGATCGAAGTTGATACCTCCTAAATACTGGGTTTTGGATCTATGAGATAGATCTAATTGGATCCTAGGATTCTCACTAGTTGTAGTGAGATAGTATCAATCGATCCTGGGGAGAATCACTGGAAAGGTTCCAGGGTGATAAGGACGATTGAATGTCAGTCGCAGGCATTGTCTTTACCCTCAATGGAGGGACGGTATGTTGGAAGAGTTCCAAGCTAGATACCGTGACTTACTAGATGATTAAAGGAAAGATACATCGTTACCAAGGATACTACCAAAGAGGCAGTCTGGATATATATAAGTTCATGAGATGAACTTCGTTCCTACCATTGTGTGACAATGGAGTTGTGGTTTTAGCCAAGGAACTACCGTCCCATCAGAAATCCAGATATAATTCTTAGGCAGTATCACCTGATCATGGAGATGGTTGATCTCCAGGGAGATCGAGGTTAGAAGAGTAGACACAGAGGACAACAGCGCGGATCCACTCACAAAGGCCTTTTTCCCAGTAGAGACTTTTATGGGATGGTTGAGTATGAGATACTTCAACCACAGCTAATTGTTGGGTATGTGATACCACAACAGATGGCCCTAGTGCAAGTGGGAGATTGTTAGTTATATGTATGCCCTAGAGGCCATTACTGTACATACGATGTATATTGTAATGGATGCTTGGACATATATAGGGAGGATTTTCTTGCTCGACATGATAGTATGCTATCTGGTTGTACTTTATCTTAACATGTACTCTGACTGTCTCTATATTACATGTTGATAAAGCCCTTAGGATATGTACTCGACTACTGGGACTATGATGAGATCATACTAGTGGGGCCACGGTAGTCGACGGGTACATCCTATAACTGTTCCTAGTCGAGGGTGTATCGAAACAGGGCATCGATACACCATAGTAGACTAGCGTATACGCATCTTGACCCATATGATGGGCGATGGATGATCCCATATCCATCGGTGTTTGACATCAAGGATGGTGTACGGGTGCTCAGTGGAGACTGGGTACACTGGACGGACTCGCCGAGAACTCCCAGATGGTATTATACCTCACGTCAGATGGCAGTTCTCCGGTGACACTGTTGTACAGAGTAGTCTGTTGACCCGAGATCGTCATAGAGTCTTGTGTGATTCCCACTGTGCTTTGATTTCCATCATACCACGTCCAAGAGGGCATGCAAAAGGGTGGCTTTTGGGTACAGTCCCGAATCACAAGGAGGCAATGAGCGATAGGAGGGGATTCGTCTCTCCCGGTATAGGGAGTTGATGTTGTGCTGTGTTCGATTAGCTATAACCGGAAATCCCTGGCCAGGGTTGTTGAGATTTACTGGTAAGTGTTATCAGTAGTTTCTCGAACTGTTATAGACCTCATATCGACACGACTTATCGAGTTACTGGGGTCTGACGTTTACCACCCCTAGGCGAGATATGCGACATATCAGACGACGAGACCGGACTGTACGGGAGTGTTACTGTTTGGATTCACAGGAGTGTGCAGGCTTGCTTGTTGATCTTCTGAGCGCTCAATACCTGGGTGGCTGTTACGTTTAGCTGACCGCTTGCAGCTTGTGGGTGTTTGATATGATCATCACTTACTGCCGGCGTATTGACGATTCTTTAGAGTCCTACACAGAGGTTTCTTGACTCAGGAAAAACGGAGTAGGAGCACATATGTGATATGTGCGGGACCGAGGATAATACGATATGAGATATCGTATTCTATTCTCGCGATATTTGATATCAGCCGGGTCATCGGATCAAGTGTTGATTCGATAAATCGGTACGGATAAATATTAGTCGGTTATATGCGATATAGCCGGATTGTCGGATCAAGTGTTGATTCGATAATTTAATGTATAATAATATATATGATATATTAAATTACATTAACTAATATTAGCTCACTAAAAGATTCTTTTTCTCACTCGGGTAATACATTGATATAGATGCGATATATGTTAATTGTATTATTTTATTTTGTTACAATAAATATTATATATGTGATATATAATATTGTAACATGATATGGTTATTAATGCAACATGTTTTGTGGAGTTTAAACATTATTAGGGTTTGGATTAGGGTTAAGACTTCTAGTTGATTCTAGAAGCTTTTCTTTTGTCTTGATAAAGATATTTGTGTTGATATTTATCTATGACTCATACTTAACCCAACCCAAACCCTAGCCCTTGGTTAATTCTCTACAATGGTTTAGTCAACCATGGTTGCATTATTAATCATATTAATCCTTTCATTATTCATCACAAAAGAGGGACTACTATTCTTCTTCTTCTTCCTTTTTTGCAAAGCTTTCTTACTTTGATTTTGTGATGAAAAATAAGTGAGAATAAGAAAACAAATCAGAGCAAAAATCCTACTTCATCATCCTCATCTATCCTTGCCATTTAGATGAGGGTGTTCACATTATTTCATGAGTGATAGCTTGTGTTAACGAAACTTCAAGGTAGATCATCTTTGTATCGAAGATCGGAAGCAAGACTGCGTCTTTCTATTCGTGGAACCTCTCGAGAGTCCGGAACACGATGATCGCAGAGAAGAGACCTCAACACGGAGCTTAAGAAGTGAAGGACCGGATCTACAAAGGTTGTAATCCCTCTCACTTAGTGTTAAAGAGTTTAACATGCTTGTTTTCGCCTAATCTCTAGTCTAAAGATCCGGCTTCGGGTTGTTCGGCACGGCTAAATTTTTAATCGGGCATGGTTGATGCCTCATAGAACCTTGTGGCAGTGCATAGCAACCCTACATATATATATCAATATATAATAATCGCTCATGGCATGATAAATGTAGCATCACAGAAATGTAATAAGCATCACAGAACAATACAGATAATCTGGAAGCCCCGGGTTTCCTTTGAGCCGCAACTGAAACCCAACGTTCCCCTGGTCGTGTGGATAGCTTTTGCAATGAAATCCTATACCCCTACGGGTACGGCAAGTTACCCGCCAAAACCTGAAGCGAGGCAGCCCCCTTCAACAAAGTGAATGGACCACCCAGCACTTCACGGAATCCGGTAACTTGAGCACCCCTCCTTGGGTCAACCTATACCCCCTACGAGTGCGACGAATAGCCCGCAAATTCTAGAGTGAAGTCCCCTCCGTCTCAAAACCATGAGATGCGGGCTCGTTGTCCTCTAGAACCCGGCTATCCGTGCACCCCACCGCGGGGTAATCCTAGTACAGAAAATAAAATATATACAACGGGCACATCGACCTCAACCCGGTCGTGCCGCAAAAGAATAATATACAAACAGGCAGTGACGGCAGTCCACATGTCGGACGCTCACCCCGCAATATCAAATGTACAAATGATACCAAACTGTACTACCATTGCTCCAGGCTATCCACCACGATAAATCCGCAACATCACAGCATAACACAGAACATCAACGTGAATGTCACGTTCGCAAACCCGTCTAAAAGGACTATAGCAATTAGACAAGATTTACCGATCAAATGACATTCACGGTCGCAGATATAATGTAAGTACTGTAAACTAACGTATTTAAAATTCCGATCGACAAAACTTCCCGAAGTGTGCCCCAAGTACAATTCCAGCACTCAAAATAATCTGGGCCAAAAATATATATCACAAAAATCATATTTCCACGAACTTAAGCCCCAGAAAACATTTGGGGCACTGTAGCCTAAAAAGGGCCGCGGAAGGGCCGCCAAATGCGACATTTCGCGGCGGTTCCGCGATGGAATTTTTTTTTTAGGTCTCCAAACTTTTTCTGTAGCTTTAGTAATGCCTGCATGTATTTTTAAGATGCCTAAAATAATTTTTTGAACAACTTTTAAATTCGACGGCAAGCACACTGAAATGAAAATATGATTCGTAAATTTCGATCGATCGATGTTTTAAACACGTTAGAACAAGCTAGTAAAGGTTAATGGCGTGGCTCTGATACCATGTAAGTCTACGGTAGCGCCCCGGCCGTCAATCTGAGGCTAAATGCGGAAACAAAAACTTTTTAGGAAAGCGGAGCTATCGTAGTCTTTGACCCGGATCGAACCATTAACGCTAAATTAGCTAACTACTAAGAAGTGAGAGTGGCTATACCGATCGATCCGTGTCCTTCGGTCTTTGGCCACCATCCTAAGCTTCTCGCAGCATCTCCGATCTCCTCGTCGGAAGGGCACCACATCAATGAGTCTTTTTACGGGCTCCCGCTTCATCCGAAGCAACCCGGACACGAAGTTTGCTAGCCGACGTGCCCAAGGTGAAGTAGAGAATGTGTGTGATAACTTTGTCTCTTGACACTCTAGAATTCTCAACACATGAGATGGTTAGAGTGGAGGTAGAAGATGATGCCAATGGTGGAACTTGTGAGCAAGAAGAAGAAAGAAAAGAGAAGAGACTTTTGTGTTATTGTGTGAGATAAAAGATGAGAGCACTAGAATGATAATCCAAGAGCCAACCTCAAGCCTATGGCTGCCCTCTCTCTCTCCATCCATCAATTCAACATAATAAACAAATCCTAATGTGACATTAGCACAAATAAAGAGATCATGAGTCACTAAACATGTCCATGTCACATTAAATGCACCTCATCATGAAATCCACTCAATTTCCATATGTAAACATTAATCCAAATGTTTACAACAACAAAAAGATACGGCAACATCTAAAGTAAACTCGTGACGGATCACAAGGATACCCTTCACCTGTATATACATACCTGCATCCGCATTCCGACTGAATGCGAATGCGATGAGACGAAAGTAATCCATCAAATCTAATACTAGGATCCGGCTTAAACCAAAGCCCACTAGTATGATCCGTCCGATCATGATCCGTGCACAAGTGCACGTATATATAATCGAACCCTGCCATAATACCATACGGCCTCTACAACGTTTCGCCCGAAACTTGAGAAACTATTTGTGGGGGACTCTAAAGACTCGTCAATACTTTGGCTGTGGATTTAACCACTAGCACGTCAGTGGTACTAGCTGTACGTAACGGGTTACCAGGTATTGAACAAAAGGTAGGTCGATGAGCGAACTCATCTTGACAACCTACTGAGCCTGTCAATGACAATATCCGTACAGTTCGGTCTGTTCGTCTATGAGCATCGCATGTCGGACCTAGGGGGTTGGTAAAAGTCAGACCCCAAAAAGCGGTACAAGTCGTGTCGGAGTGTAGCCCAGAACACCCTAAGATACTACAGGAATACCTACCAGTAAATCTCCTGCCTTGGCCAAGGACTTCGTGTAATGGCTCTCCTAGACACAGCGCGATCTCACCCCCAATACCGGGAGAGACGAAACCCCTGCCGATCCGCTCACTGCCTCCATGTGGCTCGGGACTGTACCCAACTAAAACTTGTTTGCACGACTCCTTTGAGCCATGGTAGGGTAGTAATCAAAGCACAGTGGGAACTCACACGAGACAAATGACGATCTCAGGACGATGAACTAACCTGTACACATGTCACCAGGGAACCGCTATCCGACGTCAGGTATAATACCAACTAACATGTTCCCGGCGAGTCCTGTCCGGTGTACTCATAACCCAATGAGCACCTGTATATATCTTAGGTGAACCAACTGACACCAATGGCTTGTGAGACCGGCCACCACCCCTCATCGGGGTATCGACTGTATACACTAGTCTACTAATGAGTATCGATACCCAATCTCGAAACTCCCACGACTAGGGACTACTTTAAGGATGTGCTTATAGACTACCCAACTCTCACGTATATGATCGCCATCATACTGCTGGTAGTCAAGCAAGAATTCTAAGGGCTACATTAACGTGTAATAGTGAACTGCAAGGTTACCTAAAGCATGTACACAATGATACAGATAAACCAGATAGTATACTATCATCTTGAGTAAGACTGTCCTACCGGTATAGGTCATCCCTCAATCATTGCAATCACGTGCCTGCGATCCAATAATTGACTTTGAGGGCACTATATCCAACACACTGCAGACCGAAGCGAGACATTCGATGTCCTGCGGAAGTACAAGATGAAGCCGAATCCAGCTAAATATGCATTCGGCGTCACAAGCGGGAAATTCCTTGGATTCATGCTCACCCATCGAGGAATCGAAGCAAACCCGGAGAAGATAAGGGCGATCATCAACATGGCGACACCCAAGAGTAATGTTGATATCATGCGACTCACAAGTAAGGTGGCTGTATTGAGTCACTTCATGTCCTGATCCGGAGAAAAGCATTTGCCTTTCTTCAATGTCTTAAAGAAGATCCCCAGGTTCGAATGGTCCAAGGAGTGCCAAATCGCTTTCGAATAACTCAAGGCACACCTGGCAACCCCCGCTTCTCACCCGACCAGTTGAGAGGGACGAGCTGTTACTATATCTGGCCGTCTCCGACCGTGCTGCCGGCACTGTACTAATTAGAGAATTCGAAAGAGTACAAAGGTCGGCCTACTACGTCAGCTACGTTTTCAAGGACACAAAGACCAGATACCCGGCCATAGAAAAAATAGTCCTTGCGCTCATTGTCACCTCCAAGAAGCTGCGGCACTATTTTCAGGCACACACAATCATCGTCCTTACCGAACGAACCTTGGGGAATATTCTTAGTTCCCCCGAATCGTCGAGCTATTTAGAGAAATGGAGGTGGGAGTTGTCCCAATTCGACATCAAGTACTGGCCAAGACAAGCTATCAAGGCACAGGCCCTATCCGATTTCGTGGCCGAATGCATTATTATTCCTAATAAGGAAGAAGCACCGGCGCGGGGCCCTAACCTACGACCCTCGGTCGAGGAGAAGCTCGGCCCAATCCTGGACTGGGTACTCTATGTGGACGGATCCTCCACAGAGGAAGGGAGTGGGCCGGTTTAATCATTCGTGGTCCGAATGAGGCGGAGGTGGAGTACTCTCTGTGACTTGGCTTTAAGGTGTCGAACAACGCAGCCGAATACGAGACCTTATTAGCCGGGCTACGAATCGCCTCCGGTGTAGGGCAAAATATGATCAAGATCCGCAGCGACTCCGCGCTGGTCGTCGGCCAGGTGACTGAACATTTCGAAACCCGGGAACTACTAATGATGAAATACCTGGCAGAGGTAAAAAGATTTCGAAAAAATTTCGACGAGGTTCAAGTGGAACAGATTCTCAGAAGCATGAACGCCGAGGCCGACACGCTAAGCAAACCCACCTCTTCCTATTCGGCCAATCATAAGAGAAACATCATCTTCGAAGTCCTACCACAACCCAACGTGGAAGATGAAGAGGTAACACACCAGATTTACACGACTCAAGGGAATATCCCAGATTGGAAAAAACCCATTGTAGAATTCCTAAAGGATAGAGTACTCCTTGGGGATCGGGTCGAAGCTCGCTGGCTTCGTATGAAAGCTCGCCACTTCGTTTGGAGCAAAGAAAAACTGTACAAAAAGTCGCACACCCAACCTCTACTCCGATGCGTCGATCCCGATGAAGCTGACTACGTCCTACGAGGGATACATGAAAGGATCATAGGAGCACATCAGGGGGCCCGCGGTCTAATTCAAAAGACACTGTTGCAAGGGTATTACTGGCCGACAATAGACCAAGACGCAGGAAAGCTGGTTAGAAGGTGCAAGAACTGCCAACTCTTTGTGTCGGGACCCAGTTTTTGCTCACGGAACAAAGTGTCACACCAATTGTCATGCCAAGGGGGCAAGGGCCACCTATTGAATCTGTGGGGGCCACCTCTTGAGTCTGTGGGACCCACTGTAGAACAATGGGGAATTTTCAGAACACGTTCTGAAAGAGGACCGAACTGCATTATAAATGTAATGACACCACCCCCAATTACAGATGCGCCTTTTAAGTGAATCGGCTCTACATAAGCTTGAGAACTCCGTAGTTAAGCGTGCTCGGGCCAAAGAAGTCTTGGGATGGGTCACCTCCTGGGAAGTGGCCTTGGTCGGGTTCGGTTCGCTCTAAAGGACAAAACCGTACGGTTTCGGCCACAGCGAACAATACCATCTATACTGCGGTATAGGACGTTACATTTATGGTGTCTCATGCAGGTCCCTCAGTAGTAGGTCTGTGGTTCGAGAACAAACCATTGTTCAAACGTGGGGAGAATGTCGGGACCCGGTTCTTACTCATGGAACAATGTGCCACGCCAATTTTCATACCAAGGGGGTGAGGGCCACCTATTGAATCCATGGGGGCCATCTCTTAAGTCTGTGGGACCCACTGTAGAACAATGGGGAATCTTCAGAACACATTATGAAAGAGGACCAAACTGCATTATAAATGTAATGATACCACTCTCAATTACAGAGGCTCTTTTTAAGTGAATCGGCACCACAGGAGTTTGAGAACTCCGTAGTTATGTATGCTCGGGCCAGGGAAGTCTTGAGATGGGCGACCTTCTGGGAAGTGACCCCTGGTCGGGTCCGATTCGCTCTAAAGGACAAAACCGTGTGGTTTTGGCCAGAGTGGACAATACCATATGTACTAGGGCGTGAGGTGTTACACTTTGGCAGCATCCGTCGGCTCCCCGCTACCGAATTAACATCACTAAGTTCCCCTTGGCCGTTTGCAGAGTAGGGGGTGGATATGGTTGGCCAGCTCTTCATGGTACGGGAGGATATAAATACATCCTTATCGCCGTAGACTGCTTTACAAAATGGATAGAAGTCGTACCGATCAGTAAATCGGATGCCGCCCCTACAATAAAATTCCTGCAAAATAATATAATTTCCTGATTCAGAATCCCGATAGGCATCATCACCGACCACGGAACCAACTTCAAAAATGACAAAGTCAGAGAATTTTGCAATGACTATAACATATTGATGAAGTTATCCACGGTCGCGCATCCCTAATGCAACGGGTAAGCCGAAGTAGCAAACCGAGGCGTCATCCGTGCGCTCAAAGCCTACCTGGAGGGAAGACAGGGCAGCTGGGTCGAGAAACTGCCTCGGGTACTGTGGGCATTGTGAACGTCGAGAAAACACCTACGGGGGAAACCCCGTTTAGCCTCTGTTACAGCACCGAGGTAATGGTCCCCACGGAAATTGGCTTGCCCAGTTATCGAGTTGAGCACTTTGACGACGAGGCTAACATCTTAGCGCTTCGAAGCAACCTAGATATCTTATTGGAGAAAAGAGATCGGGCGCAAATCAGCATAGTCACATATCAGCAGCAGACCACCCGCTATTACAACGCCCGGGTTAAATATCGAGACTTCAAGACAGGAGATTTAGTCCTACGACGAAATGAATTCGTGGACCAAGGGAAGCTTCACAAGTTCTTCCCGACGTGGGACAAGCCATTCCTCGTGATAGAGACATTGCCCGGCGGAGCCTACCGTCTTCAGGACTCCTGAGGGCGTGATTTTCCTCGGCCATATAACGCCGAAAAACTTAAATTATACAGATGAACTTGTACCCTTTCGAGTAATAAAATTCTCTTTTATGTCGGCTAAAATTTCTAAGCTAAACTCTCACGCGAGTAGATTCCTGCTTCGCTCTAAGGCCGGCGGATAGTCCCCTATCTGCTGCATTCACTCAAAACGAGCACTTTCTCGCCCGAAAAAATACGGACCCTATAGCATCCAGTCACGGGCCTTCTCCAGACCAGCTCAGAAGCAACAAAGGTGTCCCAGGAAAAACACCTAGGTGCGCTCAAAGAGCGGCCGACCTAAGTCTAGCTCTGTCCTCCCTACCTTAGCCCTGAGGTAATAGGTAGGGGAGAAGCACTGGTCTACCTACGCTTCGAAAATAAACAAAGAGGTTCAATGTTCTGTAATCACGGGCAAAGAAACGTCTTTAAGCCAAAGAAAATTTATTAAGAATTTATTAGGAGGTATTCTCGGTTGCACAGCCTTACAAAGCAAAGGAAAAAGTACATAACCCCTAAACTATTACAACAAAGGGGGAAATGGGTTAAGAAAACATTAACGATGATACTCGGAGGAGAGTTCCTCTAGCCAAGCCCAAGCAACCTCTGCCCGCTCTCTCTGTCGGTATCCAAAGACCTTAGAAGCTACGGATTCGCTGGGGGCACCCGCCGCCGAACATGACGCCATAACCAACTTCTACTGGAAACATTCACGAAGAATATCCGTTGAGCGATCCCGCCTGCTCTTCGAGATCAGACCCAGCTCGTGGGCAGTGCGCATCTTGTCGAACGCTTCCTCTATTGCCTACAGGGACAGAGCCTTGTAAAGACCCGGGGAAGACCTCCATATCGTATAGATAAGCACCTGCAGGAGAGGGGATCGACAGGGTAGTAGACACCCACAGTGACCCTCAAGACGACCTATCATGGCCTCATACGTCTCCTCAGAATGATTAAGTCCACGGAAATACACGTCGTCTCGAGATACGATGTCTCGGATGGTGTATGCACGGCCCGTCATCAGGAAGGGGCAAAACGGCTAGAAGGAAATCAACGTGGATGCCTGAAGGGGGCAATGCCTTCGCTATTTATACCCTCAACAAAAATCTTCCAACGACCGAGATTTTCCCACTCCATGGCATAAAGCACGGAGTATCGCATCTTCCTGATAAGGAGCGGTCATGTGGTGTCCGGTTATTGGCCCGCTCCCTCCCATGTGGGTCAAAGAAAGTTGAACGACATCTCCAGCGAATCTTAAGAATCAAGGAAGCCAAGATATGGAAGCCCTCATCACGAGGCGGTCGAGTAGTTTCCTGCTCGGCTCATCCGCGGGGAGCAGCTTCCTGTCTGGCTACGCCGTGGATCCAAATCTCTTATCGCGAGACGGCCGAGTAGTTTCCTGCTCGGCTTATCCACGGGGGGGTGGCTTCCTGTCCCGCTACGCTGCGGATCCAAAGCTCTTATCGCGAGACGGCTGAGTAGTTTCCTGCTCGGCTCATTCACGGGGGGCAGCTTCCTATCCGGCTATGCTGCGGATCCAAAGCCCTCATCACGAGGCGGCCGAGTAGTTTCCTACTCGGCTCATCCGCAGGGGGCAGCTTCCTGTCCAGTTACGCTGTGGGTCCAAAGCCCTCATCACGAGGTGGCCGAGTAGTTTTCTGCTCGGCTCATCCGCAGGGGCGGCTTCCTGTCCGGCTATGTTGTGGATCCAAAGCCCTCATCACGAGGCGGCCGAGTAGTTTCCTGCTAGGCATGTCCACGGGGGCAGCTTCTTGCCCGGCTACGCTGCGGATCCAAAGCCCTTATCATGAGGCGGCCGAGTAGTTTCCTGCTCGGCTCATCCAAGGTCGAGTCCAAGGTGGGACGAGCGGTTTCCTGCCCGGCTACGCCGATCTACTTATGCTTAGCGTCGCTCACCACCTCGACTCCGGGGTGAGCAGGGACGCCGATCCACTTATGCTTGGCGTCGCTCATCACCTCGACTCCGGGGTGGGTAGGGACGCTGATCTACTTATGCTTAACATTCATATACTGCGCTCGATCGTCACCTCGACTCTGGGGTGAGCAGGGACGCCGATCTATTTATACTCAGCGTTCGTTCACGTGTATGTCACGCTCTCTAGCCACCTCGACTCCGGGATGAGGAGGGACGCCTATCTACTTATAATTAGCGTTCGTTCGTTCGTTCGTATGTCGCGCTCGCTCATCACTCGACTCTATATATACTCGGCGATAGCGAGACACCGGCCTATCTACACTTGCAAAAGTAAAAACATTGCATAGGCGAGCTAAAAATACTTTATTAATATTCCGAGTTATGTACAAAGTATTATTGGCACCCCAGCCTTACAAGATGCCTGGAGGCTTACAAAAGTCTAATAACAAAAGGGAGTTGCTCAAGCTGCCTTCCCGGCTGCCCCTTCCCCTTATTCGGTGCTTCCGCCAGGAGCTTCGGCCGCGGCCTCTGGCTTGGCGTTTCCGCCCACTGCCTCACCTCTTCCTGCTGGCTCGGCGCTGCCTCCCTGGGGCATTTCCTCGGCAAGGGGATACCTTGCACGAAGCTCCTGATCGTTGAACCCAGGCATAGCTTCCTTGACGACGTCGAGGGCGTTGTGCCACCGACGGCCGCGGAGTCAACAAGGTCGATATAAAATTGGTCGGAAGCCTTGTACTCCTCCAAGGATTTCTCCACCCTACCCTCAGCTTGCTTCACCGCCTCGTGGGCCGTCCGAACATCCTTTTTGAACGAGTCCTTCTGCTTCTTCATGGCATCATAAAGTCTGTTGACCTCCTCCATCTTGGTTTGAATAGCCCGGTTGGATTCGGTCAGGAGTCGATAGGACTCTTTCAAAATGGAGACCGTCAGGCCCTTCGCGACCAACCTCGAGTCTAGGGAAGCCGCCCTATCCTCCACCTGTTTCAGCTGAGCGAGGAGCTCTTCCCCACGCAAAGAAGATTCACCGGCCTTCTTCAACACTGGGGCTACCTCCTCGGCCTCCATGGCGGCAAGAAGGGTGCAATGCTGGAAGACCTGCGAAAAACACGAACCGTTTTGGGAGCTAAGCAGAGGTAAAAACACTTGGAGAAATTTTGGAAAAGTTACCAACCTGAACGGCCCCTTGAGCTATCGCCGCCACCTGGGCCATTAGGGTGCCTCGGGTAATCTTGTCCCCCGCCGCCTTATCCATGTCCACCAGTAAACTGTCGACCACAGAGAGCCCCGAAAGCACCTCGATGCAGAAGTCACCCTCTTGCACCTGTATCCCGGCCGGGGGTGGCCGGAAAACCACTCTCTTCTGCCTCTTGAGTGGAGACTCGGCAGAAAGCATCACCTCTGTTCTGGCCCGGGGCGCCGAATCCCGGGCATGTTTATGCTTTCCTCAACGGCGTTCTTCTAGAACGGGAAAGGCAGCGGGAACCCTGGCGGAAGGGCGTTGCCAGAGAACCATGCTTGATGCGGGTCGGGATGAGCTAGCGCCACCGCCCTTCTTCCCATGCGTCTTGGCGGCCATGGCGGAAATGATTTTCGAGCGATCCATCGGCTCTGCGGTATATACATAAGAAAAAGTGGGGGTCAGCAACTAGAACAGTAAAATTATGCTAGAATTATGCTAAGTCTAAATTGATCGGCAAAGCCCTAACTTACCCCCAAAACGTGCAGGACTGAGTCTCACCCAGCTCAAAACCTGGTCGGAATGCAAGACATCGGCCCGCTGGATTGGTTCCCACTGCGACACCACTTTCGCCTGTGGGGCACTAGACTGTTTGACCCTAGGGCAATCGGCCCTATGCCACTTGGTGGGCACAGGCCAATCCTCACCCTCCAGAGGCCCGACAAAGACAAAATTCCCCTTCCATTCATGGATGGAAGAAGGGACGACCACTACCCCAGACCCAGCCGTCCTACCCTTATGTTTTTTGAAAGAAAGGAACACCCAGCTCGGTTCGTCCTTAATAGTACCGGGGTGATTTTTATAACAAAGAAAGGAGAGGAGAAGACTTAAGGCGAAAGGGATCCGATCAATTTTCAACCAGACCAGAAATCCGAGTAGGATTCTCCACGAGTTCGGTGCTAGCTGGCTCGGAGTGAGAAGGAAGCAATGAAGTACGGCGCAAACTTCGGACGAGAAGGGCAGACGCATCCTTGCTCGGAACGCTTTCGGGTACAGAGCAATCTCATTGACCTTCACCTGGTTTGCCCGTTCACCCTCCCTGGCCAGACGAAGCAAATAGCCAGGGGGAATATAGAAACGGGCCCGGATATCGGAAAGCCCGTCCAAGTGATTCAAACTCGAGAGTGCATCGCGAGTATTTTTGATGCGCGCCATGGGGGCCCTTTTCGCCCCCCAATGAAGAAGTGCAAGGGCGCCGCCCCCTCGAAGTAAGCTCGACGCAGAAGACGAAGAGGAAGAGGAAGAAGAAATCTCTCGGCCATCGGAACCTAAGGAGGAAGAAAACCCACTGGACTCGGCCTCAGAAGCCGAAACCTCATCGCCCGACTCAACTGTTTCCCCTAATCAGAGCAAGGCTCTGTTCAAATTTTTAAAATTTGAAATAAAGCGGCGCTTCATAAAAGCGTCAGCGCTTTAAGGTAGCGCACCACGTGCAAAGCATGAGTGCGCTAGCGCTAAGTGCGCCAAGAGCGCCAGCGCTCTGAGGCAGCGCACCACGTGCAAAGCATGAGTGCGCTAGCGCTAAGTGCGACAAAAGCGCCAGCACTCTGAAGTAGCGCATCATGTGCAAAGCACGAGTGCGCTAGCGCTGGAACTAAATGTTCCCCACCGTTAGATCAAAGATCCAATAAAGGTGATAAATCATCAATTAACCAGAATAAAATTCTGTTAAGGAAAGATTCCTTAAAATCTTTCCAAACAAAAAGATTGTGCTCTGTAAATCAGAGCACCGTTGGATCAATGATTCAAAGGTGATTAAAAATCACCAAAATACAGAATAAATTTTGTATGGAAAGATTTCCCAATCTTGTTAAAAACAAGAAGATTGCCTTCTGTAAATCAGAAGCCCTTGGATCAAAGATCCAACAGTAGGGAAATCCCCAAATCAATTGGAGAAAAGATCTTCTTAACTGATTGAACAAATCGGCTCACCCTTTATAAAGGCCCCAAGACTTGAAGTCTCATATAGAGGAACCCCCCCATAAACTTTGAGAAATCTCAGAAAGAAGAGCCGAGCTCTCGGTAGAAGAACAACTTTTCTTCAAGGTAAAAGAACAGAAAGACGAAATCGTCTCATACAAAAAGAAGAATTCACTTCTTTCTTTAAGATCATAGATCTACAAGACCAAGGTCTTTCACAAAGAGATCAAAGGATCTCATCATAAAATAAGAAGAACAACATAATTTTTCTCACAGATCATAGATTTATAAGACTAAGGTCTTTTATATAAGGAGATAATGGACATCTCATTATAAAATAAAGAGGGGAGAATAAGTCAATTCTCTTAGGATCACAGATCCATAAAGGAAAAGCCTTTCGTCAAAATAAGAGATTGAAACATCTCGTATAAAATAAGAACTTTTGTTCTTAGAATCTTGAGACAAAATCTCTTACAAATGAGAATTTATTTCTCAGATCATAAAGTTGATCAAATAGCGCTTTGCGCTCATGAACTAGCGCTTTGCACTCTTGGACTGGCGCTCAGCGCCAAGCGCACCACGTGCTCTTCATGTGTGCGCCACTTAATAGCTAGCGCTTTGCGCTCTTGGACTGACGCTCAGCGCCAAGCGCACCACGTGCTCCTCACGTGTTCGCCACTTAACAGCTAGCGCTTTGCGCTCTTGGACTGGTGCTCAGTGCCAAGCGCACCACATGCTCTTCACATGTGTGCCACTTAGAAACTAGCGCTTTGCGCTCATAAACTGGCGCAATACGCCCATTATCTGGCGCTTAGCGCCAAGCGCGCCACGTGCTCTTCACGTATGCGCTAAAAAGAACATAAATTGTTCTATGAATAAAGCCCAGGGCTATGATGAATGCTCAACATTCAGTAAAAGACAAAAATATTGTCAGAACTCAAATCAATGCTCAGCATTGTCAAATGTTTAACATTTTAACTGAGTGGTCCGAGCCCAAGTTGGCCATAAACCCCCCATTCAAATTAATTGAGCCCATATGCTCATAAATTTTAGATCTTAGTCCCAATTGGACTACAGATCTCCCAACCAATATTGGTTCAAGGGTACATCTCTTCACTCCTTTGATATTTGTCGTTGTAATCCTTCAACGTCTTCAGAGAGATGGCGGGTCCCGACAACCAGACATTCCATGGACTGTGGGGTCCTTAAACTCATGAACTATAATATCCTTAACCTTGGACTGTGGGGTCCTTAAGCCCATGGACTATGATGTCCTTAACCTTGGACCACCATGTCCTTAAACTGGTAATCGAACGCAATATCCCTAAACTAAACAATAGAGTTAAAATGCTTTTTTGTTGGATCTAAATGATCCCGTTAAGTTGATCTTAGTCTGAAATTAGATTAGCGTATCCTTAACAAACATTAAGTTGATCTTAGTCTAAAAATTAGACTAACGTATCCTTAACAAACGTTTAAGTTGATCTTAGTCTCAAATGAGACTAACGTATCCTTAAACCCAATCACATACCCAAATCTAAGAAAATACGGATTTGGACTAATCCACGCCCTACGAGCGACAACATAAATTAGTCTCCGTATACAATCCACGGGCAACCAAAAACAAAACAAACACACACGACACGAAGTAATTATCTGGAGAAGGAGAAAGTGGTTACTGCGATGCGGTAGCATAATTAACTGCAGGGGCTTGCGCCTGCAGGGAAGAGCGGCCCTACAATCAAAAACCCCTTAACGAGGGGAAATCTGATGAAGTCTGCTACATCGGCCGCATCCGTCTAAACCTCCGATACACGGTGTCATAAATCAACTTAGCATCTTCGGAGAGGTGGACGGATAGCACCAATTAGCATTTGCCCTCGAATTTCAGGCAAGACGAAGCTACGCGGTCACGTCTCTGTGTTCGGCGGAGAACAGATTCTGGGAATCGGAAGTTCGTCTTGCCACTTAACAACTAGCGCTTTGCGCTCATAAATTGGCGCAATGCGTCCATTATCTGGCGCTTAGCGCCAAGCGCGCCACGTGCTCTTCACGTGTGCGCTAAAAAGAACATAAATTGTTCTATGAATAAAGTCCGGAGTTATAAAGAATGCTCAGCATTCAGTAAAAGACAAAAATATTGTCAGAACTCAAATCAATGCTCAGCATTGTCAAATGTTTAACATTTTAACTGAGTGGACCGAGCCCAAGTTGGCTATAAACCCCTCATTCAAATTAATTGAGCCCATATGCTCATAAATTTTAGATCTTAGTCCTAATTGGACTACAGATCTCCCAACCAATATTGGTTCAAGGGTACATCTCTTTACTCCTCTGATATTTGTCGTTGTAATTCTTCAACATCTTCAGAGAGATGGCGGGTCCCGACAACCAGACATTCCATGGACTGTGGGGTCCTCAAACCCATAGACTATGATGTCCTTAATCTCGGACTGTGGGGTCCTCAAACCCATGGACTATGATGTCCTTAACCTCGGACTGTGGGGTCCTTAAACCCATGGACTATGATGTCCTTAACCTTGGACCACCATGTCCTTAAACTAGTAATCGACCACAATGTCCCTAAACTAAACAATAGAGCCCAAATGCTCTCTTGTTGGATCTAAATGATCCCGTTAAGTTGATCTTAGTCTAAAATTAGACTAATGTATCCTTAACAAACGTTTAAGTTGATTTTAGTTTCAAATGAGACTAATGTATCCTTAAACCCAACCCCAAACCTAGATCTAAGAAAATACAGATTTGGACTAATCCACGCCCTACAGGCGACAACATAAATTAGTCTCCGTATACAATCCATAGGCAACTAAAAACAAAACAAACACACACGACACGAAGAGATCATCTGAAGAAGGAGAAAGTGGTTACCGTGATGCGGTAGCGTAATTAACTGCAGGAGCTTGCGCTTGTAAGGAAGAGCATCCCCACAATCAAAAACCCTTCAACGAGGGGGAATCTGACGAAGTCTGCTACATCGATCGCATCCGTCTAAACCTCCAATATATTGTGTCATAAATCAACTTGGTATCTTCGGAGAGGTGGACGGATAGCACCAATTAGCATCTGGCCTCGAATTACAGGCAAGACGAACCTACGCGGTCGTGTCTCTGTGTTCGGCAGAGAACATCAACCCCAACTACATCAATGGATATTTCGGAAGAAGACATCTAACCTGATTTAAGGAAGGATTGGCCGAAGAAGGATTTTTGGCTAAATGTCCGACCTAAGCAAAAGTGCACCAGGAAATCTTCAGATGGCAGGAAACGATTAGGGCAAAATGTCTGCCAAGAGATAGCCTCCCCTATTTATACACTCGGCAAAAAATTATCTGACAACCCAAATCCGTTCCCGCCGAAATGAAGCGTCGCACCCAACAGCCACAAGGACTCCACGTGGCGATCAACCATTGGACACCTCTTCCTCACTCGGATTCAACTGACGGCCCTTCGCGTCCCACCACCCCACGGTGGACACGTGGCACGAAGGCCAACAGACCGAGCGAGTGAAGCGGCGTCCTTTTTAAAGTGCAATCATTTTTGCCGATCCGTTGACGTCACTAAAGATGCACATGTGAATTAAGGCGCTTCGTGAGTCGCCACGTGGTTCCAGGAACCCGAGAGGCGTAGTCGCCAAACGTTGCATCATCCTCAGATAACCTATTATGAAGAATTCTCGGCGCCGAGTTGAAATATTGAAGACCGGGATGATAGCCACTCTCGGCCCGACCAACAAATTGGTCGGAACGAGTGTAAGGGGCTAGTGATGATACCCACAAGTAGGAATTCCCCAGATCACAACACGTAGCAGGTGACGTGCCATCTGTGCAAACCCATTAGATTCCTGAGGATAGCAGAGCTGGGATAAATACGACACACCAGGGTCGTTCCTCAGCGCCTCGCCTCCAAGGTTGCACCAGACCTTTTAGAAGACCTCCCTGGAGTATGTTCTCTATTCGTCTAGTAACCAGCCATCGTCTCGCCTCCGAGCTATCCTACAGCTGAGCTCCTTCAACCTCCTCACTCGTCTCTGTAAATCCCCAGTTCCATGTATATATTTTTCGCATTTTTTCCCAGAATTTTTCCTATTATTTTTCTTTTTGCACATTTTTATATTTTGTTTATTTTTATTTATTAATTTTTCTTAAACCCAAACCCTTTCCCTAAACCCAGCCCAAAATCTCGACCCGACCCGTTACACCCCCACCCTTCTCCTCTTCTTTTTCTTTTTCTCCGTCTTTTTCCCCCGAACTCCATCGCTCCCGCGTCTTTCTCCATCTCCCTCGCAACTTCCTCCGCTCAACCCGCTCCTCCCCGTGACCTCATCCTCGTCCCAGCATCCCCCACGTCGAACCCCCCTCTCTCTAATCATCTCCTCTAAGAATTCTAAACCGAGCCTTAACCAACTCTATTGCCGATGCTCCCCTGAGCACCACTGGCGAGACCCATGACCCAACTCCCACCGTCTCTGACAAGGCTACTGAGCCACCTCCGATGAGCCCTATCGCCACCATCCTCTCCTCCCGAGCACCTCCACCAACCCGAAGACCTCCCTACTTCCTCCAAGCATCATCACCGACCACCACCGGGTCCCCTCTCATTGTCGACGAACACCCGAGTTCCCCCTCAACCTCTTCCCTCGAGCACCTCTCCCTGCATAATAGATCACCCACCTCGCCGACGAGCCTCCCAAGCTGCTCCTCTTTCCTCAAACCCAGGCTTTCCATGCACCCCGAGCTCCTATCATCACCGGCGATCCCCGACAGCCCCATGAGATTCTTCTCATCGCCGCCACCACGTCGCTGGCCACCATCACCGCCATCGCCGCCAGTCGAGCCCACTCCTCTGCCTCCTCTTTTCCCTCACCATAATTCCCAACCGAGCCACCCCAAAACACCACCACTGTTGCCAATCCACAACACCGCTCTCTCATTGCCTACATCACTGATTGATCTGTTTAAAAAGTGTGTCGTAAATAAAGTAACCACAATCAGGACGGTGTCGCTAATAGCTAGCCGCGATGAGTACGGGTCGTCCGCAGGGAAACGTGAACCTTTTTCTTGCTTTAGACGAGTTAATTGAAAGATGGGTTGATTGGTTGTCGTTACGGATATACTACGGATATAAGATTTATAAAGAGAAGGCTTGTAGGGTTCATATGACTTAGTAGTAATGTATGAATAATTAAAAATGGCACCTTTTATCTTTTAATAGTTTAAAACTAGATCGATAGTGATGAATGTGGATTAGGGTTCTTTTGGAAGAAACTAAGGTTTCCACACTCCTAACCCTTGTTCTTGCATTGATCTCTGTTCATGTCTAGCCCCTAGCAAAACAAGTGTTAATCTAATCTCAAATCTTGGTCGAGACTATCAATAAATTGATAGCGCACCCGATAAGGATGTTAACATTTATTTTTCTAAAGTTTATAAACTTTAAAATGTATAAAAAGAGTTAAAATATTTTATCATCCATTGATCTATCCTAACCTACGAACCATAACAAGGTAGGAATTACTCACGCATGGTTTGAGAAGAAAGGATGAAGAATGAGATCGTAATATAAAATGCAGAAATTAAGTGCGGAAATTTATTGCGAAAAGACTAAAACACTCTACCTTTATTAATTAACTACATCATGTACAAATCCTTTTAAAGTAGAATACAAGAACTCTAGTTTTTGCTCTCGATCTCTATCTTGTTGGAAGTAGATGGACAGCTGATGATCAATTTGGATGCGTGGATTGTCTTGGATCTCTTGATCTCTTCGATTGATGATTTTTGATGTGATGCTCTCGGTCCTATATATAGTTACAAGAACTAGAAAACTTAGATGCCAGAAGTGAATATATGAAGATATAATCTAACCATAAAAATATCAGATCCTAAGGCCCTAGATCCGCCGCGGAACCGCTACATATTGGCTTGTTTGGCCGTGGTTCCATCTTGGTTTGGTGGCTTGGGATTTTGGGATTTTTTTGTGGTGTTTTGGTATCGTTTTTGGAGATCCTCTAGATGTCTAGATTCTGAAAATAATGCTCGAAGTCTCTGTCGTTTCTAGATCTCGTGATTTGCTTCAATATTTTGGCAGATTCGATTCCGACAACTTGATTTAACCCGGATCTCCTTGATTCCAGGCCTGAACTAATATCTGCACAATAACTCAACTCATAGTGTTAGTAATATTTGGTATATTTTTTAGATATTATTCTAATCTTTTTATATGATATTAAATCTTAAGAATATGGTCAGAAATATTTGATATGCAAATGCATATTTTAATTACAATATTTCATATAAATATTATATGCATGTATTTTCTCTCATTATGTTAATTATAATGTAGAAACATATGATAATAAACTTTTTACACATAACCCCCATATGTTCTATAATTACAATAAACATCTTTTAGAATTTAACAGTAGTGAGGAAAATAATCATTCAAATGTGCAATATTTCAGACTAATCAGTCACCGCCGCCGGACTCCTAGATGTTTCCCCCAATCAGAGAGCAAAGCTCTATTCAAAATTTGAAATTTGAACTGAGGCAACGCCTCATAAGAGCGCTAGCGCTAAGAGTCAAAGACTTTGAGGCAGCGCTTCACGTGCAAAGCACGAGAGCGCTCGCGCCAAGAGCGCCAGCGTTAAAGACTCTGAGACAGCGCCTCACGTGCAAAGCACGAGAGCGCCAGCGCTAAGAGTCTGAGGCAGCGCCTCACGTGCAAAGCACGAGAGCGCCAACGCCACGAACTAAAAGTTCCCAACCCTTGGATCAAAAATCCAACGAAGATGATAAATTATCAAATTACCATAATAAAATTCTGTTGAGAAAATACTCCTCAAATCTTTCCAAATAAGAAAGATTGTGCTCTTTAAATCAGAGCACCGTTGGATCAAAGATCCCATGGTGATTAAAAATCACCAAGATACAGAATAACTTCTGTATGGGAAAATATTTTCCCAATTTTTTTAAAAACAAGAAAAATGTTTTCTGTAAAACAGATGCCCTTGGATCAAAGATCCAATGGTGGGAAACATCCCCAAATCAATCAGAGATCTCTCAATGAGAGATTTCCTCAACTGATTCAACAAATCAGCCTCCCTTATATAAAGGACCCAAGACTTCGAGTCTTGTACGGAGGAACCCCCCCCATAAACTTCAAGTTCAATACAAAAAAGAAGAACCTCCCCATAAGTTTCAAGCTCTCAGAAAAGAAACGAAGAAGAGCAAGCTCTAAGAAGAAGAACCTTCTTCAAGGTGAATAAAAGAATAGAGATCATAACATCTCCTCCATATTTGAGAGTTTAATTCTCACATCATAAGAACTTAGTTGTTTTCCTAGATCACAGATCTATAAGGCAAAGTCTTTCACAAAAACAGAAGAGACCATAGCATCTCCTCATAAAAGAAGAACTTAGTTCTTAGATCTACGAGACAAAATCTCTTATAAACGAGAACTTAATTCTCAAAGCACAGAATTGATCAGAACTGCCAAAAAAGTACTTTAGTGCTCCCAGTCTGGCGCTAAGCACCCAGCGCTCCATGCGCTATTTTATAAGAAGCGCCTTAGCGCTCCAAGTCGGCGCTCAACGCCCATCGCTCCATGCGCTATTTTATAAGAAGCGCCTTAGCGCTCCTAGTCTGGCGCTCAGCGCCGAGCGCTCCATGTGCTCCTCACGTGGGCGCTATTTTATAAGAGGCGTTTTAGCGCTCCAAGTCTGGCGCTCAGCGCTCTATGTGCTCCTCACGTGGGCGCTAAGGAACTACCAAGCGCTCTGTAAATAAGGCCCCAACGTTATAAAGGGTGTTCAACGCTCAATAAAAGACAAAAAGAAAAAGGGTGTCAGAACCCAAATCAATGCTCAGCATTGTTGAATAAAAAGGGACTGAACCCAAACAAATGTTCAACATTCTATTCAAAACTAAGTAGGCTGATCCCAAGTAGGCCACAAGTCCCTAATTCAGATTAACCAAGCCCATGTGTTCACAATCTTTTCAATTGGTCTTAGTCCCAAACCTGACTATAGATCTCCCAACCAACATTGGTTCAAGGGTACATCTCTTCATACCTCTGATACATGTCGTTGTAATTCTTCAATATCTTCAGAGAGATGGAGGGTCCCAATAACCAATAACTTTTGGTGCATCCCCAAATGGTTAAACCAAAACCTTACAGACTATGATGTCTTTAAACCATACAGACTACGATGTCTCCAAACCTTATGGACTATGAGGTCCTTAAACTCATGGACTACGATGTCCTTAAACCCAATGGACCGCAACGTCCCTAAACTAAACTCTATGGACTATGATGTCCTTAAACTCCATGGACTACGATGTCCTTAAACCCAATAGACCGCAACGACCCTAAACTAAACTCCATAGACTACGATGTCTTTAAACCACGGACTACTGTCCTTAAACCCAATGGACCGCAACGTCCCTAAACTAAACTCCATAGACTACGATGTCTTTAAACCATGGACTACGATATCCTTAAACCCAATGGACCGTAACGTCCCTAAACTAAACTCCATAGACTATGATGTCTTTAAACCATGGACTACGATGTCCTTAAACTTTGGACCGCAATGTCCTTAAAACTAAATTGCGGACCGCAGTGTCCCTATAAACTAAAGAAAATCCTGTTGAGTAGATCTTAGTCTAAAATTTGACTAACGTATCCTCAACAAACATTTGAGTTGATCTTAATCTAAAACAAGATTAACGATCCTTAAACCAACCCAACCCAAATCTAAGAAAATACGAATTTGGACTGATCCATGCCCTACGGGCGACAACACAAATTAGTCTCCATATACAATCCACGGGCAACCAAAAATAAAACAAACACATACGACATGAAGTGACCTTCTGGAGAAGAAGAATGTGGTTATCATAACCCGATAACGTAATTAACTGCAAAGGCTTGCGCCTGCAGGGAAGAGCGTCCCCATAATCAAAAACCCTTCATAAACGAGGGGGAATCTGACGAAGTCTGCTACCATGGCCGCATCTGTCTAAACCTCCGATATACGGTGCCATAAATCAACTTGGCATCTTCGGAGAGGTGGACAGATAAAACCCAAATAGCATCTACCTCCAAAATTCAGGCCAAACGTCCCAACGTCCCGGTCGTGTCTTTCCGCGGAGAACAGATTCTAGCACGCCCGGTGGGACCTTTTCCTTTTTCCACTCCATACTTTGTGTGTCATGTTCACGAATGAATCGCGGTATAATGTGGTTGCTCCTGGATTCGAGGTACTAAGATTTGGTGTCTTGCTCCGTGCAGAAGTGAAGATGATGTCGATGGCTCCCAACTGCACCAACTGCAACAACAACTTCCAATCCGTCCCTGCTGGAGGAGTGACTTATGGGCCCCAAGCGGCCACCATCTTCGCAATGCCGGTGGAATAGGTGACACAATCCACCACTGGGTTGTTCTTCGGGACCATGCTCCCGCCAATGAGCTTCAACGCTCCAGTGTCGTCGCAGGAAGCTCCAAAGAAGTCGGTCTTTGATCGGCTTACCACAACCATGGCCTCTCTCAACGGGTCATCCAATTCCAGCGCCTCGGTCTTTAACAGGCTAGGCCAAAGCTCAAGCAGGCCTATGAAGAAGCCTGCAATACCCGAAGGAGTTATCCCGAAGCGGATAGCCATCCCATCTCTGGTAAACGAAGTCGTCAAAGGGGCTTCTCCTGCTAAGGGATCGGTCTTTGCAAGACTGGACATCCCAATTCTTGCTTCGGGTGAGGTCGTTACGAATGCATCCCCTGGCAAAAAGTCGGTCTTTGCAAGATTGACCGTTCACTATCAGCGGACGTCGGTCTTCAACAGGTTGACCCCAGCAACCCTTCACCAGAACAAGGGGCATGATGACGCCACCCCCATAACTGAGCCAGTCCCATCTACAAGACATGCTCGACGTCATCACCGACACCAGGTGAGGAAAGCTGGGGGCAGTTCCCCTTCTGGATTTACCCCACCAGCTCTAATGGTGGAAATTGATACTGCTGTTCCAACTGGGAACAACTTTGAGCCGCTCAAGAGGGTGCGCAGGAACTCTCCAACCACCGTGCTGAAAAATTCTCCTCCGCCTGCTGAAAATGTCACAAAGGCGAAGCTGGAGCAACCCCCTCAGCGTCTGTCCTCTAAAATCCACAGGGTCTAGCGAAGAGTCTAAGATTCTGTAGTTGACCAAGACTACCCCCACCGACAGAAGAAAATAAAGGGTCGACAGGAGGTAGACCATCTCGCCGCCATGCCATGGAAGGTATTGTCTATATGGGTGCCCGCTGCAACGGCCCCCTCAACTTCGATCGTCCATAAAAGGAGAAGGCCGGAGAAGATCCTTGTGTCTACGACAAATCTCAAGGGTGCTGAATCCAAATGTCCCAAGTCTGGGGGCATGGTAGTGCAGACCATCTACATGGCTTCCGGGAAAGAGGATATCAGTATCTCCACGGGTCATCGACCATCCACCCGATCTGTAACAAAGGCTCAGGAGCAACATCAAAAGCTCCAGAAGATGCTAACGAAGATGGCCACGCTCACTGGGCCGAAAGAAAGCCCGGAGACGTCGTCAGAGTAGCGCCAGGAACAAAAAACCGATGCTGAGTTCCTCCAAAGAATGCTCGAGAAGAAAGACAAAGAGGCCGCAAAACAAGCGACCAACATAAAACAAATGGCGCTCTTGTTCTAAGATATGGTCGGGATGATGATACAGCGGATCCTCCAGCTGAAGACCCTCCAATAATCCTTGAAGACGACAGAGGGGAGACATCAAACCCTCTTCCAGCTCTATCAGCAGCCAAGGAAGAGACCATCTCCAAAGCCACCCTTGACGACTATATAGCTCAACAGATACGAGCTCATCAGGCGAACAAAGAGGCCGGCCAAATCATCAAGACTGGACGACCCTATCCGGGTTGGTACGATCAAATAAAGTACCTGCCAGGATATACGATCCCTAAATTCCATGTGTATAAGGGGACGGGTAATCCACACCAGCACGTTGCTCAATTCAGGGCACTGTGCGGTAATACTGGGGGTGACGACAAACTGCTGCTTCGCCAGTTCGTTAGCAGCTTGTCAGAGACAACATTCG
Organism: Agapanthus africanus; assembly: GCA_030015575.1. NCBI lineage: Eukaryota > Viridiplantae > Streptophyta > Magnoliopsida > Asparagales > Amaryllidaceae > Agapanthus > Agapanthus africanus. Next base: position 23,967,503 of record CM057344.1, read on the forward strand.
AGTGGTACTCCGAGCTCCCGGATGACTCTGTCAAGACATTTGCAGAAATGGAGCTACTGTTTACACAAAGATTCGCGAGCGCTAGCGAGCGCACCCCGATCACTGCACTAATTAACTCTAGAGTGAAGCCGGGAGAAACCTGGGTTCAATACGCCATTCGGTGGCAGAACATGTGGTCAAAGTGTGAATAGCGCATAGAGGAAGCTTCTGCCGTGGGCATGTTCGTGGGGACCCTTGACCCTCAGGAAACCATTTCCCAATTCATGATGTTCTTCAAGCCGACCATTTTTTAGGCCTTGATCGACAAGCTGGCCTAAATGGACCAGATAGGTCATAAGCCATTTTCTTCAAAAACAGATTTTCGGAATGAAAAGGGGAAAGGGAAAGCAACCTTCGTCGCCAACGCTCAGCAACAACCGAGTGGCCCGAAGCCGATTGCTCATCAAAACAATAAACAGCGATCACTCAGAGAAAAGATGAGACGCCCTTACTCGTTCCCTCGGGATAAGACGAAGAGATTATTCGAGCTAGCGTTGCGCAACAGGCTCATCACTCTGCTAGAGCCGAGACGCCCAACGCAATCAGGCGACGTTAATAGCCCCAATTACTATCCTTACCACCGAATATTGGGTCACCCAATCGAAGATTGTTACATCTTGAAAAGTTGGATCGAAGACCAGTACCAACATGGCAAGTTTGCACTATCCGAAAACTGGAGGATGAACCCGCCACAACCACACGCTCCTAAAAAGGTGGACATGCTGGGGGCATCATGCTCACTTATAGAGAAAGCCCCATGGGAGGTGGCCTTTTCAGCTAAGACTAAAAGAATGCTGAAGGACCTTCAAGCATGTCCGGCGATTAGGTGGAAGAGCCTGCTGGAGCCTGAGATTATTGAGGGGATGCTGAAGCCGCGCCCAATGCTGAAAGTTGGTAATAGTGGACAGAACCTTCGGGCCAAGCCTCCGAATTCTTTAAAGAAGAAGAAGAAGGCCAAGAAGCCCGTCCAACCCGAAGACAACCGTACAGGTTTGCAGAAATACATCGATGCACTGGAAGAATATAACTAGAAGGAATGGACCCCAATTACATTGGACGAATTCTTCAAGCATGTTCTTGAGAATGAAGACGATAACGCTGATGAAGGAGACGATTCTTCAGAAGAGCCCGAAGATTATGTGGTGAGCTGCCACATGGTCTCTCACTCGTCAATAAAGAGCAGAGAAGCTCCTGATGCAGAGAAACTGGGGGCAGATCCAGAACCGGAACTCTTAAAACCGTCAGACGAGATGATTGACCTGTTGCTGAACGAAGCCCTTCAGAGGAGCAAAGCTGATCGAGAGCGCAAAATGGCCATATTCGAAAAAGCCAAACGTCGGCGATAGGATGAAAAGGTTGAAGCACTCCAACCAGATCGAAGCATGCCCACGGCAGACAGAAGCAGGCTTAAGATGAGGAAACGGTTCGCTAATGCCCTGTCGATGGGAATGAAGCTACCACCTTTTAAAGGAAATACTCCTGGCAGCATACACCTTGACGAAGCGGATGCACATCCAAACTACTGCTTATACCATTGGAGGATCACATACCCTACCGAAGAGTGCAGCGCCTTTAAAAACTGGTGGCAGGGATATATTGCCCACCGACAACACGTCAAGCGATTGAAGCGCAAGACTCGTCGGGAACAGAGAAGCACGACCAATGAGCGTAAAGGAACAGCCGGTAACTGTCATATGGTGGATGTCACCCCGACAAGACCGAAACCTCAAGTCCTCACCTTCGGGAGTAATTCTGACGAAGAAATAGCTCTTGACCCCCTCTTTAAGGAATCCACCTCTGGAAGAGAAGAAGAGATGAAGAACTGCGAGAACATTCAGCTGCATAATCGTATGCTGCCTGAAAAGAATCTCGGACCATCAAACAAAGGTTCGAACAGAAAAGACAAAGGGCAGGAGAAAATCCATGAGGAGATTGCCCTCGATGATGAGGTCGTCGAAGAGCTCGCAGCCAAAGACCCACCTAAGAAAAGCAAGGTGGATTACAATATCCTAGCGCATTTAAGAAAGATACCCTCACAACTAAGCATACTGGATACCCTCTTTCTGTCTAAAGAAATACGAGATTCCTTGGTCAAGGCGTTACAAGAGCCCGATCAGTTCCAGGCCTTCATCGCAGAGAAGAAAATGCAAGATGAGCTGACCGAAGTCCACACGGCTAACATTACATTTGACGATGAAGTTCTTCTCCTTGGTATGTGCGACCACAACCGTCCTTTATATGTCACTGGATATTGCCATGACATCAAAATAGGGAAAATACTTATTGAGAACGGGTCTTCTATCAACCTTCTCAACGTGCGGGTGCTAAAAGAAATCTGCATGAGCATTCAACATTTAGCCCATAAAATCATTATCTCTGGATTTGATTCGCAGTCGTCGCAGACGCTCGGGTCCGTGATACTGACATTGCGCTTTGGGCTTCTCGTCACAGACATCAAATTTCATGTCATTGATGCTAGGACTTACTACAACGCTCTACTTGGTCGGCCTTGGTTACACGAATATAACGTCATCCGTTCTACACAACACCGGTGTATGAAGTATTTCAAAGACGGCCTCGAGTACACCGTTATGGGAAAGCTAAACCCATTCTCTGTGAACGAAGTCCGAAAATATGAGGACGCCAAGTATTTCCTGCCAGACTTCAAAGACGTGGAGAAGTGTCATAAGCCAGAGCTTAAACAGAAGCCCGTCACTCCCATTCCTACCTTTGGAAGCGATACCGAGGAGGATGAAGAAATAGTCTATTTGGGACAGCCTCAGAAGCAGAATGATAAACCCGGACCATCCGCTCCGATTTTGGTCTTTGGCAGTGACACCAGAGATGAAACTAATGCCGTATTCTCCATCCGCCTGTCAAGGCAAACCTTCGTTGGAATAGACCGGAGTTTGCAAATCACCATGGTTCCGTGGCAGCACTATAGAGAGCTCGATGCTCTAGAGACATATGGTGTACAAGAGTTGCAGACGTTCTACGTCCCTCCCAGGCGAATAGGTGAAAAAGCGATCCTATTCTATCGATCCACGGAGACTAAACTCGAAAGAGAAGTCTGGCATGGTGCCGATCTTGCGCTCGACAGGCTCCAACCCATTCATCTGCCCAGGTATTACACCGAGGGATTGAAAAGGTTATTAAGATGCCAAGGCGTACCATTCAAACAAACTCCTCGACAAGCTCAGTTCTACAACAGGATTTGGAACGTCCTCGAAACGCAGCGAAAATTTCCGAACGGAAAAATGGAAACGATCGGGCTCAGATATGGCCAATCCAGGAAATGGGAGCAGTTCCATGGCTGCCATGTCATAAAGGACCTTGATGAAGAAACGGATGCTCTTTTAAAAGTGCTGACGCTGAGCCTGAACGCGGTCCTGCCATAAAAATGCCGAGTCTGTCATTTGAAGAACAGATGGACGAGCTAATAAGGGAAGCAAGTCAAAAGGTTCGGAACGACTACAGCCGTGAAATGACCATTTACGAGAAAGCTAAGACACAACGCCTCCTTCAGCAGGCTACGGAGTATGACAATGCCCTTCACTGTCAGCCCGCCATGCATTCCCAAGATAAGAAAAAGGCCCGATGCAGAGGCAAAAACAAGTCAAAGAGCGGAAAAAACGTTTGACAGTGGCAAAACGGATCCAAAAGGCCACGTGATCGAGAAAAGGCCAGCCGGAATCCGTCGCTAATGAAGAAGATGGATCGGGAATATTCCTTTCCTCAAGAAAAGAAAAGGAAGATATTTCACCTTGTCATGAAACATCAAATAATGACACTCCCGGAGTCTCGGCATCCCGATCAAGCAAGCGAAGTTCATCATCCGGATTATTGTTCCTATCACTGAGCGATAGGACATCCTCTTGAAGACTGCTTCACCTTTAAAAATTGGGTTGAAGACCAATATCAACTCGGTAGGTTCACTCTATCCAACAGTTGGAGGGTAGCCCCGCCGCAAAAGCTTATACCAAAAGAAACGTATATGGCGAGAGTAGAACCAGATCAACATCGGTCTTGGAAACGATCTCGTACCTGTCACGTGATAACGCTGTCAGAAGAAGGATTGCCCGAGAATATGGATGACCTCTCCTGGTGCTTCAAAAACGAGGATGAAGAGGAATTGATCTCAGAATTTCCACCAGCGCCAAAAGAGTTGGAAGATGGAATACATACTACGGCGGACAACCTGAAAAGAATCGACTTGGGGACGGTAAACGACCCACGGCCAACGTTCGTCAGTGAGCTGCTGTCTAAAGAGCAGGTGGCTACGCTAAAAGATGTGCTCATGCAGTATAAAGACTGCTTCGTATGGAACTACTCCGAGATGCCGGGGTTAGATCCGGAAATAGCTGTTCATAAATTAGCGATATCTCCGGACGTCAAGCCAGTTAAACAAGCACCAAGAAGAATGCGGCTCGAACTTGAAATGAGCATCAATGCCGAAGTTAAGAAGCTAATTGACTCCGGCTTCATCCAAAATGTTCAATACCCCGACTGGATCGCCAACATTGTCCCAGTGATGAAGAAAAATGGGACGGTGCGTATCTGCGTGGATTTTCGGGACCTCAACAAAGTTTTTCCAAAGGATGATTTTCCCGTACCGGTTACCCAGCTAATGATAGACAACACGTCCACTCACGAAGTCTTCTCCTTCATGGACGGCTCATCAGGGTACAATCAAATAAAGATGCACCCCGAAGACCAGAAACATACTTCTTTCCGGACTCCTCTGGGCATATTCTGCTACAAAGTGATGCCTTTCGGTCTGAAGAACGCCGGCGCTACCTATCAAAGGGCAATGACGAAGATTTTCGATGACCTCATACATGAAATCGTCGAATGCTATATCGATGACCTCGTGGTGAAAAGCAAATCATATGAGGAACACTGGGAGCATTTGAAAGTAGTGTTCCAGCGTCTTCGAAAATACAATCTGAAGATGAACCCTCTCAAATGCGCGTTCGGAGTTTCCTCGGGCAAATTTCTAGGGTTCATCATATGACATCGAAGCATCGAAATAGATCCATCGAAGATCAAGGCGATTATAGAAATACCTTCGCCAAGAACTCTCAAGCAATTGCGGTCTCTCCAAGGAAGGCTCGCGTATATCCGGCGGTTCATAGCCAATCTCTCCGGAAAATGTCGTCCTTACAGTCACCTAATGAAGAAAGGGGCCCCGTTCGTTTGGGATCGCAAATGCCAAAGCGCATTGGATGAAATCAAGCAATATCTGCAGAACCCACCGGTACTGACCGCTCCGGTCAAGGAAAAGCCCATCATTCTGTACATAACAGCCCTTGAAGGTTCTTTAGACGCGTTATGGGCGCAAAAGAACGACCAAGGGAAAGAGAGGGCCCTCTGCTATTTGAGTCGGGTTCTCCTGGGGGCAGAAAACAACTACTCCCCTATCAAAAAACACTGCCTGGCGTTAATCTTCGCGATAACGAAGCTCAAACACTATGCGTTGGCGCATGAGGTCCATCTCATATCAAAGGTGGATACTCTCAAGTATTTGATGTCAAAAGCCATACTAACGGGGTGGCTCGCTAAATGGGCCCTCTTCTTGATGGAGTTTTCGATAATCTATCGACCCTTCAAGGCAGTGAAAAGCCAAGCCATCACCGACTTCCTCGCTGAACATCCGATACCTGGCGACTCACCTTTAAATTGTGAACTGCCAGACGAGCACGTGTTTGACACGATCAACGGGGAGAAAGGAGGGAGTGATACCCGATGGGAATTCTATTTCGACGGAGTATCTTCTGCGAAGAAGCAAAAGCACAGCACCCCCATAATCAAATCTGGGGCAGGCCTCATTTTCGTGACTCCACAAGGAGGGATAATGCGCTTTACCCTTTCCTTGACAGAGCCCAGAACAAACAACGAAGCGGAATATGAAGCTTTGATAGTCGGTCTTGAGATCGCTATCGACATGGGGATCGAAAACCTTCTCATATACGGAGACTCCCAGCTTGTCGTTAGTCAAGTAAACGGCGATTATCAAACGTGCAAACCAGAGTTGGTAAAGTACGGCGAGAGAGTGCAGCAACTGCTGACCCAAATCCCCTCCTACATGCTGGAGAGCATACCGCGCACGGAAAATAGCAAAGCTAATGCACTAGCCAAGCTCGTTAAAGAATTGGCTGACGAAAATCTCGATGATGTAAGAATCATCGTGCAAATCCGTCGGGTTCTCGCACCGGCAGAAATATCTCCGGAGTCGTCCGAAGAAAAGGAAGCGACTAAGCAGACAGCCCTACAAATAGAGGACCAAGAAAGGGCTAAGGATTGGAGGGAAGTATTCATAGACTACTTCAAATCCCGTCGAACGCCTGAACATGCATCCCAAGATATCGGCTCATGAAACGAGCTCTATCTTTCGCATTCATCAATGATACTCTGTATAAGAGATCGTTCGACTCTCTATGGCTAAGATGCCTAGGACCGAAAGAAGCAAAAAGAGTCATCCAAGAAACTCACAATGGGCTTTGCGGATCTCATCAAGCCGGGCCAAAGATGAAGCTGAAGATCAAAAGAATGTGCTACTATTGGCCCACGATGATTCAGGATTGTCTCGAATACGCAAAGCAATGCCACTCGTGCCAAATTCACGAGGATTTCATCTACCAGCATCCAAATCCGCTACACCCAACAATGGCTAGCTGGCCGTTCGAAATGTGGAGAACCGACATAATTGGGCCCATTGAACCAACATCATCCAGAGGACATCGGTTCATATTGGCGACAACCGATTATTTCTCCAAGTGGGCGGAAGCAGTACCGCTAAGAGAAGTGAAGACGGAGAACATCCTTCATTTCTTTAAGACACACGTCATCTATCGGTTCGGCACTCCGCGACGGATTATCTCCGATAACGGGCCGGCCTACAGAAGTCACAAAATCAGCCGCTTCGCACAGCGGCATAATATAGACTGGAGATACTCTTCGGTCTATAATCCCCGAGCCAATGGTCTACCTGAGGCTTTCAACAAAACCTTGACAAAGATCATAAAGAAGACGGTGTCCAAAAATAAGAAGGACTGGCACGAGAGACTGCATGAAGCTCTCTGGGCGTATCGAACCACGTTCAAAACGGTCACAAATACAACGCCATTTGCGTTGGTATTCGGCACGAAAACAGTACTCCCCTTGAAGATAGAGCTACCCTCTCTATGAGTGGCGGTTCATTATGAGGTAACAGACGAAGAGAATGCTCATCTTCGGCTTGAGGAGCTCGACACCCTCGATGAAACTCGTCTGATGGCGCAGCAAAACCTAGAGGCTTACAAAGCAAAGATGACGCGTTCATACGATAGATTGACTAGGCCGAGAAAATTTCGCCAAGGCGAACTCGTTCTAGTGGTCAAGAGACCTATGATCCCCAATCGTGCCAAACGGGGGAAATTCGAGCCGAACTATGAGGGCCCGTACATCATACATAAAGTCTACCAAGGTGGGGCTTACTTGCTTATGGATATGCATGGCGAAAGACCCTTCAGGCCAATAAACGGCCGGTTCCTGAAGAGATGCTATGCCTGACGAATCACGGCCTACGTTAACGATAGATGACGATGCCTATGTCCACTCTCTATCTTCCCAAGCCCAAACTCTATAAGTAGTATCCAGCGAAAACTTGTCTCAAAATCGCTGCGGACCGAAACGTCCCTAAACTAACAATGGACCGCAATGTCCTGAAACTAACTACAGACCGAAACGTCTTTAAACTACTATAAACCGCAGCATCCTAGGGCTGACCCAAAAAAAACGGTAAGTCCATAAGCAAGATGGGCACGGATGAAAACCCGAAAGGGCTTCATGAGTAAATACAGCAAGGCTACCGACGATGTTTATGAAAACCCGAAAGGGCGCAGACTCGTAAAAAAAATGGTGCGTCCATAAGCAAGATGGGCACGGATGAAAACCCGAAAGGGCTCCGCAAGTAAAAACAGCAGGGCTACCGGCGAGTCTGTGAAAACCCGAAAGGGCGCAAACTCGTAAAAAAATATGCACACTTGAAAGGTCCTATTGACCTTGTAAGGAGAAAATACCTACGTGAGATCCTTACGACTCACAAGGGAGCAACACCCTTAGGGATCCTCACGATTCCTGAGGAGAAATCACACTTATGAGATCCTCACGACTCGTAAGGAGAACCCTCTTATGAGACCCTCACGGCTCATAAGATTCAAAAGTCTTAGGCTACAGGGATCTGAACCTGTTCTTAAGCCATCACTTTTCCCAGATTGCCCTACAGGTGAGTCCATATTGACCCCTGTATACAATCCACGGGCACAAATAAACGTCTCCCCCACCAAGTTCCACCAATGGCATGAGATGTCTTTATGTGGAGACTCGTAAAAAATTCATGCACACTTGTAAGTCCTCTCGACTTATAAGGAGAAAAGACTCTTGTAAGATCCTTACGACTTATAAGAGAATACACACTTAAGAATCCTCATGATTCTTAAGGGAAAAAACGTACCTACGAGATCCTCACGACTCGTAAGGAGAAACATTTTTATGAGACCCTTACAGCTCATGAAGTCAAAAGCCTTGGTTGACAGGATTCTAACCATGTTTGCTAAGCCATCTTTGTTTAAATCGACAAAGGTAAATGATGATTCGCACCTGGCAACATTCCAGTCGCAGCGATGCTGATGCTAAGATTGGTATCAGATCTTGAGTTCCATACTCGAAGAAAAAAATGCATATGAAATAACCGAAATGTTTGGGCAACTCACAATAAAAATCAGTGAGTAAAATATATGCATGCAAAAATAGCCGAAATGATTAGGCAACTCGCAAGAAAAAGCAGCGAGTAAAAAGGAAAATAGCCGAAATGATTGGGCACCGCGAAAATAGCCGAAATGATTGGGCAATCATGACTTTCGCGATATAAAAAGCTGAAATGATAGAGCATCGCGGAAAGAAATAAAAAGATGAAAGAATGAAACTTTTGCCCTGCAGGTAAGTCCATACTGACCCCTGTATACAATCCATGGGTATAAACAAAAAGGGAACCACATGTCCCAGCAAACTCTGTCAAAAGGAAAGTCAGATTTCGACAGTAACATCTGCATCCCAGAAGACCAACAACGGCGTTCCTCCTCATGCCAGTGGAGCACGGACGCGACACCACCAATCGGGCCATAGCAAAGTCCCCAGTTCCAAGACTCTACAATTCACAGACAATCTAGAGTCAGCCCCGACACCGCAGAAAGCGGAATACGTCAGCCAATGACCTCCGTCGCAGAAATACGTCAGTCAGTGACCCCGTCTCGGAAATACGTCAGGGAATGACCCCGTCTCGGAAATACGTCAGCCAGTGACCCCGTCGCGGAAATACGTCAGCAAATGACCCCGTCTCGGAAATACGTCAGCCAATGACCTCCGTCGCGGAAATACGTCAGCCAGTGACCCCGTCTTGGAAATACGTCATCCAATGATCCCGTCTCGGAAATACGTCAGCCAGTGACCCCATCTCGGAAATACATCAGCAAATGACCCCGTCTCGGAAATACGTCATCCAATGACCTCGTCTCGGAAATACGTCAGCCAGTGACCCCGTCTCGAAAATACGTCAGCGAATGACCCCGTCTCGGAAATACGTTAGCCAGTGACCCCATCGCGGAAATACATCAGCAAATGACCCCGTCTCGGAAATACGTCAGCCAATGACCTCCGTTACGGAAATACGTCAGCCAGTGACCCTGTCTCGGAAATACGTCATCCAATGACCCCATCTTGGAAATACGTCGGCCAATGACCCCGTCGAGGAAATACGTCAGCAAATGACCCCGTCACGGAAATACGTCAGCAAATGACCTCCGTCTCGAAAACCAGTCCGCAAACGACCTCCCCATCGGAGCAACGTTTCGACTCGGAAACAAGTCAACCCACCAACCATTTACAAGTCCTCTCGACTTGTAAGGGAGAAAATTCTCTTGTGAGATCCTTACGACTCTCAAGAGAAAACGCACTTAGGAATCCTAACGACTCTTAAGGAGAAAATACACCTACGAGATCCTCTCGACTAGTAGGGAGAAAAGTCTTTATGAGACCCTCACGGCTCATAAAGTTGAAAAGTCTTAGGCGGCAGACCTGAACCTATTTCCTAAGCCATCGCTACCCCACAAAGAGTTCAAGATGAACCATTATTCATCATCTACAGGTCACATACCAACAACACAGCAAAGAAAAGAAGGCGATGGTAGGAGATAAAAAATGTGTCTTTTATTCATAAATTCAATTGAATACAAGATACATCATAAAAAAATGAATGAATGAATGAATGAATAAATGAATACATGTTATTCATAGATTACAAATTTTCACTCGATACAAAGACAGTTATTGAGGAGGAGGCGTTCTCAGCAAATCAGCAAGCCGCCCGCGCACTCCTCGTAACTCCTTTTCACGGTTAGCCGCCGTGACCAGCTCCGCTTCAACTTGGGCCAGCTGTTGCAAACAGGACGAAAGCTTTTCATAAGTTCCCAGCATGACAGCTTCGCAGTCCTGCACGACCCGCTCCGCAGAGTCAAGCACCCGTCTCAGAGTCAACCCATCCGAAATGCACCGCTGAAGATTGTCAAAGACAGATTTCAACTGCGCAGCGTTCGCTTCAACCTGGGTGCGCAACCGGGCGGATTCGCTTAGAGCTACTTCATGATCCTTTTGCCTCAAGGTCATCTCTCGTTCAAAATGGCGGATGAAAGGAACACTTTGCTTAACCCACGTAGCCCGCTGGTAGTTTAAAGCTGATACTTCAGGATCGGGACGCTTGAGCTCATTCTCATGCAGGCAGGCCTCGATCTTTCTGCAATAATTAACACAATACTCGATGACGCCTTCATCATGGAAGTTCGCGAGGGTCGCCGGCATAGGATTAACCTCAGCAGCAAAATCTGCAGTGAGTGCGAGGGCCTCGGCATCAAGATATTCGACGAATTCTCTCAACATTCGCAGGCTAGTCGCAGCGCCCCTGGAAGATGGACGTCTAGAAAAGGGCCCTGTAGGCATTAGAATTCGAGACTCGAAGGGAGCTGGAGTCGGTGCGACTGCTGCAAAACAAATCATGGTCAAATGTCGACTCAGGAGGTAAAAGAAAATACACGAGTGATGGAATCTACTATCCGGCTGTGGCTGATGGAAGAGTTGGGAGTACCGGAGGCAAGGCTATTCTCTCGCCCCCTCCTCCGATCCGTGGCACTACAATCAATACAAGGAAGGCTTAGTAACAGCATGGCCATTCGTAAAAGAAAGAAAGAAACAATAGCTGAAGGATATACTAAACAACACCAGCGGGCGAAGTAACTTCCGACTGGAAGGAGAAATGCGGGTTCTGCACCTGATACAGATGATCAAAAAGGACTCCTGCAAAGTTGTGACAATATACTGTCAGGGGGATGATACCCACAATGAGATCAATAAATTGCAAACCTATACCTTCCAGCATTTCGGAGGACATAGGAGAAGACGAGGGAACAACAACCATCATGGCGGCGACCGGAGGTGCTTCAGATTGCACAATCTCAGCATTCGCTGCACCTACAAAACATCGTCAGAATAAGCTGAGCGAGATTTTGAAATAAAAAGAACAGTGACTCAGGATTTACCTGACGGGTCACCAACCAAAGCCGCGACGGAAGCATCACCGGGCGCAGCGGCTTCTTCGCTTTCCTTTAGTGGAATAGTTTCGGTGCCCGTGGCTTCATCCCCTGATTCGACAAGAGCCATCGTTACGCTCGCGATGCCCGCCGATATCAGGGAGCCGCAAGGGGAAAGAGTGGCAGTTTGGGCAGTCCCAGACTCCCGAGAGAGAGTAGCCGCTTCGGGCTTTGTGGTCGTTGTCATCCCACCTGCCATCTCATCGCCAGGACTTGGCCCTGCAGGATATAGTATATAAGAATTTGAAGATCAAGTTCTAATAAAAATGACTCAGCGTTATGTTACTTTCGGGCAGCTTTTCGGTTTCTTCCTGAGCCGCGCGCGCAACCTGTCTATGGGCGGTAGACAGGGCAGCTGGAGCATTCTCTGGAGGAATAGCGACAGGGGGAGCGGTGCTTGAGCCTGTACCTACAGCCAAGGCGGCATCACGTTCTTTCGTTGCACGCCTCATGCACTTCCTTTCGGCCTGGGCCGTGAGAGCTGACCTCCTCAAGACTTCCAACAAGGGTATACCATCATCTGAACTAAGCTCTGCCTCCGGCGCCGTTACGACGTCCATCATCGGCTTCTTTAGCGAGACCCCTTGTGCTGACTTAGGGATAGCCGTGGCTGCGGTAGCCGGCTCTAACGATGCCGCTGCGTCACCACTCGCGATTGGTACCGCACTTGGAATAACCCGAGTCAAGGTAGTCCCTGCAGCAAAATAAAAGAGAGGGTCAAACCATAAATAAAGAAAAAGGGAATGAAGGCACAATAAGCCGAAGTATACCAAGGCCCAAAGAAGTACGGAGCCCTCTTCCTCTTCAAACGTTTTGAGGGAAGCCGCGAGAGCCTCTTCGGCAGAGATACCTGTTAAAAAAGAAAGCGTCGGTAAAAGCATAATAAAAAAATAACCGCGGAAAGATACAACTGAAGTCTACCTGACTGTGCGATAGTGATCAGTGTTGCTTCATCGCGAGCCAGTCGCTCGGAAGCCACAAGGGCAGCTTGAAGATCAGTATCGTCTGCGGGCATGATAAATAGACCCTCATTGGTCCCATACTTGCACAAGCCTTCACTATAGGGAGCATGGGGCTCCTAGTCGACTACAACGTCAGCAGAAAAGAGCGATTTCTTCTTTTTCTATGAGCGAGCACCGGCAGCTGATGACAGGAGTTTGCGATTAGCGGGCAACTTTGGGCGACGAGTCCCGATCTCCGAACCTACTCTAGACTCTGGAGACGATTCCGCTACCGCTTCTATAGGAATACGGGGTAGAGGTTTATCAGGGAAGGCGCGCGGGACTGCAACCATACCAGCTTCCCTTATGAAAGGACGAACAATGGTCCGTTCCTTCAAGGGGACAGCGGGATTACCCACAGGGGCTGTACCCTTGCGATCAAGCAGTAACCGCCTTTCTTCCCTAATGACAGCATTCGTCGCATGCGAGTACCATGCCACGTATGCGTTCAAGATTCTCAGAACGCAGCTCGGCTCGCTGATAAAGAAGTTGGACCCGGTGTTCAGCCGCATGAAATGGTGTAGCGCGTTGTGGATACCCTTCTCCATAGCAACAGGCTCAACTAAAAAAGCTTCTAGCGGGACACCTTGATTGTAGATAGACTGTTGAGCGAAACGGTGAGGGTTGTATCTCATAAACAGCGCCGAATCGTTCTACCTAAACACTAAAAAGCCCGGCCTGATTGAATATAAATGAAGAATCTCCCGAGCTTTCAAGGTAGAAGCCCTGTCTTTGAAGATGTCGCGCAGTGGCTGCACCGTTTTTGTGGATCTCTTACCGATGGTTAAGACTTTATCGACGAAGGTCATGCCATCCCCGACCATACACGGGCGAAGAACCAGACCCCGAGCCTCTCGCTGAGTCGGTTCCAAAGCGGAAGCATCAACCAGCCGCATAACCCGAGGAAAGTTATAACTGTCGTAGAAACGAGGTCGCTTGTGGACTCCAAAAGCATCGAGCACATGCAGCTCGATCCGCGAAGTGAAATAGTGCAACGGGAAATTTATGGGCTACACCCCCGGCTGAGTGGTGTCTGCCGCTGAGCTGAGGCCATGATACAAGTGAGCCAGCCCAGCGACCCCGATAGCCACTCGCATCCCAACAACCATTCGGTGAACCGAGTAGAAGACGGATGGCCTCATATGGCGAGAGTGCATTGGGAGCACAAACTAGCTTAACCATAGGCCCAGAAACCCAAAAAGAATGCATCTTCGTCAATGTCTGAAGCCGCGGGCTCTGCGAAAAGGATGACTGGAGTATCCGAAAGGAAGAAATTCTTTTGATCTGCCTCCGCTGATAGCTGGCTGTTCAAGCCAAAACCAAATGGGTCGTCAAGCTTGGCGAATTTCGCGGCTTGTTTTGATAAGACTTCCGGACGGAGAAAGCGAGCGATGAAATCCGCAAAGCTGACCCCGTGCCCTCCGGATTCGAGAAATAGACTTTCGTAAATTTTCAACACCTTAATCAGACTTGGGAATTGATGTTGAATGGCATTCTCCGGGGTAAGGCCCATCACCACTGATTTGGTGGCAAAGATATACTCGTCGGGAGGAAGTAGCTCCTCGTAATGTTCTCCCCTGACAGGTAACCCGGAGATCTCCACGAACTCCTCCAAAGAGATTGAAACTTCTCGATCTGATAGAAGGAAAGTGTGAGTCGGAGTATTCCATTGTTCCAAGAAAGCTTTGACCTACCATACAGGGGGCGTGGAATACTGGAAGAGAGAAGCGTAAACTGCAGGGTACAACCCGAGCTTCAGTAGCAGAGATTTCCTGGCCGAAAAGATGTATCGAGCCCACTACAAGTATCCGGCTGGATGGCGAGGAGCCAAGCCTATCATGTATGGATGTCCCCAAGGGCGCGGCTCGCTTTGACATATGCGCCGCCCCAGAATATCTAAAGACATCGGCGGCTGTACAGGTATCGAGGCCATAGAAGGCTGAAGGTAACCCTCTGAGGTCCAGTTGACCTCCTCTACAGCATAGTTCACTGGGGGTGAGTCGGTTTAGTGGATCGCCGAAATGGGCTCCGAAGGCACCGCACAAGAGAAGCTGCATCGACCCCGGATGATTTTATTATACCACGACCCCCATAAATGAAGAGACTTTTGCTCTTGGTCGTGATCTTTGATCAGTACGAAAACTTCCCGGTCTACGGGCGTGTCAGCAAATGCGCTCTCCGGATGAACGAAGGGGAAAGAAGTGTCGAAAGACATAGTACCTGCGTGAAAAGGAACAAGGGTTAGCTGTCAATGTTACATTCCAAATTCTAACACTTGGTACTTGAAATTTGTACCACACTGCAATGCAGTGGAAAGGGATCAAAGGGGTCCCACCAAATCAAGTTGATGGCTCATCATTGATGAGACAGTCACTCATTAAATAGTAAATCCTAAAAATATTCTCATTTAATAAGAGGCCCCTCGGGTCAAGGAGT
Organism: Agapanthus africanus; assembly: GCA_030015575.1. Lineage (NCBI taxonomy): Eukaryota > Viridiplantae > Streptophyta > Magnoliopsida > Asparagales > Amaryllidaceae > Agapanthus > Agapanthus africanus. The sequence goes on from CM057344.1 coordinate 23,982,657, forward strand.
TAAACTCCCTCGAGAGCAATGCTCTACAGACAAGAGTGACATCTGTCAACTCTAATCATGAGAGGAATAAAATTCCCTAAAAATTTTAAGAGCTATGCTCTATGAAGACGATGGAATCATCCATCAAAACCCTAAATAGCAAAGCTTTTGCAGAGTAAAAACTCCAAGATCTTCAAGTTCTGTGAACAAACTCTAAGAGTTCTTTATGGAAGATGAACAGTGTTCTAGTTCATGGGTTAAAATCACCCTAAAAAGATTGTATCTTGAAGATCTATGACCTAAAGATGAGCACAGCTCTGTTAATGGGTAGAACCCTAAAACACTTTAAGATCTACGATTTGAGAATAGCAAAGCTCTGTTAATAAGTTCAATCCTTACCAAATTTGGGCAGAGTTTTGACTTTAAGAAATTTCTTAAGACAGAGAGCTTAACTCTGAAGGAGAATTAAATTCTCAAGAACAAGAAAATAGGAAGATGAACAAGCAGTCATCTCAAAGGCCAAAGGCCCTATTTATAGGCGCTGTAAGTCGATCCAACTTCCAAGTTGATCCAACGGTAGAAAGGCTGCCACCGCTGCACTCACATGTGAGCCACGTGAGCGCAACAGGGGGGCATTTGTTTCCCCCAATCGGAAAGCAATACTCTATTCAAAATTTGAAATTTGAACTAAGACAACACCTCATAAGAGCGCCAGCGCTCAGAGTCAAAGACTCTGAGGCAGCACATCACGTGCAAAGCAGCGCCAAGAGCGCCAGCGCTAAAGACTCTGAGGCAGCGCCTCACGTGCAAAGCACGAGAGAGCTCGCGCCAAGAGCGCCAGCGCTAAGAGTCTGAGATAGCGCCTCATGTGCAAAGCACGAGAGCGCCAGCGCTAAGAACTAAAATTTCTCAACCCTTGGATCAAAGATCCAACGAAGATGATAAATCATGAAATTATCAGGATAAAATTCTGTTGAGGAAATACTCCTCAAATCTTTCCAAACAAGAAAAATTGTGCTCTGTAAATCAGAGCACCGTTGGATAAAAGATTCCATGGTGATTAAAAATCACCAAGATACAGAATAAGTTCTGTATGGGAAAATATTTTCTCAATCTTGTTAAAAACAAGAAAAATGTCTTCTGTAAAATAGAGGCCCTTAGATCAAAGATCCAATGGTGGGAAACATCCCCAAATCAATAAGAGATCTCTCAATGAGAGATTTTCTTAACTGATTCAACAAATCAGCCTCCCCTATATAAAGGACCCAAGACTTCGAGTCTTGTACAGAGGAACCCCCCCCCCCCCGCCCCTCCCCCCCCCCGCCCATAAACTTCAAGTTCAATACAAAAAATAAGAACCTCCCCATAAGTTTCAAGCTCTCAGAAAAGAAAAGAAGAAGAGCAAGCTCTAAGAAGAAGAACCTTCTTCAAGGTAAATAAAAGAAGAGAGATCATAACATCTCCTCCATATTTTAAAGTTTAATTCTCACATCATAAGAACTTAATTGTTTTCCTAGATCACAGATATACAAGGCAAAGTCTTTCACAAAAACAGAAGAGACCATAACATCTCTTCATAAAAGAAGAACTTAGTTCTTAGATCTACGAGACAAAATCTCTTATAAACGAGAATTAATTCTCAGAGTACATAATTGATCAGAACTGCCAAAGAAGCGCTTAAGTGCTCCAAGTCTGGCGCTCAGCGCCCAGCGCTCCATGCGCTATTTTATAAGAAGCGCCTTAGCGCTCCAAATCTGGCACTCCATGTGCTATTTTATAAGAAGCGCCTTAGCGCTCCCAATCTAGCGCTCAGCGACGAGCGCTTTACGTGCTCCTCACGTGGGCGCTATTTTATAAGAAGCACTTTAGCGCTCCAAATCTGGCGCTCCACGTGCTCCTCACGTGGGTGCTAAGGAACTACCAAGCGCTCTGTAAACAAGGCCCCAGCGCCATAAAGGGTGTTCAACACTCAATAAAAGATAAAAAGAAAAAGGGTGTCAGAACCCAAATCAATGCTCAGCATTGTTGAATAAAAAGAGACTGAGCCCAAACAAATATTCAGCATTCTATTCAAAACTGAGTGGGCTGAGCCCAAGTTGGCCACAAGTCCCTAATTCAAATTAACCGAGCCCATGTTTTCACAATCTTTTTAATTGGTCTTAGTCCCAAACCTGACTATAGATCTCCCAACCAACATTGGTTTAAGGGTACATCTCTTCATACCTCTGATACATATCGTTGTAATTCTTTAACGTTTTCAGAGAAATGGCGGGTCTCAATAACCAATAGCTTTTGGTGCATCCCCAAACGGTTAAACCAAAACCTTACAGACTATGATGTCTTTAAACCAGACTATGATGTCTTTAAACCATACAGACTACGATGTCTCTAAACCTTACGGACTATGAGGTCCTTAAACCCATGGACTACGATGTCCTTAAACCCAATGGACCGCAACGTCCCTAAACTAAACTCCATAAACTACGATGTCTTTAAACCACGGACTACGATGTCCTTAAACCCAATGGACCGCGACGTCCCTAAACTAAACTCCATACACTACGATATCTTTAAACCATGGACTACGATGTCCTTAAACCCAATGGATCGCAACGTCCCTAAACTAAACTCCATAGACTATGATGTCTTTAAACCACGGAATGCGATGTCCTTAAACTTTGGACCGCAATGTCCTTAAAACTAAATTGCGGACCGCAATGTCCCTATAAACTAAAGAAAATCCTATTGAGTAGATCATAGTATAAAATTAGACTAACGTATCCTCAACAAACGTTTGAGTTGATCTTAATCTAAAATAAGATTAACGATCCTTAACCCAACCCAAACCCAAATCTAAGAAAATACGGATTTGTACTAATCCACGCCCTACGGGCGACAACATAAATTAGTCTCCGTATACAATCCATGGGCAACCAAAAATAAAACAAACACACACGACACGAAGAGACCTTCTGGAGAAGGAGAAAGTGGTCATCGTAACCCGATAATGTAATTAACTGCAGGGGCTTGCGCCTACAGGGAAGAGCATCTCCACAATCAAAAACCCCTCGTAAATGAGGGGGAATCTGACGAAGTCTGCTACCACGGCCACATCTGTCTAAACCTCCGATATACGGTGTTATAAATCAACTTGGCATTTTCGGAGAGGTGGACGTATAAAACCCAAATAGCATCTGCCCCTAAAATTCAGATCGGACGTCCCAACGTCCCAGTCGTGTCTTTCGGCGGAGAACACTAGACATCGCAATCACCATCAACAACACCCTCGCCACTGCAGCCACCCGCCACATGTTTGACGTTTTGCCCCAACCAAATCCTCGACTTCGACAGCCCATTTGACACTGTTCCGAGCAGAGAACCATGGCTCTAAGACCGGGAGTGAGTTCGTGCGAGCTCCACGAACGTTTCTCCACCATGCCACTCCAATCCGACGACGTATCGACAATGCACGCCAAGTGTTTGGTGAATTGGCTAAACGACCTTTATGTCGTTTTCTCGCGTTCTCGTTGCGAGCCGTGCACCAGTGGAACCCCGAGGCAAGAGTTTGTCACCTTCTTGTCTAAGTCGGACGACTTGGCATAATTTAATTTCTTTTTACCGTATTTATTTTGTTTCATATCATTTCACGGTATATTCAGCATGAGATAGGTATACTTACAGCGGAGGATTCACGGTATATTATATTAATGTTTTTGATGAAAGTGTCTGGCTTATATAGGATAAAGTTGGACACAATTATTGATATTATACAGTTTTTTTAGCACATATAGTAATCGCACTCCAGTGTATATTGGTAGTTTTAGAGTTTGGTGTCAAGCATAAGTTTATAAGAAAGGGCTTATTTTAGCATAGTCATTTTCATGGTTGGTTTGATAGCTATATTTGACATTTTGCAACTATGCAAGGTATTTTAGTTATTAATTACGTTTTTGTAAAGTTTATTTTATTTTATCGTATTTTTATTGTATCCCAATTTGGGAGTGTAGAAAATACAGAGGAGATACTGCCGAAATTTTCCGTAACTATTTATTCATTAAAACCGCGATGCCTTTATTCGTTTAAAAGTCATTTTTATCGAATGCTTCTTGTACCGTGTCCATGAGTCCGTGGTAACTTATCTCTTGAGCCTCAGAGAGCCGGAGATAAAGCACCCTACACCTGTCCCTAAAATACCATGAACTTCTCCAAGCTATACATTCACTAAAATACCTCGAACTTTTGTGAAATCGTTTCTACAGTGAAATACCCTATGACCCGACATCTGAATTTTCCCAAACATGTTAGACCGTTAAAATCATAATAAATTATTTATAAATTGGATCTTAGCGTTCTATGGTTCGTATCGAAGCCAATAGATAAACCTATAGTACCCCATAGTCCAACTTGGTATTCTAATAAGTTATGATAATGAAAACCGAGGCGATTCATGGCTCTAGACTGCAGTCTAGAGCAAGAATCTCAGCCTTTAACCATTTTTAGAATGCATATATCTCACCATTTAAATGTACAAGTGTGAGGAACCATACATGGAAGCGTAGAGAATTGAATTATCTTTCTAACGGTACTAGTCTCCTTACATTCCAGTGTCATTTGATATTTATAACACCTTTTAAACCGTCGATGTGCGCTGCAGTTTCGTGCAGAACCAGAATGTATATCTTAACCTTAGACAGTGCATATCTCCCTGCGTACAATGGATATCATTGATCCGTCTGATGCATTGGAAACATAATAGATGAATCTAAATATTATCTAACTGTAGCATTTCCTAATTATGATCCGAAGAGAGAGTAAACTGTGTTACGAAATGGACTTCATGTTCTGAAACTGGATTTCTAGCAGTGAACACTTAAAATGAAATGCCCATAACTCACAAATATGAAACCCGATTGACTCGAAACAAATTTTGCTATAGAAATAATTTAATACACTATTTATGCTTTTTATATTGTTTCGCCAAATTGTGCACGTGTGATTTTATATGATTTTTCTAATCTAACCGACACCGGTTGCTTATATGTATTCAGTAGTGCATTTACTATACCCCATCAAGTTGCATGACTGTTCTATCCTTGTGAATAGTATTCATTTGCATCGATACTTGAGTGACCGTGTTACATTACCAAGTGATAAATATTAGTGATTGGATTGTGGCAAGTACGTAGTGTAAAAGCGTGATTGAACAATGGGGGTGATATGTACTTGTACACAATCAGCGTAACCAATTAGTTATTGCATTGTCGACGCCTATGGGACATATATAAGTGTAACTATAACTGGTATAGGACGGATATGGAAGCACTTATATTAGTGTCATAAGTAATATATTGAGCACTGTCCATTTATCTTGGATACCAGTCGAGACATGCTTGATGGAGACCATGTCTCTAATTCTCGCGTAGACTTATCATGGAGCGACTAGTATTTAGATTCATGGTCGGTGTTTGATGTAGACCGCGGGGTGTGGGGTAGTTTGAGTGTGAGTTCGATCAACGGAATCTCAGGAGTCCCATTGCCAGCATATTTAGTGATTTCGGGATTTGTACTGATAATGTTTCTGATTCTTACTGATAGTGATTCGGGCCCGTGTTCCCTTGCCCCTGGGGTTTACCCTTGGGTTGGGGATAATTCTGCGGTGGTTGATTCTCACACTTAGACTAACAATAAGTTTAATGACTTGGATATTGAGACATGGAGACTGATTGCTTTAGTGACATGGACATTGCATTGATTACTGATTCAATACACATGCTTTGCTGTTTACCTGTACCGGTTATTTCATGCTCACGTCATTACTTTATGATTACTGCTTCGCGTTCATCATCATTGCACATATTACATATTTATATATATATTGCTATTGTGTCGCTCTGACGACCTGCGTATGCATGCTCACAGTGAGAAGTGGACTTAGCTCGAATCAGGATCTGTCTTACCTCGAGGATACTGCGGACGTCTAGATTAGCGACGTCAGCGCTATCCTTTCTTTTGACTATCTGGTTAGTTTTACATCTATTTTGATAGATTTAGTGACTGCATTTCTCATTACTTGTGTTATGATTACGGATTACCACGTAATGCAAGAAACTGAAATATGACTACGGCAGGATATTTTCTTGACTGTAGGAGCATGATTGACCTTGTCACCCCTCGTATTCCCTATTTTGGGAAGCGGGGCGTGACAGTCTCCGAGCTATTACAGAGCTGAGCTTCCTCAACCTCCTCGCTCGCTACCGAGCTGTCACCGAGCTGAGCTTCCTCAGCTTCCTTATCTGGCCGGGAGTATGGATCCCGAACGCCCCCATAACGGCTCCGTGTATCTCGCCACGACGAGATCCCGCTGCTCCACGTCCCACATCCCACGTTAGCGTATCTCGCCATTAATGAGCGTATCCCGCCATCAACGCAAACGTGACGCATGGACGTAACGGATGGCGAGAATCTCGTATCGACTCGCTCTATGCGACCGCTATATATACCCCTCTACCAGAACGACTCAGATAACTCGAACTCAATCCAATAAGCCGCTATCCTGTCGTTATTTCTCGGTACTTATTTGATCGTCGGAAGGTCTTACAGTGGTTTCCCATCCCGGGACTTGCCTTGCAGATAGCTCGGCGTCAACAACAACTCATTGAGATCCACACGTTCAACCCTCATCTCAAATTTCAACCGTTCGGCACCGCTGGTTACAAGATCGACGGAGGATAACAACCGAGGGAGATCTGATCTCCATTAGTGACCATCAATGTCTCCTTTGATGTTGATAGAAATAGAATTCGTACAAACACAAGCTTCAAATATTATAGAAATAAAGCTTAGGAGGGAAACCACATTGCTGAAGCATAGATATAAGAAAAGGCCACTCTATGTGATCATATGCCTTAGACATGTCCGCCTTTAAAGCAAAGAACTTGCGCTTGTGCTTTTTGCTTCCCATTGAACGAATGAGTTCTTGGGCAGTAATGAAATTATCTACAAGAGTGTAATGACATAGCATGTGATATGAAATTGTCATTGAGGATGAAATCTCTGGTACATCCATTACAATGACTAGGTTCTTCGATGTTAATGATTTTGGCTGTGAACCAATTGTTCGGAATTGGAATCCAGCACGTTAATTACCCAACTTTAAGAGCTGATATCGAGGTATTGTCTTTTAATAATTTTGATTTAGCATTCTTGCACTTAATATTCATTTCTAACTAATTATCACGTTTTAATAAATAAAATTTTGGCTTTTTTGTCCGAAAAAAAGACATTGTATGTGAGACATATAATATAATATGTAACAAACGATACAGCAGTTACATGCTTTGAAAACATGGTTCGCTCATCTTTTGCTTGTGTTTTGTAAATTTCACAGATTTTATAGAGGACCGGATTCATCCCATAGGACTCTTTTTAGTTATTCACGGTTTTTCCAAACTAGAATTTAGCATTAAAAGGAAATGGTTAACCACCTATAAACCTTTTTTATAAAGTACTTTTTCAAAATTCAGGAGAAAGCATTTACAACGACATGGACAACTTCGGTACAATTATCACTTGCACCGCGAATGCTTCAAAGAAGATCCATGAGCTAAGCTGATAACGTCACTGTGCACGTGCCATTTTATCAAATCCTCATGCTGACCGATTAACATTTCTTAATTTTATTTTGGTTGATAAACTCTAATGCAGATCCAAAACAGTTAATTGTCTTAATGTATGACTTACCAATTATTAATATTTAACTGTTTTAACTTCGAAAAAAAAAACCATGCCTCGCTCGCTAATAGGCACCATGATAACCAATCCGAACCCTTGATCGATGTTTTTAAATTGTATGGAATTTTCATAATGTTGTCTATCTTACCAAATTTCCGGCATCCGTCACACAGAGATAAATTCGGTTCTATTACAGCCAGTATTTACTCTGAAAGCTGCAAAGAAGGTTCATGAGCTAACAATGTTGCCATAGACATGCCATTTTTATTCAATCTTTTGTGTTTACGGGCTAACATTTCTTAGCATTGTTTTGGCTAACTAGCCTAATGCAATTTATCTACTAGCCATAGTCACAGGTACGCAGTTCGGGAATTATTCGAGGTCGAAAATGCGGATTTGGGAAACTATTTGGAAAAAATCAGCATGTATTCAGGAAAAATTCGGCAAGTATTCGGGAAATGTTCGGGAAGGATTTCGAGCAAGAAATTAATATATGAGGCGCTGGGTTTTGATATTGCGAATTATTCTCTGTTTTAGTGAATTATTCGTTGTTTATTTGAATTATTCGTGAATAATTCACGAATTATTCGCCAGTGACGATTAAATCGGGAATTGATGATGCTCGATATCGGCGATCTCCCAGATCATGACACGTGGCAGATGACGTGTCCCAGAACATGCAAGAAAGGGCCTATAGTAGCCGACCAAACCACCCATATGCTCGTCCTACCGAGCAGACATTGGCTCGCCCCGGCACGATGGGCCTCCTCGGCCTCACAGCTCGTTCCCGAGCCACCGCAGAAACTAGATACCTCGTCTCTCCCGCCTGTCCGCGAGCTCTCCCACCAAGGTTATCTTCCTCGGTCTCATCGACCGACCAATAGCACCGCTTACAGGCGTAACCTCCATCCCGTGAATCTCGCCATGCGCGAGATCTCCGCCGGCCACATCCTACATTCCACGCCACCACAATCCCCCATTAACGAGCTTGTCTCGCCATTAATGAGATGTCCCGCTCTTCACGCGGGCGTGACGTCGGGAGCGTAATGGCCGGCGTGATTCTCGTGCCTGCTGCACCTGCTGCCACCACTACTTAAACCCCTCTTTCAGACGGTCAAGATAAGCCAATTCTCTTCCACTAAGCCGTTGCTCTGCTCGGATCTCTAGACTAACTTGATCATCGGAGGGTCCTCGGTAGTACAACCACCCCGGGACTTCCTTGCAGGTAGCTCAGCAAACACAACCTCAACCCATTGAGATCCACACGCTTCAGGAGCAACAGCCTCCAGATCCAATCCCAGCCGCAGCCATCAGCAGATCAACGGGAATCAACATCTAAAGGAGATTCCACCCTCCATCAGCTGGCGCCGTCTGTGGGAAACTAAATTCCACAAAAACAAAAGTTTGCCTCCCGATCTCACTACAATGGCGAGCGATCATCAAGACGATCCAAACGCCAACCGCCGCCCCCTCTCAACGGGGGCGCGGATGAGCCTCCTCCTCCGAATGCCATCGACGCCCTCGCCGGCTGAATAGACCGACTCGCATCTTTCGTGGAGGCGCTCGTCCGCGTCCAAACGGCGGGGCAAAATCCCCAGGTCGCCACTCCCTCGCCTCGAGACCAGGACCCCTACAGGGGAAGAGAAGACTCAGCCTGCGTCGGCATGGCCGACCGCCGCCTCCCACGACCGCGGATCCTTCGGGCCAGTACGTTCTGCAACCCGCTGGGCGCCCAACAGCTCGACACCGAGGTCCGTCGCTAGAGCGCCCCGCCCCGAGATCTTTCGCGCGCCTGTCCTTCCTGAGGAAATGTCGGTCAGCTCGCATGTCACCAGGCATGACCGATATACCCTCCCCCAACGGGGCCGCGCAGACAGGGCTCGTCAAGGCAGCTCAAGGGCTACCTCACCCGGGGATTTGAGGAACCTCATTGAGAGAAATCGCGGCCGAGGCCAGACGCAGGCCGCCAATAGCAGGGGCCTGGGATCAGAATGCGCCGAGTCGTCGAGGTACCATGGCCGACTCGACACCTTCGAGAAGAAGATCAAGAGTCTGCATCGGGAAGGTCACCGTTCGAGCGACGGGGCCAAGTATGTCGCCGACTCGCTCACAAAACCGTTCACCGAGGAGCTGCTCGCCGTCCACGTCTCCTCCCGCAACAAGCTCCCAAAGGTCTCCCTCTTCGACAGCAAATCTGACCCGAAAGACCACTTGGATGCGTTCACCGCAGGGATGAGCTTCCAAGACCACTCCGATGCCGCCCAGTGTCGAGCATTCTCGGCCACTCTCATCCGTGCCGGGCGAGACTGGTTCCGAAGACTCGAGCCACGCTCGATCTCAACCTTTGACGAGCTGGCCACACAATTCCTTGGCCACTTCGTCGGGAACAGGCGGCAGAAGCGCACAGTCGACCACCTCTTTACGATCAAGGACGGGGACAGGGAGACGTTCAAGGCCTACGTCACCCGTTTCTACAACGCCCTTCTCGAGGTCCCAGAGCACCGGGATGAGACGATCATCACAGCTCTAAGGTCTGGTCTTAGGCACAAGGAGTGGTTACGCTCTTTTGCACTGGCGCAACCTAAGACCATGACTGAGGTAAAGGCCTGGACCGAGTGCGAGGTCCAGCTTGAGTCCGAGGTGAACGCAAGCCTCCCCCGAACAGAGCAAGCCGACCAGAAAAAGAGGGCCAGGGACGAGGGAAGAGGACCGGAACGGCAAAATCCCTATCCCCCAAAGTTCCAGGAGTACACGCCGCTTAATGTCTCCCAGACAGTGCTACTTGAGGAGGCCAAGGGCGAAGGGTTCATCAAGTTCCCCCCGATCCCACGCTCGGCTTCAAAGCGGACCCGGGGCCCCTACTGCGGCTTTCATAGGTCGCTGGGCTACTCAACGGAGAGCTGCAAGCAACTCCGAGATTACATCGAGGAGCTTATCCGTTCGGGGCACCTCGCGGCGTACCTAAGGGACAAACGGCAAGCTGACCGCGAGCAGGAGCAGCGTCCCCCTCCAGCCGAGCAGACCATCGGCCAGATCATGGCAGTGTCAGCAGAGCATGCGACTGGTACCCCTGAAGCGCGGTACCCCATGCCGAGCACAGGTACCAGCAGACGTATGGGGGGCTCAAGCTGCATGAATAAAAGCATCTACTAGCATGTATTTTCTTTTCAAAGCAATGTACCATCTTCCTAAGATCTTTTTTTTATACAATAAAAGGATCCATAGAGCATTGCAGAAAAGAAAAGGAATCTTATTCATTCAAAAGGTACTATCGGCTCCTCAGCCGTACACAAAAAGAAAAAATTTTATTATTACAACAGCGGGGGAATAGGGTGCAGAGAGCACTGCTCGTGGTACTCTGAGCATATCTCCTCCAGCCGAGCCCTCGCAGCGTCTAATCTCTGCCTTCGATCCCCCCTCCCACGAGCTTCGGCTTCGAGCCTCAACCGGTAGCACTCACGGACGAGCGCTTCCGAGCGGTTTAGTCGGATCGCGGAGATCAGGCCGAAGCGCCTCAGAAACCTTAGCCTGCCTATGGCCTCATCGAACAACATTTCGGATAAGGGGTTGTGAAGCCCTGGCGACGCCTTCCAGATGGAATACATCAGCAGCTGAAGAAGGGAGGACCGCCAGGGAAGCAATCGGCCGAAGTGGTCCTCGATCCTGCCTATTACCAACTGCACCGTGTCCTCGGTGCAGTACGGGTCATAGAGGTAGACATCATCAAAGATTACGATGTCTTCGATGGTGAAGGGGAAGTCCTGCATTTTTGCGTTTCAGGTGTGAGGAGGAAGCAAACAGCTACTCCCCCCGTTTTATAGCCAACGACGCTTAGGAATCCAACGGTCGCCCGTTTCACATGCAATGCAGGCGCCACGAGGCAAGCGTCGCGCCTTCCCATGTGAAACTGGAACGACGAGACTCCAACACTTCGCCTTCACATCGCCCTCACGACATGCTTCTTCGATGACGCCCCACTCCTCGGTGCTCACATGGGAAGGTCGGACAAAGCCCTCAACAAGAGGCAGCCGAGCAGCTACCCAGCTCGGCTATCCCTAGCTGGTAGCTTCCCTACCCACGACGCCAGGGATCAAAGCCCTCACCAAGAGGCAGCCGAGCAGCTAATGAAGGGTTACACTAGCGCTCGGGCTAACTCCCATGGCCAAATGCGGAACAAAATTTTTAATACGATCGAAAACTTGGCGCTAGAATAAACCAAAAACCGGATCTTTACCATAAACCTAGCTAGCTAGTGAGTGTTCTATCTACTATGATAGAAAGATATACCCCAAGCTTGAACTCCTTCTCTTCTTGTGGTGCTTCTCGGAATGATGTAGATGGCTCCTCCTCACCGGCTTCTCTATATCGAAGAAGATCCACCCGAAGGCCTCTACCTTGAGCTCCTACCTCAACAATAAAGCAACTAGAGTGATTGGCTTGCTAGACTAAGAACCCTAGAGTGAGTAAAGAAGTATTTTGGTGGTTTTGTCTCAAAAGCTTTTGATTTTCAACTCATGAAAGATTAAAGTTTTGAGAGAGGAAGAGGAGAGAGCAAGCAAGAGAGAGAATCTCTCATGATCAAAATGAGGTGTATGCTCTCAAATGAGGAAAAAGAATAATGATAATTCTAATTAGGATAATTGTCATGATTGATGTTGATTTGACCATTATCATGTCGCAATTAATGCTAAGCAAAAAAATATCTGATGCTTAACAAAAATATCTAAGTCAACAAAAGTCAACAAGTTAAATGGTCAAACCAATTTACCATGATACAATTATCTCTAATTAAAACTCATTAATCAATTTTCCCATCTCATTATGGTTTTAATCAAGTCAATGGTCAAAACCCTAATGAGGTTTCTCTGCCTCTGTCAACAGTATATACATACCCGCATCCGTGTTCCGAGGAACACGAATACAATGAGACCGAACCAACCCAAAACCAAACACTAGGATCTGGCTTAAACCAAAGCCCACTAGTATCAACTGCCCGAACACCAAACACGCACAAGTGCGCGTATATGAACGGACCCTGTCGTAAAACCATACGACCTCTACTACGTTTCGCCCAAAGGTGAACAACCCTCTGTGTGGAACTCTAAAGACTCAACACTGTGCTGGCAGTGGGTTTAACCACAGGCCGCAAGTGGTACTAACTGTACGTAACGGTCCCCAGGTAGATGTCGATAAGAAGGCCGATAAGGAAAACCCATCCGAACTCCTACTGAGCCTATCCATGACAATATCCGTACAGTCCGGTCTCTTCGTTAAAGACTATCGCATACCGGGTGTAGGGGGTGGTGAACGTCAGACCCTAATAACCTGATAAGTCGTGCCGATGTGGATCAGGACCAATTCGGGAAATTACAGATCAACCTATCAGTAAATCCCTACTGCCTTGGCCAAGGTCTTATGGTCTGACCAATCGATCACTGTGCGATATCAACTCCCAATACCAGGAGAGACGAATCCCCAACAATCGCTCACTGCCTCCATGTGGCTCGGGATTGAACCCAACCAAAACCCGTTTGCACGACTCAGTAGAACCGTGGTAGGGTAGTGATCAAACCTCAGTGGGAACTCATACGAGACAAATGCTGATCTCGGGTCCAAAGACTAACCTGTACACATGTCACTTGAGAACTTCCATCTGACGATAGGTATGGTACCATCTGGAAATTCTCGGCGAGTCCGTCCAGTGTACCCACCCCCAGTGAGCATCTGTATATGATCTTAGGTGCATTAGACCAATGGCTGCGGGACCAACCACCCCCCGACAGGGCTAGAAACGTATACACTAGTCTACTCTAGAGTATCAATGCCCAGTCTCGATACTCACGCGACTATGGACCATTTAAGGATGTGCTTATAGACTACCCTGCTCCCACAAGTATGATCGCCATCACAACGCAGGTAGTCAAGCAAGATCCTACGGGCTTTATCAACATGTAACCGTAATATGTAATAACGAGTATGACATATGCCATGTTAAGATAAAGACAAACCATAATAGTATACTACCGTATCGAGTCTTTATTAATATGTGCAAGTTAGATATAACAACAATAGAAATAAACACACATATCCTGACAAAGACAAGTCAAATAATATACTATAAAATTAAGCAAGATTGTCCTGTACATACATATCCCTAGCATCTATATGTATACATATACAATACTGGCCTCTAGGGCATACATATCCAATAATCTCCCACTTGCACTAAAGGCCAGTAGTTGGCATATCGAATACCCAACGTCTACACTAAGGCCAGCTGCTGGCGTACCGCATACCCAACATCTCAAAAAATCGCTCGAACTGTGCTTGAGGGAGGGCCTTTGTAAATGGATCCGCCGTGTTCTCTTTCGTGTCCACTCTTCGGGCCTCGATCTCCTGGCGATCTACGATCTCCCTGATCAGGTGATACCGCCTTAAGATGTGCCTGGATTTCTGATAGGACCGTGGTTCCTTTGCTAAAGCTATAGCCCCATTGTTATCATAATACACAGGTATCGGATCAACAATGGACGGAACTACCTGAAGTTCAGCTATGAACTTCTTCATCCAGACCGCTTCTTTTGCGGCATCGCTCGCAGCAATGTATTCAGCCTCCTTCGTCGAGTCTGCGACAGTGACTTGTTTGGAACTCTTCCAACACACCGCCCCTCCGTTGAAGGTAAATACAAAACCCGAGACATACTTGCTGTCATCCTTGTCACTCTAGAAGCTTAAGTCTGTAAAGGACTCGACCCTGAGGTCTCCATTACCGTAAACTAGGAACATCTCCTTAGTCCTTCTCAGGTACTTGAGAATGTTCTTTACTGCTGTCCAGTGGCTCTCACTTGGGTCTGACTGATACCGGCTCACCACGCTTAGCACGTAAGCTACATCTGGTCTTGTACATAGCATCGCATACATTATAGATCCTACCGCCGAAGCGTAGGGTATAGTGCTCATGCGAACCCTCTCCTCGTCAATCTTGGGAGACATCTCCTTGGAGAGGGTGATTCCGTGCAATACGGGTATGTTACCGCGCTTGGAATCTTCCATACTAAATCTCTTTAGTACGGTCTCTATGTACCTGGACTGCGAAAGTCCCAATAATCTCTTAGATCTATCTCTGTAGATCTTGATCCCCAGAATGTACGAGGCATCATCCAGGTCCTTTATGGAGAACCTTTGTGATAAGAATAACTTGACCGATTGTAGCATAGGAATTTCATTTCCTATCAAAAGAATGTCGTCCACATACAAGACTAGGAATACGACAGTTCGTCCTACAATCTTCTTATATATACATGGTTCATCTTCATTCTTGATGAAGTCAAAGTCCTTGACTGTCTCATTAAAACAGATGTTCCAGCTCCGCGATACTTGCTTCAATCCATAAATGGATTGAAGCAACTTGCACACCTTTCCGCTACTCCCACTGTCTACAAAACCTTCCGGCTGATCTATATAAACGCACTCTTCTAAACTTCCATTTAGAAAATCCGTTTTTATGTCTATCTGCCAGATCTCATAGTTATGGAAGGCAGCAATGGCAAGCAGGATCCGAATGGATTTGAGCATAGCCACTGGAGAAAAGGTTTCGTCATAGTCCACTCCTGGTCTTTGACGAAAACCTTTTGCAACAAGTCTAGCCTTATAGGTTTCTGTTCACCTCCGAAAGGCGCGGGAGAAGACGCGGCGAACGTCTTGCTTGAATTTCGGGGCAGATACTAATTGGTACTATCCGTCCACCATTCCGAAAATGCCAAGTTGATTTATGACACCATGCATCGAAGGTTTAAACGGATGCGGCCGATATAGCAGACTTCGTCAGATTCCCCCTCGTTGAGGGGTTTTTGATTGTGGGGACGCTCTTCCCTGCAGGCGCAAGCCCCTGCAGTTAATTACGCTACCGCATCGCGGTAACAACTTTCTCCTTCTCCAGATGGTCACTTTGTGTCATGTGTGTTTGTTTTGTTTTTGGTTGCCCGTGGATTGTATACGGAGACTAATTTATGTTGTCGCTCGTAGGGCGTGGATTAGTCCAAATCCGTATCTTCTTAGATTTGGGTTTGGGGGTTGGGTTTAAGGATACGTTAGCCTCATTTGAGACTAAGATCAACTTAAACGTATGTTAAGGATACGTTAGTCTGATTTTAGACTAAGATCAACTTAACAGGATCATTTAGATCCAACAAGAGAGCAATTGGACTCTATTATTTAGTTTAAGGACATTGCGGTCGATTATTTTAAGGACATTACGGTCCAACGTTAGTTTAAGGACATTACGGTCCAATGTTAGTTTAAGGACATCTCGGTCCAGGTTAAGGACATCGTAGTCCATGAGTTTAAGGACCCCACAGTCCGTACTTTAAAGACATCGTAGTCTATGAAGTTTAAGGATATCGTAGTCCATAAGTTTAAGGACCCCACAGTCCGTGAAATGTGTGGTTGTCGAGACCCGTCACCTCTCTGAAGACGTTGAAGGATTACAACGACAGATATCAGAGGAGTAAAGAGATGTACCCTTGAACCGGTGTGAATTGGTTGAAAGATCTATAGTCCAATTTAGAACTAAGATCTGTTAAATATTTATGAGCAGACGGGCTCAATTAAATATAAGTTGAGGACTTATGGCCAATTTTGGGCTAAGTCCAATCAAATTAAAATGTTCAACATTTTATTTAGGGCTGCTGAGCTTTTATTTGGGCTTGGCCCTTTTAATAATCTTGACAAAAACTTTATCTTGTATTGAATGCAGAGCATTAATCAGAGCTCTGGGCTTAATTAAAGAACAATTTTTGTTCTGACAGCGCAACACGTGGCGCGCCAGGCGCTTTGCGCCATTTAAAGAGCGCAGTGTGCTTCTGTCAAGTAGCGCACACTTGGAGGACACGTATCGCGCTTGGCGCTAAGCGCCAGTTTATGAGCGCTAAGCGCCAGTTTATGAGCGCGTTGCGCTAGTTTAGTGGCGCACACGTGAGTGACACGTGGCGCGCTTGGCGCTGAGCGCCAGCCCATGAGCGCAGTGCGCTATTTCAGAAGCGCAAAACGCAAGTTGCATACATGGTTGACACATGGCGCATTTTGGCGCTAAGCGCCGGTCCAGGGAGCGCAGAAGCGTTGTTCAAGAGTGTAAGGCATATTTCAATAGCGCAAAGCGCATTTGATCAAATTTATGATCTGTGAACAAATTTATGTTCTTTTAAAAGAGTCTTTGCCTCAAGATTCAAGAACAACAGTTATTATTATTATTTTTTTGAAAGGGCTTTGCCTTTGTAGATCAATGATCTGTGAATGAAGTAAATACTTATTTGTTATGTGATAACATCTTTTGATCTCTTTTATTAAAGACCTTGGTCTTTGTAGATCTATGATCGTTTTTAAGAAGATAATTCTTCTCTTTAATTATGAGATGAATCCATCTCTTTGTTCATCACCATTTTTACCTTGAAGAAAAGTCTTCTTTTGCTGAGAGCTTGCTCTTCTTTCTTTGAGTTTTCTCAAAATTTATAGGGGGTTTCTCTATATCAGACTTGAAGTCTTGGGGCCTTTATATAGGGCAGATTGATTTGTTAAATCAGTTAAAGAGATCTTTCTCTGATTGATTTGGGGATATTTCCCACAGTTGGATCTTTGATCCTAGGGTTTCTGTTTTACAGAAGGCAATCTTCTTGTTTTTAACAAGATTGAGAAATATTTCCATAACAGAATTTTAATTCTGGTTAATTAATGATTTATCATTATTAGTAGATCTTTTGATATAACGGTGGAGAATTTTATAATTCCAGCGCTGGCGCACCCGTGCTTTGCACGTGGTGCGCTGCTCAGAGCACAGTGCACTTTGCGCTAGCGCACCTACATTTGACACGTGGCGCGCAGCGCAGCCTGCGCTAGCGCACCCGTGTTTGACACATGGCGGACAGCGCACCTAGCGCTAGCGCACACATGGTGCACTGTCTAGGGCGCAGCGCACCTGGCACTAGCGAATCCATGTTTGACACGTGGTGCACAGCGCGCCTAGCGCTGGATCTGAAGCGTTGCTTTAATTTTTGAATTTTAAATTTCAAAACAGAGCTTTGCTCTGATTGGGGGAAACAAATGCCCCCCCACCGTTGCGCTCATGTGGCGCATACGTGAGTGCAGCGGTGACAGCATCTGCGCCCTTGGGTCAACTCAGTAGTTGAAGAGGCGGTTCAATGCCTATAAATAGGACCTTTGGTCGCTTAGATGATTTTCATCTTCTTCTTGAGAATTTTTATTCAGAGCGTTGCACTTCATTTTAAGAACTTTTCAAGAGTCAGAACTCTATCAAAACTTAGTTAAAGTTTAATTTTTTTAAATAAATTAGCGTTTTACCCATTAACAGAGCCTTGCTCTTCATAGATCTTTGATCTAAAGAAAACCCATTTAGGGTTTCATTGACAGAGCTTTGCTCTCATAAACCCATAGATCTAAAGAGATATTTTCTTGGGGTTTCTTAGCCCATGAATCAAAGCTCTGCTCTTTTGATAACATGTAGATTTCTTAATCTTTGATGAAGAACTCTTAAGAGCTTTTTCATGGATCTTGAAGATACTAGAATTTTTAATTCGTAAAAAAATTAATTTTAATTAATTTTTTTCTGATGGATTTTTCCATCATCATTACAGAGCCAGGCACTTAAGGAATTTTATTCCTTTATGATCAGAGTTTGAAAAGTGTCACTCTGTCATAGAGCATTGCTCTCAAAGGGAGATTTTCTCCTTTTCCCGAGAGATCTCTCATTTAATGAGAATTTTCCTAAGGATTTTCTCATTTAATTAAAAGTTTCATCCAATGATGAGGCTGTTTTATTAATTGATGCATTTTCATCTAGATTTTGTGGGTCCCCCTTTGGTCCCCTTTCTACTGCATTACAGTGTGGTACAAATTTTAAAGTACCGAGTGTGAAAATTTAAAACTAAATTATAGCACTGACAGTTGACTTCTGTCCCCCTTTCATTGTAGGCGACATATCTTTCGATGCTACGTTTCCATTCGTCCGTTCAGAGGGAGGATTCCCTGAGGCACCTGTGGACCGGGAGGTTCTCACGCTCATCAAAGGCCGTGACCCGGAACACAAAAATCTTCACTTATGGGGTAGATGGTGTTTCCTGATTTAAAATCAGGAAAACCTACAGAGGAGGCATCATGAGCTAGCACGTGACCATCGGTCACGTGTTGGCACGTGACATCTAGAAGCAGCGGCACAAAGCACTTCCATTCCCTGATTAAAAGTCAAGAAGAAGCTCCGGAAGAAGCATCACGTGCTAGCACATGACCAGCGGTCACGTGTTGACACGTGATGGCTAAGCAGCGGCAAAGAACAGAGCGCAGAAGGAAAGGAAGCCCATTCCAGGGGGGTCACGTGAGCACACGTGACCAACGGTCACGTGGCCACACGTGACCGGCCTCAAGAGCCTTATTTCTATGACAGAATTAAATTCTGAGAAAAGATCTCTCAAGTCTTTCCGAAGTGGAAAAGATTATTTGGAACCGTTGGATTGAAGATCTAAGGGTGATTAAATATCACCAATTTATGGAAAAATATCAGACTTGGAAAGATTTCCCCTTAAATCTAACCGAAATAACAAAGAGATATGTTTGGATTTAAAATCCAATGGTGAATAAAATTCACCTAATAATCCAATGGTCCAGATGAATGATAAATATAAATCAAATCTCTCAATAAACAAATTAAATCTTTCAATTGAAGATTCACTAAAACTGATTGATTCCCTTCCTTCTCCTATAAATAGGAGCCAGAAAAGAAAAAAAAAAGAGGAGAAGAGGAGAGACAGAGAGAGAGACATATACCGAGGGACAGAGACATATAGATACAGAGACATATATATATAGAGAGAGAGCTTTTGGAAGAAATTGATCCTCTGTAAAAGAAAACCCTAGGTAAGAGAGGAGAGGCTGGAAAAGAGAATTTAATTCTCAAAAGAGTTTAACTCTTGGATAAAGAAAAGAACTTAGTTCTTTCTCTGGTGGAGGATCTGCAAAGTGCACATCTCCCCATGAATTGAGAATTTAATTCTCATTGGGTTGAGATCCTGCCATGCAGATCTAAAACACAGAGGAGGAACTGAGTTTTGAGAATTTAATTCTTACAGAATTATAGGAATTTAATTCCTTTGGGATAAAATTAGGGTTTAACCCTATGATTATAGGAATTTAATTCCTTCAAAATGGACAGAACCAGGGTTTAACACTAATTAAGAATTTAATTCTCTCAAAATCACAGGAATTTAATTCCCTTAAAAAAAAGAAGAAATTAGGGTTTCACCCTATGCCAGAATTCAATTCTTTACATATATGAGGAATTTAATTCCTACAGAAAAGAAATTAGGGTTTAACCCTATCTAAGAATATAATTCTTCAGAAGAAAATAGGAATTTAATTCCTCTAAAGTTTATTGCTAGGGTTTAACCTTATGAAGAATTTAATTCTTAAAAAGATAAACACATCTTCAAACAGGCAAAGAAACAGGGTCACGTGCTACCACGTGACCCCTGTAAAGATCCATAGAGAAGAACTTTGAGGCAATGCCTCACGTGCTCCACGTGACCCCCAAAGCGCAAAAAGAAAAAGCAAAAAAAAAAAAGAAGCTCTGGGGCGCCCTCACGTGTCACCATATGACCCCTAATGAACATTCTAACAGATCAAAGCGTGAGCCCCCATCACGTGTCCACACGTGATGGCCTTCAGAATTAAAAGTGTTAAACACTTATTTGTAGAACAAAATGAAGGGGATCTGGCCCCACCTTTTGGATGCCATTACGTGCCCCCACGTGATCTCTTCTCTTATAATATTTAGCATCAAACTGATGATCTGCTCCCAGTGTTTAACACTGATTTCCATAGTGTTTAATACTAGTTTGAAAACTCCATTTCCAGTGTTTAACACTGATTTTCTTAGTGTTCAAACACTAATTTGGAAAATTCTGCTCCTAGTGTTTAACACTAATTTCCTTAGTGTTTAACACTAATTTGAAATCTTTGTTCCCAGTGTTTAACACTGATTTGCCTTAGTGTTCAACACTAATTTGAAAACTCTGTTCCCAGTGTTCAACACTGATTTGCTTTAGTGTTTAACACTAACTTGTTAATCTTATTCCCAGTGTCCAACACTGTTGGTCTCTAGTGTTCAACACTAGCTTCAGCCCAACTGGCTAACTTTCTAGAGGCAAAGCCTCTCCTTCAATGGACCAACAAAGGGCCCATATCCTAAACATGATTGGACTTAGCCCAAGCTGGCCATAAGTTCTCAATTCAGACTTAACTGAGCCAATGGGCTCATAATATAATTAATTGGTCTTGGTTCCAAATTGGGCCAAAGATTATTTAATCTACCTCGGTTTAAGGGTACATCTCTTCACTCCTTTGATACTTGGCGTTGTGATTCCTCAACGTCTTCAAAGAGGTAACGGGTCCCAATGACCACACATTGATACAGACTGTGGGGTCCTTAAACTCATGGACTACGAGGTCCTTAACCTTGACCGGGATGTCTTAAAACTAACGACAGACTGTGGGGTCCTTAAACTCATGGACTATGAGGTCCTTAACCTTGGCCGAGATGTCTTAAAACTAACGACGGACTGTGGAGTCTTTAAACCCTCGGACTATAACGTCCTTAACCTTGACCGGGATGTCTTAAAACTAACGACGGACTGTGGGGTCCTTAAACTCATGGACTATGAGGTCCTTAACCTTGACCGGGATGTCTTAAAACTAACGACAGACTGTGGGGTCCTTAAACTCATGGACTATGAGGTCCTTAACCTTGACCGGGATGTCTTAAAACTAACATTGGACTGTGGAGTCCTTAAATCCATGGACTATGACGTCCTTAACCTTGACCGCAACGTCTTAAAACTAACATTGGACTGCAATGTCCTTAAACTACCTATCGACCGCAATGTCACTAAATTAAACAACAGGGCTCCCTTAATTGCTCTCTTGTCGGATCTAAACGATCCCGTTAAGTTGATCTTAGTCTAAAAACTAGGCTGATGTATCCTTAACAAACGTTTAAGTCGATCTTAGTCTCAAACGAGACTAACGTATCCTTAAACACAACCCCCCCAAATCCAAATCTAAGAAAGATACGGATTTAGACTAGTCCACGCCCTACGGGCGACAACATAACTCAGTCTCCGTATACAATCCACGGGAAACCAAACACAAAACAAACACCCACGACACGAAGTGATCATCTGGAGAAGGAGAAAGTTGCTACCGCGATGCGCTAGCGTAATTAACTGCAGGGGATTGCGCCTGTAGGGAAGAGCGTCCCCATAATCAAAAACCCCTCAAGCGACGGGGAATCTGATGAAGTCTGCTACATCGGACGCATCCGTTTAAACCTTCGATACATGGCGCCATAAATCAACTTGGCATCTTCGGAGAGGTAGACGGATAGCACCAATTAGCATCTGCCCCGAATTTCAGGCAAGACGTCCGTCGCGCCGTCTTTCGGAGGGGAACAGATTCTGGCACGCCCGGTGAGACCTTTTCCTCTTTCCACTCCACACTTCGTGTGTCGTGTTCGCGAACCAAACACGGCTCGCTAATGGTTGCCCTTGGGTTTCAAGGTACTGAGACTTGGCGTTTTGCTTATTGCAGAAAGCAAAGAATCAATGGCTTCCACTTGTGCGAAATGCTCCAACTGCAACTGCAACCGGTGCTCCGCCTCGACAGGAGGTATAGCCTATGGGCCCCAAGCTGCTTCGCTGTTCACGATGCCCGTGGAACAGGTCACTCAAGCCACCACAGGGTTTTTTTTCGGGACCATGCTCCCGCCAACGAGCTTCACCGTTCCTGTGCTAACGCCGGAAGTTCCCAAGAAGTCAGTCTTCGATCGGCTTACGCCTACCGCGGCCCCTCTCAACGGGTCGCCCAACACCAGTGCCTCGGTCTTCTCCAGACTGGGCCAGAGTTCCTGTGGGCCCGCAATGGGGCCTGCAATTCCAAAGAAGGCTGCTCCTAAGAAAATAACCAATCCTGCTCCTAAAGTCGTCAAGGCGGCTTCTCCTGCCAAAAAGTCGGTCTTTACAAGATTGACTGTTCCAGCTCCCGCGCCTACTACCCAAAGGACATCAGTCTTTAACAGGTTGACACCAACGGCGAACCCCCACCTACACAGGGGGCAAGACGAGGCTATCGCCCTCACAGAGTCGATTCCATCAGCACGACACGCTCGACGTCACTACTGGCGCCGAGTGAGGAAGGCCGGAGGCAACTCCCCTTCTGGGCTAACTCCTCCAGCCCCGACGACAGAAATTAATGCTGCTGTTCCAAATAAGAACAGCTTTGAGATGCTAAATAAGGTGCGTAGGAATTCTCCTACCACGACGCTAAAGAGGTCTCCCCCTCCGTTGAAAAAGGCCGTGGAAATAAAGCCAGAACAGCCCCAATCTCTTCAACGGCTGTCTTCCAAAATCTATAAAGTCTGGCGGCAGACCCGAGACTCGGTGATCGATCCAAATTTCTCCCGCCGGCACAAGAAGCTGAAAATCCAACAGGAAGTCAGTCATCACGCTAAGCCACGAAAAGCTGTCTGGGTGCCCACCTCAACCGTCCCCTCAACTTCCACTGCTCAAAAAAAGAGGAGGCCGGAGAAGATCCCCGGGCCTGCGACGAGAGCTAAAGGCGCTGAGCCCAGACGCCCTAAATCTGGGGGCATGATGGTCCATACTGTATACATGGCATCGGGGAAGGAAGACAGTCGTGCGTCTACAGGGCATAGACCGCTCACACGGTCGGTGACCAAAGCTCAGGAGCAAAAGCAAAAGCTCTAGGAAATGATGATCGCAATGGCCGCGCTTACTGGGCCGAAAGAAAGCCCCGAAGCATCCTCGGATCAGCGACAAGAACAGGAAACCGACGCTGAGTTCTTTCGGAGGATATTGGAAAAGAAAGATAAAGAGGCTGCGGAACAAGCGGCCAATATAAAGCAAATAGCCCATTTATTTCAAGACATGGTTGGGATGATGATTCAACAAGATCCTCCCGCTGAAGATCCCCCGACCGTCCTCGAAGATGATAGAGGAGAAACGTCGAATCCACCACCGATTCTTTCAACGGCCAAGGAGGAGACAATCTCCAAGGCTGACTTGGACGACTATATAGCCCAGCAAATCCGGGTTCATCAGGCGACTGAAACAGCTGGTCAAGTCGTAAAAACGGGGCGACCGTATCCAAGCTGGTACGACCAAATCAAATATCCGCCGGGTTATACAATACCGAAATTCTATGTGTATAAGGGGACAGGCAATCCCCACCAACATGTTGCTCAGTTCAGGGCCCTTTGCGGTAATACCGGCGGTGATGATAAACTGTTGCTTCGCCAGTTCGTGGGCAGCTTATCAGAAACAGCGTTCGAATGGTATTCAGAACTGTAACACCCAAGCCCAATGCTACTGTTTTTTAGTTACTGTTTGAGCATTAGATGGTACTCACTTCATTTAGCTTGCCTGTTTGTCACTTACTGTAAAATTTTATCTGACAAGGTCATTTCTGCATATAACAAATTTTGGCATCTAAAATAAAATTAAAAATATCCATCTTGGCCTACTCGACACCCCTAGCCTTATGGTAGCGTCCGTGCATCGAGTTCTCGTCCCGTTCGGTGAAACGGGCGAGTTTGGACGGCTACGCGCGTGTACAGGTGTCCGTCTTGGGGGTATGCTTTTTAATCGTAAGACACTTAATTTTGAAATTTGGAACCCGCTTAAAATCCTATTATTTAAATTTCAAATTTTTGGACCCGACCCGGGCGCGATTTGGAAATGTTTTATTTGGCGCCAAAATCCCAAATTTCTATAATCTTTAAACCATAATATATATTCCCTAACCTATATATCTTTCACTGTTAAATATTAAATCTTTTGAAATTCTTTTAACCTCTAAAATCATCACAGCCAATCAACGAAGGTATAATTCCCGTGGGCCCTATCCTTTATCTCTCTCTCTCTCTCTCTCCATCTCTCTCTCTAACCCCTCAAATCTCTCTCTCTTCATATCTCCTTCTCTCTCTCCCTCATATATAATTCCCTCTCCTTTATTTTTTCCTAAACAGAGAACCCACGAGCCTCGCAAGAAAACCAAACGGAAGCAACCCTAGCCGCCTCCATCCTCGCCGCCGCAGCCCCAACGCCGACGCCGACACCACCAGCACCCTCCCCTCCTCTGCCTCGCCTCGACCACACCTTCTGTCATCCACCCCCGCGCACCCTGCACAGCCGCGACCGCCTGCAGTCTTCCCTGCGGCCGCCTGCTCACCGCCGGCGACCACCTGCGCCGCCCCTGGCCGTCGCCGACGATCCCCGACCACCCCAGAACACCTCGTAAGTGTTTCTCCCTCTCGCCCTTCCTCTCTTCATCTTTCAAAACTGAAACAACCCGCTGGATCCTTTCTGCAGATCACCGGAGACGCCGTTCTCGCTGCCGTCGATCTCGCCGTCGTTGCTAGTGCCCTCTGAGACCAGTGAGTATCCCCATCTTCTTCTTTCTCTGTTCATTTCCTTCTTTCTCTAGATCTACACCCGTAGAAACCCTATTCACTGTTTTTGTGCTCGCCGGAATCCGACCGTGCCGGCGACGTGTCCCGACAATCCAGCAGAGTACTCTGACCCGTATGGTTCCTTGGTTCGTTGTTTGGGTTCAATCCGTGAACCGTGCGTCCGTCGCGAGTTTCCACGCCAATGATACGTTCCGTTTTTCCCAGTTCGCGACCCGTCGAGGCAAGTAACCCTTGCTACATGCTATACAATATATTTATATATATATTGACACCCTAAACCTGTAAAACTTAACTTGGTATAGTCGTTTCCCATTTTTTTTGGTTACAATATGGCATTATATCATTTTACTGTTAACATGGAATTTACAGTTTGCCAATTTAAACCTAATAATCAAATCTACCTGTTCAATCACTTTTTGCTGTTAAAATAGCTGGTAGCAATTATCCTTGTAGTTCTATTACATTCGGACACTTGTATGCAACTGACTTGAAATAACTGTATTGAACCGATACCTGAACTATTGCACCGCTAAGGGTGCTTAAACCTGTTAACATGACTAAACGGCTACATTGTATTACTGCACTCTTATAAATGAATGAAACATGCTTATTATTTAATGCATTGCTTATTTCATGTTGTTAATACCCATGTTTGTTTATACATCTGATTGGGAGCACACTCACAATATTGCTTACATCTTGACCTGACATGGCTACACACACACACACACACACACACACACACACACACACACATATATATATATATATCGTTACACCTGACATGGTACCATATACTGTTGACTTGATGTACCATGACTCGACCTGTTACCTGATCTCGTGCCTAATACCAACAAACCTGACATGTAGTCCTCATGGACCGTTCCTGTTGTCTATCCAGACAAAACCTGCTTTACCTGATCCTGTGTTGGCATTAGTTCTTGATTACTGAATACCTGACTCGACATACATAACTTGGGGGTATGGAGAAATCAAAGGTGAAACCGACTTGTAACTCAACAGTTCGATACCTGTTCTGATCAGTCTTACGGGCTAGGCCAGCCCCGGAGTGATGATGCTGACATCACTCACCCATCCTGCTACTTGTTACTGCCTAGCGGCACGTCTCGGATTCAGCCCCGAGAATCTTGACCGTGGTCCCGGGCACGCACGGGATACTATTGAGTTACATCGACGATTCATCAATTGATTTCAAAGACTTTAGAATAGAAAACCTGATAGAACAGTTTAGTTACCCACTGCACACTACCCTGCACTGTTTGTTTCACATTATTGCTTTATTCATATTTATTTTTGCATTGCCTGTTACATTGTTCATATTATATTACTTGTTGACATGACGCGCTGACGTCTGGGTTTTGTATGGCCCAGATTCTGTACCGCTGTCGCAGTTCGAGCAGGAGTACTTCAGCCAGCAGGCTGAGCTGTGAGTGCAGTAGTAGTTAGTTTTATTTCCTGCATTTATTCCTGATGTGAGCCCGCATTATGGGACATACTTTCAGTTATTTGTATTGGATCATTTTCTTCCGCATTTATTTATTATTGACTCCTGTTATTCTGGATTATGGACATGTTTTAGATAGTTTTATCTTGTTCTTGATATCTCTACAGCCATAATGTGACTGTGGATGGATACTTCCTAGCCACAGATAGCATGGTTGGCTATGTTACGTGCCTAATCTAGCGTACTCTGGGAAGCGGGGCGTGACATGATTCTTTTGGTATCAGAGCCATAGGTTAATTGGGTCGATTCTTTTGTAGTTGGGTATTGTACCCAATACACGAATCAGAATGCCCGTGTTTAGGAAACATGTCCTGCCACTTTGCCGTTTACCATTCTTGAATCACATTCTTCCTGATTATATCTTTTACGATGTGCAAACTTCCTTTGCATGTCGACTCGAAAACATAATTTCTTGTTATCTCTAGGACTTAGGCGACTTGGGTGGAGTTAAGTAATTGTGGCTATGATACCGCGGCATAGTTACAATGCGGTACTCTATTTAAGTATCTTGGAGTTCTAGCCTTGATCTATATATTAAATCTATCATCATGCTAATGTTGGGTGTTTTGATTTCAGGAATATGGCAGATAAGAATTTCAAGACGTACCAGAGGCGTGTGGACGAAGCCGCCATGCTTGGGGTGATAAGGGGAATGCTGGAAAATCAAAAGAGACAGACCGAGCTGATCCAGCAGCAAGCAGACTCGTTTCAGAAAGGTTTGCAGATCGTTCAGCAGTCTGTAAACAACGTTGGAGCTAAACCAGTTGACCGACTAGGGACCGTGGCAGATTTCAGACGTTTGGGTCCGTCTACATTCACTGGTTTGGAGGAGCCGTTGCCAGCCGAGCAGTGGCTAGTGGACACGGAGAATTTGCTGATTGCGGCACATATTCCAGAGGACAAAAGAGTTGATGTGGTACGTATTCAGCTAGTGGACTACGCCCGAGAATGGTGGCTTGTGGAGGAGACCCGCTTGCCCAAGCCGATCAAGTGGGCGGATTTTTCTAAGAGTTTCCTGGAGAAGTTCTTCCCGTGGACTGCACGGGAGGAAATGGAAGAGAAGTTTATTGGGCTAAGGCAGAATGGAGCACCCGTGGACGTGCATGCAGCAGAGTGGACGAGACTCAGCAGATTTGCTGGACCTTTAGTTACCAACGAGGCAGACAGGGCACGAAGGTTCATGCGCAGTTTGGATGTGGACATCCAGAGGTAGATTGTCTCCCTGGGTTTGACCACTTTCTCACGGGTTCTTACGGCAGCTCGGGAACAGCAGAGTTTATCTGGGATGAAAGGGAGCTTGCAGCAGACAGCAGTTGCGGCCAGGAAGCCCGCATTTGTACCTAACCGAGCTCATGGTCGCAGAGGTATTCCAGTGGACCATCGTGGTGTAGCACCCATGAAGAAGACTGTGATTGTTGATCAAAGAAAGAGCGTGATTTGTGACTACTGCCGTTTACCTGGGCACGTGCAGATGGATTGTCGAAGAAGGCTGGGACTTTGTTTGGTTTGTGGAGCAGCTGATCACGTAGTAGGTGCTTGTCCGTCGAAGCTTCGTACAAGGGACGATATTCAGAAGCCTCCGCAGAAACCGTTCCAAGGGCAGAAACAGCTGACTCAAGGACCTAATCAGGCCGAGGAAGCCAAGGCATCAGGAGAAGTCGTTTCTGGTACTTTACTCGTTCATGGTTTTCCCGCATTGGCATTATTTGATTCTGGTGCATCCCACTGTTTTATGTCATCCAAATTTATAACTACACACTCGATTACCTGCACGACCCTGTCTAGTTTCTGGGACATACACACTGGGAATGGGAAAATCATATCTAGTAGGGAGTGTAAAGATTGTACAGTTGTTGTGTGTGGACGGGAACTCTTTGCAGATTTCTTGGTGATTGATACGGGCAGCTATAAAGTCGTCTTGGGAATGGATTTTCTTGGCACTTTCCATGCTCACATTGACTGTAGAGCAAAGAAAGTAATTTTCCAGATTCCCGGACATCCCGAGTTTACCTTCACTGGAGGAAGCAGTTCTGTCGGGCCAGTCGAGTTTAAGGCTAGGCCGACAAACAATATTCTTGCAGCAATGGAAGTTGATAGTGGTGAAGAGCCGACGGTTGTTCGCGATTTTATGGATGTATTTGAAGATATATCGGGTTTACCGCCGAAGCGAGACGTGGAGTTCACAATTGATCTTATTCCTGGTGCAGCGCCAGTATCTAAAGCGTATTATCCGATGGCACCAGTAGAGTTGGAAGAAGTTAATAAACAGGTTGCTAAATTGCTTGAGAAGGGTTGGATTCGAAGCAGTAACTCGCCTTGGGGAGCTCCAGTTCTTCTAGTAAAGAAGAAGGATGGCACAAGAAGAATGTGCATCGACTATCGAGAATTAAACCGGGTGACTATTAAGAACAAGTACCCGATCCCTCGCATTGGAGAACTTTTTGAGCAGCTTAGTGGCCCGAGGGTATTCTCGAAGCTGGATTTGCGATCCGGATATCATCAGGTTCGAGTGAAAGCAGAAGATATTTGCAAGACGGCGTTTCGAACTCGGTATGGACATTGAGAGTACCTAGTGATGCATTTCGGAGTAACGAATGCGCCGGCAGTATTCATGGACTTGATGAACCGAATCTTTTCACCGTTCTTGGACCAGTTTATCGTGGTCTTCATTGACGATATTCTGGTTTACTCAAGGAGTTTTGAGGAGCATGCTGAGCATTTAAAAATCGCACTGCAGACATTGAGACAGGAGAAATTGTACGCGAAGATGAGTAAGTGCGAGTTTTGGCTGGAAGAAGTGAAGTTTTTGGGGCATGTTGTGTCGGGTGATGGAATCATCGTCGATCCCGAAAAGATTGCAGCAGTTCAAGATTGGCCTATTCCAAAGAATGTTGCTGAGATAAGAAGTTTCCTTGGGTTAGCCGGATACTACAGGAGATTTGTGGAGAACTTTGCTCGTCTGGCAGAGCCGTTGACCAAGCTTACGCGCAAGGAGGTACCTTTTGTATGGGCAGATAAGTGTGCGTTAGCTTTTGAGACGTTGAAGCAGAAGTTGATAACCGCCCTTATTCTGACCGTGCCAGACAATTCCGGAGGATTTGTGATTCACAGCGACGCATCTGGGAAAGGATTGGGATGTGTTTTGATGCAGCATGGGAAGGTCGTAGCATACGCATCGAGACAATTGAAGACCCATGAGAAGGATTATCCAACTCATGACTTGGAGCTTGCGGCTGTGATCTTCGGTTTGAAGATTTGGAGACACTACCTTTTGGGCGAAAGAGTCGAAGTTTTTACAGATCACAAGAGCTTGAAGTATGCGTTCATACAGAAGGAGCTGAATATGAGGCAGCGTAGATGGTTGGAGCTGATGGCTGACTACGATCTTGATCTTAAGTACCATCCGGGGAAGGTCAATGTTGTGCCGGATGCGCTTAGTCGGTTACCAGCAATTCAGGTGTTAACTACGCAGAGAGAGATCGTTGCAGATTTTCGAAGATTTGACTTGGAGGTTATGCTACCGCGTTCTACAGGACAGTTGATGCAGTTACAAGTGCAGTCATCTTTGATTGAGAAGATTAAAGCAGCACAATCGCAGGATCCTAGACTGCAAAAGTTTCGAGAGCAAGTTGAAGCTGGACTACAAACAGATTTACTGGTCCATGAAGATGGTTCGTTGAGGTATGGTAGCCGTTTGTGTGTGCCAAAGGGAGATATTCGTGAAGAGCTTATGAAGGTGGCACACAGTTCAGCTTATTCTGTACATCCAGGAGGCACAAAGATGTACCGAGATATTCGACAGCATTTCTGGTGGGAAGGCATGAAACGGGAGATTGCTCGCTTTGTGGCTAAGTGCTTGGTGTGTCAGCAAGTTAAGGCTAAACATCAAAGGGTTGCTGGTTTATTGCAACCACTTCCGATTCCTCAGTGGAAGTGGGAACATATAACCATGGATTTCATGACGGCTTTACCGCGGAGTCCAAAGGGCAACAATGCAGTATGGGTGATTGTTGATCGGTTGACCAAGACAGCTCACTTTATTCCTTTCCGGGTTGGTCAATCAACGGAGACTTTGGCAGAGCGGTACATGCAGGAGATTGTAAGATTGCATGGAGTACCGGTGAGCATCGTGTTCGATCGGGACACTCGGTTCTTATCACACTTTTGGAGGAGTTTACAGGAAAGTTTGGGGACTCGATTGAAGTTTAGCACCGCTTATCATCCTCAAACTGATGGTCAGTCGGAAAGAACGATCCAAACTCTTGAAGATATGTTGAGAGCATGCATGTTAGACTTCAAGGGTTTGTGGGAGGATCATCTACACTTGGTGGAGTTTTCTTACAACAACCGTTTTCAGGCAACTATCCAGATGGCTCCGTTTGAAGCGTTGTATGGTCGTAAATGCCGTTCACCTGTTTGTTGGGATGATGTCGGTGAACGAAGATTGTTGGGACCAGATTTGGTGACGCAGACAGTTGAGAAGGTTAACACTATCAGAAATCATATGAAGGCAGCACAAGACAGACAGAAGAGTTGGGCTGACACGTCAAGAAGACCTCTAAAGTTCGCCGTGGATGATTTGGTATTCTTGAAGATATCACTGACTAGAGGGGTGATTCGTTTTGGGAGTCGAGGAAAGCTTAGTCCTCGATTTGTTGGACCCTTTGAGATCTTGGAGTGTGTTGGAGAGGTAGCGTACCGTTTGGCGTTACCGCAGTCCTTGGCAGGTGTGCACGATGTGTTTCATGTATCTCAACTACGAAGGTATGTTCGAGATGAAACAAACGTTTTGGATCATTAGGAGTTAACAGTACGAGAAGACTTAACTTTTGAGGAGCGACCAGTTGAAATCGTGGATCGAAGGGAAAAGGTTCTTAAGAACAAGGTTATTCCCCTTGTGCTTGTTTCTTGGGGTAATCGCTCGCATGGAGAGTCCACTTGGGAACGAGAAGATGAGATCCGGCAGAAGTTTCCTCACCTTTTCCTGTAGTTTTCTATCTTTGTATTCTTGGAATTTTGAGGAAGAAATTCTTTTTGTAGTTGGGTATGATGTAACACCCGAGCCCAATGCTACTGTTTTTCAGTTACTGTTTGAGCATTAGATGGTACTCACTTCATTTAGCTTGCCTGTTTGTCACTTACTGTAAATTTTATCTGGCAAGGTCATTTCTGCATATAACAAATTTTGGCATCTAAAATAAAATTAAAAATATCCATCTTGGCCTACTCGACACCCCTAGCCTTGTGGTAGCGTCCGTGCATCGAGTTCTCGTCCCGTTCGGTAAAACGGGCGAATTTGGACGGCTACGCGCGCGTACAGGTGTCCGTCTTGGGGGTATGCATTTTAATCGTAAGACACTTAATTTTGAAATTTGGAACCCGCTTAAAATCCTATTATTTAAATTTCAAATTTTTGGATCCGACCCGGGCGCGATTTGGAAATGTTTTATTTGGCGCCAAAATCCCAAATTTCTATAATCTTTAAACCATAATATATATTCCCTAACCTATATATCTTTCACTGTTAAATATTAAATCTTTTGAAATTCTTTTAACCTCTAAAATCATCACAGCCAATCAACGAAGGTATAATTCCCGTGGGCCCTATCCTTTATCTCTCTCTCTCTCTCTCCATCTCTCTCTCTCTAACCCCTCAAATCTCTCTCTCTTCATATCTCCTTCTCTCTCTCCCCCGTATATAATTCCCTCTCCTTTATTTTTTCCTAAACAGAGAACCCACGAGCCTCGCAAGAAAACCCAACAGCAGCAACCCTAGCCGCCTCCATCCTCGCCGCCGCAGCCCTGACGCCAATGCTGACACCACCAGCACCCTCGCCTCCTCTGCCTCGCCTCGACCACACCTTCTGTCATCCACCCCCGCGCACCCTGCACAGCCGCGACCGCCTGCAGTCTTCCCTGCAGCTTCCTGCTCACCGCCGGCAACCACCTGCGCCGCCCCTGGCCGTCGCCGACGATCCCCGACCACCCCAGAACACCTCGTAAGTGTTTCTCCCTCTCGCCCTTCCACTCTTCATCTTTCAAAACTGAAACAACCCGCTGGATCCTTTCTGCAGATCGCCGGAGACGTCGTTCTCGCCGCCGTCGATCTCACCGTCGTTGCTAGTGCCCTCTGAGACCAGTGAGTATCCCCATCTTCTTCTTTCTCTGTTCATTTCCTTCTTTCTCTAGATCTACACCCGTAGAAACCCTATTCACTGTTTTTGTGCTCGCCGAAATCCGGCCGTGCCGGCGACTTGTCCCGACAATCCAGCAGAGTACTCTGACCCGTGTGGTTCCTTGGTTCGTTGTTTGGGTTCAATCCGTGAACCGTGCGTCCGTCGCGAGTTTCCCCGCCGACGATACGTTCCGTTTTTCCCGGTTCGCGACCCGTCGAGGCAAGTAACCCTTGCTACATGCTATACAATATATTTATATATGTATTGACACCCTAAACCTGTAAAACTTAACTTGGTATAGTCGTTTCCCATTTTTTTTGGTTACAATATGGCATTATATCATTTTACTGTTAACATGGAATTTACAGTTTGCCAATTTAAACCTAATAATCAAATCTACCTGTTCAATCACTTTTTGCTGTTAAAATAGCTGGTAGCAATTATCCTTGTAGTTCTATTACATTCGGACACTTGTATGCAACTGACTTGAAATAACTGTATTGAACCGATACCTGAACTATTGCACCGCTAAGGGTGCTTAAACCTGTTAACATTACTAAACGGCTACATTGTATTACTGCACTCTTATGAATGAATGAAACATGCTTATTATTTAATGCATTGCTTATTTCATGTTGTTAATACCCATGTTTGTTTATACATCTGATTGAGCACACTCACAATATTGCTTACATCTTGACCTGACATAGCTACACACACACACACATATATATATATATATATATATATATATCGTTACACCTGACATGGTACCATATACTGTTGACTTGATGTACCATGACTCGACCTGTTACCTGATCTCGTGCCTAATACCAACAAACCTGACATGTAGTCCTCATGGACCGTTCCTGTTGTCTATCCAGACAAAACCTGCTTTACCTGATCCTGTGTTGGCATTAGTTCTTGATTACTGAATACCTGACTCGACATACATAACTTGGGGGTATGGGGAAATCAAAGGTGAAACCGACTTGTAACTCAACAGTTCGATACCTGTTCTGATCAGTCTTACGGGCTAGGCCAGCCCCGGAGTGATGATGCTGACATCACTCGCCCATCCTGCTACTTATTACTGCCTAGCGGCACGTCTCGGATTCAGCCCCGAGAATCTTGACCGTGGTCCCGGGCACGCACGGGATACTATTGAGTTACATCGACGATTCATCAATTGATTTCAAAGACTTTAGAATAGAAAACCTGATAGAACAGTTTAGTTACCCACTGCACACTACCCTGCACTGTTTGTTTCACATTATTGCTTTATTCATATTTATTTTTGCATTGCCTGTTACATTGTTCATATTATATTACTTGTTGACATGACGCGCTGACGTCTGGGTTTTGCATGGCCCAGATTCTGTACCGCTGTCGCAGTCCGAGCAGGAGTACTTCAGCCAGCAGGCTGAGCTGTGAGTGCAGTAGTAGTTAGTTTTATTTCCTGCATTTATTCCTGATGTGAGCCCGCATTATGGGACATACTTTCAGTTATTTTTATTGGATCATTTTCTTCCGCATTTATTTATTATTGACTCCTGTTATTCTGGATTATGGACATGTTTTAGATAGTTTTATCTTGTTCTTGATATCTCTACAGCCGTAATGTGACTGTGGATGGATACTTCCTACCCACAGGTAGCATGGTTGGCTATGTCACGTGCCCAATCTAGCGTACTCTGGGAAGCGGGGCGTGACAAGAACTCCCAAACGATTCCATCAAGACGTTCCCTGAAATGGAATTGCTATTCACTCAGCGATTCGCAAGCGCCAGCGAACGCACTCCAATAACAGCATTAATTAATGCCAGGGTGAAACCAGGCGAAACGTGGGTCCAGTACGCTATACGCTGGCGAAATTTGTGGTCGAAATGCGAACAACGCATTGAGGAAGCGCCCGCGGTAGGCATGTTCGTGGGAACCCTAGACCCTCATGCAACTATCTCCCAGTTCATGATGTTCTTTAAGCCAACCACGTTCCAGGCTTTAATCGACAAGTTGGCCCAGATGGACCAGATGGGTCACAGACCGTCTCCCCCGAAACCGGAGCCTCGGAGTGACAAGGGTAAAGGGAAGGCAACCTTCGTCGCGAATGCTCAGCAGCAGCCCAGTGCCCCAAAGCTGGCAGATCAACTGGAAGAAAGACGCCGGTATTATAATGAGAAGATGAAGCGCCCCTACTCGTTCCCACGGGATAAGACAAAACGGTTATTCGAGCTGGCCGTACGCAACAGGCTTATCAACTTGCCAAACCCAAGGTGACCGCCACAACCCACTAAGGTGAATAACCCCAATTATTGCCCTTACCATCAAACGGTAAGCCATCCGATTGAGGATTGCTTCGTCTTCAAAGGATGGATTGAGGACCAATACCTCCAGGGAAAGTTTGCGCTGTCTGAAAAGTGGAAGGTGAACCCGCCACAGCCGCATACTCCTAAGAAGACAGACGCACCAGGGGCAACTTGTTCCTTTATTGAAGAAGCTCCATGGGAGGTCGTGCTATCAGCTAAAACCAAAAGGATGCTGAGTGATCTTCATGCGTGCCCAGCAGTCGAATGGAAGAACCCGCTTGAACCTCAAATCATCGAAGGGATGCTGAAGCCGCGTCTAACTACAAAGAGCCGTGGTGATGGCCCAAGTACTCACACCCAACCGTCAAAATCTTCGAAGAAAAAGAAGCAGAAATCCAAGAAGCCCGTGAAGCCTGGAGACAAGCGTACGGACTTACAGAAGCAAATTGACGCGCTGGAAGAGTACAATCAAAAGGCGCGGACTCCCATTACACTCCAAGAATTCCTCAACCACGCCTTTCAAAAGGAAGATGAGGGGGAGAGTTCGTCGGATGAATCCGAGGGTTATGTGGCGAGTTGTCATGTGATCTCCCACTCGTTTACGGACAATGAAAAAACTCCTGGCACTAAGAAACTGGGGGCAGAGCCTGAGCCGGAGCTTGTGCGGCCAACAGAAGAAATGATTGACGCTTTTCTAGACGAGATTCGTTTGAAAAGTAAAGCCGACCAAGAGCGTGAGATGGCCGCGTCAGAAGGAGCCAAACACAAGCGACTAAACGAAAGAGTCGAAGCATTCCCGCCAGATCAAAAGACATCTCATGCGGGTAAAAACATATTCAAGACGAGGAAAAGGTTTGCCAAAGCCATGTCGATGGGAATGAAGCTACCACCCTCGAAAGAAAACACGCTCAATGGGGCGGAGAGGCACCCTAATTATTGCTCATATCATCGGAGGATTTCGCACCCCACTGAGGAGTGCGACGCTTTTAAGATGTGGTGGCAAGGATATGTTGCTCACCGGCAACATTTTAAGCACATGAAACGCAAGACTCGTCGGGAACAAAAAAGTACGACCGAAGGGCGCAAAAGAACTGCCGGCAATTGTTACATGGTTAACGCCGGAGGGTCACAAGTTCTCACCTTTGGGAGCGACTCTGATGAAGAAATGGCTCTGGGCCCTCTCTTTAAAGAATCCGTTTTAGGGAAAGAGGAAGAACCAGAGACCTGTGAAAACATTCAGCTGCGCAATCGCACGCTCCCGGAAAAGAATCTCGGACCCGCGAATAGAAAAGATAAGGGAAAGGAGAAGGTCACTGAGGATATCACCTTAGATGACCAAGTCATGAAAGAGTTGACTGCCAAAGACCCTCCCAGGAAGGGTAAGGTGGACTATAACATCCTAGCACACCTAAGGAAACTACCTTCACAGCTCTGCATTCTCGATGCCCTCCTATTATCAAAGGAAGCGAGAGATTCATTAATCAAGGCGTTACAAGAGCCCGAACAATTCCAAGCCTTCCTCGCCGAAGAAAGGATGAAGGATGAACTGGAAGAAGTGCACACGGCCGACATCACTTTCAGTGACGAAGACCTTCTCCTCGGGACGTGCGACCACAACCGTCCCCTATACGTCTCTGGATATTGCCACGACATAAAGATAGGCAAGATCTTGATCGACAATGGGTCTTCCGTTAATCTTCTCAACGTGCGAGTGTTAAAGGAGATTTGCATGAGCGTCCAGCACCTTGCTCGGGACAAGATCACCATCTCTGGATTTGACTTCCAATCATCACGGACTCTCGGATCCATGATATTAACATTACGCTTCGGACTACTCATCACGGACATCAAGTTTCACGTCATTGACGCCAAGACATGCTACAACGCCTTGCTCGGTCGTCCTTGGTTACACGCGTACAACATCATCCCTTCTACACAGCATCAGTGTATGAAGTACTTTAAGGATGGTTTTGAGTATACCGTAACAGGTGAGCTGAACTCATTCTCCGTGAACGAAGTCCGCAAGTACGAAGATGCAAAGTACTTTTTGCCATACTTCGAGGATACAGAAAGGTGTCGCAAGCCGGAGAACAAAGCCGCCGCCACCATCCCTGTTTTCGAAAGCGATACCGAAGAAGAAGAAGAGATAGTTTACGCTGGTCCGTCTCGACTTAACAACCCGGGACCTTCCGCCCCCATGTTGATCTTCGAAAGTGACTCGGAAGATGAGGTTACTGCCGTGTTCTCTAGTCGGCCGTCAATACAAGCATCCCCTAGCGATGATCAGAATTTGCAAATCACCATAGTGCCGCGGGAACACTACAAAGACCTAGATGCACTTGAAGCTCATAGCGTGCAAGAGTTGCGGACATTTTACATCCCTCCCAGTCGAAAAGGCGAAAAGGCAATCATGTTCTATCGATCCTCGGAAACAAGAGTGGAGAAAGAGATCTGGCATGGCGTGGATTTTGCACTTGACAAGCTTCAACCCATCCGTTTGCTCAGATACTACACAAACGGACTAAAAAGGCTATTGAAGCGCCAGGGGATACCCTTAAAACAGACTATTCGACAAGCTCGATTCTATAACAGGATTTGGGATATCCCTGGGACTCAGCGCAAATTGCCCAATGGGAGAATGGAAACACTTGGGCTTGGATACATGAGAGCCGGGAAACGGGAACGGGTCCACGGTAGTTATGCCATATATAACTTCGATGAGGAAGAGGACGCCCTGTCGGGAGATACTAACCCCTCGTCAAAACTGGATCCCGCGAGCG
Source organism: Agapanthus africanus (assembly GCA_030015575.1). Taxonomy (NCBI): domain Eukaryota; kingdom Viridiplantae; phylum Streptophyta; class Magnoliopsida; order Asparagales; family Amaryllidaceae; genus Agapanthus; species Agapanthus africanus. The sequence goes on from CM057344.1 coordinate 24,020,701, forward strand.
AAGTGCCGAATCTGTCGTTTGAAGAATGAATGGACAAGCTTATCAGGAAAGCGGGTCAAAAAGCTCGAGATGACCAAAGTCGCGAAATGACCATCTACGAGAAAGCCAGGACGCAACGTCTGTTTCAACAGGCTGCAAAAGACGAAGATGCTCCTCCCTGTCGATCCATTGCATAAAAGGCCCGACGCAGAGGTAGAAATAAGTCAAAGGGCGGAAAAAGGAGCCGACAGCAACGATGCAGGATTAAAGAGTCATGTGATCGGGTATTGCGAGGTTCGGACTTGTCCCTCATGAAGAAGATGAGTCGAGCGTATTCCTTCCCTCAAGAAAAGACGAAGAAAATACTCGATCTCGCTATGAAGCACCGAATGATCACACTTCCGGAGTCTAAACACCCTGAGCAAGCTAACGAGGTCACTCATCCGGGCTATTGCTCTTATCACCGAGCCATAGGACACCCTATCGAAGACTGCTTCACCTTTAAAAACTGGGTGGAAGACCAGTACCAGCAAGGCAGGTTTGCTTTATCCAGCAGCTGGAGGGTGACGCCGCCACAAAAGCACGACCCCAAAGCCATAAGAGCAGAACCAGATCCAGAACGGTCTTGGAAGCGAGCTCGTACCTGTCATATGATAACGATATCAAGAGAAGGGCCCGAGGATAGGGACGACCTCCCTTGGTGCTTCAAAAACAATGACAATGAGGTGATCTCAGAATTTCCACCAGCTCCGAAAGAACTAGAAGATGGCATACATACTACTGCAGATAACCTCAAGAAGATTGAGTTGGGGTCGGAAGATGACCCGCGACCGACATTCGTCAGCGAGCTGCTATCTGAAGAAAGGGTGGCTGCGTTAAAGGACGTGCTTCTACAGCATAGAGATTGCTTCGCATGGAACTATTCCGAAATGTCGGGATTAGATCCAGAGGTTGCTGTGCATAAACTGGCGATATCCCCGGACGTTAAGCCAGTCAAACAGGCACCGAGAAGAATGCGGCTCGAGCTTGAGATGAGCATCAACGCCGAAGTCAAGAAGTTAATCGACTCTGGCTTCATCCAAGAAGTTCAATATCCTGATTGGATCGCCAACATCGTCCTAGTAATGAAGAAAAATGGGACAGTGCGCATATGCGTGGACTTCCGGGATCACAATAAAGCCTGCCCGAAGGACGATTTCCCAGTACCGGTAACCGAGCTGATGATAAATAACACGTCCACCCACGAGGTTTTCTCTTTCATGGACGGCTCATCAGGGTACAATCAGATAAAGATGCATCCCGAGGACCAGAAGCATACTGCTTTTCAGACTCCTTTGGGAATATTCTGCTACAAGGTGATGCCCTTCGGTCTAAAGAACGCCGGTGCCACCTATCAAAGGGCCATGATGAAGATCTTCGATGATCTCATACACGAAATCGTCGAATGTTATATCGACGACCTCGTAGTGAAAAGCAAATCATATGAGGAACACCTCGAGCATCTGAAGACTGTATTTCAACGTCTTCGGCAATACAATTTGAAGATGAACCCTCTCAAATGCGCGTTCGGAGTTTCCTCAGGCAAATTCCTAGGATTCATCATCCAACACCGAGGTATCGAAATAGATCCGTCAAAGATCAAGGCGATCATGGAAATGCCACCGCCAAGGACTCTCAAACAGTTGCGGTCTCTCCAGGGGAAGCTCATGTACATCCAGCGATTTATAGCCAATCTTTCAGGCAAATGTCGCCCTTACAGTCACCTGATGAAGAAGGGAACCCCGTTCGTCTGGGACCAAAAATGTCAAAGCGCGCTAGACGAGATCAAGCAATACCTGCAGAACCCGCCAGTGTTGGCTGCTCCGGTCAAGGGAAAGCCTATCATTCTTTATACAACCGCTCTCGAAGGTTCCTTAGGCGCACTATGGGCACAAGAGAACGATCAAGGGAAAGAAAAAGCACTCTACTACTTAAGTCGAGTTCTACTGGGGGCAGAAAGCAACTACTCCCCCATCGAAAAACACTGCCTGGCGTTAATCTTCGCGATAACAAAGCTCAGGCACTATGCGTTGGCGCATGAGTTCCGTCTCATTTCGAAGGTGGACCCTCTTAAATATTTAATGTCAAAGGCCATATTAACAGGAAGACTCGCTAAATGGGCCCTGCTCTTGATGGAGTTCTCGATAACATATCAGCCTCTCAAGGCAGTGAAAGGCCAGGCCATCGCCGACTTCCTCGCTGAGCATCCGGTACCGGCCGACTCTCCTTTGAATTGCGAACTGCCAGACGAACACGCGTTTGATGCGATCGACGGTGGTAATATCCGATGGGAGCTTTATTTCGATGGAGCATCTTCCGTGAAGAAGCGCAAACAAAGCACCCCTATAATCAAATCAGGGGTGGGTCTTATCTTCGTAACTCCACAAGGAGGGATAATGCGCTTCGCTTTCTCCTTAACAGAACCGAGGATGAACAATGAGGCCGAATACGAAGCTTTGATAGCAGGCCTCGAGATCGCCATCGACATGGGAATTGAAAACCTCCTCATATACGGAGATTCCCAACTGGTCGTTAGTCAAGTAAACGGCGACTACCAGACATGCAAGCCAGAGCTGGTGAAGTATGGAGAGAAAGTACGGCGACTGCTGACTCAAATCCCCTCCTACACTTTAGAAAACATACCGCGCGCGGAAAATAGCAAAGCGGATGCATTAGCCAAGCTCGCTAAAGAACTAGCTGACGAGAACCTCGATGACGTAAGAATCGTGGTACAAAACCGTCGGGTTCTTGCTCCGGCAGAAATATCTCCGGAATCATCCGGGGAAGAGGAAGCGACCGAGCAGACGACCATGCAAATAAAAGACCAAGAAACGGTTGATGATTGGAGAGAAGTTTTCATAGACTACCTCAAATCCCGTCGAACGCCTGAAGATGCGTCCTCAAGACATCAGCTCATGAAACGAGCTCTGTCCTTCGCCTTCGTCAACGATACTTTGTACAAGAGGTCATTCGATTCTCTGTGGTTGAGATGCCTGGGACCTGACGAAGCGAAAAGAGTCGTTCAGGAAGTTCACGATGGACTCTATGGTTCTCATCAAGCGGGCCCAAAGATGAAGCTGAAAATCAAACGAATGGGTTATTACTGGCCCACAATGATCCAGGACTGCCTCGAGTATGCGAAGCAATGCCACTCGTGCCAAATCCATGGGGACTTTATCCATCAGCACCCAAATCCACTACATCCAACGGTGGCTAGCTGGCCGTTCGAAATGTGAGGGACTGACGTGATCGGCCCCATCGAACCAGCATCGTCCAGAGGACATCGTTTCATCCTGGCGACGACTGACTACTTCTCCAAATGGGCGGAGGCGGTACCGCTGAGGGAAGTGAAGACGGAGAATATCCTCCACTTTTTCAAGACGCGCGTTATTTACCGGTTTGGGACTCCGCGACGAATCATCTCCGATAACGGGCCTGCCTACAGGAGTCACAAGATCAGCCGCTTTGCGCAACAGCATAATATAGACTGGAGGTATTCCTCGGTTTATAATCCGCGAGCTAACGGTCTAGCCGAGGCCTTCAACAAGACCCTAATGAAGATCATGAAAAAGACGGTTTCCCGAAATAAGAAGGACTGGCACGAGAGACTGCAAGAGGCTCTTTGGGCGTATCGAACTACGTTCAAGACGGCCACGAACACAACGCCATACGCGTTGGTGTTTGGTACAGAAGCAGTACTCCCCCTCGAGATAGAGTTACCCTCTCTACGAGTGGCGGTCCACTACAGACTGACGGATGAATAAAATGCTCACCTTCGACTTGAGGAGCTTGATGCCCTTGATGAAACCCGGCTCATAGCGCAACAAAACCTGGAGGCTTACAAAGCAAAGATGACGTGCTCATACGAAAGATTGACCAGGCCGAGGACGTTCCGCCAATGCGAACTCGTGCTGATTGTCAAAAGACCTATGATCCCCAATCGCGCCAAGCAGGGAAAATTAGAGCCAAACTATGAAGGCCCGTACATCATAGACAAGGTCTACCAGGGTGGAGCGTATCTACTTATGGATATGCACGGTGAAAGGCCTTTCAGGCCAGTGAATGGTCGCCTCCTAAAGAAATACTACGCTTAACGGGTCAAGGTCTTGGTCAATGATAGATGACGACGACTATGTCCGCTCGCTATCTCCCTAAGCCCGAACTCTAGGTAGTAACTAGCATCCTTAACAGCGGACCGAAACGTCCTTAAACTAATGGCGGACCAAAATGTCCTTAAACTAATAACGGACCGAAATGTCCTTAAACTAACAACGGACCGAAACGTCCTTAAACTAATAATGGACCACTATGTCCTAAAACTAGCTGTTGACCGAGATGTCGATAAACTACAGTGGATTGCAGTATCTCAAAGCCGATAAAAAAATAAATAAAAATAATAATAAATAAATAAACGGTATGTCCATAAGCAAAATGGGTACGGATGAAAACCCGAAAGGGCTCCGTGAGTAAAAACAGCAGGGCTACCGGCGAGTGTTCGTGAAAACCCGAAAGGGCGCGACCTTGTAAAAAAAAGAGAAAAAGAATAAAAAAAAATGGTATGTCCATAAGCAAAATGGGCACGGATGAAAACCCGAAAGGGCTCCGTGAGTAAAAACAGCAGGACTACCGGCGAGTGTTTGTGAAAACCCGAAAGGGCGCAACCTCGTTAAAAGACACTTACAGGATCCTCTCGACCTTGTAAGGAGAAACCACCCGCGTGGAATCCTTACGACTCACAAGGGAGCGACACACTTAGGGATCCCCATGATTCCTAAGGAGAAAATACACTTGCGAGATCCTCACGACTCGTAAGAAGAACTCTCTTATGGGACCCTCACGGCTCATAAGATTTGAAAGTCTTAAGTTACAGAAACCTAAACCTGTTCTTAAGCAAACCCCTCACAACCTTCGATATTGCCCTACAAGTAGCTCAATACTGGCCCCTGTATACAATCCATGGGCGCGAATAAACATTTTCCCAGCAAAGGCCCACCCGTGACTAGGGATATGTCCATATGGTGAGCAACCCTTGTAAGTCCTCTCGACTTATGAGGAGAAGACCCTTTTGTAAGATCCTTACGACTTGCAAGAGGACATGCACTTAGGAATCCTCACGATTCCCAAGGAGAAAACACACCTACAAGATCCTCACGACTTGTAGGGAGAAATACCTTTGTGAGACCCCTACGGCTCATGAAGTCAAAAGCCTTGGTCAACAGGACCCTTAACCCTGTTTACTAAGCCACCTTTGTTCAACATCGACAGAGACAAATGATGATTCGCTCCTGGCAACATCCCAGTTGTAGCGGTGCTGATACCGAAATCGGTGTCTAAAATCCAAGCTTGTAGCGAAAAGGTTAGCAAGCCATACACGCATATGAAATAGCCGAAATGATGGGGCGACTTGCAACAAAATCAGCAAGTAAAAAAATGTATGCATGAAAAATAGCCGAAATTATTGGGCAACTCGCAATAAAATGCAGCGAGTAAAAATAAAATAAATAGCCGAAATGATTGGGCACCGCGAGAAATAGCTGAAATGATGGGGCAATCGCGACCTTCGCGATATAAAAGCTGAAATGATAGAGCATCGCGGAAAAAGAAATAAAATAAAAATGAAATTTATGCCCTACAGGTGATGTTACATCACTCCCTGTATACAATCCAAGGGCGTAAATAAAAGAAGTGACCGTGCTCCTCCCCCAGGTTTCATCATAAGAAGAAGCCAAATCTCGACGGGCCACAAATGACCTGGAGATCGTCTCAACACTCGGACACAACATCAAGCGAAATGGAACAGCGGCAACCCTCTGTTCCATGGCTCGGCGATATACATATCACCAAGAGTCAAACCTCCATTCCGTGAAATGCGGATACAATCAGCAAAATTCCTGGTCACATGGAATGCGGATAATGTCACTCTTTGACCCCGTGGAAAACTTCCAGAGCGGATCCTGGTCCTCGCAGAGCACGGCAGTGAACCCGTATGAAGACTTCCAGAGCGGAGCCTAGTCCTCGCTGAGCACGGCAGTGAACCCGTGTGAAGCATCTAGTGCATTCACATGGAGCGCGGATAATGTCACTCTTTGACCCCATGGAAAACGTCCAGAGCGGATCCTGGTCCTTGCAGAGCATGGCAGTGAACCCGTATGAAGCATCCAGAGTGGAGCCTAGTCCTCGCTGAGCACGGCAGTGAACCCATGTGAAGCATCTAGTGCAAAATTCCTGGTCACGTAGAACACGGATAATGTCACTCTTTGACCCCGTGGAAAATGTCCAGAGCGGAGCCTAGTCCTCACCGAACACGGCAGTGATCCCGTGTGAAGCATCTAGTGCAAATTCCTGGTCGTGTGGAACGCGGATAATGTCACTCTTTGACCCCGTGGAAAACGTCCAGAGCGGAGCCTAGTCCTCGCCGAACACGGCAGCGAACCCGTGTGAAGCATCTAGTGCAAATTCCTGGTTACGTGGAACGCGGATAACGTCACTCTTTAACCCCGTGGAAAACGTCCAGAGCGGATCCTGGTCCTCGCAGAGCACGGCAGTGAACCCGTGTGAAGCATCTAGAGCGGAGCCTAATCCTCGCCGAACACGGCAGTGAACCCGTGTGAAGCATCTAGTGCAAATTCCTGGTTATGTGGAACGCGGATAACGTCACTTTTTGACCCCGTGGAAAATGTCCAGAGCAGATCCTGGTCCTCGCAGAGCACGGCAATGAACCCGTGTGAAGCATCCAGAGCGGAGCCTAGTCCTCGCCGAACACGGCAGTGAACCCGTGTGAAGCATCTAGTGCAAATTCCTGGTCACGTGGAACACGGATAATGTCACTCTTTGACCCCGTAGAAAATGTCCAGAGCGGAGCCTAGTCCTCGCCGAACACGGCAGTGAACCCGTGTGAAGCATCTAGTGCAAATTCCTGGTCACGTGGAACACGGATAATGTCACTCTTTGACCCCGTGGAAAATGTCCAGAGCGGAGCCTAGTCCTCGCCGAACACGGCAGTGAACCCGTGTGAAGCATCTAGTGCAAATTCCTGGTTACGTGGAACGCGGATAACGTCACTCTTTGACCCCGTGGAAAACGTCCAGAGCGGATCCTGGTCCCCGCAGAGCACGGCAGTGAACCCGTGTGAAGCATCCAGAGCGGAGCCCAGTCCTCACTGAGCACGGCAGTGAACCCGTGTGAAGCATCTAGTGCAAAATTCCTGGTCACGTGGAACGCGGATAATGTCACTCTTTAACCCCGTGGAAAATGTCCAGAGCGGAGCCTAGTCCTCGCTGAGCACGGAAGTGAACCCGTGTGAAGCATCTAGTGCAAATTCCTGGTCACGTGGAATGCGGATAATGTCACTCTTTGACCCCGTAGAAAACGTCCAGAGCGGATCCTGGTCCTCGCAGAGCACGGCAGTGAACCCGTGTGAAGTATCCAGAGCGGAGCCTAGTCCTCGCCGAACACGGCAGTGAACCCGTGTGAAGCATCTAGTGCAAATTCCTGGTTATGTGGAACGCGGATAAAGTCACTCTTTGACCCCGTGGAAAACGTCCAGAGCGGATCCTGGTCCTCGCAGAGCACGGCAGTGAACCCGTGTGAAGCATCTAGAGCGGAGCCTAGTCCTCGCCGAACACGGCAGTGAACCCGTGTGAAGCATCAAGTGCAAAATTCCTGGTTACGTGGAACGCGGATAACGTCACTCTTTGACCCCGCGGAAAATGCTCAGAGCGGAACCTGGTCCTCGCCAAGCACGGCAGTGAACCCGTGTGAAGCATCCAGAGCAAACATCATACTGTAGAGTCCTTAAAATCCACGGACTATGATGTCCTTAACCTCGACCGTAATGTCTTAAAACTAACGATCAACCACCCTGATTCTGTACTGATTCTACCTTGGTTTAAGGGTACATCTCTTCACTCCTTTGATACCTGGCGTTGTGATTCCTCAACGTCTTCAAAGAGGTGACGGGTCCCTGCAAACACACATCGGACTGTGGAGTCCTTAAACCCACGGACTATGAGGTCCTTAACCTTGACCGGGATGTCTTAAAACTAACATCAGACTGTGGAGTCCTTAAATCCGTGGACTATGAGGTCCTTAACCTTGACCATGATGTCTTAAAACTAACATCGGACTGTGGAGTCCTTAAATCCACGGACTATGAGGTCCTTAACCTTGACCGAGATGTCTTAAAACTAACATCGGACTGTGGAGTCCTTAAATCCACAGACTATGAGGTCCTTAACCTTGACCGTGATGTCTTAAAACTAACATCGGACTGTGGAGTCCTTAAATCCACAGACTATGAGGTCCTTAACCTTGACCGAGATGTCTTAAAACTAACATCGGACTGTGGAGTCCTTAAATCCACGGACTATGAGGTCCTTAACCTTGACCGTGATGTCTTAAAACTAACATCGGACTGTGGAATCCACGGACTATGAGGTCCTTAACCTTGACCGCGATGTCTTTAAACTACGATACCCTGGAGACCATCCCAAAGCGACCCTTGACCCCGTGAAATACGGATAAGGGCGACCCCACTCAGCACTTGTGGGTCCTCACGACCCGCAAGGAAGAAAACTCTCTTGTGAGATCCTTACGACTCCCAAGGGAAAACCCGCTTAAGAATCCTCACGATTCTTAAGAAGTTACACCTACGGGATCCTCTCGACCTGTAGGGAGAAAAACTCTTTATGAGACCCTCACGGCTCACAAAGATCAAAAGTCTTAGGAGGCAGATCTTAACCCTGAATCCTAAGCCATCGCTGCCCTGCAAGTAAGCCAAGATAAATTGTCCGCAGAACAAATTCAATAGAAAGGGGACACACCATTGAAGAAAAAAATATGTCTTTTATTCATAACTAAAATGGATACAAGGTACAAGTCATAAAAAGGCAAAAAGAATATACTCTCATCCAGGAGTATGTACAAAAAAAGAAGAAAAAAAATACAAGTTTTCAAGCTGGCGGGCGATTTAGTAATTTCGCTAGCTCATCCTGCTTTTGCTGGGTCACGGCTTCATTATTCAGGATCGCCAGAAGACGAGCCTCCGCCTGAGCCTGCTGGGCCTGATACGAAGCAAGCCGGCTTTCAAGCTCTTTCTCGGTGGCCTTATGAGCCTCGACCCTCTCGCGAGTGAACATGGCAGCTTTATCAAGAGTCACCACCTCCCTGATAGACTCTTGAAGCACCCGCCAGAGTTCGTATGCTTTGTTAGCCTTGGCAGTAAGATTAGCTTGAAGCTCGCTCAGCGCTTTAGAAGCTAGCTCCCTCTCCGAGAATTTACGGCCGAGCCTCTTCTCGCACGATGTCATGTTTGCCGTGCACCGCGCTATCAGCCCCCGCAAGTCCGCCTTTGCAGCCATGGCCTCCCAGGAAAGACGGGAACATTCAAGTGCGTGCAAGCAAGCCTCCACCTGCCGACAGAACTCCACCCAGACTCGCACCACCTCTTCGCTATGGTAGGTGGCAAGAAAAGGAAGAGAACCGTTAGCCTCGGCAGCAAATGCTTCAGCTGTGGTTGCGCTGCCAGCACGAAGCTCCTCGATCAAAGACGACAGGGAGACAAGGCTTAATTAGGCCAAGCGTTCTGAAGCTCGCAAAGCATAAGGGCCGGGCGGCATGGCGACACGCAATTCCAATGCTATTGGAGCTGGCAAGGCTGTTCAGAGTTGAAAAATGTCAGTAAGACTCTTAAGCAAAGAAACAACTGAGGCTATATCGAAATGTCACTTACCTACGGTCATGCAAGTAGGAGCTGAAGGTTCCCCTGGCCCTTCGAGGATCTCGACCTCATCATCGGCCTCCAAAACTGTAGAGAAGATCAATGTCAATACGCAAAATAACAACGATGCTATGAGAAATGATGAACAACACTCACCTTGTCTAGATGAGAGGACGATGCGTTGAGGGGATATCGCCTGCGGAGCTGCCATCTCCAGCAGACGCTGAAATGATTGCCGGAGAGACAGATCGGCAATGGAGGAGGCCAGCCCGCGCAATTCTGAGAACACAAAAGGGTCAGACAATAGAAAGATTGCTAATGTAAAATGTTAAAGGTTACCTTCAACGCTCCTCCCATTCTGAGCCGGGGAGATAGCGGCCTCAACGGCCTCCGCCGTGACCTCAGGCTCCAACAAAGGAAGGGCAGTCCCGACTACCTCTCTTCCAGCCTCTGGGCCGCCCTCAGGAAGAGTCATTAGGGCGGCGACCACCAAAGGGGCCTCCCCCAAAGGAGCAAGCGCTCCGTGATCAAGAACTGCCACCGGAGGCTCTGTTGTAGGAGGAGCAGCCTCGTCAGCCCCCTCCACATCGAGCAATGCTTCATCGGGAATGTCGACAGGCTTTAGCTTCAATAAGCTCGTAGGGACCTCCCCCATCGTCGAAGATTCTGCACAATTCACACAAGAATAAGCATACATACATACAGGCGTAAACAATCTGAAAAGCTACCAAGAAAAACAAGAAACATACCAATGCGCAGGGAAGCCCTCAATATGGCTTCTTCAAGCCGATGCTCCTTCTCAAGGAGGCGTGCTCACCGGGGTTCGAGGGTGGATTCATGGCCGCCGGTCCATAAGGAAAGCGCGTCCGCAGCATCCTCCGAAGCGGCCTGCTTCAGCGCCCTTTCACCCCACTCCTCCAAAAGGTCAATGAACCGCCGTCGGATCCATGAGGGTTCTTCATAGAAGATCACGGCAGGATAGGGCTTCTTCGGAACCCTTGCGTTCTGAGACTCATCTTTTGAACGCCGTATGGCCTCAGCCAACTGTGCGGCCTCTTCAGCAGCCGAGCCCGGGAAGAGAAGACTAGCTTCCGACTCTTGCACGACCAACGATTCGTCTGGAAGTATGGGCTCATACTCCATTAAAGAATCAAGTAGGTTGGTGGCCACCTTCCTTCGCCTCTTAAATCCAGAACCGGCCGCCGAGGACGACCGTTTCTTTCCCTTCGAAGTCTTAGTGCAGCGTTGGCCCACGTCGCCCTCAACACCCTCACCCCGGGCCACAACTGGAGATGACACTGCCATCATCGATGCCACGGAGGGTGGTGCTGCCTCGGGTGGTGGTATTGTTACCGAAGCCCGTCTACCCCGCGACGGAGTACCCAGGGGCATACCAACTATTGGAGTATGATCTACTTCCGACTCTCCAGGAATAAGCGCAGCGCCGGTATCCCTCAGGGGAAAGCGGACCGGGGCACGTGGTCGCAGCGTGGCTCCCGTGGCCGGAACCTGAATAGGGGCACCGTGGCCAAGAAGCACCCTTCTCTCCTCAATAATAATTGGGTTCACCCGATGGAGATACCAGCCCGTGAACGACCCCACGCATCGGGGAATGTAATCACCATCGGGGATCATGAACTGAGAACCGGTGTTCAGCCCACAAAGTGGTGGGCAGCATCTCGGACGCCCTCGAGCGAAGGAACCGGTGCGACTATGAAAGCTTCAAACGGGACGCCCTGATCATAGCCAAACTGCCGGGCAAAGCGATGCGGATTGTACCGCATGAAGAGAGTCGCACTGTCCTGACGGAACACCAGGTAACCCGGTCTGATTGCGTATAAGCGTGCGGCTTCCTGGGGCTTCAAAGAGGGCGCGTTGTCTATCGACTGATCCCAAAGCGGCTGGGCTGAACCCGCGGAAGACGATAACACCCGATCATTATATATCAACCCGCCAGCAGTAGCGTAAGGAGAAATCAACGTCCGAATAGCCCCGAATTGAGTTGGATCAGCGGCAGAAGCATCCACCAATCGCATAAGTCGTGGGAAGGGGTAGGCGTCGTAAAATGCGGGCCTCTGATGCATAGCGAAAGCCCCCAACACATGCATTTCGATCCAAGACATGAAGTAATGAAGCGAAAAGTTTACTACATCCACGCCAGGAGTAGAAGTATTAGCTGCAGTGCCCAACCCGTGATAAAGATGCGCCAACGCAGGGATACCGACGGCCAACCGCGTCCCTTCAGCGATACAATAAGCCGGGTAGATAACCGAAGCCCTCATAAAGCGACGATGCATGGGGATGACAAACCAACTGAGCCAGACACTGACAAACCCCACGAAGAACATCTCCTCATCCACGCCGGGAGCTGCAATGGATTCGAACGACATCGGCGACATAATGGGGATGTAGTACTATGGTAGATCCGATTCAGTGGTCGGCAGCTTCTTCGGACCAAACCCAAAGGGGTCTTTGATGTTGGCGAACTTCGAAGCTGTCTTCGACAAGACGTCCTCGCGAAGGAAACAAGCAATGAAGCTCTTGAAAGTAACACCCTGCTCTTCGGATTAGGTGAACAAACGATCAAAGATACCCAGCACCTTGATTAAGCTGGGACGCTTGTGGCGGACGGCGTTCTCAGCAGACAAGCCATCAACCGGAGCAGGCTCGGGTTCAAAGACGTATTCATCAGAGGGCAGCAACTCCTCATAAAGCGTCCCTCGAATTGGCAGTCCCGAGATCTCATAGAACTCTCCCAAAGAGATCAAGACTTCTCTGTCCCCCAGAAGAAAAGTGTTGGTGGGGAGATTCCACTGATTCAAGAACGCCTTAACCCACCAGACATGCGGGGATTGATAATGGAAGAGTGACGCATATATCGCTTGGTAAATCCCGACCTTCTGCAGCCGCGCACGATGGGTAGCAAGGATATAGCGAGCCCAGAGGAGGTAGCCCGTAGGGTACCGAGGGGTGAGCCCTATCTTATAAATTTGTCCCCATGGGTGGGCTTCACCCTGGCAAATGCGTCGTCCCAGGATATCTATAGCGGGGATTGGATGGTTCGGGATACCGGTCGTCAAAGGCTCAAGCCGTCCCGTCGGAGTCCAATTTGGAATCTCCACAGCGAAAACCGTCCTCGGGGGATCCATCAGCAAAAATGGGAAAGTGGGCTCTGTCGGCACTTCACAAAGGAAACTCCGGCGACCCCGGATAATATGGCTGTACCAAGTTCCCCATAGAAGCAAGTTGGTGCAGTTCGGGTCATGAGCCCGGATCATCGCCATCGCTTCCTCGTCAGATGGTGATTGAGGAAAAGCGGCCTCCGAGCGAATGAACGGAAAGCACGGAACAGAAGCCATCGCACCTGAAACAAAGTAAAGGAAAATTGTCAAAAGGGAAGCCAGGAATATATATATATATATATATATATATATATATATATATATATGTATGTATATATATTTATATATGAGCATAAATATATGAAGACAGTTGAAGAAAGTGACAGAGGACTTGTTTGCTAGGACCATTAGTTACAAAACATGTGGGTCCCACGAAATCAAGATGACGGCTGGCTAATAATGAGACACAGTAATCATAATGAAACAAAGGGAATACTCTCATTAAATAAGCAGTGGATTTCAAGTAACCCTACACACTCCCCTAAAAGAAATCCACATAGGACTCTGCAGCAAATCAAACAGGACCAAGGGAATTAAATTCCCACAAAAGACATCATTGCAAGCTTCTTCTTCATTGATTACAGAAGGACAACCCAGGGCAAGAAAACCCTAAGAAGCCTCCATGGGAAGAACTAAGTTCTTCGCGGGAATTAAATTCCTTACTGAGAAGGGAATTAAATTCCCAGAGACATTTTCTCTAAAATGGAATTAAATTCCTCGGAAAAGACAACCGCCATCATCATCTCCCTAAAAGATCAGATGAACCCTAAGAGGTTTACAGTTTGAAAATTAGATGGGCCTCTGTTCTTGCTGATGAAGCTGAAAAAAATGGGTTCGTGTTAAAAAGGGTAAAACCCCTAATGTGGATTTAAAATCCAGATAGTTCTTTTAAAATGAGGGTGCTTTGTTCGTTCAAGAGCATTACCTGAAGAAAAGAGTCCTTTTTGAACAGAGTTAAACTCTGAAAATGTTTCAAGGCAGAGAACTAAGCTCTGGGAGAGGAGAATTAAATTCTCAGAAAAAAGTATGCAAGGAGGAAGATGAGCAAAGTGGAGGCTCTTCTGAAAGGACATGGGCATTTATAGGATGGATGGAAAACGTTTCATCTACCCTACCCCCAGGGCAGATCCGACGGTCACAAAAGTGACAGCGTTGCACTCACGTGCAGACACGTGAGAACAACGCTGTGGGGGCATTTGTTTCCTGATTTAAAATCAGGAAAACCTACAGAGGAGGCATCACGTGCTAGCACGTGACCATCGGTCACGTGCTGGCACGTGACATCTAGAAGCAGCGGCACAAAGCACTTCCATTCCCTGATTAAAAGTCAAGAAGAAGCTCCGGAAGAAGCATCACGTGCTAGCACGTGACCAGCGGTCACGTGTTGACACGTGATGGCTAAGCAGCGGCAAAGAACAGAGCGCAGAAGGAAGGGAAGCCCATTCCAGGGGGGGTCACGTGCGCACACGTGACCGGCCTCAAGAGCCTTATTTCTATGACAGAATTAAATTCTGAGAAAAGATCTCTCAAGTCTTTCCGAAATGGAAAAGATTATTTGGAACTGTTGGATTGAAGATCTAAGGGTGATTAAATATCACCAATTTATGGAAAAATATCAGACTTGGAAAGATTTCCCCTTAAATCTAACCGAAATAACAAAGAGATATCTTTGGATTTAAAATCCAATGGTGAATAAAATTCACCTAATAATCCAAAGGTCCAGATGAATGATAAATATAAATCAAATCTCTCAATAAACAAATCAAATCTTTCAATTGAAGATTCACTAAAACTGATTGATTCTCTTCCTTCTCCTATAAATAGGAGCCAGAAAAGAAAAAAAAAGAGGAGAAGAGGAGAGACAGAGAGAGAGACATATACAGAGGGACAGAGACATATAGATACAGAGACATATATATATAGAGAGAGAGAGCTTTTGGAAGAAATTGATCCTCTGCAAAAGAAAACCCTAGGTAAGAGAGGAGAGGCTGGAAAAGAGAATTTAATTCTCAAAAGAGTTTAACTCTTGGATAAAGAAAAGAACTTAGTTCTTTCTCTGGTGGAGGATCTGCAAAGTGCACATCTCTCCATGAATTGAGAATTTAATTCTCATTGGGTTGAGATCCTGCCATGCAGATCTAAAATACAGAGGAGGAACTGAGTTTTGAGAATTTAATTCTCACAGAATTATAGGAATTTAATTCCTTTGGGATAAAATTAGGGTTTAACCCTATGATTATAGGAATTTAATTCCTTCAAAATGGACAGAACCAGGGTTTAACCCTAATTAAGAATTTAATTCTCTCAAAATCACAGGAATTTAATTTCCTTATAAAAAAAGAAATTAGGGTTTCACCCTATGCCAGAATTCAATTCTTTACATATATGAGGAATTTAATTCCTACAGAAAAGAAATTAGGGCTTAACCCTATCTAAGAATATAATTCTTCAGAAGAAAACAGGAATTTAATTCCTCTAAAGTTTATTGCTAGGGTTTAACCCTATGAAGAATTTAATTCTTAAAAAGATAAACACATCTTCAAACAGGCAAAGAAACAGGGTCACGTGCTACCACGTGACCCCTGTAAAGATCCATAGAGAAGAACTTTGAGGCAATGCCTCACGTGCTCCACGTGACCCCCAAAGCGCACAAAGAAAAAGCAAAAAAAAAAAGAAGCTCTGGGGCGCCCTCACGTGTCACCATATGACCCCTAATGAACATTCTAACAGATCAAAGCGTGAGCCCCCATCACGTGCCCACACGTGATGGCCTTCAGAATTAAAAGTGTTAAACACTTATTTGTAGAACAAAATGAAGGGGATCTGGCCCCACCTTTTGGATGCCATTACGTGCCCCCACGTGATCTCTTCTCTTATAATATTTAGCATCAAACTGATGATCTGCTCCCAGTGTTTAACACTGATTTCCATAGTGTTTAATACTAGTTTGAAAACTCCATTTCCAGTGTTTAACACTGATTTTCTTAGTGTTCAAACACTAATTTGGAAAATTCTGCTCCTAGTGTTTAACACTAATTTCCTTAGTGTTTAACACTAATTTGAAATCTTTGTTCCCAGTGTTTAACACTGATTTGCCTTAGTGTTCAACACTAATTTGAAAACTCTGTTCCCAGTGTTCAACACTGATTTGCTTTAGTGTTTAACACTAACTTGTTAATCTTATTCTCAGTGTCCAACACTGTTGGTCTCTAGTGTTCAACACTAGCTTCAGCCCAACTGGCTAACTTTCTAGAGGCAAAGCCTCTCCTTCAATGGACCAACAAAGGGCCCATATCCTAAACATGATTGGACTTAGCCCAAGCTGGCCATAAGTTCTCAATTCAGACTTAACTGAGCCAATGGGCTCATAATATAATTAATTGGTCTTGGTTCCAAATTGGGCCAAAGATTATTTAATCTACCTCGGTTTAAGGGTACATCTCTTCACTCCTTTGATACTTGGCGTTGTGATTCCTCAACGTCTTCAAAGAGGTAACGGGTCCCAATGACCACACATTGATACAGACTGTGGGGTCCTTAAACTCATGGACTACGAGGTCCTTAACCTTGACCGGGATGTCTTAAAACTAACGACAGACTGTGGGGTCCTTAAACTCATGGACTATGAGGTCCTTAACCTTGACCGGGATATCTTAAAACTAACGACGGACTGTGAAGTCTTTAAACCCTCGGACTATGACGTCCTTAACCTTGACCAGGATGTCTTAAAACTAACGACGGACTGTGGGGTCCTTAAACTCATGGACTATGAGGTCCTTAACCTTGACCGGGATGTCTTAAAACTAACGACAGACTGTGGGGTCCTTAAACTCATGGACTATGAGGTCCTTAACCTTGACCGAGATGTCTTAAAACTAACATTGGACTGTGGAGTCCTTAAATCCACGGACTATGACGTCCTTAACCTTGACCGCAACGTCTTAAAATTAACATTGGACCGCAATGTCCTTAAACTACCTATCGACCGCAATGTCACTAAACTAAACAACAGGGCTCCCTTAATTGCTCTCTTGTCGGATCTAAATGATCCCGTTAAGTTGATCTTAGTCTAAAAACTAGGCTGATGTATCCTTAACAAACGTTTAAGTCGATCTTAGTCTCAAACGAGACTAACGTATCCTTAAACACAACCCCCCCAAACCCAAATCTAAGAAAGATACGGATTTGGACTAGTCCACGCCCTACGGACGACAACATATCTCAGTCTCCGTATACAATCCATGGGCAACCAAACACAAAATAAACACCCACGACACGAAGTGATCATCTGGAGAAGGAGAAAGTTGCTACCGCGATGCGGTAGCGTAATTAACTGCAGGGGCTTGCGCCTGCAGGGAAGAGCGTCCCCACAATCAAAAACCCCTCAAGCGAGGGGGAATCTGACGAAGTCTGCTACATCGGACGCATCCGTTTAAACCTTCGATACATGGCGCCATAAATTAACTTGGCATCTTCGGAGAGGTAGACGGATAGCACCAATTAGCATCTGCCCCGAATTTCAGGCAAGACGTCCGTCGCGCCGTCTTTCGGAGGGGAACAGATAGTACGACCAGATTATCAGAGGTCGTCGAAGCTTCTCTTGTGCGACGCCTTCGGAGCCTATCTCGGCGATCCCGTATGCTGATACACCCCCGGTGAACTATGCCGTGGAGGTTGTTAATTAGACTTTGGAGGGTCTCCTTCAACCTTCGATCGCCGCCATACCCATACAGCCGCCGGCGGCTTTGGACACCCTAGGGCGGCGCATATGCCATAGTGAATCGCGCCCTTGGGGACAGCCCTACAACATCGGGCTAACTCCCCGTTATCCGGCCGGGTACTTGAAGTAGGCCCGGTACATCTTATCGGCGAAGAAATCGCAGCTGTTAAAGCTCGGCTTATACCCTGCGGTCTACGCTTCATTGTTCCAGTATTCCGCACCTCCCACATGGTGGATCAAGGCGTTCTTGGAGCAGTGGAACATCCCGACTCATACCTTCCTCCTGTTGGATAGAGAGGTCTCTATCTCCTTGGAAGAATTCACCGAGGTTTCTGGTCTACCGGTCGGAGGGGCACTACGAGGAGATGCTTCCTCCGGATGAATATGTTTTTGCCACCAAGCCAGTGGTGATAGGCCTCATGCCAGAGAACGCCATTCAGCACCAATTCCCCAGCCTGATAAAGGTGTTGAACCTGTACGAGAGCCTCTTCCTTGAATCCGGAGGCCGGGGGGTCAGTTTTGCGGACTTCATTGCCCATTTTCTTCGCCCGGAGATTTTGTCGCGACGAGGCGAAAAGTTTGCTAAACTTGATGATCCCTTCAGCTTTGGCTTGGACCGTCAGCCGGTACTGGAAGCTGATCAAAAGGGCTTCTTTCTTCCTGACGTTGCGACCATCCCTCTGTCAGAAATCGCCGCCCCGGGCATCGATGAAGAGGTGTTTTTTCTTGGGTTTCTTAGGCTATGGTTGAGTTGGTTCGCGCTCCCTATTCATTCTCGTTACATGAGGCCTTCCGTCTTCTACCCCGCGCATCGCATGGTTGCCGGAATACAAGTGGCCATCGGGATCGCCGGGTTAGCCCACCTATACCATGGTCTTAGCGTAGCCGCGGATACCACTGAATCGGGGGTGCATCCTGCCAACTTCCCGTTGGATTACTTCACTTCATGGATGGAGATGCATGTGCTCGGGGTCTTTGGCATTCATAAGAGACCTTCATTTTACGAGAGATGCAAGTTCCCTTAGATTATGCGGCTGGTTGACACCTCTATCGTGAGTCTGTTACAGCGGGAAGTTAGGGGCTTGCTCCTTCGTCCGCGCACGGTCTGAGATGGTATTTCTTTCACAGACAAAGTCTTGACCATCGGCCAGGAAACTTCAAAGGCGGTGCTGTCACTGCAAGACATTTTTAATGACGGGGCCTCCGTGTTGAAAGCCCGGGAGATTCTCCATTTGTACTCCATCAGGCCGGGCTTTCTTGTATTCAGGCAAAATGATGCGGCGCTATTCATGAGATACAACCCCCATTGTTTTGCCCAGCAGCTGAGTTACAATCAGGGAGTCCCGCTGGAGGCTTTCTTAGTAGAACCCACTGCCACCGAAGAGGGAACGCGGGGCGCGCTGTATCATTTCATGCGCTTGAATACGGGGTCTCACTTCTTTATCAGCGAACCAAGTTGTGTCCCGAGGGCCCTTAATGTGCACGTGGCGTGGTATAAACATGCAATGGGTGCTGTTATCAGGGAGGAGAAGCAGCTGCTACTCGACCACAAGGGTGCACCCCCTGCTAGTGACCGAAACCTCCCTTTGAAGCGAATGACCATTGTCCTTCCTCCGCTCAGAGAAGCTGCCGCGATTGATGTCCCCGGCGATAGGCCTGAGCTACCGGTGCCCCGTGCTCCCGTGGAGATGGTGGATGTACCACCGGTGCCCCGTGCTCGCGTGGAGACGGTAAATGTAGCTTCCCCCGAATCTGGCGTGGGCTCAGAGATCGGGACTCGTCGCCCCAAAGTGCCCACCAAGCGTAAGCTTGTGCTGGCTGCGACTGGAGCTCGTTCGCAGAAGAGGAAGAAGAAGTCGGTCCTTTCTCTAGATGTTGTACTCGGCCTGGAGCCTCATGCTCCTTATAACAAGGGCCTGAGCGAATATGGGACCAATGAGGGTCTCTTCATAGCGTCGGAAGATACTGATCTCGATGCCGCTATTGCAGCTTCTGTGCGATCCGCAAGCCACCAAGCGGAAATGGCCACCCTCACGCAATCAAGTAAACATCAGTCGCACCTTCTGTTATTGCATAATATTTTATTTTTATTATCATGTCCTGACTGACATTTTTCCTTCTGTAACAGGCTTTACCACTGAAGAGGCTCTAGCGGCTTCTCTTAGGACCTTTGAGGAGGAGGAGAGGAATGCGCTTTGCTGGGCATTGGTATGTCTCGGCTCATTGCATCCTCATTCTCCTTTCTTATGGACAATCTAACCCCTTCTTTACCTTATCGCAGGGACTACCTCTACTCATGCTATTCCGAGTGCGGCACCGACTTCGTAGGGCGGTGCGGAGACGCTCGCTGGGCCGGCTATCTCAATTCCGCCATTATTGTTGAAAGAAGCTTCACTTAAGCAACCGATGACGGATGCCATAACGGCTCCAGATGTAACCCTTGGCGCGGATGACGACGTCCTATTGATAGAGGCGTCTAGAAGATCCGCTTTGATGGCCCGAGCGGAAAGGAAGCGCCGAATGCGCGCGGCAAGGGAGCGTAGTGCTGCCTTGGCCGCGGGTGCGGGTTCGAGCACCGCTACCCCTGCCCCTACTCCTTTAGAGGAATCCCCGGCTGCCTTGTCCGCTGCCTATAGACGGGCAACACGTACGGCTCGAGAAGCAGTCGAAAGACCAACTCAAGGTAATGTGACACGGGGTTCCGTTGTCAAATTTTTAAATATCAGTTCTCATATATCTTATCTTGCAGGGCCGAGTCTTACCGAAGAAGTGGCGGCGACCGTTGAGCCTGAGGTAGCGGTAGAGGAGGTAGTCGTGATTGCCAAACCCGAGGCAGTGGTAGGCGAGATGGCTGCGATTGCCGAGCTCAAGGTAGCGGCTGGTGAGACAGTCACGATCGCCGAGCCTGAGATGGCTACCATTGCCGAGCCCGAGGTGGCGATGGGCGAGACGGCTACAGCCGCCGAGCCCGAGGTAGTCACTCTTTCGCAAGAGTCGGGCACTGCTCCGATCGTTGCTCTTTCCCCTTGCGGCTCCTTGCCGCTGCCGGGCGCTGCAAATATCACGACGATTCTCGTGGAGTCGGGGGACGAGGCGACGGGAGGTGAGACCATTCCGATGGAGGAGGGTGAAGCAATTGCTGTATCAAGTGATGCCCTCGTCGCGGTTCCGGCTGGTGACTCATCAGGTAGATAATGGGTCATTCCTTTTCTTTTTATTCTGCAATCCTTTTCAATCTTTCCTGACGGTGTTTATCTCATTTCTAATGCATGCGTGGCGAGCGCTGAGGTCGCGCTACCCGAGGCAACGCCATCAGTTACCGTTTTGACGGTGACCCCTCCTCTACCTTCTCTCGTACCGCCTCAAATGTTGGAAGGTACGGATTTGTGACCCATCAGTCTTACTTCTAGGCTGTATAATTTATGTACTGACATTGCATTACCGTGTTCTTGCAGGAGTCCTTTTTGATCACCTGTATCAGGTGCTACAGCCACACTTCTCCTTTCAGTAAGAGATTAGCCCGCCCGCTGGTGTCGGTGAGTATTTTTTTTTTTGACCGACGTCCTTCCTTTTAACGGGCAGTCATGTTATTGCTAATCCTTCTTTGCATTGCTTGTAGCCTTACAAATTGAAGGAGGGGACGAGGGTATTGTTGCACCACCGGAACTCCCAGCTTTGCCCCCTGTTGCAGCCGGTATAGTAGACTCTATTGTTCGTGTACTTTTCTTTATTTCTTGAGCCGACATCTGATTGTGATTTGTTTTGTAGCGGTCACATTGATTCCAGCCCCTTTCGAGTCTCGTATTATAACGCCGGCAGGACCCTTTTCCAGACGTCCATCCTCAAAAGGTGATGTGACCAGTCTGCGTATGCTGAGCGAATACGTCGAGGAGCTTGACGCGGAGGATCCTATATCTGCCGCAGATTTCGCGGCCGAGGTCAATCCAATGCTAGCGACGCTTGTGAACTTCCATAATGAAGGCGTCGTCGAGTCTTGGGTTAATCATTGCAGGGAGATTGAGGCCTGCCTGCATGAGCTTGAGCTTATGCGTCCTGCCCCTGAGATTCAGGCTTTCAACTCCCAGCAGGCCGCATGAGTCGAGCAAAGCGTGTCCTTCCTCCTCCATTTCGAACAAGAAGCGACCTTGAGGCGGAAGGAACGCGAGGAGGCTTCCCCTGAGTCTGTCCAATTACGTGCCCAGGTCCAAGCGAACGCCGCACAATTGAGAGCCGTCTTTGACACCTTGCAGCAATGTATCTCGGACGGGCTTGTATTGAGACGGAAGCTCGACTCTATCGAGCGGGTTACGCAAAGTCGCGAAGCTGCCCAACGGCAAATCGATGAGAAGATTTCATCATGCTTGCGACAAAGGACTCGAATCGAAGCGGAGCTGGCCACGGCGGCTGATCAAGAAGAGGGGCTGAGGGAAGTGCGCGAGCGGCTGATCGGACTATTGAAAGCGCTTCCCTCTCAATAATTGTTTTTTGTACCATTTGTAGTTTTGAATAAAATGTATTCATTTTTTTATTCATTCATGTGATGTATTTTGTACCCAATTGAATTCATGAATAAAAGATACATTTCTTTTCGCAATGTCTTGTGTCATCTCTCTGCTTTCTTCTTTCTTTTGTTATCAGTATGTCACCTTAGCAAGTATAGCCGGTAGATGATAGAGTAAGTATCTTGTTTTGGCTTCTTCGAGAGGTAGTGATGGCTTAGAAAGCAGGTTCAGATCTGTTGCCTAAGACTTTTCAACTTCATGAGCCGTGAGGGTCTCATAAAGACTTTTCTCCCTACGAGTCGAGAGGATCTCGTAGGTGTATTTTCTCCTTAGGAACGTGAGGATTCCTAAGTGTGTTTTCCCTTATAAGTCGTAAGGATCTTATAAGAGAGTTTTCTTCCTTACGAATCGAGAGGACCCGTAAGTGTTTAATGAGATTGACGTTATCCGCATTTCACGGCGTCATTGGGTGACGTATCTCTGAGGCGGGGTCATGTAGATGACGTATTTCCGCAACGGGGTCATGTGGATGACGTATTTTCGAGACGAGGTCATGTGGATGACGTATTTTCGAGACGGGGTCATGTGGATGACGTATTTCCGTGACGGGGTCATGTGGATGAAATATTTCCGTGACGGGGTCATGTGGATGAAGTATTTCTGTGACGGGGTCATGTAGATGACATATTTCCGCAACGGGGTCATGTGGATGACGTATTTCCACGACGGGGTCATGTGGATGACGTATTTCCGTGACGGGGTCATGTGGATGACGTATTTCCGACACGGGGTCATGTGGATGACGTATTTCCGAGACAGGGTCATGTGGTTGACGTATTTCCGCGACGGGGTCATGTGGATGACGTATTTCCACGACGGGGTCATGTGGATGACGTATTTCTGACACGGGGTCATGTGGATGACGTATTTCCGAGACGGGGTCATGTGGATGACGTATTTCCACGACGGGGTCATGTGGATGATGTATTTCCGAAATGGGGTCATGTAGATGAAGTATTTCCGAGACGGGGTCATGTGGATGACGTATTTCCGTGACGGGGTCATGTGGATGACGTATTTCCATGACGGGGTCATGTGGATGACGTATTTCCGAGACAGGGTCATGTGGATGACGTATTTCCGAGACGGGGTCATGTGGATGACGTATTTCCGAGACGGGGTCATGTGGATGATGTAGCGTCTGTCGTAATGAGACGAACATCAAAGTGGTCTCCAGGTTGTCTGGGACCATCGGGATTTGGAGTAGGGGCTTTGCCGTAGCTCCAGGGTTGATTGCAGCGTCTGAATCCTGCTGGAATGGGAAAGAACGCTGTTGATGATCTCTAGGCTATCTCTGAACCGTCGAGATTTGGCTTCATTTCCTGATGGAGCCTAGGGAGGGAAGGTGTAATTCCTTCTTTGTTTGCACCCCTGGATTGTATACAGGGATTAATGTGATATCACCTGTAGGGCATAAATTTTATTTCTTTTTATTTCTTTCCGCGATGCTCTATCATTTCGGCTTTTATATCGCGAAGGTCGCGATTGCCCAATCATTTCGGCTATTTTTCGCGGTGCCCAATCATTTCGGCTATTTATTTTATTTTTACTCGCTTCTTTTTATTGCGAGTTGCCCAATCATTTCGGCTATTTTGCATGCATACATTTTTACTTGCTGATTTTGTTGCAAGTTGCCCTATCATTTCGGCTATTTTGTATGCATATGTGGCTCGCTAGCTTTTTGCTGCAAGCCCGGAGTTAGATACCGATTTCGGCATCAGCACCGCTACAACTGGAATATTGCTAGGAGCAAATCATCATTTGCCTCTGTCGATATCGAACAAAGGTGGCTTAGCGAACAGGATTAGGATCCTGTCGACTAAGGCTTTCGACTTCATAAGCCATAAGGGTCTCATAAAGGTTTTTCTCCCTGCGAGTCGTGAGGATCTCGTAGGTGCGTTTTCTCCTTAGGAATCGTGAGGATTCCTAAGCGCATGGTCTCTTATAAGTCGTAAGGATCTTACAAGAGTGTTTTCTCCTTATAAGTCGAGAGGACTTACAAGGGCTGTTTACCGTGTAGACATATCCCTAGTCACGGATGGGACTTTGTTAGGGAAATGTTTATTCGCGCCCGTGGATTGTATATAAGGGTCAGTGTTGAGCCGCTTGTAGAGCAGTATTGGAGGTTGTGGTGGCTGCTTAAGAACAGGTTCAGATCCCTGTAGCTTAAGACTTTTGAATCTTATGAGCCGTGAGGGTCCCATAAGAGGGTTCTCCTTACGAGTCGTGAGGATCTCGCAAGTGTAATTTCTTCTTAGGAATCGTGGGGATCCCTAAGTGTGTTGCTCCCTTATGAGTCGTAAGGATCTCACGCAGACGGTTTCTCCCTACAAAGTCGAGAGGACCTTGCAAGTGTCTTTTAACGAGATTGCGCCCTTTCGGGTTTTCACGAAACTCGCCGGTAGCACTGCTGTTTTTACTCACGGAACCCTTTCGGGTTTTCATCCGTGCCCTTTTCACTTATGGACATGCCGTTTTTTTTTCTTTTTCTTTCTTCTTCTTTTTTTATTCTTTTCTCTTTCTTTTTTTTGTATCAGCCTTGGGATACTGCAGTCCACAGTAGTTTATCGACGTCTCGGTCAACAGCTAGTTTTAGGACATAGTAGTTCATCGTTAGTTTAAGGATGTTTCGGTCCGTCGGCCGGTTATTACTTATAGAGTTTGGGCTTAGGAAGATAGCGAGCGGACATAGTCGTCTTCGTCTATCATTGACCTAGGCCGTGACTCGTCAGGCGTAGTATTTCTTTAGGAAGCGACCGTTTATTGGCCTGAAAGGTCTTTCACCATGCATGTCCATGAGTAAATAGGCCCCACCGTGGTAGACATTGTCTATGATATACGGGCCTTCATAGCGGACATAGTCGTCGTCGTCTATCATTGACCTAGGCCGTGACTCGTCAGGCGTAGTATTTCTTTAGGAAGCGACCGTTTATTGGCCTGAAAGGTCTTTCACCATGCATGTCCATGAGTAAATAGGCCCCACCCTGGTAAACCTTGTCTATGATATACGGGCCTTCATAGTTCGGCTTGAATTTCCCCCGTTTGGCACGATTGGGGATCATAGGTCTTTTGACCACTAGCACGAGTTCGCCTTGGCGGAAGGTTCTCGGCCTAGTCAATCTTTCGTATGAGCGCGTCATCTTTGCTTTATAAGCCTCCAGATTTTTTTGCGCCATGAACCGGGTTTCATCAAGGGCATCGAGCTTCTCAAGTCGAAGGTGAGCATTCTCCTCGTCCGTTAGCTCGTAATGAACCGCCACTCGTAGAGAGGGTAGTTCTATCTTGAGGGGGAGTACCGCCTCCGTACCAAATACTAACGCATACGGTGTTGTGTTAGTGGCCGTTTTGAACGTGGTTCGATACGCCCAGAGAGCTTCATGCAGTCGTTCTTGCCAGTCCTTCTTATTTCGAGACACCATCTTTTTCACGATCTTCGTCAAGGTCTTGTTAAAAGCCTCAGCTAGACCGTTAGCTCGGGGATTATAGACTGAGGAGTATCTCCAGTCCATGTTATGCTGTTGTGCGAAGCGGATGATCTTGTGGCTTCTATAGGCTGGCCCATTATCGGAGATGATCCGTCGTGGAGTTCCAAACCGATAAATGACATGTGTCTTGAAGAAATGGAGGATATTCTCCGTCTTCACTTCCCTTAGCGGTACCGCTTCTGCCCATTTGGAGAAGTAATCAGTTGTCGCCAAGATGAATCGATGTCCTCTAGACGATGCTGGTTCGATGGGGCCGATTATGTCAGTCCCCCACATTTCGAATGGCCAGCTAGCCACTGTTAGATATAGCGGATTTGGATGTTGATGGATAAAGTCCCCGTGAATCTGGCACGAATGGCACTGTTTCGCGTATTCGAGGCAATCTTGGATCATCGTGGGCCAATAATAACCCATCCGTTTGATCTTCAGCTTCATCTTCGGCCCGGCTTGGTGAGAACCGCAGAGTCCGTCGTGAGCTTCTTAGACGATTCTCTTTGCTTCTTCAGGTCCCAGGCATCTTAACCACAAAGAATCAAATGATCTCTTATACAGAGTATCATTGACGAAAGCAAAAGACAGAGCTCGTTTTATAAGCTGATGTCTTGAGGACGCACCTTTTCCTGGTCTTTTATTTGCAGAGTCATTTGCTCGGTCGCTCCCTTTTCCTCGGATGACTCTGCAGATATTTCTGCCGGGGCAAGAACCCGACGGTTTTGCACAACGATCCTCACGTCATCGAGGTTTTCGTCAGCCAGTTCTTTAGCGAGCTTGGCTAATGCATCTGCTTTGCTATTTTCCATGTGTGGTATGCTTTCCAAGGTGTAGGAAGGAATTTGAGTCAGCAGTTGCTGTACTCTCTCACCGTACTTCACCAACTCTGGCTTACACGTTTGGTAGTCGCCGTTTACTTGACTAACGACCAGCTGGGAGTCTCCGTATATGAGGAGGTTTTCAATTCCTATGTCGATAGCGATCTCAAGACCTGCTATCAAAGCTTCGTATTCGGCTTCATTTTTTGTCCTTGGCTCTGTTAAGGAGAAGGCAAAGCGCATTATCCCTCCTTGTGGAGTCACGAAGATGAGGCCTGGGGGTGCTTTTTTTGCGTTTCTTCATGGAAGACGCTCCATCAAAATAGAGTTCCCACCAGGTATCATCCCCGTCGATCGTGTCAAACGCATGTTCGTCTGGCAGTTCGCAATTCAAATGAGAATCGACAGGTATTGGATGCTCAGCGAGGAATTCGGCGATGGCCTGGCCTTTCACTGCCTTAAGAGGTCGATAAGTTATCGAGAACTCCATCAAGAGTAGAGCCCATTTAGCGAGTCGTCCTATTAATATGGCCTTTGACATCAAATATTTGAGAGGATCCACCTTCGATATGAGATGGACCTCATGTGCCAACGCGTAGTGTCTGAGCTTCGTTATTGCGAAGATCAACGCCGGGCAATGTTTTTCGATGGGAGAGTAATTGCTTTCTACCCCCAGGAGAACTCGACTCAGATAGTAGAAGGCTCTCTCCTTCCCTTGGTCATTCTCTTGTGCCCATAATGCGCCTAAGGAACCTTCAAGGGCGGTTGTGTACAGGACGAGAGGTTTTCCTTTAACGGGAGAGGCCAGTACTGGCGGATTCTGTAGGTACTGCTTGATTTCGTCCAGTGCGCTTTGGCATTTGTGATCCCAGACGAACGAGGTTCCTTTTTTCATCAAGTGACCGTAGGGACGGCACTTGCCTAAGAGATTGGCTATAAATCGCCGGATATACGCGAGGTTCCCTTGGAGAGGCCGCAATTGCTTGAGAGTCCTTGGCGGAGGCATTTCCATAATCGCCTTGATCTTTGACAGATCTATCTCGATGCCTCGGTGTCGGACGATGAATCCTAAGAATTTGCCCGAGGAGACTCCGAACGCGCATTTAAGAGGGCTTGTCTTCAAGTTGTATTGCCGGAGGCGCTGAAACACGATCTTCAGATGCTCTAAATGTTCCTCGTATGATTTTCTTTTAACTAAGAGGTCATCGATATAGCATTCGACGATTTCATGTATGAGGTCATCGAAGATTTTCGTTATGGCCCTCTGATAGGTGGCACCGGCGTTCTTCAGACCGAAAGGCATCACCTTGTAGCAGAATATGCCCAAAGGGGTTCGGAAAGCGGTGTGCTTCTGGTCCTCGGGATGCATCTTTATCTGATTATATCCTGATGAGCCGTCCATGAAGGAGAAAACTTCATGAGTGGACATATTGTCTATCATCAGCTCGGTGACCGGTACTGGGAAGTCGTCCTTCGGGCAAGCTTTATTGAGATCCCGAAAGTCCACACATATGCGCACCGTTCTATTTTTCTTCATCACTGGGACGATGTTGGCGATCCAGTCAGGGTACTGAACCTCTTGAATGAAACCGGAGTCGATTAGTTTCTTGACCTCGGCATTGATGCTCATCTCAAGCTCGAGCCGTATTCTTCTCGGCACTTGTTTGATCGGCTTGACATCCGGAGATATCGCCAATTTGTGCACAGCAATCTCTGGATCTAGTCCTGGCATTTCGGAATAGTTCCATGCGAAGCAATCTTTATGCTGCATGAGCACGTCCTTTAGCGTAGCCACCCTTTCTTCAGACAACAGCTCACTGACGAACGTCAGCCGCGGGTCACTTGCCGTCCCCAAATCAATTTTCTTGAGGTTATCTGCAGTAGTATGTATTCCATCTTCCAGCTCTTTTGGCGCCGGTGGAAACTCTGAGATTACCTTGTCATCATCGTTTTCGAAGCACCAGGGGAGTTCATCCATATCTTCGGGTTCTTCTTCCGACAGCGTTATGACGTGACAGGTACGAGATCGCTTCCAAGACCGATGTTGATCCGGTTCTACTCTCGTGGCTTTGGGTTCGTGCTTCTGCGGCGAGGTTACCCTCCAACTGCTGGATAAAGCGAACTTGCCTTACTGATACTGGTCTTCAACCCAGTTCTTAAAGGTGAAACAGTCTTCGAGAGGATGCCCTATTGCTTGGTGATAAGAGCAATAGTCTGGGTGAAAGACCTTGGCCGCTTGCTCGGGGTGCTTGGACTCCGGGAGGGTAATCATCTGGTGTTTCATGACAAGATCGAATATCTTCTTTGTCTTGTCTTGAGGAAAAGAATATGCTCGACCCATCTTCTTTATAAGAGACGAATCTAGACTGCTCGATTCCTGATCGCATGGCTTCGTGGATCCACTTTGTCGCTGTCGAACGCCTTTCCCGTTCTTTGGTTTGTTTCTGCCTCTGCGTCGGGCCTTTTGTACAACTGGTTGAAAAGGAGGAGCATTTTCATTTTTCACAGCCTGTTGAAGGAGGCGTCGCGTCCTGGCTTTCTCGTAGATGGCCATTTCGCGATTATAGTCGTCTCGAACCTTTTGACCTGCTTCCCTTATAAGCTTGTCCATTTGTTCTTCGAACGACGGGCTGGGCATTTTCATGGCGGGAGCTCTTTCTGGTTCGGGGTTAGCATCTTCCCACAGAGCATCTCCTTCTTCATCAAAGTCATGTATGACGTAGCAGTCGCGGAGTAGCTCCCGTTTCTTGGATTGAACATACCCAAGGCCGGTCGTTTCCATTCTCCCGTTAGGCAACTTTCGTTGAGTTCCAGGAACGTTCCAGATCCTGTTATAGAACCGTGCTTGTCGCGCAGTTTGCTTAAGGGGTACACCTTGGTGTCTCAAGAGTCTCTTTAGTCCGTTCGTGTAATATCTGGGCAAACGGATGGGCTGGAGCCTGCCAAGCGTAGAATCCGCGCCATGCCACTTTGGTTTCCCCGGATCGGTAGAATAGGATTGCCTTTTCACCTTTTTGCATGGGAGGGACATAAAATGTCTGCAGTTCTTCCACACTATAGGTATCAAGCGCGTCTAGTGTTTTATGATGCTTGGGCGGAACCATGGCAACTTGCAAACTTTGATCTTCATCAGCAAAGGTTTGTATTGATGGCTGAGCAGAGAATACGGCATTGACCTCATCTTCTGAGTCGCTGCCGAAGATGAACATAGGAGCGGACGGTCCCGGCTTGTTGCACTGGGGCGGCCCTGAGTAAACTATCTCTTCTTCCTCCTCAGTATCACTCCCGAAGACCGGAATAGTAGTGATAGCTTTGTTCTTCGGTTTGTGACATCTTTCCATGTCCTCGAAATCTGGTAAGAAGTATTTTGCATCTTCGTACTTTCGGACTTCGTTCATGGAGAATGGGTCCAGCTCTCCTGTTACGGTATACTCGAGACCATCTTTGAAATACTTCATACACTGATATTGTGTAGAGGGGATAATTTTGTATTCGTGTAACCAAGGCCGGCCGAGCAAAGCGTTATAGCATGTCTTGGCGTCAATGGCATGGAACTTGATATCAGTGACGAGTAGCCCAAAGCGTAACGTCAGTATCACGGATCCAAGCATCCATGATGACTGGGAGTCAAACCCGGAGATGGTGGTCTTATCGCGAGCGAAGTGTTGAACGCTCATGCAGATTTCCTTTAACACCCTTATGTTCTGGAGATTGACGGAGGACCCATTGTCGACCAGGATTTTACCTATCTTGATGTCATGACAGTATCCGGAGACATATAGGGGACGGTTGTGCTCGCATGTCCCAAGCAGGAGGTCTTCATCACCGAAGGTGATATTGGCTGTGTGTACTTCTTCCAGCTCGTCCTTCATCTTTTCTTTGGCGAGGAAAGATTGGAATTGCTCGGGCTCTTGTAATGCCTTGATCAATGAATCTCTCGCCTCTTTAGATAGCAGAAGGGCGTCGAGAATACTGAGCTGTGAGGGTATCTTCCTCAAGTGTGCCAGAATGTTGTAGTCCACCTTACTTTTCTTTGGCGGGTCCTTGGCTGTCAGCTTTTCGACAGCTTGGTCATCAAGGATGATATCCTCAGGGACTTTTTCTTTTCCCTTATCTTTTCTATTTGACCCACTGTTCGAGGGCCCAACATTCTTTTCGGGCAGCGTACGATTGCGTAGCTGAATATTTTCACAGGTCTTTGGTTCTTCTTCTTTTCCCAAGGTGGTCTCTTTAAAGAGAGGGCCAAGAGTCATTTCTTCGTCAGAGTCGCTCCCGAAGGTGGGAATTTGCGATCCTCCGGTGTTGACCATGCGACAGTTGCCAGTAGTTCTTTTACGCTCCTCGGTCGTACTTCTTTCCTCCCGACGGGTTTTGCGTTTCATCCGCTTGAAATGTTGCCGGTGAGCAACATATCCCTGCCACCATCTTTTAAAAGCGTTGCACTCTTCGGTAGGGTGCGCAATCTTTCGATGATATAAGTAGTAGCTAGGATATGTTTTTGCTTCACCAAGAATATTTCCTTCGAAGGGTGGCAGCTTCATTCCCATTGATATGGATTTGGCAAACCTCTTCCTCATCTTGAACCTACTTTTATTTGCGACGGATGTACTTTGATATGGCGGGAGTGTTTCAACTCTTTCGTCCAATCGCCGGCGTTTGGCTTCTTCAAATATGGCAATTTCACGCTCTTGAGCAGCTTTGCTTTTAAGAAGAGCTTCGTTCAGGAATGCATCAATCATTTCGTCAGACGGCTCTAGAAGTTCCGGTTTAGGATTTGCCCCCAGTTTCTCGGTGCAAGGAGCTTTTTCATCGTCTATCAACGAGTGAGAGATCACATGGCAACTTGCCACGTAATCTTCAAATTCATCCGACGAGTCTTATCCATTATCGTCATCTTCGTCCTTAAGGACGTGGCGGAGAAACTCTTGAAGTGTGACCGGAGTCCGCGCCTTCTGGTTATACTCTTCCAGCGCGTCAATCTGCTTTTGCAGATCCGTGCGCCTGTCACCAGGCTTTACGAGCTTCTTGGATTTCTTCTTCTTCTTCGAAGATTTTGACGGCTGGGTGTGAGTGCTTTGGCTATCACCACCAATCTTTGGAGTTGGGCGCGGCTTCAGCATCCCCTCGATGATCTCAAGTTCCAGTGGATTCTTCCACCTAATCGCCGGGCATGTTTGGAGATCTTTCAGCATTCTTTTCGTCTTGGCTGAAAGAGTGACCTCCCATGGAGCTTCTTCTATGAAAGAGCATGATGCCCCTAGTGTATCCGTCTTCTTGGGAGTGTGTGGCCGAGGCGGGTTCACCTTCCAATTCTTGGATAATACGAATTTTCCATGCTTGTACTGATCTTCTATCCAGCTTTTGAAGATGTAACAATCCTCGATCGAATGGCCCAACATTCGGTGATAAGGGCAATAGTTAGGATTGTTGATGTCGCCTGGTTGCGCTGGGCGTCTTGGCTCCGGCAGAGTGATGAGCCTGTTGCGCAGTGCAAGCTCGAATAACCCCTTCGTCTTGTCTCGAGGGAACGAGTAAGGGCGTCTCATTTTATCTTCAAGAGATCGAGTTCTATTATTTTGGCAATCCACTGGTCTTAGACCACTGGGCTGCTGTTGAGCATTGGCGACGACGATCGCTTTCCCCTTTCCCTTCTCGTTCCTAGGCTCCGGCTTTGGAGGAGACGGTCTATGACCCATCTGGTCCATTTGGGCCAGTTTGTCAATCAAGGCCTGGAAAGTAGTCGGTTTGAAGAACGTCATGAATTGGGAAATAGTTGCATGAGGGTCCAGAGTGCTCACGAACATGCCCACCGCCGACGCTTCTTCGATGCGTTGTTCGCATTTCGACCACAGATTCCGCCATCGTATTGCATATTGAACCCACGTTTCACCGGGTTTCACCCTAGCATTAATAAATGCTGTAATCGGGGTGCGTTCACTAGCACTCGCGAATCGCTGGGTGAATAATAGCTCCATTTCCGCAAAAGTCTTGACGGAGCCGTTCGGGAGTTCAGAATACCATTCGAAGGCCGTTTCTGACAAGCTGCCGACGAATTGACGGAGCAAAAGTTTATCATCTGAACTGGGCGACATGCTGGTGGGGATTGCCCATCCCTTTGTATACATGAAATTTAGGGATCGTATATCCCGGCGGATACTTTATTTAGTCATACCAGCCTGGATACGGTCGCCCAGTTTTAACAACTTGGTCGGCCGCTTCATTCGCCTGGTGAGCTCGTATTTGCTGAGCAATATAGTCATCCAGAGTGGCCTTGGAAATGGTTTCTTCTTTAGCTGCTGAAAGAGCCGGAGGAGGGTTCGATGTCTCCCCTCTGTCATCTTCAATAATGATCGGAGGGTCATCAGCGGGAGGATAAGGATCCGGCTGTAACATCATCCCAACCATGTCTTGGAAGAGAAGCGTCATTCGTTTTATATTAGCCGCTTGTTCTGCTGCTTCTCTGTCCTTCTTTTCGAGGACTCTGCGGAGGAAGTCAGCATCGGTCTCTTGTTCATGATGCTGCTCCGATGACGCCTCAGGGCTTTCTTTTGGCCCGGTAAGTGCGGCCATTTGTGTTAGCATTTCCTGAAGCTTCTATTGCTACTCCTGGGCTTTTGTCACGGATCGAGTGAGCGGTCGGTGACCCGTCGAAGCGCGGCTTTCCTCCTTTCCGGAAGCCATATAAACAGTATGCACCATTATACCCCCAGACTTGGGGCGTTTAGGCTCAGCATCTTTGTGGTTTGCCGTAGTCACAGGGGCTTTCTCTGGCCTCCTTCTCTTTTGAGCAGTTGACGTTGAGGGGGCCGTTGCGGCGGGCACCCAGATAGTTATCGTCCTTTGTGGCTTGACAGGACGGTTCTCTTCCTGTTAAACCTTCACCTTTTTCTGTCGGCGAGGGTAATCTTGATCAATCACCGACTCCTGGACCTGTCGCCAGACTTTGTAGATTTTGGAGGATAGCCGCTGAGGAGGCTGTTCCGGCTTCGCCTTCGGTGCATTCTCCATGGGTGAAGGAGATCTTTTTAGTACGGCGGTAGAAGAGTTCCTGCGCACCTTGTTCAGCAATTCAAAGCTGTTCCCGGTTGGAACAGCAGCATTGACTTCCACCGTTGGGGCTGGTGGAGTTAGCCCAGAGGGGGAGTTGCCCCCAGCCTTCCTTACTCGGCACCAATGGCGACGTCGAGCGTGTCGATCCGTTGGGATTGTTTCAGCTTGAGGGGTGAGGCGCTGCTGGTACCAGCCTCTTGAAGGCCGACGTCCGTCGAGCAACAGTGTCTAACCTGTCAAAGACAGACCTCTGGGTGGGGGAAGTAGCTTTGAGGACTTCGACTAGAGTGGGAGCCGGAACAGTCAGTCATGTGAAGACCGACCCTTTGGCAGGAGAAACCGCTTTGACGAATTCGGGAGCAGGGATGGCTATCCTCTTCGGAATAACCTTTTCTGGAATTGCAGGCTTCATCATGGGCCCACATGAACTTTGGCCCAATCTGGCGAAGACTGAGGCGCCGGAGCTGGACGACCCGTTGAGAGGGGTCGCAGTAGTGGTAAGTCGATCGAAGACCGACTTCTTTGGAGCTTCTTGCGGCAACATCGGGGCATCGAAGCTCATGGGTGGGATCATAGTCCCAAAGAACAGCCCAATGGTGGCCTGAGTTACTTGGTCCACCGGCATCGTGAACAGGGAGGCCGCTTGAGGTCCGTAAGCTATGCCTCCAGATGAGGCGGAACGCGAGTTACAGTTGCAGCTGGAACACTTCGCGTAAGTAGACGCCATTGATGTTTCGTTTTCTGAGCCAAGCAAGAAACCAAATCTTAGTACCTCGAACCCAAGAGCAACCATATCAAACCGCGATTCGTTCGCGAACACAACACACGAAGTGTGGAGTAGAAAGAGGAAAAGGTCTCACCGGGCGTGCCAGAATTTGTTCCCCTCCGAAAGACGCGGGCGAAGATGCGGCGAACGTCTTGCCTGAATTTCAGGGCATATGCTAATTGGTGCTATTCGTCCACCTCTCCGAAGATGCCAAGTTGATTTATGACACCATGTATCGAAGGTTTAAACGGATGC
The DNA here is from genome assembly GCA_030015575.1 of Agapanthus africanus. NCBI lineage: Eukaryota > Viridiplantae > Streptophyta > Magnoliopsida > Asparagales > Amaryllidaceae > Agapanthus > Agapanthus africanus. Next base: position 24,055,266 of record CM057344.1, read on the forward strand.
GGCCGATGTAGCAAACTTCGTCAGATTCCCCCTCGTTGAGGGGTTTTTTATTGTAGGGACGCTCTTCCCTGCAGGCGCAAACCCCTGCAGTTAATTACGCTACCGCATCACGGTAACAACTTTCTCCTTCTCCAGATGGTCACTTCGTGTCGTTTGTGTTTGTTTTGTTTTTGGTTGCCCGTGGATTGTATACGGAGACTAATTTATGTTGTCGCCCGTAGGGCGTGGATTAGTCCAAATCCGTATCTTCTTAGATTTGGGTTTGGGGGTTGGGTTTAAGGATACGTTAGCCTCATTTGAGACTAAGATCAACTTAAACGTATGTTAAGGATACGTTAGTCTGATTTTAGACTAAGATCAACTTAACAGGATCATTTAGATCCAACAAGAGAGCAATTGGACTCTATTATTTAGTTTAGGGACATTACGGTCGATTGGTTTAAGGACATTACGGTCCAACGTTAGTTTAAGGACATTACGGTCCAATGTTAGTTTAAAGACATTACGGCCCAATGTTAGTTTAGGGACATCTCGGTCCAGGTTAAGAACATCGTAGTCCATGAGTTTAAGGACCCCACAGTCCGTAGTTTAAAAACATCGTAATCTATGAAGTTTAAAGACATCATAGTCCATGAGTTTAAGGACCCCACAGTCCGTGAAATGTGTGGTTGTCGGGACCCGTCACCTCTCTGAAGACGTTGAAGGATTACAACGACAGATATCAGAGGAGTAAAGAGATGTACCCTTGAGCCGGTGTGAATTGGTTGAAAGATCTATAGTCCAATTTAGAACTAAGATCTATTAAATATTTATGAGCAAACGGGCACAATTAAATAAAAGTTGAGGACTTATGGCCAATCTTGGGCTAAGTCCAATCAGATTAAAATGTTCAACATTTTATTTATGGCTGCTGAGCTTTTATTTGGGCTTGGCCCTTTTAATAATCTTGACAAAAAATTTATCTTGTATTGAATGCAAAGCATTCATCAGAGCTCTGGGCTTTATTAAAGAACAATTTTTGTTCTGACAGCGCAACACGTAGCGCGCCAATTAAAGAGCGCAGTGCGCTTCTGTCAAGTAGCGCACACGTGGAGGACACGTGTCGCGCTTGGCGCTAAGCGCCAGATAGTGAGCGCATTGCGCCAGTTTATGAGCGCTAGTTTATGAGCGCATTGCGCTAGTTTAGTGGCGCATACGTAAGTGACACGTGGTACGCTTGGCGCTGAGCGCCATCCCATGAGCGCAGTGCGCTATTTCAGAAGCGCAAAGCGCAAATTGCATACGTGGTTGACACGTGGCGCATTTTGGCGCTGAGCGCCGGTCCAGAGAGCGCAGAAGCGCAGTTCAAGAGTGCAAGACATATTTCAATAGCGCAAAGCGCATTTCAATAGCGTAAAGCGCATTTGATCAAATTTATGATCTGTGAACAAATTTATGTTCTTTTAAAAGAGGCTTTGCCTCAAGATTCAAGAACGACAGTTCTTATTATTTATTTTTTTTTGAAAGGGCTTTGCCTTTATAGATCAATGATCTGTGAATGAAGTAAATACTTCTTTGTTATGTGATGAGATCTTTTGATCTCTTTTATGAAAGACCTTGGTCTTTGTAGATCTATGATCTTTTTTAAGAAAATAATTCTTCTCTTTAATTATGAGATGAATCCATCTATTTGTTCATCATCATTTTTACCTTGAAGAAAAGTCTTCTTTTGCTGAGAGCTTGCTCTTCTTTCTTTGAGTTTTCTCAAAGTTTATAGGGGGTTTCTCAATATCAGACTTGAAGTCTTGGGGCCTTTATATAGGGCAAATTGATTTGTTAAATCAGTCATAGAGATCTTTCTCTGATTGATTTGGGGATATTTCTCACCGTTGGATCTTTGATCCTAGAGTTTTTGTTTTACAGAAGGCAATCTTCTTGTTTTTAACAAGATTGAGAAATCTTTCCATAACAGAATTTTAATTCTGGTTAATTAATGATTTATCATTATTATTAGATCTTTTGATCTAACGGTGGGGAATTTTATAATTCCAGCGCTGGCGCACCCGTGCTTTGCACGTGGTGCGCTGGCGCACCCGTGCTTTGCACGTGGTGCGCTGCTCAGAGAGCAGTGCACTTTGCGCTAGCGCCCCTACATTTGACACGTGACGCGCAGCACAGCTTGCGCTAGCGTATCCAAGTTTGACACATGGCGCGTAGCACGCCTAGCGCTAGCGTACACATGGTGCACTGCCTAGGGCGCAGCGCACCTGGCGCTAGCGCATCCATGTTTGACACGTGGCATGCAGCGCGCCTAGCGCTGGATCTGAAGCGTTGCTTCAATTTTTGAATTTTAAATTTCAAAACAGAGCTTTGCTCTGATTGGGGGTGCACTGCCTATGGCGCTAGCGAATCCGTGTTTGACACGTGGCGCGCAGCGCGCCTAGCGCTGGATCTGAAGTGTTGCTTCAATTTTTGAATTTTAAATTTCAAAACAGAGCTTTGCTCTGATTGGGGGTGCACTACCTAGGGCGCAGCGCACCTGGCGCTAGCGAATCCGTGTTTGACACGTGGCGCACAGCGCACCTGGCGCTAGCGAATCCGTGTTTGACACGTGGCGCACAGCGCGCCTAGCGCTGGATCTGAAGCGTTGCTTCAATTTTTGAATTTTAAATTTCAAAACAAAGCTTTGCTCTGATTGGGGGAAACAGTTTCCACCTGTCCATCTACACCAAACTTCTTCTTGTAGATCCATTTACATCCAACGGGTTTTACCCCAGGTGGAGCAACTTCCAGGGTCAACACTTTATTGGCGTACATAGACTCCATTTTATATTGCAAAGCATCCAGCCACTTATTAGAGTCCCTACTGATAATGGCCTGTCTGAAACTAGTAGGGTCATCTTCTTCCAAGATGCAATACTCTCGATCCCCATCTATGAGAAAACCGTAGTATCTCTCAGGCGGATGAGAAATCCTACTAGATCTGCGGAGTGGCTGAGGTTCGTCCGGGGTTATTGAATCTTGAGATTCTGTCAAATCTTCAGTTTCAGTTTGTGGTCGCTGAATTTCTTCCAGTTCTACCGAACCCCTACTTGTTTCTTTTGCAAGAAATTGCCACTCTAAAAAGGTGGCGTGGCAAGATACAAACACCTTCTGTTCCTCGGTGTGGTAGAACAAATATCCTATTGAATTTTTAGAATATCCCACAAACTTGCATAAAACTGAAGGTGCCTCCAATTTGTCCGGATTTTGTACTTTTACATAGGCCGGACAACCCCATATCTTAATACATTTAAGATACGGTCTTTTGCCATTCCATATCTCGAATGGTGTCTTAGGCACGGATTTGGACGGAATATCATTCAATAGATATGCCGCTGTCAAAAGCGCATGTCCCCAAAATGAAAGAGGCAACTCAACACTACTCATCATGGAGCGAACCATATCCAATAGGGCACGATTCCTCCGCTCCGATACACCATAGTGCTGTAGTGTATGCGGAGGAGTAAGCTGAGAGAGAATTCCATTCTCTTTTAAGTAATCTAGGAATTCCGTGCTTAAGTACCCCCCTCCCCTATCAAATCGGACGATCTTAATACTTCTGCCAGTCTGGTTCTCTACTTTGTTTCTGTATTCTTTGAATTTCTCAAAAGCTTCAGATTTGTGTTTCATAAGATACACATACTCGAATCTAGAGAGATCGTCGGTGAATGTGATGAAATATGAGAACCCACCCCTTGCATGTAGAGACATCGGACCACACACATCACTGTGTATGAGTCCCAAGAGCTCTGCTGCTCTCTCTCCATGTCCGGTGAATGGAGATTTGGTCATCTTTCCTTTGAGACAAGATTGACAAGTTTCATAAGATGAAAATTCGAACGTATCCAAGAGTCCATGTTTATGCAACTTACTCAGTCTTTTCTCTCCGATATGACCAAGTCTACAATGCCACAAGTAGGATTCGTTCACATCTGAACTCTTCCTCTTGCGTGTGTTTTGTACATTGAGAACTGTATTCTAATTTAGAACATATATACCATTACACAGTGTACCTTCTGCAACCAGTACCTTATCAAGGTAAATGTTCATGATATTTCTATCAAGAACAAAGTTATATCCATCTTTATCAAGTAAAGAAACTGATATTATGTTGCAAACCATGGAAAGTACATAATAACAATTGTTCAGAATCATAGTATTGCTATTTGGCAACACTAGGTGATATTCACCGACGGCTGCAGCATTAACTTGTGCTCCGTTCCCTACCCTGAGGGACATATCACCAGGTCCAACTATCCAACTCTTTCTTAGTCCCTGCAATAAATTACAGATATGAGATCCTGATCCGTTATCAAGTACCCAGGAGGTAGGACTGACCGAAAATCAGTTCTCAACTACAAGGATACCTGAAGGAGATGCAATAGTATGCTTCTTCTTCGATGAGGTCATCAAGGAATTCATGCTTTCCTCTTTTCCTTGCTCATACTTATGACCGTTGTCATAAGTTAGAGCCGAACCGACGTTCCCCAGCCCCGAATAAGAATTTGGATCGGTCAAGCGATACATTTTATTATCTTGATTAGGGCGTGAAATGGTTGCTACCTGGAGAGAGAAAAAGAAACACTCAGCGTGCGCTCTTGTAAAATTAGATTGGTTATTAATTTATCTAACCAGGATGGCTCCCACTGTTTCCTCAAATTCTTCTTCAAACCCTAAAAGAAGAACTAGTCTGGATTTAATCGCACGTCACAATACTTGCTTAACCTTTCAGCCATGCTAGTGCTGGTACTTCGAGGGAGGTTTTCCAACGCTTTCGCGAAATTCCTTAATTACATAACCTCTTTTCCCTGGAGGCATAGCCCCGCTAACACCGTTCTAGACACCTACTTGGTTTATAGCATTGATTGTTTAGTGAAATAATCTCCCGGGAGTAATCCTACTCATCAGTAGGAACAGGATCCAGCTATCATTGTGTGATACACTAGATGGAATCCACTCTAGTCACCACACTCCAGAAGGTATTCTAAATCTGCAAGTTTCCTGTATGTTTGAAACTCTCGATGTGGTTTTTACCCCTAGGACCCAAGTGACCTTGACTGAGCCAACATATAAAAGGATCCTAGTCAAGTTCAACCCGTCATTATCTTAATTGCATTAGACCCACCCGTAGGAGTCCTTGACTGAGCCAAAATGACCGCACGACTGTCCTAACCAATCGCTTTATTTGCTACAGAAAAATATTGCATAGCTACCGAACACTACGCCTCGGCTGAGCACGAAATACGTAGCACGAATACTAAGCAATACCAATCCGAAATGACGGAGGGCTACGGCTGGGTTTTTGGCGAAAAACCCGTTAACGTAATGAACTTGATATCGTTGAAGGAACCTGAGTAGTTTTTCAAATATATAGTGGCGAAACTTTTGCTAAAGAGGTCACTCCCTGTGAAGGGATCTCGGCTCTTTCCTCGTCGAATGAGGTGTGGAATATTCCAAACTGAATACCACGATGCAAAGCAAAAACTAATCGACTATAATAAAGTTATTACGCTGACGCAAACTTTTACTCAATGGGTCACTCCTGATGAAGGGATCTTGGCCCTTGCCCCGCCGAATGAGGTGTTGAATATTCATAACCGAATACCACTATGCAAAGCAAAAGAGAACGTCTGTAATGTCAGTTTTTCGAAATCTGTTCCAACAACATATTTTAGGTTTATTTTCTTGCATTAATCAAAATTAATGTGGTCCCATCAATTTAACTTATCACACCAGAAAAGAACGAAAATAAAATGTACGTATATGCCATGCGCATTCGCCACTGGGCCCCGTCATCACCCGTTAGGTTACTTAACTAACAACAGAGCGGGGGGTGGACTAGCTGGGTGAAAAACATATACAACATCTACTAGTATATATATATAATTATATACAACATTCGTCCCAGGCATGATAATAATCAACATCACAGAATGTCAGCCAACAATACAGAATGGTGGATAATCTTGGAACCTCGGGTTTCATTTGAGCCGTAAATAAAACCCGACATTCCCTGTCGTGTGGATATCATGTGCAATGAAAACCTATACCCCCTACGAGTGCGGCGAATAGCCCGCCAATCCTAGAATGAAGCTCCCTCCGTCTCAACGCCATGAGATGCGGGCTTGTTGCCTTCTAGAACCCGGCTATCCGTGCACTCCACCGCGGGGTAATCCTAGTACAGAAAAAGAAAATAATATGTACAAACGGTGACATCGACCTCAACCCGGTCGTGCCCCAAAATAATATACAACCCGGCAAAGACGGCAGTCCACATGTCGGACGCTCGCCCCGTAATAACAAATGTACAAATGAATACAAATTGTACTACTAATATTGCACCACATGCTATCCATCACGACTATCCAACCACAGTCACAGCACAAGCATAAAACATCAACGTGAATGTCACGTTCGCAAAACCCGTCTAAAAGAACATATAGCAATCAGACGAGTTTACCGATCAAATGACATTCACGGTCGCAGATAAAAGTGAATGTACTGTTAACAAAATACGTATTTTAAAATTTCAATCAACTAAACTTTTCCAAGTGGGCCCCAAGTTCTAATCCAGTACTGAAACAAATCTGGGCCCAAAAATGAACATTCCAGAAACCATAATTCCAACTAAAAGAGCCCCAGAAGAAATATTAAGCACAAAAGCCCCAACACCGCCGCGGAACCGCGGCCAATATGACTTTTACGCGGCGGTTTCGCGGTGTGTTAGAGGGATCATGGGCCCAAATTTCTTGTGTGTTCTTAAAAAAGCCTGAACGATTTTCTGAGACCATAAAATTGATTTTTAGACCACTTTAAAAATTCGACAGAAAACGTAAAATTGGAATTGCGGTTTTGAAAACTTCGGTCGATCGATATTCTAAACACGTTTAAACTAGCTAGTATAGGTTTTATGGGTTGGCTCTGATACCATGAAGGGTTACACTAGCGTCCCGGCCAACTTCCGTCGCGAAATGCGGAACAAAAATTTTAATACGATCAAAAACTTGGCGTTAGAATAAACCAAAAACCGGATCTTTACCATAAACCTAGCTAGCTAGTGAGTGTTCTATCTACTATGATAGAAAGTTATACCTCAAGTTTGAACTCCTTCTCTTCTTGTGGTGCTTCTCGGAATGATGTAGATGGCTCCTCCTCACCGGCTTCTCTATATCGAAGAAGATCCACCCGAAGGCCTCTACCTTGAGCTCCTACCTCAACAATGAAATAACTAGAGTGCTTGGCTTGCTAGATTAAGAACTCTAGAGTGAGTAGAGAAGTATTTTGGTGTTTTTGTCTCAAAAGCTTTTGATTTTCAGCTCATGAAAGATTAAAGCTTTGAGAGAGGAAGAGGAGAGAGCAAGCAAGAGAGAGAATCTCTCATGATCAAAATGAGGTGTATGCTCTCATATGAGGAAAAAGAATAATGATAATTTTAATTAGGATAATTGTCATGGTTGATGTTGATTTGACCATTATCATGTCACAATTAATGCTAAGCAAAAAAATATCTCATGCTTAACAAAAATATCTAAGTCAACAAGTCAAATGGTCAAACCAATTTACCATTATACAATTATCTCTAATTAAAACTCATTAATCAATTTTCCCATCTCATTATGGTTTTAATCAAGTCAATGGTCAAACCCTAATGAGGTTTCTCTGCCTCTGTCAACAGTATATACATACCCGCATCCGTGTTCCGAGGAACACGAATACAATGAGACCAAACCAACCCAAAACCAAATACTAGGATCTGGCTTAAACCAAAGCCCACTAGTATCAACTGCCCGAACACCAAACACGCACAAGTGCGCGTATGTGAACGGACCCTTTCGTAAAACCATACGACCTCTACTACGTTTCGCCCAAAAGTGAACAACCCTCTGTGTGGGACTCTGAAGACTCGACACTGCGCTGGCAGTGGGTTTAACCACAGGCCGCAAGCGGTACTAGCTGTACGTAACGGTCCCCAGGTAGATGTCGATAAGAAGGCCGATAAGGAAAACCCATTCGAACTGCTACTGAGCCTATCCTATCCGTGACAATATCCGTACAGTCCGGTCTCTTCGTCAAAGACTATCGCATACCGGGTCTAGGGGGTGGTGAACGTCAGACCTTAATAACCTGATAAGTCGTGCCGATGTGGCTCAGGACCAATCCGGGAAACTACTGATCAACCTATCAGTAAATCCCTACTGCCTTGGCCAAGGTCTTATGGTCCTGACTAATCGATCACTGTGCGATATCAACTCCCAATACCAGGAGAGACGAATCCCCAACAATTTCCCACTGCCTCCATGTGGCTCAGGACTGAACCCAACCAAAACCTGTTTGAACGACTCAGTAGAACCGTGGTAGGGTAGTGATCAAACCTCAGTGGGAACTCACACGAGACAAATGCCGATCTCGGGTCCAAAGACTAACCTGTACACATGTCACTTGAGAACTTCCATCTGACGATAGGTATAGTACCATCTGGAAGTTCTCGACGAGTCCGTCCAGTGTACCCACCCCCATTGAGCACCTGTATACGATCTTAGGTGCATCAGACCAATGGCTGCGGGACCAACCACCCCCCGACGGGGCTAGAAACGTATACACTAGTCTACTCTGGAGTATCAATGCCAGTCTCGATACTCACGCGGCTAGGGACCATTTAAGGATATGCTTATGGACTACCCTGCTCCCACAAGTATGATCGCCATCACAACGCAGGTAGTCAAGCAAGATCCTACGGGCTTTATCAACATGTAACCGCAATATGTAATAACAAGTATGACATATGCCATGTTAAGATAAAGACAAACCATAATAGTATAATACCGTATCGAGTCTTTATCAATATGTGCAAGCTAGATATAACAACAATAGAAATAAACACACATATCCTGACAAAGACAAGTCAAATAATATACTATAAAATTGAGCAAGATTGTCCTATACATACATATCCCTAGCATCTATATGTATACATATACAATACTGGCCTCTAGGGCATACATATCCAACAGCTACCCTGCTCGGCTATCCCCGGCCGGTAGCTTCCCTACCCCACGATACCAGGGATCAAAGCCCTCACCAAGAGGCAGCCGAGCAGCTATCCTGCTCGTCTATCCCCAGCTGGTAGCTTCCCTACCCATGACGCCAGGGATCAAAGCTCTCAACAAGAGGCAGCCGAGCAGCTACCCTGCTCGGCTATCCCCGGCTGGTAGCTTCCCTACCCCACGACGCCAGGGATCGAAGCCCTCAACAAGAGGCAGCCGAGCAGCTACCCTGCTCGGCTATCCCTGGCTGGTAGCTTCCCTACCCCACGACGCCAGGGATCAAAGCCCTCGCCAAGAGGCACCGGGCAGAAACCCTGCTCCGCCATCCTTAAGGACCCAAAAGCCCTCGAAAGAGGCAACCGCTTAGCCCAACCATGCTCGATTATCCCTAGCACACCACCTGGGATCAAAGCCCTCGCCATGAGGCGCCGGGTGGCAACCCCGCTCGGACATCCTTAGTAGGCCTCCCACGCCCCTCCCGCGCTAAGGATGAAAAGCCCTCGAAAGAGGCAACCGCTTAGCACAATCCGTGCTCGGTTATTCCTGGCAAAACTAGGGATCAAAGCCCTCGCTAAGAGACACCGGGCGGCAACCCCGCTCGGGCATCCTTAAGGATCAAAGCCCTCATCAAGAGGCACCGAGCAGCTACCCTGCTCGGCCATCCTTAGCAGGCCACTCACGGCCCCTCCCGCGCTGAGGATCAAAGCCCTCGCCAAGAGGCACGGAGCAGCTACCCTGCTCTGCCATCCTTAGCAGGCCTCTCACAGCCGCTCTTACGCTGAGGATCAAAGCCTTCGCCCAGAGGCACCGAGCAGCTACCCTGCTCGGTCATCCCTAGCAGGCCACTCACGGCCCCTCTCACGCTGCGGATCAAAGCCTTCACCAGGAGACACCGAGCAACTACCCTGCTCGGCCATCCTTCACAGGCCTCTCACAGCCCCTCTCGCGCTGAGAATCAAAGCCCTCGCCAAGAAGCACCGAGCAGCTACCACGCTCGGCAGTATCCTCAGTTGGCCAATTACGGCCCCTCCAACGACTAAGGAACACGAACTCAACAAGAGACACTCAATCTCTCAACGTCTTAGCGATCTACACTTCGACTTCGGGGCCATGGAGACACCGTCTTACCGGATGCCTTGGGACACTGGGCAAGAGAGCAAACTCAAGTCGACGCGTAATAGCCATACAAAGAGACGACACAACAGAAAGGCAGTCCCACGCAGATACAAGTGTTCACACAACAAGAAAAATACGCGTGCAAACAAGACTGCAAGAAAAATACCTTTATTCGCAAAAGTTAAAGCTTCTACAAGATATTGTGGGCTCCCCAGCCTTACAAAAAGCCCGGAGGCCTACAAAACTCCCGAGGAAACAAATAAAAAGAAAAAAGAAACAAAAGACGACGGGCCTCAGGCCTCAGGGCCGGGCGCTCCCCGGGAAGCCCAGCACCCGCCGCAGGGGCCTCCGCGTTGCCCTCACCGGGTATCTCCTCCTCGACCTCGCCCCCGAGGGCCTCCCCCTACTCCTCGTCCCCGCGAGGATATTCGGCTCGGAGATCCTGGTCGGCGAACTCCGGCATCCGAGCCTTGACGGCATCAAGGGCCTCATGCCAGATGGCGCTAGTGGCCGAGGCTAGGACGGTATAAAATTCTTCCGATTTCTGTAAGTTCTCCCTTGCTTTCGCCGCCTCTACCGCCACCCCAGCTCCTTCCGGAGGGTGCCCACCGACTTCTTTATGGTGCTGACGAGCGCCGTGGAGTCTTGGAGCTTGGCCTCGGCAGCCTGGGCGGCTTCACGGAGCCTGGCAGCCTCCTGCTTCGCCGCCGCCACTTCCTGCTTCACGGCCGCCGCCTCCTGCTTCGCGGCCGCTAGCTCCTGCTGCCCGGCCACCACCTCGGCCTCGAGATCAGCGACCCTCACCGTCGCCGCTTCCAGTGCCCACCTCAGCGAGGAGGACTCACCCGAGGCTCGGACCGCTGGGCCTTTCTCCTCCTCCTCCATCAGGATAGCAAGAGCGACATGGTGGAGGACCTGGGAAAACAAGAAAGGGGTCAGAAAGAAGAAGGATCACCAGGTCTCATGAAAGATGAAACGAGCAAAGTATGAGCACTAACCTGCACGGCCTCTTGGGCGATGGATGCCAGTTGCCCCTTCAGACTTCCCCCGGGGAACCTGCCCCCGGCCGACCTCTCCATGTCGTGCAGGAGGCTGTCGGTGACGGAGAGCCCCGAGAGCACCTCAAAGCGGAGCTCCCCATCATCCACCAAGATCGGGGAGGCCGGGTCCCGGGGGCTGCACAGGGGGTCCTCTTGAGAGCCGGCGGCGGCGGACTGGTCTCCGCCTCCGAGGCCGGGACTTCCTGTCCCCGAGCCCTCTTTCGTTTAGGCGCCCTGCTTGACTCCGGGGCCCGATCCGCGCTCGAGCGCTGGTGCTGGACGGCTGCCGGAGGAGCCGGGGTCGGCGCCTGACGGGAAGAGCTGGCCCCTCCATCCCTCGACCCCTTCTTCGGCTTGCCCATAGCCGCTCGAAGGTAGATCAAATCCATGGGTTCTGCACAAGACGAGATAAAATGGGGTCAGCGACTCAAGCAAAAATCAGAGTAAATGCAAGCCTAACTTACCGACGGACTGGGAAGGGCTGAGCCCGGCCCAACTAAAGGACCGCTCAGACAGCAACACATCGGCCCGAAGAATGGGCTCCCACGCCGCCACTCTCACCGCGTCGGGGTCATTGGACGGGTTTTCCTGCCAGCACTTATCCCTAGACCACTGGACGGGTACGGGCCAGTCCTCACCTTCTGGCGGCCCGACGAAGAAAAACTTCTTCTTCCAGTCGTGGATGGAAGAAGGCAGGACGACGACTCCCGACCCGAGCGCACTCCCCCGACGTTTCCTAAAGGAGAGGTATACCCACATTGGGTCGCCAGCGTGAGAGCCGGGATGAGTTTTGTAGATGAGAGAGGAGGCAAGGATGGACAGACCAAAGGGGACCATCTGCAATTTCAAGCGGACTAGAAACCCAAGGAGAATCCTCCAGGAGTTCGGCAGTAACTGGCCCGGGGCTAACCCGAAGTAAGACAGCGCTGCAGCGACCTCGAGAGAGAAGGGCAAGCGCATTCCGGCTCAAAAGGATTTCAGGTACAGGGCAATCTCTTTGCCCTACACTTGATCTGCCCTCTCTCCTTCCTCGGCCAAGCATAGAGTATAGCCAGAAGGGGAAGCGGGCCCGAGCGGTGGCAAGATCTCCTTCGTACCTCACCAAGGAAGGCACGCCGGGGGCTTCCGCCACCTCCACTCGGGGATCCGCTCCTGACACACGACCATGGGGAGAGGATTTAACCCCTTCTCCTCGGGAAGACCCCGACTCGGCAGAAGAATCCCTAGAATCTACCCCTGTGACATCTACAAACTCCCCAGAAGAAGACATCTAACCTGATTGAGAAACCCTCTTTAATGCAGAAGGTTTCGCCCTGATTCGCCTGCGTCACCCAGAAAAAGACAACGGATTGCCCGGGGACACGCCTGACGATATCTTCAGAGGGGAGCTCACCTCGGGTGCCCCAGCAGACCACTCTCGACCCGACCCGTCAGCTGGTCGGGACGAGAGTGGGGGGCTAATGATGATGCTCGATATCGGCGATCTCCCAGATCATGACACGTAGCAGATAACGTGTCCCAGAGCATGCAAGAAAGGGCCTACAGCAGCCGACCAAACCACCCCTATGCTCGTCCTACCGAGCAGACGTTGGCTCGCCCTGGCACGATGGGCCTCCTCGGCCTCACAGCTCATTCCCTAGCTACCTCAGAAACTAGATACCTCGGCTCTCCCGCTCGTCCGCGAGCTCTCCCGCCGAGGTCATCTTCCTCGGTCTCACCGACCGACCAATAGCACCGCTTACAGGTGTAACCGCCATCCCGCGAATCTCGCCATGCGCGAGATCTCCACCGGCCACATCCCACGTTCTACGCTACCACGATCCCCCATTAACGAGCATATCTCGCCATTAATGGAAGGTCCCGCTCTTTACGCGGGCGTGACGTCAGGAGCGTAACGGCCGGCGTGATTCTCGCGCCTGCTGCACCCGCTGCCACCACTACTTAAACCCCTCTTTCAGACGGTCAAGGTAAGCCAATTCTACTCCACTAAGCCGTTACTCTGCTCGGATCTCTAGACTAACTTGATCGTTGGAGGGTCCTCGGTGGTACAACCACACCGGGACTTCCTTGCAGGTAGCTCGGCAAACACAACCTCAACCCATTGAGATCCACACGCTTCAGGAGCAATAGTATCCAGATCCAATCCCAGCCACACATCGCAGCCATCAGCAGATCAACGGGAAGCTGAACATCTGAAGGAGATTCCACCCTCCATCAGGAATTAACCGGCCGATCAAAAATTCACGAATTATTCACGAATTCGCCGAATTATTCGCGAATTATGTGACTATGCTACTAGCTTGAAATTCTACCACAATCTATTTAAGAGACAAAATGGTAAGACTTATAACATTTAGATACTATTACCAAACAAATGGCCCCATTGCTTTATCTCCTGCCAAGGTTTTGGTAGAGATTCCAAGGGATAGGTTAAGCATTTTCCAAACTAAATAGTTAAGGGCCTTAATTTAAGATTTACTGATCCCTAGCAATTTAACAATTCTGACTCTTCTCGCTTTCACCCTCTCTCTATCTTCCCCCCACGAAGACTTCGCCGTCATCGCGATTTCCCAAAAAATCCCCATTTGATCAGAATATTTTTTATTAGGGTTAAGGTTTATCCTCGATTTTCCTTCGATTTTGATAGAGCAAGCCATTAGACTAAGATGAGGACGGAGTTCAACCTTGCAGTGATCGCTCCAAGGCTCGACGTTGACAATCGGATCTCTCTCCGTAAATACTATTGGATTGCTCAGTCTCTAATCAAACAGGTCATCGTTGCTTCTTCAATGGATTATTTTCGTTTAGTTGTTTGATTGCATTAGTTTTGATTAATTGAGATGAAAGCGCGCATATTTCATATTCTTATGCTATATTTAATTTAGAATCAAATCTAGGGGAAGAAGAAGAAGAAAAGATTGTTCTTTTATTTTAGATTCAAATAAGCCTGATTTTTATCTGTTGGATCTTGTGAATAACATTTGCAATGAGCATTTAGTTTATGTGAAAAGGTTTGTTTAGTTTCAAATTTTGCACTTTGTGTTATCAATTTGGTTTTTTGCTCGTTTAGGGTTCTCTTGAATAGCCCAATTGTCAAGGAATTGAGCCCCATTTGGCAATTGGAAACTGAAATGAAAGTAAGAAAGTAAAATGGAAAGATTGAAGTGAAAGTAGCAATTCTTGTTTGTTTTGTACTAAATAAAGTGGAAAAGAAGATGAGTTGGCGTTTATCTGGCGGCGGAAAGTGAACTTGAGTTGTCTGATTGGAATGATTGAAAGTAAGAAAGTAGTTCAGCTGATTTCACTTACTTTGTTTGTTTCTATGTATAGAGTGTTAGAAAGAGAGTTAAAATCACCTTGGTAAGCTTGTCATCCTTGCTATACAGATATATGAATACTAATAGTAAGATGCAAATAACTATTCCATAGAATTAACCCAAAATAGGAACTTAATTAGATATTAGTTGCAAGTATGGGGTTGGAGAAGATATTTTGACCCTATTCAATATTAATCATCATTAGAAAGAAAATCATTAAATATGCTTGGTCATTAACTGCATAACCCTTAACAATTATTTTATAACATGTACAAAATAAAAGGAAGAAGAAAAGGTGGGGGGCTTTCAGAAGAAGAATAAATAGACAACGTCACAACAATAAAAAGAATGCATGAATCACTTAGAGCAGATTCTTGTGGACATCTATCAATTTAAATTTCAAGTCAAAAATAGGTGTGTTAACTCTATACAACACTCCAATACACAATCCCCTAATAAAAGTAAGTCTTGTTTGAGAAAATAAAAGAAAGAAATACGAAAAATTACCGCAAAAATACAGAAATTGGCACACACGCGTAAAAGCTAGACACCCAATCTAATGCAATCCCTTACAGGCCTTCCAAGCTCAGTCCTAATCTATATATGAACAACAAAATTAGTTAAGCATCCATTGACACCTTTAGATCATAGCAAAATATAAATGTCTTTCACCAACACCTATTTCTAACACATTGCACAACCCACTTGCATAATATTGAAGTATTGAACTTGAACAGAAAATAACATTGTCATGTCTTTGTTCGCATACTCTCTTCCCTACATTTTCAGTATACATTTTCAGTATTTCAACATAGCTCATCCCTCGATCATATAGGTTTCATGTTCCTCGGAATGTCCGATCATTTTCGCCTTCCTATTGACTTTGGCATTCATGTATCCTGCCCAAAATATAATCACGGCCTCAGTACAATTTATCAATTGTTATACAATTCTTGTTTTATTATTAAATATCCTATCATTGATTTCACAGCAAAACGACCAGGTGCTAATGTCACACAGTTTTATAAAAGCAATAAACTTACATATCACTACCACCCATAGCAACAGCAACAATGTTATAATCACTTCCATCTACTGTTCGTAACTAAAGCAAAATGTCCAAACTATTGATTCAAATTTCAGCCATGTTGGCCGTATATCATATCAGAACTCTTTGCGGTACAATAATTTTGATATATTGGCCATATATGATATAGGAAACATCTCTCTGATACAATTCCGATGTCCACTGATATCCAAGATTTAAAACCTTGGTCCATAGATCAAATATCATTAAAAATACAGAATTGTTTGGTCTCGACATCAAAAGATCCAAATATAGAAATAATATGATTCTTAATCTTCACTTGTTCGGTCCATATTTGTGTTTAGAAGCAGAATAGGTACAACAGCTTCATCTTCTCGTCATAAATTCTACAAGTTAAAATACTGGCTACAGAATTCTGGTATTAGATAAAAACAAGCATTCCAAAGAAAAAAAACATTTACTGCCCTCCAAATTTACAATGATAGTTGATAATTTTGGGATAGGGTAGATTCCATTGATTTTTTTAAAATCAAAATGTACAATCACAGTTGATAATTTTGGGAATCTCTCAACCCAATTCAAAGGTATGCTCTCACCCCAACTGAAAAGGGATTCACTCACCCAAAACCTAGCAATATTTGCTAGCAAAAGACAAACCCAAGTTATTCCCCGATTACAAATATGTGAAACATATAAAGTATAAACCCCAACCATATAACAATCAGGAGCTTATGGAATCATATACCGATGTATGAATCATATATAGGTGCAGTTTGCTTTCCAATGCCCCTCTCCCCAAGGACCTAACAACTAAACCAAGTCAAGTGTAATTATGTCTATTTCTGTTTTTCCTGTCAGATGTTCAGGAAGATCCATATGGTTTCTTTATGCTTTGGTTTTCTCTATTGTTAGCATGCCTCGTTTTATTTCTTTTATGAGCATCTCTGTTATGGCGGCGACTTTCATGATTTTATTGTGTTTGGTTTACCCTCATAGTATGATACAGTATGTATAAGTTTATCCTAATAAAAAGTTGGTGATCTGCAGGCTGACATTCATCGGGCGGAGAAGAACGAAATTGATCTATATGTCATGCTCTTACGGTTTTCAAGGTTAGGGATGCACCGTTATATAATATAATACATTTTATTGGGTTTAAATTATTATTTTTAATAACTATGAAATGAGGTCACTAAGCTTATAGTTTTCATCGTTGTATATTGCTCTCTTCTATCTTATTTTGAACCTTCCTCCTTTTAGTCATTTATCCCCTGAAACCTAACAACACAACTGAATGTTTATCTGCTGCAGTTTGATTTCTGAGACCATTCCATTGCATAAAGACTACCATACATCTCTACACAATAATCGGCTTTTCTTTCGAAAGGTATTTCCAAAGTAAACTGATTCATAGATCTTATATGTTAAGAGTTTAAAATATATGCCAGCCCTGTTCCACATTGATTGATGCCAATTATACGGTATACTGAATTCTTTGGATTTTATTTAATTTAACAGCAAGTTCCTTTTTTCTTAAAATCTTAGAAGATATTTAAAGTGAATGGTATTGTTTAATCCCGATAATGCTTTGTATAGAGATTAGGGAATGCACTTGATGAGCTGGAAAAACTGAAGCCAGCTGTACAGCGACGGATTGAAGAACTAAACTGGAAGTCTAGAAATCAAGTTAGTAGGTGGTGTCAAGCTGACCAAAATTCTTATGTGGAGAACTCATTGGAGTGGCCTTCGATGAGAAATCCGACTACAAGAAATGAGGTAGGTCAGACAGGTAGTCTCTTTTCATCATGCTACTATGAAGAAATGGTCCTATTCGTACACATTTATTCAGTTACTTGGAAATGCACATGAGATGCGTGAAAGATGGCTTTCTCATAAATATACCCTTACATGAGCTTTGAAATTATGATACAGACTTTCTTTTAGTCTGAAAATGTATACGCTTGTGATGTGTTGCAGATGCAGATTTACAGGGGTTCTGGACAAGGTGGCTTCTCGAGTGGTCCAATCAGTCATTACAAATTTCCTCAACCCAAGCCTGTAGAAGAACAATTCCACAAACTGTAAGGATTGTTATATAGCTTTATTACTGAGTGTAAACTGTAAACTTAGCACACACTGGATACTTGTTTTTCTTCATGTAGGAATTGGAGATTTAGTAACTGGCATTTCTATGAGAATCAATTGGCTTAAACATAATGGAACTTAACTCCCAACTATGTAGCTTATGTTAAAAATACACGCAACTTATTATTTGTGAATAGTGGCGTATCTTTCATTAGGTTTAAGGTCGATTGCTGTTACTCCTGTTATGATGTGTTTATTATGTCTACTACCAGTAGTCCCGGCATTATAGTTTATTTTATCGTCTCTGTTTTTAAATTTATTTTCAAGTGAAAATCTTATAAGTTGACGCTGCTGCAAAATTAATTTAGCAAGTCAATGATGGGAAACATTGCATATCACATCCCCCTAACTGTACGCTGACTTAATACTTATCATTTATCAAACAAAGAATCTAGGATGTTTTAAGCAAATTCATTTTTTAAGGTTGTGGTTATCCTCTAATACTAGAATTAGGATAATGGCAGCGAGTCCTTGCCATAGAGGTTGACCTGCTGAATTATTGACGCGGGGCTAAAATCTTAGAGCAGAAATGTACCGTGTGTTGATGCAAATTTCACTCCCAAGCAGGCAAAGAAAACGACGCGATCTAAATAAATAATCTATGCAAACACACACAAGAGATCCGATTTTGATGATATTTGTAAAAAGCTTATATGCAGGAAATTACCATCACTTTTGGCCCAAAAGTAGAAAACCACCCTATCATTTAGAAGCTTGCACTTCTACCCCCAACCTAGCCCTGTTTTCTATCGATCCAAAACCCATCACCTTCCTAGCACGTGATGAGTTTGAATCCCCAAGATACCAACCCAGATTTAGCTCCCTTTCCTCTTCTTCTTTCTTAACACCAACCAAAACTCGCAGCCGCAGCCGCAGCCGCGGCCGCTTTCCCCTCCGAATTGAGCAACAAATGATCAAAATTATCATTAGAGAAGTCCTGGTGAGCTCTAAAATGGTGAGATCAAAAGAGGATTTGACAAATGACCTAAGCCTAAATCAAGTCCTAATCCTTAATTGAAGCCATAATCCAAACTTCAATCAAAACTCCTAATCAAACCCTAAATCTAGATCAAAATCCTAATCCAAATTCTTCGTGAAAGTTCAAAACCCTAAATCGAAATCCGAATCAAACTCCTCTCCAAACCCATTTTTTTGTGAGAACGGTTTGTCAGGGTTGGTCTTGGTGGTGAGGGGTGGGTACGGGGATAGTCAAGGTCATTGGAGGGGTCAGTTGTTGTTGTGGTCTTGGTGGTGAGGATAGTCAAGGTCATTGGAGGGGTGGGTACGGGGCTTATTGGAGGATGCGAGTTTGGAGGTCTTCGGAGATGATGGGATAGGGGACCGACCTAAATTACCCAGTTGCATGGAATGCAATGGGTTTTAAACATAAAATTTAACAGAGGTCAAGTCTAAAGAGCAAATTGCAGTTTAAGGTGATTTCGTGCTTTTGGGCTAAAAGCGAGGAGGGTTTCTTGCAGCTTAGCCTGAAATAAATAATATAACTTATAAGACCATATATGCACAAGCAAATTTCGAACTTTAAAGCGATCGACTCGACATGATAATTGATAAGTCCACGAGATAAATAACTTGACAATCATTGTATGGATCTAATACATATAGGCCAATTTCACTGCAAACCAGACTTTAAAGGTTTACTAAATTAGCCTTTTTCCTATTTGCTCTGTTAGCGGGCATCTTCTCTATTAAATTGACAGCCAACAAAAAATACCTAACCACTAACATCATGTCCGTTTAGGTCCAGCTCTAATCGTCTTCAAACTATCAACTATAATTTTGTCACTTCCCTAACTAGTTAATTTGCTGCCCATTTGGTCTCCATAATACATGTCCAAGCCCTTTTAATCGATTATCCTTTTTTTCCACATGGAAGCTGCCTGCATCTTCTAACGAATACACTCTTTTTTATCCTGTAAGGACTTAACATGCTTTAAAAGGTTCCTTACGAGGTCATTGTGTTGAGGAGAACTTAAAAGGGGGAAAAAGAGAGAGGACAAATTTAAATCTATCTAGTAGTGTAAATTTTAAATTGCTTTTGGCAATTTAACAGCTTGTATTTTCAGTAATATTTTAGATGTCAAAATCGCTTTAACATCTTACTGACAGCCTACTGCTATATTCATCAATCATGGAGTGTTTCCTAATTCTTTCCTAGACTGATACCACTCGACACACTTGTGCAGATCTCTTAGATTACCACGTCCTACAGAGGAGGCTTTGTCAAGGCATTCCATCTTAGGTCCGAATGGACTCCATGGACAGTGGCAGCCAGCAATTTGTAATCAAGTGGTAACATATACCTAAGACCTCCTTTATATTTTTAGGTTTTATAGAAGATAAATGTTTTTTTTTCCTTTTTGTTTACCATTTCATTTATTTTATCTTTCATGCAGATCCAATATCCAAGCAATCTGGATCTGACCCCGGTTGACATTTCGAGGTAAAGATCTCTGTCTTTCAGTCTTTACACACCTTAGCTACAGTTGATTAAATCAGTTAACATATAAACTACTTCCTTAAACTTTCATCTAGTAAAATTATGGTACACGATCCTTGCAATCTTTGTGGAGGAACAACAACATGTAGAGGAAGTGTCATTGTACCTCCCACAGGAGTTCGTATTGCCTGTCGGAACTTGAGAGCTTTTGAAGGTTTCAATATCCAGATGGCTGACCTTGCAAAGCTTTCCTCTTTTATATATGAGGCTTTATATAAATACATAGTAGTATAGTACTGGTACCTGGTTTCTTCATGACAGTGTTCCCTGAGTGCTTTATTGTATTGTCAAGTGTACTTATTCATAGCATTATATATAATGGTCACCAAAGTTTATATGTGCTTGTATGTTAAACAGCCTTCTTCCATCTACACAAGATGGACAAGAACCTGGAAAAGTGAATGGTGCATTAGAACATGAGAAATCTCCATTCGAAGAAGTCCTTTCCTTGCATGATGGTAGAGCATCATTACAAACTGAAGAACTAATTTCACTGATTACTTTAGATGTGAAAGAAACCCCTATTAAGTTGGATATCATCAGAGAACCTTCTCCTCCACCTGTTCGTGCAGAAGTGCAAGATGTGGTGGCTATTACTTCTGATATTTCACAATCTATATCCGGAGAAACAGCATCTTTTCAGGATGAGCTAATTCGCAGAGAATCTCCATTGCAAGTTCATATAGTAAGTGCCTCAAAAATGTATTATAGGTGACACTTATCTAGCAAATATCATGATCAGTGTGTTTACTCCGATTTTTTTGATTTTGCTTTTGCAGTCAACAACTTTGATGGACAGCTTTATGAGACTTGCCAAGTCAAATACTGACAGAAGTTTAGAAACATGTGGAGTTCTTGCAGGTTCACTTGTAAGAGAAACTTCATTTAGTTAATTAGTTTTGTAAAGCTCTTTGATGGATGAAGATGCTTACAGTTTTCTTGTTTGCAGAAAGACAGAAAATTTTGTGTCACCTCTCTTATCATTCCAAAACAAGAGTCAACCTCTGATTCAGTAAGAGTTGTTTCTAACGCCTATTCAGTTATAAATATGTGCGTTCAATAATACTTGATTCTTTGATCATTTAGTGCCAGACAACAAATGAAGAAGAAATATTTGATTACCAGGATAACCAATCTCTTTTTACGCTTGGATGGATACATGTGAGTATTTTACTAATACTTAATGGTCTTATATTGTGGCAGTATTTCATGTAATTGGCAAGCAATCAACTTTACTTCCTTGAACTCTTCTTTGCATATTTACTTTTTATTGGTTGGTACCAGGAATGCTTTGCAGAGTGTCATTGATTGATTTATTCAGTGTAGCATTTATACAATATGAATTTCCTTCCTTGCTGATATCAGCTATGCTTTTCATATCTTTATATGAAGCATCTTCATTGTCGAAACCCCATCAATTCATCTGGGTATTTCTTATTGAGGGATGGGAATAGGGTTTTAATATGTTATTAAATCAAATTTTGATTCTCTCTGTCATCTCATTGGTGTCAATAATGTTAATCCTGCAATTTTGATAAGTTTTAATAACCATTATGCATATGCCCATTCCCCTAAGTTTTTCTACTGTGCTGTGTTGACAGCGGTTTATGTGAGCAATCATTTCTTTATATATAATCAGCAGAATCTTTAATTTTTAACATATATGGCTTTGATTCCATAGGGAAGGTATTTCAGGTCTTTCGGACCTATATCATGCCTCTGTGATGACTGCAGATCCCTGGAGCAAAAATGCTGTCATCTTATACCATCTTTTATCTTTGTCTAGAGGCTTTGCAGTGATACTCCTTGGATCGCTTAAGCTTAAACTTGCAGTATTAGTGTGCTTGCACAAGTGTGTAGGTATACAGACACTTCCACACATCCCACCCCCACCCCCACCCCCACCCCTTTGGTGACTCCATAGATTATTTGTAATAAGCTGGCTTTAAATTGCAGGGAGGGTATTGAGGATATCAAGCACAATTTGTTGTGTTCTCCACGTCTTATAAGGTCAATGACAAGTTAAACTTTAGAACATTTCTTGTAGAACTATAATGCTGAAATCTGTTTTGCACATCTACCATACATACCAGCTGTATTTATTGTCCCATCAAAGTTTTGTAGACATGATCACCCTTCACTCCTATAAACTAGAACTCGTTTACTCACTTTTCTCCCTGTGCTTCCAAAAAATCTATATGGAGAAACTACAACACAAAATATAATACTCTACTCCCATGCATTCTACACTAAGAGTGAAGAATTAGTGTCCCTTGCATTAGATTAGTTTCTTCTGGCAACCAATTTGTCTAGCCTCTGTTGCGTGAGTTTAAAATATATTCTGCTGCCTTGGATCAACATGTGGCTGGATGTGATAGCATTTGCTGCTTCTAACTAATCCCATTTTTACCCTTCAGTGCTTAAAGCAAATGGATTCCTTTTACTTGTTGATATATGAGATTGAAAGTTCATTAAGTTCTCATAAGAATCCCCTCTCCCTTCCTCTCATTTTTCCAATACTGTGAAATATTGGTATCATCTTTGGCCAACGTGAAGGAAAACCTCTGAAAGTGCTCGCTGTTATGATCTCTAATCGAAAACTAGTGGTGATTTCTACATTCTTTCTGCATCGTGTTCCTTTCTTCTTACCGATAACCAAGAACCACCTAAAACACAAAGCGGAGATCATTATATGCACTGTTGCAGAAATCCCCAAAAAGCCTGATAAATCCCTGCTTTAATGGAAAGGAGCCATAGGATGCTTTGCTTTTTGCATAAAGCTGTAGTATAAAGCCTTAGTTTTCCATTAAGTTAAGAATCCTTGGTCAATTCATGAGTTGCAGGTTTTTATTGTTATGTGATTTGGATATGCCAAAACGATAACTACAAAACTTATGGTTTTTTACCATTAAGATTTTCCGATAGAAGCTAATTTTGTCAAATGATTATTGTTGGCCATGAAGTTTAAAATATTTAATTGTTGATAGTCCACTATAATTTTTGAACTAAATACTCAGTTAAATGTTGAATAGGGCCTTTGATGTTAGAAGGAAAGGAACTGTATCTCAACTTTACTACATGGGATTATAGACAAGTTAGATTTATGTTTATAATAGTTGCCATATACAACAACAACTGGGCCCTTTTATCCCAAGCATATAGGGTAAGCTACATAAACCAACATGAGAATCATGCCGGGTCCAGCACATGAATCTCCGTCTTCACTCACTCCTATCGAACAATATACTTTCATTGAGACCTTTGGCAACCATATCTTTTCATATCACCTCCATCCATGTTTTCTTTGATCTTCCTTTCGCCCTTTTGATATTGCCTATATCGAGAATATCCATTCGTCGAACCGGTGCTTCCATACGTCTGCGCCGCATATGATCAAACCATCTTAGCCGGTTTTTCCACATCTTCTCCACAGGTGCTACACTAACTTTTGCATTAATATTCTCATTTTGGACCTTATCTTTTCTAGTATTATCAAACATCCAACGAAGTATGCGCAACTCCGCTACGTGCATCTTCTGTGTATAATGCTTCTTAGGAGCCCAGCATTCTGTACCATATAATAAAATAGGCCGAATAGCGCTCCGATAAAACTTCTCTTTCAACTTAAACAGAAAATTACGATCGCACAAAATCCCTGTTGCACTCATCCATTTCAACCAACCAGTTTGGATCCTTTGATTAATATCGCTATCGATCTTCTCATCCTTTTGGATAATGGAACCTAGATATCTAAACTGATCGCTCGGTGATATCTCTTGCCCTTCCAGTGTTATACCAATGTGGTCTCGACTTCTCTGTTTGCTAAATTTGCAATGCATATATGTGTTTTGGACCTGCTTAATCTGAACCCCCGAGATTTCAACGTTTGCCTCCATAACTCCAATTTGGTATAACCCATGTTTTCGTCTCATTTACTAGAACAATATTATCAGCGAATAGCATACACTAAGATATCTCATCTTGGATGGTTCTAGTAAGCTCATCCATCACGATGATAAACATGAATGAACTTAATGCAGATACTTAATGTAAACCAATTGTAATCGGAAAATCACTCGTTAGGCCGCCGCAAGTTCTGACATTTGCCACTACTCCATCGTGCATGTCCTTGATTATGTCACTGTACTTGACAGGGGGCCTTTTCTTCATCATTGTCCTCCATAATACCTCTCTAGGTATTTTGTTGTACGCTTTCTCTAAATCAATAAATACCATATGCAGATCTCTTCTCCTTTCTTAAAAACGCTCGACAAGTTGATGGAGCAAATGAATAGGTTCTGTCGTCGATCGTTTAGGCATGAACCCAAACTGGTTCTCTGTTATTTTAATATCATTTCTTAGTATGTGTTCAATCACTCTCCCAAAGTTTCATGGTGTGACACATAAGTTTTATTACACGGTAGTTTGAGAAACTTTGAATGTCATCCTTGTTTTTGTAGATAGATACAAGGATACTTTTCCTTCACTGATTTGGTATTTTTTGGTCTGCCAAATCTTATTAAATAGATCTGTCGGCTATTTAACGTCTATTTCTTCGAAGTATCTCCAAATCTCGATAGGAATCACGTCTGGACTAACCTTTTTTCTTGATTTCATTATTTTCAAAGCCTCTTTAATCTTAGTTATTCTTATTTTACGCATGAAATCATGATTTATATCTTGAGATTGAATGACAAGTCCATCCAAATTCGTAGTAAAGCTCTCATTGAACAATATATCAAAATAATCTCTCCACCTTTCCTTAATATCCTCATCTCGAACTAAAACCTTCTGTTCTTCTTCTTTGACACACTTCACCGTACATAAATCTCTAGTCTTCCTTTCCCGCATCCGAGCAATTCAGTATATATCATTTTCAACATCTTTAGTGTCCAACTTCTCATACACCTCCTTGTAGACGTTAGTTTTAGCTTCCTGAACAGATTTCTTAACTTCCTTTTTAGCTATTTTATACTTTTCAAATTTCTCTGCATCTCTGCTTTTCTTCAAATCTTTATAAGAATCGCTCTTGACTTTAATAGCAAGCTTTACTTCTTCGTTCCCATGATGTGTCCTTAAATGGTGGAGGACCACCTCTCGACTCACCGAGTAGATCTCTAGCTACTTTCTTAATACAATTAGCATCTTGTTTCATGCTCTATCTGAATCATTTTCTGTCAGTCCGTTTCTTGAACTACATGATCTATAAAAACCTTTTGGTTACCTTCCTTCAGCCGATACCACTTAATTTTAGGCTCTACCTTACGTCTAATCATCATAATTTCTCTTCTAAATTGAAAATCTAGAACTAAAATTCTATATTGAGTGGTTACATTCTCACCTGGCACTACCTTACAGTCGATACAATAACCTCTATCTATCTTTCTCGTCAGAAAAAAGTCTATTTGACTTGCATTTGATCTGCTCCTAAAGATGACTCTCTTTTCCTAAACCAAGTGTTTGCTAAGATCAAGTCATAAGATAAGGCAAAATCTAGAATCGAGCTACATACTTCATTCTTTTGTCTAAAACCAAAACCTCCATGGATAGTATCAAACCCACTACGACTAGTACCTACATGTCTATTGAGATCACCACCAATAAATTTCTCTCCACTAGATATCATTTGCACCAACCAGTCTAAATCCTCTCAGAATAAATGCTTACTAGCATCATCAAGACCTATCCGTGGTGCATAACCACTAATAATATTAAGAATCTCTCCACATAAAATAAGCTTAACCAGTAAAATTCCATCACCTTTTCTTCTAATCTCAACTACATCCTCAAGCAGCCGTTTATTTATGATTACGCCTACCCCATTACGATTTTTACCACTATCCGTATACCAAAGCTTATAACCCAACGCTCTATAACTCTACCATTTTCACCTA
Source organism: Agapanthus africanus (assembly GCA_030015575.1). Taxonomy (NCBI): domain Eukaryota; kingdom Viridiplantae; phylum Streptophyta; class Magnoliopsida; order Asparagales; family Amaryllidaceae; genus Agapanthus; species Agapanthus africanus. The sequence goes on from CM057344.1 coordinate 24,081,409, forward strand.
CGCACTTAGTTTCTTGCAAACACATAATACCAACTCTCCTCCTAATCACCACCTCCACTAATTTTGTTAGTCTACCCGTAAGGGAACTTATGTTCGAAGAAGCTAGACGGATCCCATGAAACTCTTGCTTATTTGTCACTACACCCGTGGTCCGATGTAGCGCGCTGTTTCCGGACGACAGCCTAAAAACCCTTGCATACTTAACACTGCACTCGGGATTCGATGTAGCGCGTTGCTGAGTGGGGACACCCTAACGATATTCTTATTATGGTACATGTTATAGAATGTGATAAAGTTTTACGTTGGCTGTCACAAGCCTACCACAACTCTCACCCTTTCTCCTCTGGACTTGGGACCGGCAACGGTGGGTTTTAATAGTTGCCATATACTAAAAATTATTAATGGCCAGCAATTTGAAATGTGAAAAATACTTCGTTGTTAAGCATGATCGAGTGAGAGTAGTACTAGAATGTGTGACATCCTGCAAATGATTGCACTGGGTAGATCCAATCTTATTTTTCTTGTTACCTTGATCGGTTTATATGAACAGTTATAGGTGCATTATAACATTCTTATCTGATTAATTACATATATTGCTTATTATTCACCTCAGAGATGAATGCGGCTGTTGTGTCAAACTCTATGATTTCAATATGGTCTATAATCGCTTAAACAATTTCTCCAATGTGCAGACACATCCAACGCAATCATGTTTCATGTCATCGATAGATGTCCACACTCATTACTCATATCAGGTGTGTAATTTTAAGACTTGAATTCATTAACCTCGTCTTTGTTGTGTTGCCATTGGACATTTGGCTGAATTTTTTTTGTAATTTTTATTGATATATATGGAATTAATATTTTAATAGTAAAAGATGTGCACGGAGCAAACAATCCGCTAAATTATAGACTTGGGTATTTTTCTCAATGTATACGTTTCAAATTTCCTTGTTTTCACTTCCTCTTACAACTGTGTTCTATCTCATCTAATGTTTTGGAAAAACAAAACTCTCGGTAAACCACAATGATGACTGGAACTCTGCAGTTTCCAATCAGTTCAATCCTAAACATGAAGTTATAATCTACAAGCAAAACATAGACCCTTGTAGCAGTTAACTTCTTTCGTCCTATATCCGACTTATAACTTTGTGCGATTTTCATCAGGTTATGTTACCTGAAGCCATTGCAATTGTGATGGCACCGAGGGATAGTTCGAGGTATGTCTTCCTTTTAAATCTCTTGCATCTGGTTTCACTTTGTTGAAGACTTCATCAATATCCAGTCAATTATACACGATGAATGCTGAATAAAACCAAAAATAAGTAGCATCAATTTGACCGTTAATTAGATGGACGAACTCATTAAAATAACTATATGTTCTGTTTAATCAGTTAATTGATATGTTGTTCGCCAAAGACACGGGAGCGTTTAAAATATCCATGATGATGATATTACATAGCATGCATCCGCACCCTTTTGGTTATAATTTTTCTTTTTTGCTTCACTTTTCCGCCTCCCATGCATGAACTTCTTGCGCAATTTCTAGCATCCTACAGGCTTGATAATAATCAAAATAGCCTGATAATAAGGTAACCTAATATCAGCATTTGGTCTCATAATGAAGGTTCATGTATAAATTATGGGGATGTAACGTTCAAATTCTGTCTTAGGATTTTCTCACATATATTTTTTTAAACGCTGTTGATTGATGTAAATAGATGTCATGTGGCATTCTACAAATGACCAAGTCAGAGAAAAATTTATCTCTCTTGTATATGTAGTTCAAACTTTAAAAAATTAGTATTAGTATATTTTTTCTTCATATTAATCTTTCATACCAGTAGAATTACAGTAATAAACCTGTCAAGAATCACTGTTACCCTAAAGCTTAAGTTATTGGGTTGTGACGAAGTCAGGCTGAAGCGCAAGTGTGGGCGGCAGAATAGTTTCTCATTACAATAAGATGATTCTGGTGATGGAAGGCGACTATGAATATCAAGCTAACATAATACTTGATACTCCCCATCATCTAGGCCTTGAGCTATGTGAAAAGGTCTTTAGTGGAAATTCTTGTTTGTAAAAGCTGAAGCAAGGGGGCAACTACGAATATTGATACGGTATTAAATTGTGACTGAACCTATGATATTATGACCTCTTGTAACTTGTTGATCTGATGAGTGATGACATGGTGAAAGGTTAGCGATTTGGTTTTAGAAAGACAAGAAAATAAGACAATAGATTTGGGGAAAATGGACAACATATGAAAGAATCTCTCTCTCTCTCTCTCTCTCTCTCTCTCACACACACACACACACACACACACATCTATGTCAGAGTACAGTGAGATTTTGCAAATCACTCCAACAAACTAATAACAATCTCACTCATAACTAACGGCATGTTGCATGATATAACCAAATATTCTCCAACAATCAAACTTATAATTTTTTTTACAATTAACTAACATTTTTGCACATGCTAAGAAAACAAGTTTTTTTTGTGGCACTGTCCCGAAAGCCCTAACCTATACACACAACACACACAAACACACCAACGCACTCCTCACACACAAGCACACAACACACACCTAGGGGACCAACTAATTTGTCCTGAAAGCATTAATTTATGGTCATTTTCCCTCGTGGGGTTCTTAGGGTTCAAACCCCGCACTCTCCCCAAGAGGGGAGTACCCATACCAACTGAGCTATTGCTCATTGGTAAAATGAGTATTATCGGGTGGACAGATGCGGCGAACAATATCAATATAATGGTACGACAGGATTGTTGCCTCTAAAATTTCCCCAGTCCCCCCTTCCAAAAACAACATATAAATAAATATATAGAATTGAAGAAAAAACGAGTTTCTTGCATATTAATGGTGCCTTTTTCTATGTATTAGACCATTTTCATACATGATTACTTCTTATATTGCATCACCCCATTTTATCTAAACTTTTGATTGATTTAACGTAGGACGCATGGTATATTTCGGCTCACCACACCCGGTGGCATGTCGGTAATAAGGCATTGCCCACAGCGTGGCTTCCATCCTCACCCAGAACCCCCAAATGGTGGTCCAATCTATGACCGCTGCGCCGATGTTTATATGAACTCGAACATCAAATTCGATGTTGTTGATTTAAGATGATTGTGTCAATGCAACCGTGATAGCAAAGACAGAACTCTAATATTATAACTCCTCATTCAATCAACATACATACACAGTCAATTCTTTGTTGTATATCAGATAATGATATGTTTCATTGTGTTAATATGGATCACTGATCCTGTTATTCTTGTATATAAGCATCAGCTTTCAAATCATAGATTGCTGGTGGGACGGACTAATCAAATTTCAGATTAGGAGCTTCAATCAAGATGCAAGAAATGTGAATAATTGAAGTCGTAATCAACCTGTCTTGATCGAATAGCTTTGTTCGTCTATCATTATCGTTTGCAAAACGCATTATTTTCTGGAAAGCTATCTGTAACCTGTCATCTGCCATATTGTAAGGGTCGACAGTTTTTATGCTAGGATTTTTCCATGAGGTTTCAAGGTCTTAAATATGTTGCACTTTTTCTTTGTGTCTAAAAGTTGAATATAATTTTCTTTATTTTGTGAATGCTTTTGCATCTCTCATATTTTGATCAATTTGTTTATTTATATTGGTTATGATATAATACTATTGCTGGTTCTAAATATGGGTTAAGATTTTGGGGGGTATATAAACAGAGTCTTCAGCTCTCATAAAAACATGCAAAATAGATAGACCCCCTGCTCTATTTAAAGTAAGCATTCAATTCCGCCATTTATTAGTTTAGACAACACACTCAACCGCATTAATGCTTTGGCCCTTTTCCCACAAATATGTTAACACTAATAATTACAAATCCACCAACCTCTATTCCAACTTCAAATTTTCTTGCTACTTTCAGAAAACATCATCATAACAAATCCTACATAACTATGGACAAATTGAAAAAAACTACTATGTAAGGGCTCGCATGGTGCAAGCCCTTGTATAGCCATTGAATGGGGGACCCCCACTAGTGGGGGTCCTCCATCCAATGGCTCTAGAGGGGCTTGCACCATGCAAGCCCTTCTAAAGTAGTTTTTTCCGGACAAATTAACCTCCAGTATTCAGTGCTCATGTCAGATGACACATGTAATTTGATGCTGGATGCATGCTTTGAACTTGTGCTATTATTCGATCACAATTCACATGAACTGTCAATTCTTAGTCGGAGTTTCTATAATAAAGTCATCTGCTGTCTTCCTTCTTGATTTTATCATCTAATTAGACATATTGGATGTCACTGTTGAAAACTCCTCTTTCTTTATCAAAAAATTTAGATATAAATTATGAGAACCCTGGTGTTAGATCCACAATCGGACTGTTATCGCCTTTTTTTACATTGTCACTATGTGATCTTTTCCAGCACACAGCAATTAGTGATGTTAGGATAAAAATGAACATACTCCACTTCTGTGTTCAGTAATCGAGAATCAATCTTTCTTCCCAATTAATTTTACAGATGGACTGACGTTGAGGTTGTATTAACTTATTCTGTGCATTGCCAAATTTATGAAATTTGGATGCTATAAATTGCCTAAAATCATTACCATTCATGTACATCTTGTCCTATCTCCCAACTGTTTGGTAGCACATAGCGTAATCGAGAGCATGAACACAAATTTTCCATGTTAAGTCACATAACAATGATAGCATCTCTAAATTAGAAGGATCGGATTTTCTTCATTTAGTCATATGCAATCTAATTCTACAGGTGTTTATATGACAATATGACAATAAACCAGCTGAAAGGTGATAAGACAGAGACATACATGAACGTGTCATATGCCGTTAATCCTTAGGATTTATAACAATCCTCTCATTTGTCTAGACTATTGTGTCAGAAATTTAACGCTAATCAACACAATTTGCAAATAGCAGGCGTAAAACATTGCGGGGCATTTCTAGTTGCTCTTTCTATTCAATAAAAGAAAATGTTTTTAATTCACCAAGACAATATTAATGATTTTCACTGATTGGGCATAGCATAAGCTCCAAGAATTTTCTCTCGAAAGTGAGCTCGTGGGTTCTGACTTCTGAAGAGTTCAGTCTTAGGCTCAACATCCTTCCTGACTTAAAAACCTATGCAGATGTGTACTGGTCCAAAATCTTCGTTCACAGAACCAATACAAAATGTAATGCATTAAGCATCAATTTATTAAAAAAAAAAAGAATATTCAAATGAATATTTAGTATAGTTTTTTTCCGAATAAAGTGATGTTAAGGGGCTGTTTGGTTGCAGGATTCACAAGGATTTCGTAGTGTTTGGATTCAAGAATCCAAAAAAAAGTGAGGATCAACTACTTTTTGTTTGGTTATAGGATTTTGAGGTTTTGGATTTGCTTGTTCTTTATGAGGGGCCAATTGTTTCCCTCTCTCTCTCATCCTAAAATCCAAATCCCACTTATTTTTTCCCAACCAAATAAGAATTACAAGGATCTACAAATGCAACACTAGAAATCCAATACCAACCAAACACAAAATTAGTTAATCCAGATTTTTTCAATTATACTGTTTGAAAATCGAAATTTCAAAATCCTACAGCCAAACAGTCCCTAATTTGAAAGCTAACTGCAAATAATAGGTACATCCCTGCACGCCAATCTGACCCCTTCTGTGGTTGAAGGACTCTTGTCTCCACCTCCCCTCACTCAAACCGTTCGTGATTTTCTCTCTCTCTTTGACTCGACGATTCCCTCCTCTCCATCTCCACCCAAGACTAAGACTTCGACTTCGACTTCAACAACAACTCCAAATTCAGCAATGAATGACAACATCCCAATCCGCATTTAGTTAGAAGATGAAATGGTTCCCATTTATATAATTAAGCTAAAGTAATAACCCAATCTAAATATTTATATATGAGAAATGGAAATGAAAATAATGAACGCAGCATCTACTGTAATTGAAGCAAACACAAAGAAATATGCAAAAATCGAAAAGTAGGTTGCAAAGATGTCCAAAATTAAATGTGCATGCTTTTAATAGGATATAAAAATGCCCATTAAAACACACATTTTAATTCTTCTTTTTCCTTTTTATTTATGCTCCTAAGAATATCACAAGTTAACACTTCATCCATTAAAATGCATTCTCATTCATTTATTGATTATTAAAAGTATACAAATGCAACTTAAAACTTTTCAACATCCAAAACAACTATTTAAGTTGAGAATTCTCCATCAACAAACCACCGTACCATCATATTTGAATAAGTATTTCACAAAAGAGTTTTGGTTCAAGTCAAAAACAAAGAAGACGCCATATGGAAATTAGGCAAGCAATTCGGCTTTTATGTAAAACTTTCCTACCTTTTGAACACACTTACTTTTATATGTTGCTTCCTTTATATATCAAGAGATCATAGCGTTTGTATCGACATTGAGCTGGTGTTGGATCTTATATTGTTGTTTTAATTCATCAAGTTATCTCTTCGAGTCCGATAAGTCTGAAACTCGTACCAAACATGATGTCAACTCTAATGTCAAAGAAAAAATCAAACTTTTACTTGTTCGGTAGAGAAGAACTTAAATCGAGGCAAGAGATGCAATTACATTTCATCTTCAAAATATATTCATGATGGAGCGAGGAAGAAACAATATAAAAGGTATTGTAAACAGGGAAGGATTCCCATCCCCTCCAAAGCTCCCCTTTCTTTAATATTTTCATATTTTCATCTTTATTTTTTTATGTGTGTACAAAATGTAACCATATGAAAGATGTATATATTTTCATATCTATGCCCAAAATTTTCATGCATGGCATTATATTTAATGAGCCTCACATACTCCACTGGGTAAGAAGATCACCAAAAACTATTGGTAATTAATTTAAAACTAAATTCAATTTAGCTTTTCTTTATAGTTTGATATATGACATGTCGTAGTCAAGCTATAGACAGAATAACAACAATAAAAAAAATTAACGTTCATTCATTAAAGTGGGATATTCAAAGTAGATCCTTTTAAATACATATTAATTAAAAATCTATATATTGAAAAACCAAGTCTTACATTGGGTCAAACCATCGGTTGCATTACTCAAACAGTCATTTTGTCTTCCAGTATTAAAGTTTAAAATTTGGGCACTCGGACATTAATTTGAGATCAAAATCGATCATTTTAAGCAAGATTGACCATTTGGCCAATGACAAACAATACCTTTAAAGTATGAATGTTTGCATCTAATGTTAACTCCATAACATCCAAAATAATGTTAATTACATTGAGAAATTAATTTCTGAATATATTTTTTAGTTTTATATTAACTACCAAAATATAATATATGAAAAGATCTAAAAATATACATATAAAATCATTTGACTCGCTTAGGATTGTTTTTCTGGTTTTTTAATTTTACCGAGAACAACTATCAAAGCATCATTTATATCAAGTTCTCTATTACATAAATTTAAATAACAACCTGGCACAGCAACGTCAATGTTATAATCAGTTAAAATTTGTATTATTTGAGTTATTTTTATAATTTGTAGCTTTTCATTTTCGGTTTCGATTGGATCAACTTCGATCCCATGTGTTACACGTAGGGTCAGACACCAGTTACTCTAATACAAAGTTGGATTGGTCAAGCAATCTTTTGCAACTCAAAACACTAATTTTGGCATTTCCCCTTTTATCCTTCTCTTTACCTATATTTATTTCCATATCATTTTCCATTATTTATTTTCAAAAGTTCAATCAATATGATAGCCAAGAACAAAGAAAAGATTTATTTATAGGCTATTTCTTTTTTAATAATTTGGTTTCTATTTTATTTTAATCCATTCGGTTAAAAAGTTATTTCTCAAGAATTTCTCATAACTTGATTTTTTTTTTATTTTTGAAAAATGTTCATGATTGTGTTTTTTGCAAAGTAAAACATGATTCCCTTAAAAAAATTATGATTTGAGTTGTTTCTCCAAGATTTTATTGTATCTAAACAACCGCAAATAGCTAATAAATATCATTTATTATTTTTCAAACATAATGAAAGCATATGTATAAATAGTATTTGAATATTTTTCTTAAACATAGCAAAAAATAATATTTACCTATAAATATATTCGATCATTTTTTACCACGCATTACGCGTGGGGTCAAAATCTAGTTTAACTCTTAAATATATAACAAACTTCAATATGTATAAGTAACCATCCGAGTCCTCAAATATATGTGTATATAAAAAAGCGAAGGATTTAAAGATCTCTGAGCAATGCATCGATTGGTGCAAAAACGAATGTCTTTCATAATTCAACATAAACTGCAACTGATGCATAGACTTACGATAATCAAATTGAATGTATATCGTTGAAATATGTCGTAAATCGAGAGTTTACGTTTTGTAAAGTAACTATCTAAACCCTCGAAGTGCATCTAGTTATCAGTGAAGAAATGCAGGAGGTTGAACAGTTATATCATAGATTAAGCTATTTTATCTGTAGGATATCTATCTATCTATCTATCTATTTTTATACCTATATTTATATCTACGTTTACGGTACTCTACTAAATGTAAGGAGGGACAAAGATTTGGTAGTCTTTCTTATATCACCACTCCACTTTTTTATTTCCTCTCTCACATGAGGGTGCAATCTTTTTGATGAAAAAATAGATTTAATGAAAAATTGGATAACAATATCAATTAAACGTGAAATATAAAGTGAAACGGATAAAAGAACCTACTTTAATGTGGGGTATTAATTTAAGGGTGAGGTTTTTTTAAGAAAAAATGGTACTAATATAAAGGGTGCAATTTATTGACATATGTATCGATAATATTAATTTAATGAAAAATTAAAACATTATAATGAGAGTCTCTGCATAAATAATAATGATATTGCAATTATAATGATGATTAAAAGCTTATGAGAAATGGTTTTCATACTTCAAAAAATTCAAGCCGTATAAATTTGAGGCAATGGGTTACACCATTAAATCCACACTCTAATAATTATGCAGTTAGTGTCCACTCAAGCCATTTAATTAACTAAACATGATATTAATAATTATTTATTTTTTCGAAAAAAATTATATTACTTCTATCTAGCTGAAGTATATTCTCAAAAGTGAAAATACAACCAATCAGGTCTTCTTCTCTGTATGCAAGTATAATATGAGCTAATTATTTAGGTTGGATTTAATATGTATACTTGTGAGAGTGATATATTAAAAATGCCATTGTAATGTCATGGGTAATACTTGCTAAGAAATGCATCTTTGGAGAATGCCAAGAAACACAAAACATTTTTAAAAAGTTAATACCATATGCATGCCCTTCATATATGAAAAACCGCCACTTAGATGAAATAGCTATATACATGGAGGACTAGCATTTTACTTTGGATCATAAATCTTAAATTCTACATTTCATTCTCTTTTTTTGCCTCATGTACCTAATAGGTATGAACCTTCTCCTTTGGATTGCGATAATTTTATATCTTAATTCATTTCTCTATTGTAAATATGAATTTCCTCTAATACTAGAATTTATGTTTCAGCACGGAGGAGGGAGAGAGAGGGGGGGGGGGGGCATTGGAAGAAAGGCTTGATGACCAAGAAATGGGGTGGGGGGGGAGGGACATTGGAAGAAAGGCTTGATGACCAAGAAATGCGAGACAAGTGACTACTAATATATATTTCATAACATGGATGCAAATGACATTGCGAAACATGCTGATAGTTTTCTTGTAATATGCACGTGTGTGATGAGAAAAAAATTAATCATGTATTAAGATTTTAGTATGCTTCCTTGATGGTCATTACTTTAGAATTGTTGAAGGGTATAAAAATAATTACATGTATAAGAAAAATGACATGATATGTTCTTACTTTAGAATCCTCACATGGATTTTTTTTTTCTTTTTTGCATTTTTTAAATGAAAAAATGATATACTTTTTGACATGCCCTTGTGAATTTTAGTTATAATAGTAAAGATGATGTTTAAAATAATACCTTCTTGGTCTTTAATAAAGTGTTGATGTTTTACATGCATTCCCAATTTTAGTTTGATGACTGTATTTTGTATGACATAAGTCAAGCTATTGTGTGTGTTATTATGAAAATCTTATTTGTGATGCTTACTTCTCTATTATGTTTTCTGTTAAAATTTTTAATTTGCATCAAAAATAGCGTTGTTGTCTTGAGATAGACCGGCATCCTTTGAGGTTAAAAAAAGCAAAATTTTTATCTTGTGGAGCAACAAATATCTGCTCTTATAATGCAAAACTCCGAATCCTTGCAAGAATAAACAAAATTTAAAAAAACGAGAAAATTCCCAATGAACTTTCCCATTGAATCTTTTAGCAACATCAAATTTCTCACTCCTCTCCCCCGCTCTCTCTGCATATAAGCTAATCATGTTTTTTTATTAAAAATTTTCATTTAGTTTTTTAAATTCAAACAACCTATTTCCCACGATACTCTCATGTGCAAAAAAATTCAAACAACCTATTTCCCACAATTAGTTTTTTTTTAATAAATTTTAATAAATTATTTTTTTATCCACCTTTTTTCTCAAAAGAACACATGTGCAAAAAAAATGAAAATTTCCAATGAACTTTCCCATTGAATCTTTTCACAGCATCAAATTTCTCACTCCTCTCCCCGCACTCTCCACTACATATTAAAAGCTAATCATGTTTTTCTTATTAAAAATTTTCAATTAGTTTTTTAAATTCAAACAGCCTATTTCCCACAATTTCACACACACACAATGTTGCATAACAGGTTAAACCATTGCCTTTTTCATCCAAAAAGTATTGAATTATTAATTTTCTTCAATCGCAACACCTATGCAAAAAACTAGTATAATTAAAATATCAACACAAAGATATGAGCTCCTTAGAAATTTATGGCTCATTTGACCAAGACATTATCCTTGCTTCAGAAAAAATTAACTAAACATAACAAGGAAAGGAAATTGAAATACAAATATATAGGATTGATATATGGTTCTTGTATCAGCATGGCTACACTAGAAAGGGTGAATTTTGTATTTGAAACATATCACTACACATTCTCATATCACCTATTTCGTTTTATATTTCAATATTGGAAATGGGAAATTAACTTACAAGTAAAACCCTTTTCTATGATCCACGATATGCACCAATTCAACCAGTATACAAAATTTCACCAGATTTTGTCCTTACGAATTGGTCGATGATTACTCCGAATACCTTGTGTAAATGAACATCACCAACTGATGATGCTCGATATCGGTGATCTCCCAGATCATGACACGTGGCAAATGACGTGTCCCAGAGCATGCAAGAAAGGACCTACAGTGGCCGACCAGACCACTACTATGCCCGTCCTACGAACAAAGCTGGCTCGCCTCCGACCCAGCACAATTGGCCTCCTCGGCCTCACAGCTCGTCTCCGGGCTACCGCAGAACCAAGATACCTCGGCTCTCCCCCTCGTCCGCGAGCTCTCCCGCCGAGGTCATCTTCCTCGGTCTCATCGACCGACCAACGACACCGCTCACAGGCGCAACCGCCATCCCGTGAATCTCGCCATGCGTGAGATATCCGCCGGCCACATCCCACGTTCCACGCCATCACGATCCCTCATTAACGAGCCTGTCTCGCCATTAATGGGAGATCCCGCTCATCACGCGGGCGTGACATCGGGAGCGTAACTGCCGGCGTGATTCTCGCGCCTGCCCTACCTGCTGCCACCGCTATTTAAACCCCTTCTTCAGACGGTTCAAGTAAGCCATTTTTACTCCACTAAGCCATTACTCTGCTCGGACTTCCTCTCTAACTTGACCGTCGGAGGGTCCTCGGTGGTACAACCACCCCGGGACTTCCTTGCAGGTAGCTCGGCGATAACTAACCTCAAACCTATTGAGATCCACACACTTCCGGAGCCTGCCTCCAGATCCAATATCAGTCATCCATCGCCGCCATCAGCAGATCGACGGAAGGTAACATCTTGGCGCGATCCAGGTCGCGTAAGCTGGCGCCGTCTGTGGGAAACTCCTTGATTCCACAAAAACAAAAGTTGATCTTCCGATCTCAGTCCAATGGCGAGCGATCATCACGACGATCCAAGCACTAGCCGTCGCCTCCCCCTCAACGGAGGCGCGGACGAACCTCCTCCGCCGAATGCCATCAACGCTATTGCCGACCGGATAGACCGACTCGCGTCCGTTGTGGAGACGCTCATCCGTGTCCAAACGGCAGGGCAAGATCCCCAGATCGCCGCTCCCCCATCTCGGGACCGGGACCCTTACAGGGGGAGGGAAGACTCCGTCCGTGCTGGCACTGCCGACCATCGCCTCGCTACCTCCCATGGCCGCGGGTCCCCCGGGCCGACATATGCAATAACTCGATGGGCGTCGCTTCGTTTGGCTCCGAGGTCTTACGCCAGAGAGTTTCGCCCCGAGTCTCGTTGCACCCCTGTCCCTCCCAAGGCGGTGGCGGTTAGCTCGCCTGTTCGCAGGCATAACTGTCACGCCCCGCTTCCCGGTGTACGGCGAAGGAGACGCGACGAGGTCCGCTACGTGTGTACTCAGAAGTACATACGCTAAGCGTATCTAAGCAATATAAAAGTAAATCACAAGAGACAAGAGATATAGAAATAACAGCAACTTTATTAATAACATTCTTTTGTACAATGTATGAAAAGTAAATACAACTGAAATGGAAAGCGATACCTAAACAGTGGCATAACAGGAAATGAAAATACTGAAAAGAACAAGGTACAATATCTAGAGCTCGGGATCTTCGTGAAACTGCTCCAAGTCTTCACCGGTGGGCTCGATCTCTGCTGGGTCCAAAGCACCTGACGACATTCAAAGAAGAAAGAAATAGAATGTCGTCAGCGAACAGGTCGCTCGGTAAGTCCCAACGATAAGGGAGAAATAGACAGAAAGTACGAGAGCGAGAGAGAGAGAGAGCGCTTTTAATGTTGTATTATAATATTGTATTAACGTTGTTGTTTGTTTGTAGCCAGGTACAGAAGATGCCAGTGTATACGAGGGGAGTCCCACTTACACCGGGGACCTTGATAACCTGTAGTATAAGGCTCCGTTGATAATACCACGGAACAACGGCATGGATGTAATTACGTCTTAAGTGACCACCTCGTGCCACCTTTAACATATTCCGTACCAATCTACCCCTTAAACCCCGTAGTGTTTTGATAGTATTGTGTATCGTATTGTGTGAGTTGGATGACTGACCAAACCATGATATCAGTAATAGATTGTAACTGCATAATCAGGTAAATGGAATAATGGAATAACGGATGTATATCCATGGTTTGATTCAGTCAAGTTGTATAGATTGTTAACTGGATTCTGGGATTCATGTATTCATATTGAGTTGGAATATTAAAGAATATAGATTGACTTGAATCATATTCAATTCAGAATCATATTCAAGTCAGAAATAATCAGACTCAAACCCGAGTTAGAATAAAAGAAATGTAATTTGAAGTTCTATAATTGTTAGGGTCTTTATTGTAATTTATAAAACTTGAGGGGGTTTTATGTAAAAAATGTACTTTTGTATAGTTTTCAAAATACACCTCAAGTATTTATTATTCGTCTTTATAGTTATAATGAGTGTAAATTTTATTTGTGTTATTCTAGTGAATATATCCTAATAAAAGTATTAATTTATAATATTGATTTATTTGAAATTCATGGTATTTTAATGTAACTTTTAATCTTGTAATTTCTAGAAAAAGGTGAAAACTTTATCTTATAATAAAATAGGCGTTTAAATGATAATTATATACAAAAATAATTTTAACTAAATATTTTATTCTCCAAAATCTCCTTTTTCATAAATGTCGTATTCTAAACCTTTCGAGACCGAATGCTCCCTGCGGAGGTCTGAATCTCGCACTACTAAGCTCGAGGGTGCACGATAAACCGTACCATCCCTAACGAGTTCCCCAAAGGTGGGTTGTAGTGGCGCTTTGCAAAGATTTAATAAATACTAGTCATTTAAAAAAAATGGTTTTATAAAGATGAGGTATTTATCTGTAAAAGGTGTAAATTTCCGTATTTTAGTTTCTAGGGTTTCCTAAGCCAACTAGTCTATTTCTAAAGGGTCTAAATGATAAGTCATTAGAAGCCTCAAATCGCCTCTTCACCGCCAATTGTGGCCAGGTAAGTACAAGTGAGAAGGGAGGGATCCGCTCACGAATCGTGAGGCGGGCCTTTTAAAGTTACCCAAGCTCACTTGCCTAGCCTAGACACCACAAAGTCAGTTTAGATAAACGATCGATATCCATGACATATCGTATTTTCCTATTAAAAGGTTTTGTTTTAAAATTGTATACAAGTTAGAACATTTAGAAAAGATTTATAAAGAAAATGGTATTTAAATGCAAAGTCTTGTATTATCGTATTTTAAGTTTTGATGATATCAATTAGGATTGTAATTGCGTGTGTGTGGAGGTAGGTCATTACCTCGTGATCTACGTTAAGGTATAGCAATTGTTAAGGGTTAAATGTGATAACTAAATATTGTGGTATTTAAGTGAAAGAAATACGATATATGGAAACGTTATCATTTCATGTGAAAAACTTTATCCAAATTGATTTTTAAGTGATTAATAGTCAACATGAATATGTTTAAGCATTATATATGTAATTTGTGACAAGTGAGTTTTGATAGAAAACCGAATCGGAAATCGGTTTATTCCGATTTCCGTCGGGTTTTAAAAAGTCGTATTTTTCTTAAAAGAAAAGGAAGATAGAAAGAGGGGGACTTACGGGTTTGGACAAGCTAGAGAGTGCTAGGAAGGTAGTGGGTTGTCGGTGCGTCGAAACGTCGTGAAGGGTCCTAGTACGATCGCCGGAATTCGTCGTCGATTTAGGCAGCGCTTCGTCTTTCGCTCGTTTTCTAATGTACCGAGTTCTCTTGAGATTTTTAGAGAGTGGACTTAGGAATGTAGGGTGAAAGGGTAGAGGGTAGGGGTGTTTATATAGAGCTGGGCTAGGCTTAGGGTTTTAATTAAAAAAATATTTAAAAATATATAAAAATTCATTAAAAATCATTAAAATTGGGAGTAAAAGGGGTTTAATGGGCAGTTGATAACCGATCAGAGAATTTAGTGTATACAGGGGGTAAGACCAGGTCAACACGGAGAAATTCCGTGTTGACGACTCGGCCGTCCGGCCGAGTCCGGCCGGCGGCGCCGGCCGACTCGGCCGGTCCGCCGGCCGACTCGGGCCGAGTCGAAGTGGCGTCGGGTGGGGTTTCTCCTGGGGGAAATTTTGGTGTATCTAACTTTTTGGGTTTAGTATAAATTTTGAGAGTTATGACGGTTTGACTGTTGACTTTCCAAAAATTTAAAACAAAATAATTATAAAAATAATGTGGGACATAGGATTTGAACTCTGGTGACTTGGTTCAGCAGTGCAAGGTATTATCAATGAGCTACAAGCTCGTTCTTGTAATTATTGTGGTATTTAATTGCTTAAACTGATAGCAGCAAGAATAAATACTCCCAGTATACATTAAATTTAAAGTAATTTCTTGTACACTAAAAATGGAGTTATTACATTCCTGTAGCTTGTAATTAAAAACAAAATAATTACCTATATCTTGTGCTCATGCTACAATACCCTTTTGTGGATTTTTGAAAAAATATTTGAAAATTTTGGTATAGAAAAATTAGGGTTGTTACAATGACCAACACCCCCTCCCTCGATGGGGTCGCGCACGCGAGACTCTTCACGGCGGCTCAAATACAACCCCACCGGGGGGCGTGAGGAACCTCACCGAAAGGAACTAAGGCTCGCCAAAAATCATGGTCATAACGGCAGGGGGGACGTCGGGTACCTACGAGACTCAGTGCCCCACGCCAGCTGCGGAGGCCGACAGTCGCCTGAGGAAGAAGGCCAGGGAGACCGAGCTAATCACTTTTGACGACGGGGACCTTCACGGCATATCCCTGCCCCACAACGACCCCCTGGTGATTATGGCTCGGGTCCATCAATACGAGGTGCACAGGATCCTGGTCGACTCGGGAAGCTCGGCAGACATTCTCTTCTACGACTGCTTTCTGCGCATGGGGCTCACCGCGACGGACCTGAAGCCAACCTCCCACGTCCTTTCATGATTCACCAACCACTCCATCCCGGCGGAAGGGGTAATCACTCTACAGTTCAACGTCGAGGAGGCAGGCCGTACGCGGACAGTGCCGGTGGAATTCATCGTAGCGAGAATTCCATCGGCCTACAATATCTTCCTCGGCCGCCCCACGCTGAACTCCCTCCAGGCCCAGATATCGACCTACCACTCGGCGATGAAGTTCCCTCTCGACCAGGGCGGGATAGGTCGGGTCTATGGAGACCAACGAATTGCAAAGGTTTGCTTCACCGCAACATCCTCATCGGAGAGGCCGGTCGACGATGTCGAAGAGGAGGGTGACATCAGGGGTTCTGTGGACACCCGAGACGAGCAAAAAGAGGTCCGAGAGACCCCGGTGGAGTCTCTGACAGAGGTCCCCCTCGTAGAAGGGGATGACGAAAAACTCGTTCAGATCGGGTCGCTTCTGACAGGAACTCAGCGAGATGACCTGGTTCATTTCCTCAGAAATAACTCCGACGTGTTTGCCTGGGCGCCTGCTGACATGCCTGGGATCGACCCCAAGGTTATATCTCACAAGCTCGGGGTAGATCCTATGGCCCGATCCGTCAGACAGAAAAAGCGAAGCTTCGGCCCGGTCAAACAGAAGGCTATTGAGGACGAGGTAGATCGGCTCTTCGCCGCCAACTTCATTCGGAATGTGCCCTATTCAGAGTGGCTAGCGAACGTCGTCCTGATCAAGAAATCAAGCGGGAAGAGGCGCATGTGCGTCGACTTCACCGACCTCAACAAGGCCTGCCCCAAAGACAACTATCCCCTACCTCGGATAAATCAGCTCGTCGACAGCTCGGCAGGCCACGAGCTATTGAGCTTCATAGATGCATCCTCCGGCTACAATCAAATCCGTATGAATCCGGCATACGAAGATCTCACCGCATTCACAACAGACAAGGTGATGCCCTTCGGACTCAAGAACGCCGGGGCTACGTACCAACGGTTGGTCAACCGCATGTTCAAGCCACAGATCGGCAGGAACATGGAAGTTTACGTCGACGATATGCTCATCAAATCAGTCTCGTCGACCGACCACACCAAGGACCTGGGCGAGGCCTTCGAGGTACCCCGCAAGTTCAAGATGAAGTTGAACCCGGCAAGTGCGCATTCGGGGTCACCGGGGGAAAATTCCTCGATTTCATGGTCACCCACCGTGGGATCGAGGCTAACCCGGAAAAAATCGACGCTATCCTCAACATGACTCCGCCCAAGACCAACGTCGAAATCATGCGACTGACAGGGCGAGTAGCCGCTCTGAGCCGTTTCATGTCGAGGTCTGGGGAAAAGTGCATCCCATTCTTCAAAGCTCTGAGGAAAATCCCGAGGTTCGAGTGGTCAGAAGAGTGCCAGACCGCCTTCGACCAACTAAAGAGACACCTTGCGACACCACCGCTGCTAACTCGACCAGTTGAAGGGGACGAGCTCTCACTATATTTGGCGGTATCCGATCAAGCAGCGGGCTCAGTGCTCGTACCAGAGGTCGACGGAGCGCAGAAGCCAGTGTACTGCGTGAGCCACGTCTTTAAAGACGCAGAGACGAGATACCCGGCCATAGAGAACATTATCTTGGCATTCGTTGTGGCCTCAAGGAAGCCACGACACTACTTCCAGGCGCACACTATCCTCGTCCTCACCGAGCGCCCGCTGGGGGCTATCTTCGCCTCGCCCGAATACTCGGGCCGCTTAGAGAAATGAAGGTGGGAGTTGTCCCAGTTTGACATAAAATACCACCCGAGATAGGCCATCAAAGCACAAGCCCTGGCCGATTTTATCATCGAGTGCACCATCCCCAGCAAGGAACCGGAGTCCGCGCCTCCCCTCGCGGCTCAACAACCGATCATGGGTAGACCCGACTCAGTCCCTGAGTGGGTCATTTACGTCGACGGGTTCTCAACCGAGGAAGGCTGTGGTGCCGGCCTCATCATTCGGGGCCCGAACGAGGCAGAAATGGAATATTCTCTAAAGCTCGGATTCAAGGCCTCAAACAACGCGGCAGAGTACGAGGCCCTGCTGGCTGGACTTCGCATGGCCTCCGGGCTGGGGCTGAAGACAATTCGAATCCGCAGTAACTCAACCCTAGTCATTGGCCAAGTGACCGGCCACTTCGAGGCTCGGAAACCACTAATGGTGAAATATCTGGCCGAGGTAAGAAAACTTCGGAAGAACTTCGACGAAGTCCAGATAGAACAAATACCCAGGCAGCTCATTGCCCAAGCCGACGCCCTGAGCAAGCTGGCTTCATCCTACTCGGCCAACAACAAGCGGTCTATCCTCTTCGAAACCTTGCCACGACCCAGTGTGGAAGACGGGGCGACAATACTTCATGTGTATACAGCGCATGAAGATGACCAGGACTGGAGGAGGCCCCTCGTGGAATTCCTAAGGGATGGTACACTCCCAGAAGATCGGGGAGCGGCCCGCCGTCTCCGGACCAAGGCCCGTCACTTCGTCTGGAGCAATGGGAACCTTTACAAGAAATCCTTCACTCAGCCCCTGCTCCGATGCGTCGACCCCCACGAAGCCGATTACGTCCTCCGTGAAATCCATGAAGGGGTCGGCGGCACACACCAAGGGGCCAGAACCTTAATCCAGAAGACGTTGCTCCAGGGGTACTACTGGCCAACTATTCACGAAGACGCCCAGAAGCTCGTCAGGAGATGCAAAAAGTTGCCAACTCCACGGAAGCATACCTCGCCTTCCGGCTACCGAGCTGACCGCTTTAACCTCCCTGTGGCCGTTCGCTTAGTGGGGGTTGGACATGATAGGCCAGTTCCCGACTGGTACGGGCGGGCACAATGTCACGTCCCGCTTCCCAGAATACGGAATACGAGGTGTTGACAAGGCCATCCATGCTCCTACGGTCGAGGAAACATCTTGCCGTAGTCACACTTCGGCTTCTAACTTTACGTGGTAATCAGTAATCAATGCACAGGTAATGAAAAATGTAGTCACTAAATCAAAACAGATACAAAAACTAACCAGATAGAGATCAAGAAAGTATAGCGTTGAGTCGCTGATTTAGATATCCGCAATGTCCTCGAGGTACGTCAGGTCCTGGTCCAAGCTAAATCCACCTCTCACTCTGAGCATGCATACTCAGGTCGTCAGAGCGACACAATAGCAATACACACACACACACACACACACATATACAGAAGTGAACACGTGCAATAATGATGAATATGAAACAGTAAGCATAGAATAATGACGTGAGCATGAAATAGCCAATACAGGTAGATAATAGAGCAGGTAAACGGTAAAGCAGTAAACAGTGTGGCAGGTATATTGAATCAGTAAGCAATGCATGTCAATGTCATTAACCCTATCAGTCTCTAAGTCTCACTGTACAGGTCGCTAAACCTATCGTCAGTCCAAGTGTGAGAGTCAACCACTCGTGAGTATCCCCCACCCAAGGGTAGGACCCAAGGACAAGGGAACACGGGCCCGAGTCACTCGCTAATAATCAGTAATATCCCCATATTTCTCCAGAATCGCTGTATGTGCCGACATGGGACTCCCGAGATTCTGTTGAACTCACACTCAAACTACCCCACACCCCGTGGTCTACATCAAACGCCAACCATAAACTCAAATACCAGTCGGTCCATGACAAGTCTACGCGAGAACTGGAGACATGATCTCCATCAAGCATGTCTCGACTGATACCCAGATAAATGGACAGTGTTTGGTGCCTTACCTATGACACCCATATAAGTGCTTTCATAATCGTCCCATACCAATTATAGTTACACGTATACATGTCTCATAGACGTCGACAATGCAATATATCAATAGGGTCTGCTGATTGTGTACAAGTACGTGTCATTTTCACTTATTCATTCACGCTTAAACACTAACGTACTTGCCACAATCAGACCACTAATACCTAACACTGGGTAATGCACACGATCACTAGGTTACTAATGCAATGACATCTACATGATATGATGAGAATACGATAATTAAGGCATAATTAAGATATCATCAGTCAGTGTCCTACCACTTGCATAATTTGTTATAAATCATACATACAGAATTAAGCGAAACAATGTAAAGGGGGTAGGCGGTATGTTTAATTATCTAGCCATCATAATTGGTTTCGCGTCAATCGGGTTTCAGGTTCGCTAGATATGGCCATTTCAATTTAAGTATTTACTGCTGAAAATCCAATTACAGAATTGGAAGTCCGTTTTGTAACACATTTTAATCTCAGTTGAGATCGTAATTAGGCGACGCTATAGTTGAACAATATTTAGGTTTACCCGTTAGGTTTCCAACGCAATTGGTGGACTAGTAATATCTTATGTCAACAGGGAGTGATGTTCAGGTTAAGGTTGATGTGTAGAATCTGGTACTGCAGAATTCAGCAGAACATACCGACGTTATAAAATGTGTTAAAAATACCATATAGTTGAGGAATCCAGTGAGACCAGTGGAATAAGGAATATAACTCAATTTTCCTCGCAACGATATAGGGTTCCGCACATTTCCGCATTGGTGCAAGGATAATCAGTGGATTAAAAACAGGGGGTTACCTGGAATCACTGCTCTGTACTGCAGTCCAGAATCGTGATTCACCGCAGTATTCTCTATCGTAACTAGTTCAACATTAAATAAAAATTATAGGGTTCTGTAGATTATCCCATTAGCTTCGACACGAGCCATGGAACGCAAAAGTCCAATTCGTAGAAGATTAAATGTGAATTTAACGGTCTAGCATATTCAAGAAAATTCAGGTTTCGTAATGATTATAGAGATTAACATTTCATAGGTGAAACGACCGTAGTTTTCAACCAAATTCCTACGGCACATCGGTAAATAGTAGATGGGTCCAAGGATCACAAGTTCCGCCATTTAAAGTTATGTTGTCGCCTAAAGTTCCAAACCAAGCACTTGTATCGTATAGGTTCGCACGAAATATATATCTACGATATTAATTCTAAACTGAATTAACTACGAACTAATAGCATGAAGCAAGTAATGTAATACCCAGCCCCTTTTTGTACACTTATGTTGTATTTATTTTCACCTATAATTTGTATTTATAATTATCGATTATTTTAAAATTTTCCCAACCTATTTTAGTTTATCCCCTCCCCTTTCTCAAACCCAAAATCCCCACACCATAACACTCCGCACCATTCCTTCGGTTCAGCCCTTGTAATTTCTCATTATTTTATTTTATTTTATTTAAACCTTTTCCCCCTCCACTTCTCACAAAATTTCATTTAGAATATCCCAAGACCATCTCCCATTCTTTTATAAACTTAATCCATCTCATTAAAACCCATTTTTCTTTTATATCAAATCTCCGGCCCACTCCCTATATTTTTCCATTTTGATTTTCTTTAAATTCTCTGGTCCGTTCTTTTTCCATTCCCTTATATTCTCTTTCCCAATTAAATCAAATTCCTTTTTCCTTTTAATTTATTTGGACCAGCCCTCTTAGCAGCCCACTCCTTTCTCATCAAATTTCTTCTTTATTAAATCCCACAGCCCAAACTATATTAGATTTCTTAAATATTAAATCTCCGGCCCATTCATTTACCATTAATAAACTAATTAACCCTATCCTTGGCCCGGCTCGCTTCTTTTTCCCCTCAACTAATTCTTTTCCTTATATTTTTGGCCCGGCCCACTTCCAACAGCCCGCTCCCAGCCTCCAACCCGAGCCTGCTTCACCCTCAACCCGACCCGCACCTACAGTGCGTCTTCCCAACGGCTACCCCCGGATTTCCCGCGCGAAATCCTCCCGTTGCGCCCTCGTCGCCGCTCCCCACGCCCACGCTCGCTCACCGTTACCCCCCCACGTCGCGCACTCCCCGCTCTAACTCTCGTCATCTCTTTCTCTTCTCTCTCACTCCCATCACTTTCTCCTTCTTCCTCCTCTTCTCGCTACACTCCTGAGCCACCTTGCACCCTCACCGCCGACGCGAGACTCCTTTCTCTTCCCCCTCACTTCCATCACACCCTCCTCCTCGCTCGCCCTCTCCCTCGTTCTCCTTTCTTCCTCCCTGCACCCATCATCGACCAACTCCTTCACTCGCCCCGCCGACGACGACGACGTCGACGACTGCAAACACCCGTCTTTTCTCATCAACGCCCTCGTCTCCTCAGCACCTCCTTCTCTCCCTCTGATTTCCCTCACCCGACTTCTCTCTCTCCTTCTCACCCTGCACCCACTCTCTCTGCTCTCCCCCTCCCTGCCTCGTTTTCTCACTCCCTCTCTCTCTACGTTTCTCAGCGCTCTCTCTCTCTTTCTATCCCTCTGGCCCTCTCCCTCCCTCCTTTCTCAGTTCACTCTCTCTCACTCATCTCTCTCTAACTCTCTTCTCCTCTGCCACTCTCTTCCCCTACTTCTCTCTCTCTCATTCCTCTCTCTCTCTTTCTCAGCAACTCTTTCTATCTCTCTGTGTCTAACATTCCATCTTCCGGCCACCACCACACAAGCAGCCCACCATCAAGAGCTGCGACCACCGTAGACACCCCGACGACGTCCCGAGCCCCCACTGGCCGAGAGCAGACCCGAGCTCACCCGGAGCCGTTACCGTCGCGGTGCTAGCTCGTCGCGCGTCCGTACTGTACCTCGCTGTCGTGCGCCTCCAGGCAAGTTTTATACTTGCTACATGCTATTTGGTATTTGTTATAAACTATAATCTTATAAATTTTATACTAAACATCCTCGATAAATTACACGATGCAACCGTTCGATGTGTGATCCCAATGAAATTACTTGGCTAATTTGACGGAACCAGATTGTTCTTGTTGTCCCTTGGTGTGATGAATATCTTGTGCAAATTTCGTTTGATAATATGACTGCTAATGACCAAAACGACTACCCCCAAGTTAAATCGTAAAACTGTAATTTTATTGTACCTGAAAATCGTTAAATTCACCATAAATCATATACATAGTTGAATGGTGCGTTCGAGGGATAAAATCGAAGCCTACTCGACGAACTTTAACCATATACTGGTTTCCTGGTATTCCTGTACTTAAATTGTGATGATTTTTGGATCGGAGTGCGACTCTGGACTGTAGTCCAGAGCGACTCCAGTTGTTGCTTGCTGTTCCGTAATGGGTACCACAAGATTTCCTTAACTCGTAGATTGCGGAACTCCACTGATTATTATAGGTAAATCTGTTATCTAGACAAAACAATTGGTTTCATTCTGTTTCGTTACCGTTTGATATTTATTCTATAATTTAAAAGATCGGGACGCATAACAGTCCCAACAGAATCAGAATTGACATATTAATAGTAAACAGTGCATATTTCCTAACGTACAGACGCGATCGAAGATCCGTCTATTGCGTTGTAAATCTTACTAAAAAACCTAGATTTCATTCAACCGTAGCGTCGCTAAAATCTGATCCCAACTGGGATTAAAATGCGTTGGAAAACGGACTTCTGATTCTGAAACCGGATTTCCAGCCGCGAGCGCTTAAAATGAAATGGTTATAATTAATGATCCTGGAACCCGATTGGCTTGAAACTAAATTCGAGGGATGGACAACTGAACATACTAATTGTTACCTGTTTATCGTTTAGCTAAACTATATACATACGTTTCATGATAAATCGTGCAAGTGATAGAACACCATTTTTATGACACTTTAATCATGCTTCATATACTGTTTACGTATCATATCATACCCATATCATTGCAGTGATTACCTAGTGATATCGTGCATTTACCCAGTGTTAGATTTTAGTGATGATTGTGGCAAGTACGTCGGTGTTCGTGTATCCGTGAATAAGTGAAAGTGATACGTACTTGTACACAATCAGTGACCCTATTATTCTATTGCATTGTCGACGTCTGTGGGATGCGTGTACGTGTGACTATAAGTGATATGGGACACTTATGGAAGCGCTTGCACGGGTGTTACAGATAAGGCATCCGACACTGCCATTTATCTTAGGTATTAGTCGGGACGTGCTTGATGGAGGTCCTGCCTCCAGTTCTCGCGCAGACTTGTCACAGACCGATTGGTATTTAGGATTATGGTTGGCGTTTGATGTAGACCACGGGGTATGGGGTAGTTTAAGTGTGATTTCAACAGAATCTCGGGAGTCCCATGCCGGCTTATATATTTAGGGATATATATGGAGATTTACAGGGTATGTGATATTCACCGTGATATACATGTTACATGTTGGGCCCGTGGTCCCTTGCCCTTGGATTCTACCCTTGGGTGGAGGACACTCACGAGTGGTTGACTCTCACACTTGGACTGACGATAGGCTTAGTGACCTGTACAGTGAGACTTAGAGACTGATAGGGATACTGGCATCGTTATACCTTATATACTGTGTTGACACTCGTGGCATGTTGTTCTACTGCTTTTACTGTTCCGCTGCATTGATTACCGCATATTCATATCCATGTTGTCATTGATTTATTGTTACACATATCGGTTACTACTGTAGAGTTGTCACATGATTTATATATATTATATTGCTATTGTGTCGCTCTGACGACCTGAGTATGCATGCTCAGTGTGAGGAGAAGATTTAGCCTGGACCAGAACTAGACGTGCATCACAGACTTCTTGACTTGCTATTCCGAGTTACATTCGTTTGTTTCCCACCAGGTCAGTTTATATTATTGTTTCTTTCAGTTACTGCATTTCTCATTACCTGCGCATCATTTACTGTTTACCACGAAAAACTAGAAGCCGAAGTGTGACTACGGCAGGACATTTCCTTGACCGTAGGAGCATGGCTGGCCTTGTATAACCCTTGTATTCCGTATTTTGGGAAGCGGGGCGTGACATGGTTTAGTTGGTATCAGAGCCAGGTTTTGCTTCGATTGGGATTGCAGTTTTCCGTGTATAGTTTGCCAACCTAAGACATCCCTTGGTCTAGGTTGTAAACTTGTCATTCTTGATCCATATTCACATCGTGTGTTCAGCTATCCATTCGCTATGGTTTCGGGTGACTTGACAAGATTACGTGGTTGCAATTGCACTACCGTACTCTATTCAAGTGACTTAAAGTCATGCAGTTGATTCCCCACTTGTAATAAATTCATCGCCTCTGATATTCTTGAATCTTTGTCCTATCCATATTATATGTTGATTCGTCTAGCTTGTGACTTATATCATTCTCAAAATTGTTGTCTCAGGATCATGTCTTTCAACGACTCTTCGTCTATATCCGCTCCCCCGAATCAGACCATTGAGATTCTGAGTGTACTACAAGGTCTAAAGGAAGCCCAGGAGCGAACAAATGACTTGTTGGCTGAAGGACTGAGAAGACAGGTGAATCAGGCACCAGCGGGAGTCTCAAATCATAAAGGGATCCCCGTTAGACGAGGAAAAGAGAAGATGATGAAGCGCCAATTTGATTCCCCATGACAGAAGCAGCAGAAGATTCCATGTTGTGGGTACTGTAAGAGGCCAGGACATCTTCAGAGGGATTGTCGCCGCGCCCAAGGGAAATGTCTGATTTGTGGATCCAGCGAACATCTCATCAACGGTTGCCCAGAAAGGAAAGAACTACAAGGAGGAAACTCGTCCACACTCTCCACTCCTGCCAAGTGAGGATTATCGCGTAGTTCGAACTTCGACGATAAGGCGGACCTAACGCAGGATTCAACTCACGCGACGAGAATGCAACGTTATAGTAGTCGAAGAAGGATTTTTCATGTTATCTATTTTCAGTAATAATGTTGTCATCTTTTTATGAATATTTATTTCCGTTTGAAATCTTGTATCCGCTAAACTTTTGATTGAATGCAATAAAATTTTGAATCGTAATATATATATCATTCTCTTGCTTTCTCTTTATCTAATTCGATTCATTATCACAGTATTTTAATCCTGATCTTTCAGTTCCTGCAACCGCATATTTTCCTATACTTCGTACCCTGAGCTTTTTCCTTGATGTATTCCACTGTCTAATCATGACTTTTCTTTCCAGACCATGGCACACCCTGGAGCAGCGCTGCATCTGGATGAGGATGCACAATCTTGCGTTTCCTTAGACCGCACGCTGATGAGTTCTGACGATGAGATCGACGGTCCCCAAGTCAATTTCGGAAACCACGATCCAGAGGGCGAAGGAGCAGCCGCCCCAGAGTTTAACGTGATAGCTGATTCCGACGAAGAAGAAGGAGACCCTGAAGAGAACCCTATAGAGGAAGATCCGATAGAGGAGGATCCCGATGAAGACCCGATAGAAGAAAATCCAGTGGAGGAAGACCCCATGGAAGAGAACCCAGAAGGAGAGGATCACATAGAATCGGACCTCGATGAAGAAGCTCCATCCGAGGAAGAAGGACCAGAAGGTCAAGACCCTGCTGTGGAAGAACTCCCAATGGTGATCCCTGCGAGGCGATATGGAAACGGACGTCCCTGCCTGAGTGCGCGAGCCTACCGCGACCTGCTGAATCTCCACAACCGCAACTGACGGGATTTCTTTTAGGTGTTGTCTCTTTCTGGCCAAATAAATCTGTGTATAGTTTAGGGCCACATTTCGTTTTTGGATGATGCTTTGTTTAAAATTTTCTAAAGTGGAATAAATTGTTGAATTCGCTAATCCATCGATCTTCTTAGTTCCCTTGATGTTTGATATTTCTTCTATACAATTATTTTTCCTACCGAGATCTGCCCACCCCTGCTCCTTACATTGCCTTAACCCTCATTCCGATCAACCGGTACTACACCCGATCTTCTGGAGACCCACTCTTCAACCTCTGTCTGTGCCTTGTTTGAGATCCTTCTAAGGGGAGAAAATTTTAGGGAAATTTCCAAGTTCGCTAACCCTTCAAATCTTGATTAGTGTGATGCACCGACTGTTGTTTTTCCTTCACACTCTTCCTTCTGTATTCCTTTGTTGCTCATCCTTACGTCCTGTACTGACCCGATTCCAGTCTTCATGATCTTCAGCCTAAAGCCGCCACACTCCGACCTTCCAGATGAGCCACACTTCCTTGTAACCAATACCCTAGCTGGCCATATACCTCTTTATGTGTTTTCCTATTACCCTATATATATATTTAGGGACATTGTTGTTCGAAAATTTGGTTTCATTAATTTATATTTATCGAAGAATGTATTTTATCGACTATTCCCGTTTTATGCATTTCAAGTACTCCACTACTAGCTTTCCTATTTTTAGTAGCGCAACCCTACACCGCGCATACTTTTGGTCTATGCTTCTTAATTTCGCTATACCAGTTTTCTCAAATATTTTAAACCTATTTTATCGATATCTTATCCTAAAATGTTTTAACCTACCGACTAATCCTTCATTATTTTATTGTCATTACTTTATTTTCGAGTATTGTGCCTATAGTTACTATTATCAATGTTTGTGCCTTATACTTACTATTTCTGATGTATTACTTTTGATATACCTACATGTGCATATAATTGAGTTTCGATTTTGTTGAGTACGTCTCGAGTATCACTCTTCATTATTGTTGATATTGCTATTCTTATATACATATAACTTGCTTTTGTAGTTGTTCCTGTCTTATATTTATTTAGACTTATACCTTTGTATATTGTTCTTACATATATAAACTTTCAAATTTCGTTATCTGCCTATTTCCAAGTAAAGCATTATATGATAGTTGCAATATAATTGCTTTTGCCTATGTTTGTATAACTTACCGTTTATTTTAAATTTCGAGGACGAAATTTTTGTAAGGGTGGTATGATGTAATACCCAGCCGCTTTTTGTACGCTTATGTTGTATTTCTTTTCACCTATAATTTGTATTTATAATTATCGATTATTTTAAAATTTTCCCAACCTATTTTAGTTTATCCCCTCCCCTTTCTCAAACCCAAAATCCCCACACCATAACACTCCGCACCATTCCTTCGGTCCAGCCCTTGTAATTTCTCATTATTTTATTTTATTTTATTTAAACCTTTTCCCCCTCCACTTCTCACAAAATTTCATTTAGAATATCCCAAGCCTATCTCCCATTTTTTATAAACTTAATCCATCTCATTAAAACCCATTTTTCTTTTATATCAAATCTCCGGCCCACTCCCTATATTTTTCCATTTTGATTTTCTTTAAATTCTCTGGTCCGTTCTTTTTCCATTCCCTTATATTCTCTTTCCCAATTAAATCAAATTCCTTTTTCCTTTTAATTTATTTGGACCAGCCCTCTTAGCAGCCCACTCCTTTCTCATTAAATTTCTTCTTTATTAAATCCCACAGCCCAAACTATATTAGATTTCTTAAATATTAAATCTCCGGCCCATTCATTTACCATTAATAAACTAATTAACCATATCCTTGGCCCGGCCCGCTTCTTTTTCCCCTCAACTAATTCTTTTCCTTATATTTTTGGCCCGGCCCACTTCCAACAGCCCGCTCCCAGCCTCCAACACGCGCCCGCTTCACCCTCGACCCGACCCGCACCTACAGTGCGTCTTCCCAACGGCTACCCCCGGATTTCCCGCGCGAAATCCTCCCGTTGCGCCCTCGTCGCCGCTCCCCATGCCCACGCTCGCTCACCGTTACCCCCCCACGTCGCGCACTCCCCGCTCTAAGTCTCGTCATCTCTTTCTCTTCTCTCTCACTCCCATCACTTTCTCCTTCTTCCTCCTCTTCTCGCTACACTCCCGAGCCACCTTGCACCCTCACCGCCGACGCGAGACTCCTTTCTCTTCCCCCTCACTTCCATCACACCCTCCTCCTCGCTCGCCCTCTCCCTCGTTCTCCTTTCTTCCTCCCTGCACCCGTCATCGACCAACTCCTTCACTCGCCCCGCCGACGACGACGACGTCGACGACTGCAAACACCCGTCTTTTCTCATCAACGCCCTCGTCTCCTCAGCACCTCCTTCTCTCCCTCTGATTTCCCTCACCCGACTTCTCTCTCTCCTTCTCACCCTGCTCCCACTCTCTCTGCTCTCCCCCTCTCTGCCTCGTTTTCTCACTCCCTCTCTCTCTCTACGTTTCTCAGCTCTCTCTCTCTTTCTATCCCTCTGGCCCTCTCTCTCCCTCCTTTCTCAGTTCACTCTCTCTCACTCATCTCTCTCTAACTCTCTTCTCCTCTGCCACTCTCTTCCCCTACTTCTCTCTCTCTCATTCCTCTCTCTCTCTTTCTCGGCAACTCTTTCTCTCTGTGTGTGTCTAACATTCCATCTTCCGGCCACCACCACACAAGCAGCCCGCCATCAAGAGCTGCGACCACCGCAGACACCCCGACGACGTCCCGAGCCCCCACTGGCCGAGAGCAGACCCGAGCTCACCCGGAGCTGTTACCGTCGCGGTGCTAGCTCGTCTCGCGCCCGTACTGTACCTCGCTGCCGTGCGCCTCCAGGCAAGTTTTATATTTGCTACATGCTATTTGGTATTTGTTACAAACTATAATCTTATAAATTTTATACTAAACATCCTCGATAAATTACACGATGTAACCGTTCGATGTGTGATCCCAATAAAATTACTTGGCTAATCTGAAACCAGATTGTTCTTATTGGCCCTTGGTGTGATGAATATCTTGTGCAAATTTCGTTTGATAATATGACTGCTAATGACCAAAACGACTACCCCTAAGTTAAATCGTAAAACTGTAATTTTATTGTACCTGAAAATCGTTAAATTCACCATAAATCATATACATACTTGAATGGTGCGTTCAAGGGCTCAAATCGAAGCCGACTCGACGATCTTTAACCATATACTGGTTTCCTGGTATTCCTGTACTTAAATTGTGATGATTTTTGGATCGGAGTGCGACTCTGGACTGCAGTCCAGAGCGACTCCAGTTGTTGCTTGCTGTTCCGTAATGGGTACCACAAGATTTCCTTAACTCGTAGATTGCGGAACTCCACTTCTTATTATAGGTAAATCTGTTAGCTAGACAAAACAATTGGTTTCATTCTGTTTCGTTACCGTTTGTTATTTATTCTATAATTTAAAAGATCGGGACGCATAACAGTCCCAACAGAATCAGAATTGACATATTAATAGTAAACAGTGCATATTTCCTAACGTACAGATACGATCGAAGATCTGTCTATTGCGTTGAAAACCTTACTGAAAACCCTAGATTTCATTCAACTGTATCATTGCTAAAATCTGATCCCAACTGGGATTAAAATGCGTTGCGAAACGGACTTCTGATTCTAAAACCGGATTTCCAGCCGCGAGCGCTTAAAATGAAATGGTTATAATTAATGATCCTGGAACCCGATTGGCTTGAAACTAAATTCGAGAGATGGACAACTGAACATACTAATTATTACCTGTTTATCGTTTCGCTAAACTATATACGTACGTTTCATGATAAATCGTGCAAGTGATAGAACACCATTTTTATGACACTTTAATCATGCTTCATATACTGTTTACGTATCATATCATACCCATATCATCGCAGTGATTACCTAGTGATATCGTGCATTTACCCAGTGTTAGATTTTAGTGATGATTGTGGCAAGTACGTCAGTGTTCGTGTATCCGTGAATAAGTGAAAGTGATACGTACTTGTACACAATCAGTGACCCTATTATTCTATTGCATTGTCGACGTCTGTGGGATACGTGTACGTGTGACTATAAGTGGTATGGGACACTTATGGAAGCGCTTGCACGGGTGTTACAGATAAGGCATCCGACACTGCCATTTATCTTAGGTATTAGTCGGGACGTGCTTGATGGAGGTCCTGCCTCCAGTTCTCGCGCAGACTTGTCACAGACCGATTAGTATTTAGGGTTATGGTTGGCGTTTGATGTAGACCACGGGGTGTGGGGTAGTTTAAGTGTGAGTTCAACAGAATCTCGGGAGTCCCATACCGGCTTATATATTTAGGGAGATATATGGAGATTTACAGGGTATGTGATATTCACCGTGATATACATGTTACATGTTGGGCCCGTGGTCCCTTGCCCTTGGGTGGAGGACACTCACGAGTGGTTGACTCTCACACTTGGACTGACGATAGGCTTAGTGACCTGTACAGTGAGACTTAGAGACTGATAGGAATACTGGCATCGTTATACCTTATATACTGTGTTGACACTCGTGGCATGTTGTTCTACTGCTTTTACTGTTCCGCTGCATTGATTACCGCATATTCATATCCATGTTGTCATTGATTCATTGTTACACATATCGGTTACTACTGTAGAGTTGTCACATGATTTATATATATTATATTGCTATTGTGTCGCTCTGACGACCTGAGTATGCATGCTCAGTGTGAGGAGAAGATTTAGCCTGGACCAGAACTAGACGTGCATCACAGACTTCTTGACTTGCTATTCCAAGTTACATTCGTTTGTTTTTCATCAGGTCAGTTTATATTATTGTTTCTTTCAGTTACTGCATTTCTCATTACCTGCGCATCATTTACTGTTTACCACGAAAAACTAGAAGCCGAAGTGTGACTACGGCAGGACATTTCCTTGACCGTAGTAGCATGGCTGGCCTTGTATACCCCTCGTATTCCGTATTTTGGGAAGCGGGGCGTGACAAGTAATATACTTGCCTTAAGACGTGTCGACGACGGTACGACAGCGGCAACGGCATGATCGCGTCAAGAATACGGCACAGGTTTAGCCTTGTCGGATCTTGATTCTTGGACTTAATGGCTCGGCGGGTGCGACGGGCGTGCGCTGGCGTTGCGATGGATAGCATGTTGATGACGATGACGGCTTAAGGGATCGAGGCCACAGATTGGATGGCGACGACAGTGACCAAAATAGCGGCAATTGCGATCGATGTAAGTGTTCGACGAAATGCGGGGGGCTCGACTGTGAAATAGGGCTCGAGAGCGGGTTGTGAAAGCTCGGGTGTCATGCAGGGGCCTGCAGCTTGGAGGGGGCGAGGGTGAGAAGGTGATGCAGGTGAGGGTTGCAGGCGAGGTCGAAGGTTGAAGACGAGGTCGGGGTTGTGGCGATGGGGTGTACCTTCGCGGGGTTTGTGGGTGCAGCGAGGGTGAAGGGAGAGAGAGGGACGAGGTCGATAGAGGGAAGTGAGCATGCGCGTGCGGTCGTGGGTAAGGGAGTGAGGACGTAGTCGCGACGAGGAGTGGGGCTCAGGAACGTGCGCGTCATGGGGGAAAGAAAATGAGCGGGAAGGGAAAAGAGCGTGGGGGAGAAGAAGAAGGGAGAGGAGTTGGTCCGGGTCGGTTGGGGAGATGGGCCGGGCTCGGGAAATAAAAAGGGAAAAGGAAAAAAGGGAAATTAGATAATAGGGTTAGGGTTATAAAAGGAAACAAGATATAATGAAGGGATTTGGGTTTTAAAATACTTAAAATAATTATAAATATAAATAAGTAAGTTTTGTAAGTGACCCTTTTATAAAAATACGGATATTGGCGTATAAAAGAACTGGGTATTACACACAAGTATATCCTCGTCGCAATAGACTACTTCTCGAAGTGGGTCGAGGCCGTCCATATCAGGAAACCGGATGCCGTCACGCCGATCAAGTTCCTGTAGAACAACCTGATACTCCGGTTTGGCATCCCGAGATTCATCATCACCGACCACGGGACGAACTTCGAAAACGAGAAAGTGAAGGATTTCTGCAATGAATACCATGTCCTCATGAAGTTTGCCGCGGTCGGACATACCCAATGCAACGGGCAGGCCGAAGTTACTAACCGGGACGTCCTCCGAGGTATCCGGACCCGCCTAGAAGGACGCCAAGGTAGTTGGGTCGAGGAGTTGCCTTGGGTCTTATGGGCCCTGCGCACATCAAAGAAGGCCCTCACCGGGGAAACCCCTTTCAGCCTCTGCTACGGGACCGAGGCAATAGTCCCAGCAAAGATCGGGCTACCTAGTCACCGGGTTGAACACTTCAACGACGAAGCAAACACCACGGCACTACGGACCATCCTGGACATCTTGTTGGAGAAGCGGGACCGGGCTCAGATCAGGGCTGCCGCCTATCAGCAGCAAACTGCCCGGTAATACAACGCGCGGGTCAAGCGTCGCTCCTTCAGGACCGGAGATCTGGTCATACGGCGGAACGAGTTCAGCGATCAAGGCAGGCTGCAAAAGTTTTCCCCGAAATGGGATGGTCCTTTCCTCGTCTCCGAGGTGCTTCCCGGCGGAGCCTACCGCTTGCAGGACACGGACGGGCGCAAATTTCCACGGCCTTACAACGACGAGAAGCTCAAGCTGTACCAGTAAAATGAATACCTACGAGTGTGTACCTCTCCTTTCACAAAGGCAATGTAAATTTTTCTAAAAAAAGTCCTTTCCATTCAAATAACAATAAGGGAACGCTAGAACATTGCAAAAGAAGAGTCTTATTCGTCCACAAAGGTACTATGGGCTTATCAGCCTTACAAAAAAGAAGAGGGAAGGTTACAACAAAGGCGGAACGGGATCAAGGAAGTACCTCTGGTGATACTCGGAGTATATTTCCTTTAGCCGGGCCCTCACCGCCATGGCCCGCTCCCATCGACGCAGCGCGCGGACCTGGGACGCCACAGAAGCACCCAACGCACCGCCCTCTGAGCCTTGCCCCACGATGTACCTCATCTTGAAACATTCCAGGATGAGACCCAAGGATCGATCGTGCCTGGCCTTAGAGATAAGACCGAACAGGAAGATCGAACGCACCTTGGCGAGTGCTTCGTCCAGAAGCTCCTCGTTGAAGGGGTTATCCAGACCCGGGGACCTCCTCCAGATCGCGTACATCAACATCTGAAGCGAGGACAACCCCCGAGGGAGAAGCCGGACAAAATGATCCTCGAGGTGCTGAACCACTCCCCGGTACCCACCCTCGGTCAAAGAATGATCATACAAAGCGACATCATCAAGGGAGATGATCTCTTCGATCAAACACACGCGCTCGGTCATCCCAAAGAAAGCGATGCCGAAGGAGCTGCCATCTCCCTCTCTATTTATAACCCCAAGCAAATCTTCAAGGACCCGGATTCTCATGCGTACCAGCGTGAATCTTGGGAACCGCGGCAACTGCCACGTGGCGATACTGACGCAGCTTCCCGAAACTTCCAACTTTCCACCCATACGTCCCTGACACATGTCATCCGTAACTTTTGTCCCTCCCGATGTTCGTGCATTTGGGGGGTCGTTAAATTCTGGCATAACCGGGCATCAACCCTGCTCGGTCTATCCTTAGCAGGACCCTTACGGCCCCTCCCGTGCTAAGGATCGAAGCCCTCACTAAGAAACAGCCCAGCAGTTACTCTGCTCGGCTATCCCTGGTTGGTAGCTTCCCTACCCCACAACGCCAGGGATCGAAGCCCTCGCCAAAAGGCAACCGATCAGCTTCCCTGCTTGGTCAATCCTTAGTAGGCCACTTACAGCCACTCCCATGCTAAGGATCTAAGCCCTCACTAAGAGGCAGCCAGCAGCTACCCTGCTCGGCTATCCCCGGCTGGTAGCTTCCCTACCCCACAACACCAGGGATCGAAGCCCTCGCCGAGAGGCACCGGGCAGCAACCCTGCTCGGGCATCCTTAAGGACCCAAAAGCCCTCGCCAAGAGGCACCGGGCAGTAACCCTGCTCGGCCCCATCCTTAGTAGGCCCCTTACGGTCCCTCCCACGCTAAGGATCAAATGCCCTCACAAGAGGCAACCGGACCCGCCCTTGCTCGGTTATCCCTGACTGGTAGCTCCCTACCCCAGCACACCAGGGATCAAAGCTCTCGCCAAGAGGCACCGGGCAGTAACCCTGCTCGGCCTGTCCTTAAGGATCAAAAGCCCTCGCAAGAGGCAACCGGGCCCTCCCTTGTTCGGTTATCCCTGGCTGGTAGCTCCCTACCCCAACACATCAGGGATCAAAGCCCTCGCCAAGAGGCACCGAGCAGCTACCCTGCTCGTCCCCGTCCTTAGTAGGCCCCTTTCGGCCCCTCCCGCGTTAAAATCATAAGCCCTCGCAAGAGGCTAACGGGCCCGCCCTTGTTCGGTTATCCCTGGCTGGTAGCTCCCTACCCCAACACACCAGAGATCAAAGCCCTCGCCAAGAGGCACCGGGCAGCAACCATGCTCGGCCCCGTCTTTAGCAGGCCCCTTACGGCCCCTCCCGCGCTAAGGACCGAAAGCCCTCCCAAGAGGCAGCCGAGCGGCTACCCTGCTCGGCCATCCCCGGCTGGTAATTCACTACCCCACAACGCCAGGGATCGAAGCCCTCGTCTAGAGGCACCGGGCAGCTACATTGCTCGGTCCATCATCAGCATGCCTCTCCGAGCCCCCCACACTAAGCAACATGACCTCACCAAGAAGCATCCGGTCTATCTACGTCTGCGCGATCTCCACCTCGACTTCGGGGCCATGGAGATACCGTCTTCCCTCCAATCTTTGCACACTTGGCAAGTGAGCAGATTCAACTCGACGCGTAATCGCTAGACGAAGAACAGACACGACACAAAGGAAAATACGCGTGCAAACACAACTGCAAAAAGTTTTTATTCACAAAACCAAAAGTCTTTACAAGGGTATTGTGGGCTCCCCAGCCTTATCAAATTACCCGAAGGCTTACAAAAGAGAGAGAAGGAAAAGCCAAAAAGTTCAGGCCGCAAGCCCAGCCTAGACCTCGCCTCCCTCATCACCATCGGCCGGAGGCATGACCACTAAAAGTGGGACCCGAGCACGAAGCTCTTTGTCGGCAAACCCCGGAAACTGCTCCTTGATGGCATCGAGAGCTTTGTTCCAGGCAATGGCGGAGGCCTCGCCGAGGTCGACGTAAAACTGGTCCGCCCCCTTGTAATCAGCCACCGCCTTTCTAGTTCGGATCTCGGCAACCTCTGCCTCCTGAAGCGCCGCCTCGGCATCTCGCCTGCTGGCATCCCTCGCCCTCTTCATGGCTGCGAAGCGATCGGCCAGTTCCACCAACTTCGCCTCGATGACTTGGTGGAACTCACTCAGGCGGTGATAGGACTCCCGGCACTTTGAAACGGCGAGCTCCGCGGCGGCCGACCGGGCTTCAAGGACGGCCATCCTCTCCCTCTCCCTCTCCAGACGCAGCTCAAGTCGCAGATCTTCGGCCTCCGAAGAAGACTCTTCTACTGACCTCACAGCATGAATATCCCCCTCGGCCTCCATACGAGTAACGAGGGTGCAGTGCTGAAGGACCTGGCGAAAAACGGCAGAAAGACCTAGGGACACCCGAACTAAGGAGAGGGCGCTCGAAATAACGCATGAGGGAGTACATACCTGAACCGCCTCCTGAGCAATAGCCGCTATTTGGGCCCTCAGGGTCCCCCACGACATCTGGCCCCCGGCCGACTCCTCCATACCAGCAAGAAGGTTGGCAGCAACGGAAAGCCCCGACGGGACCACGAAATGGGCGTCCCCCTCCTGCACGGGAATCCCCTCCGGAATCTCCGTCGGCGGCGCGCGAGAGACCGTCCTCTTCCTCTTAAGAGGAACCCCGTCTTCGTCCTCTCTTGCATCCCTCGTCTGGGGCTCGGGAACCCGTTGACGCCTTTGGCCACCGCCGGAACAATCCTCAGGGGCTCGTGACGGGGCAGATGACCCCGCCGTCGGAGGCACATCTGGTGCGGGCGGGTCAGCCGGAGGCACGGCCGCACCGCCGGCCCCCCTCCTCGACTGAGCGCCAAAGGCGCCAAGAGTCATGGATCGAACCATTGGTCCTGCCAAAGGGAGAAGCAGACTCGACTCAGAAGGAGAAGAAGCAAAAGAAAGAAAAAGAAGACATCTAACATGATGGAGAGAAGTCCTCGAGAACGCAGAGATCCGACCTAAAGAGGAGAGCGCCGAGCTTACAAGATCAAGAACGAGGAAAATATGAAGAGAGATGGGTCCTGAAGAGGACCCCACCTCTATTTATAGCCACCGGCGTCTTCATCCAACGGCGGCGGCCGGCTCCCGCCAAAAACAACTCTTCACATTCAACGGCTACGATCGCTCCACCTGCTGCACGCACATTGGCCGGATCCCATCAGACGCCAGAAGTCTACGGCCCGTCACATCAGCCAACCGGCTCCCGACACGTGGGCTGTCGCTTCAGCGAAAGTACGCACGATCCGGCGCGCCCTCTTTAATGGAAAAGATCTCGCCCTGATTCGCTGGTATTATCCAGAAAATACAACGGATTGCCCGGGGACACGCTCGATGATATCTTCGAAAAGGAGCTCACCTCGGGTGACCCGGCAGACTACTCTCGACCCGACCCGTCATCTGGTCGGAACGAGAGTGGGGGACTAATGATGATGCTCGATATCGGTGAAATCCCAGATCATGACACGTGGCAGACGACGTGTCCCAGAGTATGCAAGAAAGGACCTACAGTGGCCGACCAGACCACTTCTATGCCCGTCCTACGAACAAAGCTGGCTCGCCTCCGACCCCAGCACAATTGGCCTCCTCGGCCTCACAGCTCGTCTCCGAGCTACCGCAGAACCAAGATACCTCGGCTCTCCCGCTCGTCCGCGAGCTCTCCTGCCGAGGTCATCTTTCTCGGTCTCATCGACCGACCAACGGCACCGCTCACAGGCGCAACCTCCATCTCGCGAATCTCGCCATGCGCGAGATATCCGCCGGCCATATCCTACGTTCTATGCCATCACGATCTCTCATTAACGAGCTTGTCTCGCCATTAATGGGAGATCCCGCTCATCACGCGGGCGTGACGTCGGGAGCGTAACTGCCGGCGTGATTCTCGCGCCTGCCCTGCCTGCCGCCGCCGCTATTTAAACCCCTTTTTCAGACGGTTCAAGTAAGCCATTTTTACTCCACTGAGCCGTTACTCTGCTCGGATTTTCTCTCTAACTTGACCGTCGGAGGGTCCTCGGTGGTACAACCACCCCGGGACTTCTTTACAGGTAGTTCGGCGATAACCAACCTCAAACCCATTGAGATCCACATGCTTCCGGAGCCTGCCTCCAGATCCAATATCAGCCATCCATCGTCGCCATCAGCAGATCGACGGAAGGTAACGTCTTGGCGCGATCCACATCGCGTCAACGACACATAATATTTCAGCTACAATTTTCCCTCTCATCGTGCACAGCTCATATGCAAATATTCTAGTTTAGTTTAATTCGAAGATTTAGGTGTTGGTTTTTAATAAGTTTAATGCAGATGCCCACAGCTATTTAGTTGCAGCCGTCAGAGTGTAAAAGGGGCGGGTCCCACCCCATTTAAAGCCCGGATGGGACCTTCTATTTTACCCTCTTGCCCTTGCGGCTACAAATGACTCTTTTAAGGTCTCATTTGGAAACGATGTTGCGGTTTCCGAAAGGTTCTTGGGGTTGCAATGCTAAACTTCAAAATTTGTAATCGATAACTCGGCTTGGAAAAACTGTACTCCACATTATTATCAGATCCTAGATCCTAGCCTGCCTAATATCACAAATCAAGAAAACACAAACTTACAGGGCCGATTCAGATCCTCTCCAAGCCTTGGATAGGCCAAAGCTTTATTGTGAGCCGTCCATTAATTATGGATGGTGGAGATGCATCTAGCTTTGATGCAATCAATTGAAAAGACATTAAAAGATATTCATGCCCTCTTAATCAAGGGAATGCTTACAACCAAATGTTGTTCTAGACACTATAAAAATATTTACCAAATATTAGTTTGCTGAATATTTAGTCCATTCATTATTAAACTTTATTTATACGAAAAAAATGCATATAACTTATGTATATTTAAAATATTGTTCATAGACAATAAATTTCATCATACAGTAATCTCTAATAATTTTATGGTTTCATCATACACTTCATATGGACTCCAGGCCTCTCGGCCAACTATAAAGAGACTTTATCATTGGATTGTAGTGGTTCCTGTATATACAGCCTTATGACGTTCCCCCAATGGCACATGGTTAGCAACCATTGGAAATTTTTAGACAGTAAAGAAGTTTTTGTGTGGAAATGCAAATAGCTGAGACGACGCTGCAGGGCGTGCTC
Organism: Agapanthus africanus; assembly: GCA_030015575.1. Taxonomy (NCBI): domain Eukaryota; kingdom Viridiplantae; phylum Streptophyta; class Magnoliopsida; order Asparagales; family Amaryllidaceae; genus Agapanthus; species Agapanthus africanus. The sequence goes on from CM057344.1 coordinate 24,120,429, forward strand.
TTTCGTAAAAAGGGTAAATTTTACTGAACCCCGTCCACCTTTTGGGTGTTTTGAGATATTCCCACTAAACTTTAAAAATACTATAAAACCCCACCGGAGTACCAATATTATATGAAATCGTTAGTTTCAGTGATTCGTGCAAGCCACAATCCGACTGAATAACCCCGGAATTTCTTACGGATCGATTGAAGAAACTCAAAATGAACAGAATACGACATTTTTTGACAAAAATACCTTTCATTTTTTTACGAAGATACACTTCAATGGAGTTTTATAGTATTTTTAAAGTTTTATCTCAAAAGTATTAAAGATCAATTTTACATATCCCAAGAAAAATATCAAGGTTTAATTTTACAAAACCATTCTCCAGTTTCACTGAATCTCATAATACTTCCCTGTATTTTTAAAAAGACATAGAACCAGCATAATTCACACTGTTACAATAGCTCTGTTAAAAATTCTCAAAACAACCTTCTTTCTCTTTCCCTTTCTTTTGTCACAAAAAAGATTCCTTCTTTATGGTAACTCTAACTTATTTGAATCATGGTACTAATGATGGTGGAAATTGAAAGGATGAAGAAGATGGCGGCGGCAGCGGACGGTAGGGACTTGGAGGATGAAACGATGGTTGTTGTGGAATTTAGAGAAGGAAGACGATAATGGTGGTGATGGTGCATGATGAGAATTTGGAGAAGTAGGTGGCGACGGTGATGGTGGTGGTGGGGATTTGAAGAATGAAGATAGTGGTGTGGGGATTTGGAAGAAGAATGTGGCGGCGGTTTGAAGGAGGAGGAAGAAGATGGGATTTGGTGTAAGAAGAAAGTAGTGTGGTAATGAGGATTTGGAGGAAGAAAGCGGTGGTGATTTGGAAGGAGGAGGAGAAAGCAGATAACGACGGTGATGATGATACAGATTTGGAAAAATATGATGATGGCTTAGGAGGAGGATTTAAAGAAGGTAGATGGTGGTGGTGCTGAGGATTTGAAAGAGAAAGAAGATGGTGGTGGTTTGAAAGATGAGGGAGAAGAAGAAGATGAAGATGGTGGTTTGAGGTTTGTCGCTATTGGGATGACAGCCATAGGCTATGCTAATGGTGAGGGTGTCGTTTGCACGAGCCACATTAATACACCATTGGATGAAGATCAAAAAGAATGAGAAAGGGAAGAAGGGCTTTTTGAGGATTTTTAACGAGTTACTATTATCAATATCAAATAGGTTAGTTTTCTGCCTATTTAAAAATACATTGGAGTATTTTGAGATCGAGCGAAACTAATCCGCTGTGATGCAAATATTAATCTAGAAAAAGATTTTTCCAAATAATTAGGCCCCACCCCACTCATGTCTGTTATGCAAAGAGAATGGCCACGCGAATGAAATTACCCCTCCTCCTCTCTCAGTTGCTCCCAAATCCCCAATCATCACTGCGAACCGAAGCAAAAAAACAAAAAACAAAAAACAAAAACCCTAGAATTCGAAGCGAAGCGAAGAATCGATCAAATCGTAATCAATGGATCGATCTCGCTCGAAGCGAAGCAGCTACCACTACGATCACGACTCCGATTCCCAAACGCCGCCCCTTCCCCGCTCCAAGCCCCGCTACGACAACATCAACACCACCAACACCCGCCGCCGTCACCACCACCGCCACCGCTCCGCCGATCGCCGCCCTCCCTCCCCTCCTCCTCATCCCTCCCCCGCCCCCTCCTCCGCCGCTGGAGCCGGAGGCGGCGGGGGATCCGCCACCACCTTCTTCCAGATTCTTTGCCCCGACCTCAAGGTCGGCAGCATCATTGGCAAGAATGGCAGCATCATCACCAACTTCCGGCGAGAGACCGGCGCCTGGATCAATGTCCACCCTCTCGTCCCCGGCGACGAGGAGCGCATCATCGAGACATCCGATAACCGGAAGCGGGAGCTCGATGGGCGGCCCCCGATGTACTCTCCGGCTCAAGAGGCGCTTTTGATGGTGCACGAGAGGATCCTGGACTCTGATTTCGGGGAGATTGATAGGGAGGAGGGATGGGGTGGTGGTAGAAGGGAAGGTGGGAGAGAGGAGAAGGTGATGACCAGGCTGGTGGTGCCGAGGCTGCATGTTGGGTGTTTGCTTGGGAAAGGCGGGAAGATTATAGAGCAGATGAGGATGGAGACGAGGACGCATATCAGGATCTTGCCCAGGGATGATTACACGCCTAGATGTGTTTCCATGGACGAGGAGATTGTGCAGGTAGAGATTCTTTTGTGAATTCCTTCCTTTATTGATTAATTGAGGATATTTTAACAGCTTTCTATGGGTTAGATCAGTATAGAGACTTGCAGGAGAATACCATCATCCGGATACATTGTATTTCATTTATGTGACGTCTCGGACACTTATAGACACTCAATGAACTTTGTACACTGTGAGGTAATTTTGGGACATTCGAAGATGATAACCACATTTCATTTCGTTACTCGAAGAAAACTTAATTTTCTATACTATTAGGGCACCTTGGGACACTATCATTATCAGGACGCCAATATATCGGAACTACATAAATGGGGATGTTTCTGTTCCGAGGACAATTAAAGCTTGGAATATGTGATTTTTTGGACATTATATGGGTCAGTTTAATATAGAGCTCGAAACTGCATGGTGATTTACCATCTCACCTGGATGCTTCATACTTCAAATTTTTATTTAAAGACGGTTCATTTTAAACACCAATAATAACCACATTTCTTTTTGGTACTTCATATGTGTTATATTAATTCAGAGCTTGGGACGAGATGATTAAGTAACCATCACCCGGATACTTCATATTTCATCTTTTTGTAACCAGTTCTGGATACTATGAAGACAAATCATTATAAACACCGATGATAACCACGTTTCTTTTGGGCACTGTAGGGGCACTTCAGGGCAAACTTTTATCCGTGCCTTTGCGATCGGCTATATGAATCATTCTTCTCTCTTTGTTTTATTTGACGTGATCTTTCTAGTAAATAACAAATGCTAATTTTTGTACTAGCTCAATCGATGCTTTTCTAAGGCCTACCGCTACTGTTTATTGCCACCTTGACTACTCTTTGGCCTTCTATGCACCTTCGAAGATCATCAATCTCTACTTATTTGCAATTTAAGCGACTTCTAATTTCTCGTGGGCGCACTTCATTTTTATCTTATCGAGTTTAGTGAATGCGAAAGATGTGAGAGGCGCAAAGTAGTCAGCATGCCTGAGAAGCGAGGTGTAAGCATAGTCACATAATTCACGAATAATTCGGCGAATTCGCGAATAATTCGCGAATTTTTGATCGGCCGATTAATTCTCCTATTTAATCGCCACTGGCGAACGCTTCGAATAATTCACGAACTATTCGCGAATAATTCAAATAAACAACGAATAATTCACAAAAACAGCTAATAATTCGCAATATCAAAACCCAGCGCCTCATATATTAATTTCTTGCTCGAAATCATTTCCAAACATTTCCCGAATACTTGCCGAATCTTTCCTGAATACCTGCCGATTTTTTTCGGTTAGTTCCCTGAATCCGAATTTTCGACCTCGCCGAATAATTCTCGAACGGTGAATTTGTGACTATGGGTGTAAGGCAATGTGCACACTGGAGACAAGATGCAGCTATACAAATAGGCTTATTTTTTAGAAACTCCCATGTAGTTTCCCCGTTTTCCACAAAACTATCATGTATTTTCAAAATGACGAAAAACTATCCATTTAACGGTCAAGTCAACGCCACATCAACAAACTTGCCACATCAGCCTAAAAAATATAAAAACCTTGAAATAACCTCATTTAATCCTACTAATTTCTAGTAAGTTAAAAAATTTAAAATATTAAAAAACCACCCGATCGTCACCGCCGGCGGCGACACCATCCTGAAACTCCCAAGTCTGTTGCTTCCTCTTTACTCTCCTTGATCATCACCACCCCATCACCTTCATCTCACCGCACCCTCCCCTAATAACCACCACCGCTACCATCTCCCGACCTCCATCCTCGATCACCACCACCTCACCACCATCACCTCGTCGGCCCATCACCATTACCAACCCCGCCCTATCTTCACACCCTACCATCACCACCCCACCAGCAGCATCTTCATCATCACCATCACTCCACCGTCCCCATCACCTTCTTCATCCCAACCCGATCACCACCACCATCATCCCACCGTCTCAATCACCTTCTTCACCCCCAACTCCGATCACCACCCCATCACCATCACCCCAACACCCCATCATCTTCTTCATCGCCCCAAATCTTGATCCCCACCACAATTACCCCAGCATTTTCTTCTTCATCTTCACCATCACCCTACCCCCACCATCATCATTAACCCTAGCCGCCGCCACCACCATCGCTGGCCCCCACCCTCCGCCGTCCCAACCCCGCCTCCCTCTGCCCCCAGCCCTGCAATTCCTTTCCCAAACTAATTAATATTTATTTAATTACTATTTAACTAATTAATATTTAATAAGTATTTAAAATTTTTAACAGTGTATTTATAATTGATTAATTGTATTATGAGAGGGGAAAAAGTCTTTTGATAAGGAATTTAATGGTGTTAAACTTGACCGTTAAAAATGGTAGTTTTTCGTCATTTTGAAAGTACATGGTAGCTTTGTGGAAAACGGGGAAAGTACAAGGGAGTATCTTAAAAATAAGCCTTACAAATATGTAGAAAATATTATAAATATCTTATACACATGGTTAACGACTAAAATATAATATGATAATACTATAAAAAGTGACAAAGAATAACAAAATAAGGACATACTCATATTCACCAAAATTCCGAAAAAATAATCTACACACCAACAACTATAAATACAAGTTTGTTTTCCTCAAAAAAATTTATCAAAAAACAACCATTAGTATATTTTAATAGTTAATTTTAACCAGCAAGAGGTTGGTATCAATAATTAAGCAGTAACAAGCAACATTTGCAACAATAGATAGTAAGCAATAATTAATAATATTACCACATTATGAAACTTAATGTGCACTAAAGCAACCATCTAGTACTAGTACAATGCAACAAAATATCAACAATATGTATTCATGGAAAGGAAAGAACAAAAGAAAGTATTCATTAACTTTATCAAAATCCTCAACATACATTTGAAAAGGTAGCTTTAAGCAAAAAAATTGCATAAGTGCATGTGGTCCTTATAATTTTTAAGAGGTTGTATATTAGCCAAAATAAAGTTATGCCTAGATTGAATATACATAAAAGGATCTTTCTCATATATGGGCATCACGGAACATGTAATAGTAATAAGCAGGGAGATCTATGATCATCCATACTTATTGTTATTATTGATACTTAACAACCTTAATGGAGACACGATTCTTAAATGGAAGATTGAAGTGATGCATATGCTTTTCCCACTTTGCATATTATTTTTGATAAGAGTGTAAGGTAGTGAGATCTGGAGTTATTCTATCAATTATCACTATAAAGGAGTATTATAACAATTCTAATAAAGGGACAACTCACAAGCAATGCTAGGTTTGGCAAGGAATGCAAGACCATCTTAAAGTATCACATCTGATATTGACAAATGAGGGATGTAATCAGGAATTGCAGTGAATAGGGGGCGAAGTTTAATCTCTTCTTTCTAGAACTATTTTAGAGCCTTATAATAATATTATATATTAGGTTTTTTTTATATACAACCACTAAAGCTTAGCTATTTTGAAAAACAACCCCAAAAAATATATTTCTAAAAACTCTTAAAACTGCTAACCTAACTAAATGGGTTCTGATGTTAAATTAATGAGATAACGGTGTTAGATTTAGTTGTTTGGGGTTTAAAAGGACCGTTTTGCCCCCAAGCTCCTTCGGTCCTCCCCTTCTCACATGTTGTAAACTTGTTGTTTCTTCAACTTCTCATCAATTCTTCTACTATAAAAGATCCAAAATTTTGGATACTATGTATATTTAGTAAAAATTGGATAAAGGAACATACAAGCATTACCAACAATATGCATAAATATGGATGAAAATCAAACCCTAAAGGTGAAAATTTGTGGAAATTTTGGCAAAGTTGGTACAACTTGAGGAAATTAGATGAATCTGTATATAAACGTAGGATGCATATATCATACTCTAAGGAATGATAATATGCATGACATAGACAACAATCAAACCCTAAAGTGCAAAATTTTGAAAACTATGGTAAAGTTGGTAAAAATTAGGGAAATAGTTGGAATCCACACAGCTGCAGTAAAAGTAGTATACAAAGTGGAAACTATTCTACAAAGCATGTCTAAAATTTTGCCTCAAACCTTCACCGCGAGCCAATACTTTAACAAGTCTTAAGGATGAATGAGTTTAGAGGATTGTGGGCTCTAAATTGAGATTCTTCAAACTTAAACGAGAAGATAAATGGTTTTATATGAGTGACGTGTGATTGGGGATTGAAGGAGAATTTTAGGGTTCTGGGTGCTTAATGCTTGAAAAAAGGGGGAGGGAGGGTAATTATGGCAAGGGGAGGAAGAGGGTAGTTATGGCAAGTATCCAACCCATTTAACCCTTACCTCTAACCCAAGACACATGTTGAGTTAACCTACCAAAGGATGATATTTAGTTAACGAACTACTTTTAAGGGATGTTTTTAGAAATTTATTTTTTAGGGGTTGTTTTTCGAAACAGCTAAATTTTAGGGGTTGTATAGCAAAAAACCCTATATATTATTGTGTGCAAATCAATTTATTGAAGTGTTCGTTGGTACTAAATGACTTATTTTAGTGATCCGAAATTTTCTATCTAGTATAAAGAAATCTAAACGAGCAAAAGCGATATTTTTTTTATAAAAACATAACATATGACAACTAGGTAAAAATCTGGATATATGTTTTCAATAGAGTAACTCTTAAAACAAAATAGATGTAAATTGAAGCCGATAAAGAAAATGCAAATACATTTTGAATCCGATTTCTCAATAACACAAGTCTTAAGAATAGATAATGAAAATGGACACTTCATAAATAAAAGAGTTTCCATGCATTACTTGGCAGTTCTAGTTGATCTGATCTTAATGTGCCTAATTTTAATTTGTTAGTAATCTTATGACAAATAGAAAGGGGATTGTACTATGTAGGCGATCTCTATTTAAAAAATAGCAGTGGGGATCAGTAAGAAGGTAATAGGGAATTATTGTGATTTACGTTTTAAAGATATAGTGGTGGTCATCAACAAAGAAATTGCAGTTGTATATTATGTTTTAAATATAAAATGAGAGCTTAATTCAAGGGATTATGGATTCATAAGTTGTTTTTATTTTAGAAAGAGCAGAAGAGACATATAGGCAATTAAAGTTCTGCTAAAAATAGGGGAGGAGGAGAATTAATGGCGAAGAATGCTAAAATAGTGGTGTTTCAGCATAATTTTTTAGGGGGGCAACTCCCCCTAGCTTACTATATAGTTCCCTCCATGGATAAAATGATATTTTGGCTAAGTTTTGCTTGATTATTTGTAGGTTTGGTCTGATAATTTCGATATGTTACACAGTTTTGGAGTGACTATAAGTAAATAGCAAACTCTCTTTAGTTGTGGTTGTTGAAATATATAGGCAAACTCCTTAGGCTCTGATCTGATATAGAGTTAGGATAACCGGAGTTTATTTTTAAGTGGAGGTAGAAGGGATGCAAATTTTGCAAGGCCCTAACTCTACTTTAATTAACTTTAATGAGGTGTTTGGCAATAGAGTTATTTATACACCAAAGTTTTGTTTTGGAGTTATCTAAACTCTAAAATGAGTGTTTTCTTTTCATTTCTTTGAAGTATAGAAAACTCTTTGGATTGGAGGTTCTGCAACATTCTCAACTTTAGAGCTTAGATAAACAGAGTTTTCTGAATTTCAAAATGAGAGCTAAACATGACATAGTATTTTGGAATTAAGTTTTGATAACTTTGTGAAACTCCAGTTGTCTAAATTCAATTCCATTGCCAAGCAGAGCCTTAATAGTTGACGTAATTCGTTGTTTAATTCGTATCAATTTGTTTAGCTATCTCAGGTTTGGCTCAATATCTTTACTATTATAACTAAAAAACTATGCGGTGCACGTCTCAAATTTAATTCAAATAAAACATTCAAAAAATACGAAAAATGATTGTCCTAGTAATCGATTTTTTGATGAGATCCTATAGAATCAATAATTGTAAAAGCATAAATAATAGTTTTTCAAAGAATATTTAAGAAGATTATTATTGTTAACAAAAACTTTAATAGTTGTAATAAATCTGAAACCATGTTCATCAACAAAATTTTCAAAAATTAAGAAATATCCGATAAATTAATGACAAATTTAATTAACACAACACGTGCGTGCACACACACACATGTATTGCAAAATTAATAAATTATTTTATTTTTGGTATTTTATTGATTTAATCATGTCTATCGCACGTGTCAAAATGCTACAACTGGAAGCGGAGGATTGTGAGTTGTTGGAAAATTGTATATGAGCTATAGTAATAAATTTCTTTTTGAAGCAAGATAACAACCACAAAGATTGTATATGGCATTATCAATTATTAAGTGTTCACATTTACCATGGAAGGCTTACTTGGCCTGAAAGATTGTGTTAACTTCTTTTGAAGGCTATTTTACACCATACGTTGTGAGTAATATGTCATAGCTTTTGTAATTTTTTAGTTCCATATCCGGGTTGATTGAGGTTTTTCCGTTTATTTTTTTATAGTTGGTATGGTCTTAGTGGTTGGTTGGGGGAGTTCTATTGTGATAGTGGCTGTGCTTTAAATTATGATGTTGCTAATGTAATCTTAGGTTCTCATTTGCAAGGTATTTGAATAAGGTTCTTTGTAGATTTTCATAAGAATAGTTATTAGTCAGGTTTCATTGCTTGAAAGAATTTTCTTAGATCTTGTTTAAATATGGAGTAAAAAGCACACGCCTAGTCTAGAATACAATAAAATTCTTAAGGTATACATCAAGTATCATTAAGCAGGTATGAATCCGAAATGGCTTCGTCTCTGCAAAGAATCCGGGTAACATAGAAACTACCCGAGGATTAACGAATATATGCATGTATGCTGACACAAACTTATATGTTTGGCACAAAGGTTCGACACATAGTGGTGCCCTCTACATGCCATTTACCTTGTAATTTTGACTGTACATTCAAGTTGACATGCATTAAAAAGTATGGTTTTTTTTATTTTGCCCCTTTAAAAATTGACTATTTTTGAATAACTCACTCACATATGGCTATTTGGCTGTAGCCCACTCGAAAATCATAACCCAACTAAGAAACCCATTTTGGTTCACTTTGTGTCGGTCAATATTTTTTGACTGTCTAAAACTGCCGTTAAAAGGGTATAAAATGACCGAAATACCCCCTTCTCCACCAGCCTTCTTTCCACTCTCGGCCTCCTCTTCTCCCTCCTCGTCGACGTCCCTTTCGCATACTCATCGACCGTTGCCGCCTCAGCCTCCTCTCCGACCTCCATTCTCTCCGCCCTCATCTCCATCCTCTTCTCCACCACCATATCTTAACCTACCACCAATACCCAGCACAACCACCATCCACCACTACCATTAACACCACCCTCGATCACGATTAAATGCTCATCATCACGATCCCCTTCCACAAATCTCATCCCAGAAACCCTCGATCGAACCATCTTTTCTCCCCAAACACGAGTAAATGCTCCTAAATCTCCAGCAGCACCAACAACCCAACATCTCTCTCGTGCTCTGCCGCCACAGTCGCTTCATCTCCGTTCACCACCACTACAAACACTCCGGAGACGTCCTCCACCGCCTCCCTCACCGCCTCCACCGCCTAATCGCTGAGTTCTGATTTCTCTCCCCCTTCTCCGACTCCTCCACTACGCCGACCTTTCCACTACGACCGCGTTAAGCGCCTCCTCCAGCACAACCACCATCCATCAACTCCGACGAGGTGTACAGTCGGTGTTGAGGCCCATCACGAAGGATGTGAAGAGGCCCTGAAGATGAACTTGATGAGGGGATGGTGGTGGTGGTGATGAGTTAGAAAAGAGGGGGAGAGAGGTGAGGCCCATCCCGAAGGTTGGTGGTGGTGAGTGTTGATGATGAGAAGGTGGTGAGTGCTGATGAGATTGAAGGGGGTTTCTGTTGCCGCCGCCGCCATTGGATTTAACTTTGTTGGGGCCTGAGAAGCATGTTTCCATGTTCCTCTTCTTTAATGTAGAATTTTGAGAAAGATTCATCAAATTTATCAAGATTTTAGGGATAAAAATTTCTTTATTGGGGGTTGAGAAAGTCGATGGCAAGAAGAGCATCGCCGGAGATGATAAGGTGGGGAATGAAGGGTGATGATGAAATAGGGGGAAGATGATGATGAAGGGTGGCGGTGATGGCGAGGGTGAGGGGCCGGAGGTGATGGTGAGGGGCGGCGGCTGGTGGGGGGGCGAGGAGAGGCTATTGGGGTCAGGACAGGGGCACCGCCGGTGATGACGAGAAGAGAAGGAAGATGAATGAGAAGAGACAGGGGTGAGAGTATATTTGTTTTTTACTCCTCTAATTAACCATGGTTACGGGTTATCAAAAAACTATGGGAGTCGGGTATTTAGTTGACGGAGATATTTTGAGTGGACTGCAGACAAATAGCAATATGTCGGCGGGATATTCGAAAATAGTTAATTTTTGAGGTGCAAAATAAAAAAAACCCTAAAAAGGTATCTTTTTCAAAAACGAATTTACGAGTTCCAATGAAATTTAGCAACCATGTCAGTTGAGCCTTTTTGACAACTTAAGATACTAGTCTAGTCATTAGAGTCATCTTTGTTGTGTTTTATAATGGTTTCGATAGTCTGACATATTGTGTGTTTATATCTTAGAGAAATCAATTTGACAATTTTTTACAATCGAAATGGATATAAAGCGATCACAGGGTAAGTAACTGACTTGGACTTCTTTGGTTTCAAGATTAAACAGAGTAATTTATCATCTTAGGAATAGGTGTGCCTTTCACAAATATTCTTCCACGCATACTTATGTAGAGTGTTTTTCATCAGCTCATTGAAATAAGAATGCGCTTGCTTTCCAGACGTATACAGATTTCCTCTGTCTAGGGTAGACTGGGGTTTATTGATCGTGAGGATCCAAATCTTCGGCAGCCGCGGACAAAACCACCGTTAATTATTCATCGTTTTTGGAGCGAGAGAATCTCTGATTAACGGGTCGAACAGATCATGCGAACTCAATATGCAATGTACGTGTTGTGCTTTGAAGGCAAATTTGGGGGTGCTGAAGTCCTAAAAGGGGAAAAGGACGAGGAGTACTGGTGCGGCAGGCTGCGTTGTGCGTGTGTACGGAATGAGCCTGTGCGGGTTGCGCTAGCGCAAAGGGGTTGGTACACTGGGTTGTGGAGCTTGAGCTCTAGGGGGTTTTCCCCGATCTTCTCTTTTGGTCGAAGGATGCTTTCTTGAATCTTTAAAACTTGAGTTATGGGTCTTGAACGGGGAAAAATGGTTTCTTTTCCCTTTTTTATGTCCTGGATCTTGTAAAGAGGGCTTTGGGAGATGGGTCTTCCTTTCTCTTGCTCTTCTCTCGTTGGATTTGAGGAGAAGGGATGCAAAAATCTTTCCTTTTGAGGATTTGATGGGAGATTCACTTTCTTTTCAATGAGTTTATGGCTAAAATCTATTTAGTTTTGGAAAAAGGGGGTTTAACCTTTTGATTTAATTGAAAAAAATGAAAAAGAAGATTCTTAAGGAGAGAGAGGAGGCTTAAAACCCTAAAAATTCGGGAAATCAAAGTTCTTATTGATTTTCTTCATAATGTTTGCCTTATATAAGCTTTACATTTTTCACATAGCCTCTTAGGCTTTACAAAATGGCTCATTTGCCTATATTATGCCTATGTGCTAATTTCTTTTTGCACATGAACCATGAGTTTTACATAATTTGGCTTTTTGCCCACTTAATTTACAATCTAACATTTATTTGCGCATAAAAATCTATTTATTACAGATTTCTTTTTCTGTCTTCTTTGATGGCCGGCTTTGCTTTGGCTTGAGGCGGTTTGGGCGTGGGCCCAATTGTTTGGGCTCCGACCCCGGCTGTCGGGCCCAGGTTCACTTGAAAGCTGACCATGACTTTTTGACTTTGAGTTTGACTTTTAATTTTAATTTCTGGCAATGGGGTGTAAATTTTAACTCCAACAAAGTGCCCCTGTCAATAAGTGCACGTCGCATGTATGCATCGCGTGCATGAAATTAATGGATTTTGTTTCATGAAGAGGTTGACTTACTCCATTTTCACGGCGTGGAGGTTGTTGATGTGCTACCGAGGCGGAGAGTCGTTTTGACATATCACTTAGAGTCGCTGTTTTGACGTATCACCGAGACTGAGAGTCGCTGTTTGATGTGCTGCTGAGGCGGAGATTCGCTCTTTTGACGTATCACTGTGGTGGAGAGTCGTTGATTTTGACGTAGTGGTTGATGGAATTGGTTTGTATGATTTGTTTTGGGAGGTTCCAATCTGTCAGGCGAGACTTCTGAGCTTGGAAACCCTGCCGGGTGGGACTTTAGTTTGATTTGTCCTATTCATGCCTTTGGCATGAACTTTTGAGTTCCGAAGCACTGCCGAGTAGGATTTGGAATTTTGTTTGGCATCAACATTGCTATACTGAAATGGAACCAGGAGCGACTCATCAGTTGCCGTTGGATGACTTGGAGATTTGGATTTTGGTTTGGCGTCAGTGTCGCTACGTTGGAATAGTGTCAGGAGCGACTCATCATTCGCCATTGGAGGAGTTGGAGATTTGGATTTTGGTTTGGTGTTAGTATCGTTATACTGGAATAGTGTCAGGAGCAACTCATCATTCGCCGTTGGAGGGGCTTATTTGTTCCCAGTTTAATTCTCAGTTTAACGACCTAGAGGTTCTCCGTTCCTTGTTTAACCAACTTACGAGTCGATTGGATTGAAAGTTTAGAATTTTATGGTTGGTGCTAGCATCAATGCTGCTAACACCGGAGCACGGATGTCAGGAGCAATTCTTCATTTGCCGTTAGGAAATTTGGGAATTTGAATTTTTGGTTGACATCAGTATTGCTAACACTGAAGTATGATCTCATGAGTGAATCGTCATTTGTCATTGGAGTAATTGAATTTGGATGTGGATTTGGAGATTTGGATTTTAGTTGGCGTCTGCAAGCTATACTGGAACGGTACTGGAGCGATTCATCATTCGCCGTTGGAGGATTTTTTGAACGAGTTTGCGTCCTTGCGGGTTTTCACAAGCTCGCGGGTAGTCTCGCTGTTTTTATTCATGTACCCTTTTCAGGTTTTCATTCATGCCCCTTTTGCTTGTAGACTGACCCTTTATTTCTTTTTCTTTTTTTATTTCCCAGTTTAATGACTCAGGGGCCTTAGTTATGCGCTTATTCAAGATCCTGGGACCGACTTTGATGAAGCTGAGTTGATGGCCGAGACGATGATTTTTGCTTGGTTTCCTCATTTAATCTTTAGCTCTTTCTCAGGATGCTTCAACATTCTCTGTCTTTTTAAACAGATGTGTGTCCCGTAGAAACTGTGGTGAACCGGGCCATTTCCTAAAGCGGATGTTTGAGCCGTCTGTCCCCAGAGGGTTTAGTCTTCGTTTGTATAGAGCTGGCGATCATAGCTTGGTCATTTGCTAATGCACCTTTAGCGATCATTCCTTCATTGTATTGTTTTTCAATCCAATTCTTGAAAACAAAGCAGTCTTCAATGGTATGACTCACCATTCTGTGATATGGGCAGTACATAGGATTGTCGGTCATGCTTGCTTCATGCGGTCTTTTCGATTCGGGCAATTGCAGACCGTTGCTTAGGACGTCCTTGAATATTTACGGACTCTGTTCCTTATGAAGGAATAGATTTTATTCAACTTCTCTTCCAGGAACTATTTTTCTCCCCCACCCAACACTGGTTTTCGAGGCTGGTCGGCATTAGGCCCGCATGTTCCTTGCTTATTTCGGTCAGCAGATGTATTAAAGGATTTAGTGTTGGGACGCCCACTTTGGTGGTTGTCGCTCTCCGGACATTTGAATGTTATATTGGAAGTCTGGAAGGGATTCAGGACCCGCATATTCCAACATCTGGACTCTTTTAATTAGGTCCTGAAGAGTTTTGGGATCCGCTGATGACTTGCATTTAATTTTGTTCCTTGTCAACTTGCCGCAATCATGCGTCATGACTTCCCTGGAGACTGGCTGCAGTCGACTTTCGCGAATGTGCTCCGCTCTTGGATATGAAGGAATAGACGTTGGCTGCTTTGGGGTGTCTATCTCTGGTTCATAGACCGAATCTTGATCTTGTTGTGGTTGCATTCGAATGACTTTGTTGCGAGATTTGTCACAACATTCACCAGGGGTTCGAATGACTTTGGAACGGATCTTGGAGAATCGAGCTCAGGCGATGAGGATATCCCAAGAACCAGGGGTTCTTTTTGCTTAGCGGCCTGAATATGGTCTTCATCATTATTTGATCCGAGTCGGTATTAGGCGGTGACAACCATATCATTACCATGACCGTAAAGCGTAGGAGGATTTGTTCCCTCCAGTCTGACCATGTAGACCGTGTGGATCGTGCATCCGTCCGTTGCCTCTTCATTGGTAAGCCTATTGGCTGGACTTTTGAATTGTTGCCGTGGTTTTACCTTTTTCAGGGAAGGACGAACAATTGGGAACAATCGATTCCCAAAAAGCTTCGATCTCTGTTTGTATAAAATTGGCGGTTGCGGCTTGATCGTTTGCCAACACGCTATGGAACAATTTTATTTCTCCTGTTTTATATTGGTCCTCAACCCAGCCCTTAAACACGTGGCGGTCTTCTATGGATGCCCCAACAGTCGGTGGTATGGGCAGTAATTGAGATTATCAACCATATTCGCTTCATTTGGCCTCTTTGGTTCTGGTAGCTGTAGATCATTTTTTATAGCATCCTTAAATATTTTATGGACCTTGTCTTTCTGGAGGAGTAGACCTTATTCCTCCTTTCCGTCATAGTTGGCCCTCCTAATGCCGGCTCTCGAGATTTGTCGATCTTCAACCCGTCCGTTCCTTGCTTGTTGAAAGAGTCCTGTTTGAACTTTTGTCTTTTCGATTGTTGTCCCGCCGATACTTTGGCTTGTTTGTGAATTGGAGATCCTGAGTGGACTCGGGCTTTGAGCGTTCTAACATCTAAACCTTTTTGGTCAGTGGCTGGAATGTTTTGAGACCCGCTGAGTATAGGAAAGGAGCCATCCAATCGCCGAGATTTCCTACGAGAAGGCTGACGGATTGGTCTTTACTCTAACGGCGGTTATCGGTGGTTCACATTTGACGGAAAGACTCCGCCATCGGGCTATAAAATCCGTGCTGCTTTCATTATTCTTTGGCTTGGTCCTCACAAGATAAGAAATGGTAAATCTTATCGTTGATACTCATGAATCTTTACTATTTGAGCGAAAGTCGTGACCGAACTGTCCAACATGCTTGCGTACCGGTCGAAGGCAACGTCGGTCAAGCTATTGATGAACTGCCGAAGGAGAAGCCTATTATTGCCCCCAGTATTTCCGCATGATGATTTAAAGTGGGCAATGTGCTGGCTTGCATTTCCCGTGCCGTCAAATCTTCCGAATTTAGGAATGACGTAGCCGCGGAAACTCTATGAGATCATATCGTGCAGGGTAAGGTCTCCCACTACTATCGACATCTTTCTGCGTTTCGGCTTTGGCCACCAATGTCTTGACTTTGTTAGCAACCAAGTCCATGATCTGATCTTGCGTTAGCGGGCTACTGTCATCGAAAGCCAAGGTATTTCCTGAAGCGGAATGTGGTCGACTTTCATGCGGCTCGCCTACCTTTGGGCTTAAGGGAATAGGCGTCGGCTGCTTCATGTCCCGGTTCATGGGTGGAGCTCTGTACTTGATTAGACCGCCCTTGAGTGATTTTGGCTGAGCTGCAACACGACGTTCGTTAAATCATCGATTTTGGAGTAGAGCTTGGTTATCTCCTTGTCTTTGCTTTTGAGCTGATTTCGAAGTTCTTGGAGCAACCGTTCTGCGGTCTTGGGAATGAAAATCGGGCCATCGCTTACCGAACTCGACTCTTCATGAAGTAGGGGCTCCTTTTGCCCAGCAGTCTTGCTAAAAGGGTTTTCATTATCTTCCGGAGGATGTTGGTCTTGGGAATTGGCAGCCATATTCAAACCAGATTGGGCTTGAGATGCGACGGCCCCATCCTTGCTCTTACTGTGAAGGTTATCAATGGGGCATGTGCCCTCCATGTAAACTGTGTGAATCGTGCATTCGGCAAAGCCTTTAATATTGGCAGCAACATTTGTCGAGCTTTTGGACTGTTGCTTCGACCCACTCTTCTTGGGAAAGCATAGGCGGCTGAAGAAGGATAGTTTGGCTAGAACTTCGGGTAAAGCCACTACCCTCTGCTCGAACTTCCTCCCTGGCTTTCGGGCGAATAGGAGCGCTTGATAGACTTTTGAGAATATAGTGTCATGCTTTCTGTGCTGAGGTTTAGACACATCTCTTCGCAGCACTGTCTGAATTGCAGTTTTCTTGTTTTTTGCGGTCATGGCATTTTTCTGAACCTACTTCAAGAGCTTAAAAGAATTGTTAATTTTTACGACCGACTTGACTGTCGTCGCGGGGTAACCTTCCTTTTGGAACCTCACGAAATCCAGTTGCGCAGGAGCCTTAGCCCTTTTGTTGGCTCTGTATCTGAACCGTTTCTGCCTTAACTTCTCGATTTTGAGGGCCTGGCCGGCATCTGCTTTCTTGGGGGCCGCCATTGGTCGATTGAAGGGAAGCCTAGAGAAGACACCCGATCAAGCAGTTGTGAAGGGCATCACCTGAGCTTGCCCGATACGCATTGTTGTTTTCTCAGTGTTGACAGTCTTACTCTCAGCTAGAACAAAGAGGAGCCGTTCAAAACAAATTTGCGCTTGGGCTGAGGTGCCTTTGCGACCACGACATTTGGCCTTTTCCCCTTTGAGGCGGGTTTGGCCACTTGGTTTGCTGGGCCTCCACGGTAGGAGCACTAAAGGCTGGAGAGATTAGATGAAACCAAATTGACGTGACGGTTCCTCCCATTGCCGCATAAGACTTGCCAGGAGAACCACCCGTGCTTTTACCTTGATGGTGTATGAGATTGGAGTTGCATTGGAAGCTGAGCTTCTTCTTGGAGACATCGTTGAGCAATACTGATTGTTGATTGCTGGTTGTCGATTGCTTGATTGATGATTGTTGTATGAAAGATCATGATTTCAGTATAGACAGCGATTTGGATGAGTTCACATGATCGTTTGACACGAAATATGGGAGGAGAGAAAATGTCCCTCCGAGTAGGCCAGAATCTGTAGAGTGTTTTTCGTCACCCTATTGAGATTGGAATACGCTTGTTTGTCAGACGTATACAGACTACCCTGCTTAGGGTAGGCTGGGGTTTATTGATCATGGGGGTCCAAATCTCCGGCAGCCGCAGACAAAACCACCGTTTTTGGACGAGAGAATCTCTGATTAACAGGTCGAATAGATCATGCGAACTCAATGTGCAATATGCATATGCATTGAAGGCAAATTTGAGGGTGTTGAAGAAGTTCCAAAAAGGGAAAGGACGGGGAGTGCTGGTGCGACAGGCTGTGTGCTGAGAGGATGTACGCTGCGCGTGCGTACGGGCTGCGCTAGCGCAAAGGGGTCGGTGCCCCGGGTTTTGGAGCTTGAGCTCTAGGGGGGTTTCCCCTAATGTCTTAAAAATTTGGGGAATTATTGATTTTCTTCATAATGTTTGCCTTATATATGCTTGTTGGGGTCGAAAATTGCATCCCGATTGACCAAGTCAAAGTCAAGGTCAACCCTAACCCAGGTGGGCCCAACCCCAGATCAAGTGGGCTCATGCCCGAGTCGAGCCCGAACATGAAGCGGCCGGCCTCCCCATGCCGAAATAAAAAATCATGTAATAAATAAATTTTGATGTAATTTTTATGCATGAATGGGCATAAAGCCAAATTTTTGTAAAGCCCATAGCTTATGTGCAAAAAGAAATAGCACATGGGACATGAGATGGGCAAAATGCCATTTTGTAAAGCCCAAGGGGCTATGTGTAAATATGTAAGCCTATATAAGGCAACATGATGAATAAATCATACACTTTTCATTTTCTAAAACTCTAGGGTTTTTGTGCCTCCTCCTTCCTCGAGGTTCTAAACCTTTCCCTTTTTCAATTAAATCAAGAGTTTTATTCTTCTTTTTCCAAAATTAAATAGTTTTTCACCATAAAACCCACAAAGGGAACTTAGATCTCCCATCAGATCTTAAAAATAAGAGATTTTTAAAAAACTCATACTTATTGTTCTTCAAGATTCGGCCAACAGAGGAGGAAGAAGGAGACCCATCTCCAGAAATCCTATCTTGGGAAGATCCAGAGCCAAAGGAGCCCCCTTTGATCATTTCTAGATATTTTTAGGAGTCTAACTTCATTCAAGATCCATTGGAGTTTAACTCTCTAAATTAATCTCTGTTAGGAGTTCAACTCCATAAGTCAAATCGGGAGCACAGCTCCCAGTGCAGCGACCAAGTCCCTTTTACTGCTGACGCCTAGCGCCCGCGTGCCAGGCACGTGGTGCGCTGGCGCTCTGACGCTCAGCGTCCGCGTGCCAGGCACGTGGGGCGCTGACGTCTTCTCCTATACATCCTTTGGACGCCCCTTCCCTTTATATATATATATATATGTATATACACACACACACACATACTCCACAACACTGTTCCCGTTAGAAAAAATTTCTAACGGGGCGCTGCCCCGCACCCCGCAAGGGGACTGCTAGCCCCTTTGACCCCCAGCCTGCTATCCGGATAGCGGGACTCCCGTAAAAACTCTGCGGGGCCCCCGATATATCCAAAACCTCTCAAAAACACAACACTGTATATTGAGTTCGTATGACCAGTTTAACCCGTTAATCGGAGGTTCCCTCGCTCCAAAGGCGAGCGGTAATTAACGTCAGCTTAGTCCGCGGCTGCCGGAGATTCGGATCCCCACAATCATTAAACCCCCGCCTATCCTAGACAGGGGGAATATGTAGTACGCCTGACAAGCGCGCGCGTATTCCCATCTCAATGGGGTGACGAAAAACACCCTACAAGGCTTTACATTTTTCACATAGCTCCTTGGGGTTTACAAAATGGCTCATTTGCCTATGCCATGCCAATGTGCTCATTTCTTTTTGCACATGAGCCATGGGTTTTATATAATTTGGTTTTTTGCCCACTTAATTTACAATCTAATATTTATTTATAAAAATCTATTTATTATAGATTTCTTCTTCTGTCTTCTTCGAAGGCTGACTTTGCTGGGGCTTGAGGCGGTTTGGATGTGGGCCCAGTTGTTAGGGGTCGGACCTGGGTTAGTCAGGCCCGGTTCCACTTGGGCGTTGACTTTGACTGTCTTTTAATTTTGATTTTCAATTTTGACAATGGGATGCAAATTTTAACCCCAATAACTTAAAATGTCCTTTCTTTCTGATATGCCATATTTTGCGTCACATGACATTTAATGAGTTTTTGTAATTACTAATGTATACCAATGGGATTTCCATTTTATAGAGTTTAAGTTGATCATCGAATTGAGAACTTGATGTACCATATAATTTCAAACTAGATGGAGGCATTCATCTTTGGAGCTGTTGTGGGGTTTCTATTTTGTTTTCTGCTTTTCTTTTTGTTAGTTTAACTTCCCTCTGGGAACTGGTTAGAAGGTACATATTCCTCGATTTCATATATAGTTTTATTGGGTGATGACATGTTATTGTTATATATATATATATATATATATATATATATATATAGAGAGAGAGAGAGAGAGAGAGAGAGGATAATGGAGCAAAGGTGGGAATTTCCTCCAATGGCATAAAAAAATACGCCTCCATGATTTTTTCCGACGAGCCACACCTGTCGCTTCCATCTTTATCATCGAAGATGTGGATACACCAAATTTCATATGATTCCATCATTTTTTCACCTTTGATTTAGTGAGTGCAAAATTAATTATTTACCGATAATAAAACTTTTTATTTTGTTTATTCAACAGTGAAAAAGTGGTGGAATCATATGAAATTTGCTGTATCCACATCTTAGATGATAAACATGATGTGTGCCTATCGTCGAATAAAATAGTGGAGGATATAGGTATTTGACGCCATCTAACGAAAAAGCCTCCTAGGTGAGAATTTCCTCATATATATATATGAGAATAATGGAGGAAAGAGGTCTATGAGGCTTTTTGCGTTAGGTGGCGGCACAAATCACGTCTTCCACCATTTTATTCGACGATCAGCATCGGTTATCTTGATCTTCATCGTCTAACATGTCTATACACTAAATTTAATGTGATTCCAACACCTTTTTACCGTTGATTTAGTGGGTGCAAAATCAACGGTTTACCGACAACAGAAATTTTTACATTGCTAAATCAACGGTGAAATGGTGTTGTAATCATATGAAATTTGGTGTATCGACAAATTCGAGAATGGAGATCAAGTCGGAAGGTGTCGATCGTCGAATAAAATGGTGGACGTGTTTTTTGCCGCGGGGCCCTTTCTTCCATCATCCTCTCTCTATATACGAAATTAATGATTTACCGACAATAGAACTTTTCTTCATTATTCTCTCTTTCACACACACACATATATATATATATTGTGAGAATAATGGAGGAAAGGTGCCGTAGGTGGGAATTTCCTCCCATGGTGTCAAAAAAGTACACTTCACGATTTTTTTCGACGATCGGCATCCATCATCATCGTCTTTATCATATAAAATGCACATACACCAAATTTCATGTGATTCCACCATTTTTTCACCGTTGAATTAGCAATGTAAAAAGTTCTGTTGTCGGCAAACCCTTAATTTTGCACCCACTAAATCAACGGTGAAAAGATGGATGGAATTGCATGAAATTTGGTATATCCATATTTTACATGATAAAGATGATGATGGATGCTAATCGTTGAAAAAAATCGTGGAGGGTATATTTTTTCATTGCTACATAATGAACAAGTCTCCTAGGGTCTCTTTTCTCCATTACTCTCTCTCGAGTATGGATCCATTAGGACGGGTTCGCGTTTTTAAATTCATGAACATGTTAACAGCCGTTGGATCTAACCCTTTGTTTTCAACGGCACTGATTAAAACAAATTAATAAATCTATTAAATAATAAAGTAAATATTCTCCTACCCAACTTTTGGGATACACGATTATATGATTCCAATCCTTATGATTCTAATTAATATTACCCAAAATATTTTTAATGAACCCAAAGATAAAATATCAAAATATCCAACAAATTCAATCCCCATGATTCTAAAACAATATTACCAAAAATAAATGAATAGACATATGCATGGATCCCAAAAATTAGGTAAGAATATTTACTTTGTTATTTAATGGATTTATTAATTTGTTTTAATCGGAACCGTTGAAAGCAAAGGATGGATCCAACGACGGGTTCGTGAATTTAAAAACGTGAACCCGCCCAAACGGATCCGTACCATATTTATATATGTGTATGTATGTGTATATATATATATATATGTATGTATGTATGTATGTGTGTATATATATATATATAGAGAGAGAGAGAGAGGATAATGGAGGAAAGATGCCATAGAAGGGAATTTCCTTCTATGGCGTCGAAAAATTGTACCATCCACGATTTTTTTCAACAATCGGCATCCATCATTATCATCTTTATCATGTAAGATGTTGATACACCAAATTTTCTGTGTTTCCATGACTTTTTTACCGTTGATTTAGTGGATGCAAAATTAACGGTTTATCGACAAAAGAACTTTTTATATTGCTAATTCAACGGTGCAAAAGTGATGGAATCACATGAAATTGTGTATCCGCATCTTACATGATAAAGATGATGGTGATGGGTGCCGATCGTCGAAAAAAATCGCGAAGGATATATATTTTTGACTCCACCTAACGAAAAAGCCTCCTACGGCCTCTTTTCCTCATCATTCTCATACACACACGAGGATAATGGGGAAAAGATACCATATGAGAGAATTTCCTCCTATAGCGGTGAAAAAATACACCCTTCATGGTTTTTTTAATGATCGGCACCCGTCATCATCATTTTTATCACGTAAGTTGTGGACATGCCAAATTTCATGTGATTCCATCACTTTTTCACCGTTGATTTAGTTGGTGCAAAATTGACGGTTTACCGACAATAGAACTTTTTACATTGCTAATTCAACGGTGAAAAAGTGGTGAAATCACATGAAATTTGGTGTGTCCACATCCTACATGATAATGATGATGAGTGCTGATCGTCGAAAAAAATCGTGGAGGATATAGATTTTTGACGCTGCCTAACGAAAAAGCCATCCAGGGCCTCTTTTCTTCATTATTCTCTCTCTCTCTCTCTCTCTCTCTCTATATATATATATATATATATATATATATAGCCTAATACCGTAGTTTGAACTGCAACAGTCTATGTTGGGAACTGATGTGCGGGCGGCACTTGTGGTTTATTATTATTTTTTTCCCTGAAGGTTGTTGGAGAAGGTAACTGTGTGAAAAAAGCTGTAGCAGTAATCTCAGCTCGTCTGAAGGAGAGTCTGCATCGTGATCGTGGTTCTTTTCGAAGGTTGCATACACAAGATGATTTCTTTCCGCCTGATGATGAGTTTATCAGTGGCTTACATAATCAAATGGCCATGGAAGGACTTGACTTAGAATTACGCTCTTCTCAGGGACAAAACAGATCTAGAAACAGTGGATATGCATTTGATCAAGATGCTGATCCCATGAATGAACGGCCACAATCTTTATCCTATGAGGACCTTGTATTTCGGATCCTCTGCCCGATCAATAAAGTTGAGAATATCATGGGAGCGTCAGATGGAATCATTAATATGCTTCGAGCTGAAATTGGCGTAGATGTGACGGTGAATGATTCTTCTCCTGGATCTAATGAAAGTATTTTTGTCATCACTTCCAAAGAGGTACTAGCCAACTAATTAATCTTTCTCAAACTCACAATTGCATTCTGTCATCTTTATTAGCAGGTCTTCAGCCTGTGTTGTTTTGTATAAATCTGTTTCCACTGTTCTGATATTGTATTATACCCAATGGCTTTAATCGATTTCAGTTAAATTTGTTTGTTCTTTTCCTGATGCACATTGCATGCACATGTAAGGAAAGCAAATGGAAGTTCCTCTTTGTGTACAACCATTACAATCATATTAAGAACATCCAACATTTAAGCCACTGACCTGTCCTTTTTCCTTATCAAGCCTAACTACCTTTTCTAGTAATGGTAACTGCTGTAATATAGCTGACAAATCATTATTGGGCATCGTCGTCGAATCATTTATTGATCATCATCGTCATCGTCAGATCATCATCAGTGCTCTTAACAGCAGAATAGGGTTACCTATAGAGTCTTTGCATGGATATCTTTAATTTATTGCACATGCACACTTTGCTACAATTTAGCCATCATAAGATACAAGGTTGAATTCAGTCAACGGGTAGATGCTAAGATGATTTTTTTGAATTGGAATTTGGTAGGAGAAGAGTGTGCATGGAAGATTAAATGGTTGTGAAGCGTTCACTTTAAAGAAATGATGAAGATCTTGTTAGCGTCTACATTTTTATCTAGCATGTCCATTAAGCTTGTTTAAGCTTTGCTGAGACAGCTTTCTCCTTGTTAAGAAAATCTAAAATTTAGATTATCAGTTCCAGTAATCATTCCTCATGGCCACCATCTAAGCCTTTCCCATTTAAAGGGGTCAGCTAAGAAGCAAAGAGCTCATGATTGACCAAGTTATATTATTGACGTCAACATAACATCATCATTTGACCAATCATATACGCAGTACAACATGTTAGAAGATCATATACAAATTTCAAAATTGTTTGCAAATCCTTCACACTAACATATCACTGTCAATGATGCACAATTGGTCATCATAAGCTGCCACCGTTGGTATAGAGATTTATGAGATCCCCTTGTACATCACAGATAAGGATGAAGCATATGGCAAATCTCAAAATTTGACACAGTGGATCTAGGGGATCTAAGTGGAGGACAATGTCCTTGTATACACGTCTCATGTCACTTTAAATGCATCTCCAATAAAATTTATGTGTAGTATGCGTATGATTGTATCACTAGGAAATATTATTCGTGGAAACAGTTACTTGATTTTCATCTTGGCAATCAACTCTTACTGGATTTCAAGATTGCCCTTGGTGAAAATGTTTACAGAGTAACCATGGCCTGGTGGCTTGAAGTAAAGATTTTAAGGTAATGACTGTAATGTCGTTACAATCCTACAAGGCAACGGCACTGTTCAAGTTGAGGAGAAACCATCATCCATAGGTTTGAATGATATTTCTTAAGTACATAATCTTGATGTCCTATGTCTCGAAGTGTTTCTGTTGGGTGTCAAACGAAGAGTGAGCACAATCTGTACTTTGAACCTGGCTTGTGCAGCTGTGCTTTATTAGAGCCGAGCAAGGTGTATTCAACTTTAAATGGCATGTTTGTGCTTAATTTTTAATTGCGCGTACCTTTCACTGAAATCAGCTCACCCTGTAGCTAATAGACAATGCACACACTAAGGAGCACACACCCAAACACACATGCTTGCTTCTAGTCAAGCCAGCTGCATTTTTTAAAAATCTTTATTGAAGAGGTAAAATATATAGGCAATCTTGCATGCCAATGAACAAAAACTTTCTTCTAGTTAAATTCATCAATTTTGGACTCATTTTTCAGAACATATGGATAGTATGCTATAATGGTCCATAGCATTTTGTGAAGGTTTTACCTCTTCAATAGTTAATAAATCACAGTTGAGACGGAGGGCACTAATATTTGTGTAATCTCAACTTCACAAAAATTGCATGTTTGATCCAATGAGCCACCATTTCTAAGGGCCTCTTGGTAACATTTCTTACGTCAAGTTGGAGTCATTAAATATCTATTTCATTCGAAGTGTTAGATACCCATTTGCTCTTTTAGTCACTGTGATTAGTATCTGTTTTCTCCCTTAATACATCAATCTATTGTTTAAAAGGTTTAGTTGTTTTATATTATTAGAAGTTTTATGAACTTCATCTAGCTTTGATTTCGTAAGAAGCTAGTCATAAACCTTCTTCACGTTGACCAAACCTTTGTCCATGAGTTCGATGTGTGTGTCTGCTATTTGTTAGACTTGTGCAGGAAGAACTACACGGGTCATGGAATGGGCACATTGCTCTGTAGAAGGGGAATTCAATAGCTAGTTGTAATTTACCCAACATTTCACTCTGATTTGTCCCTTCGCCTTTCCTAATTTACATTAAACGACACTTTTTCATCAAGTTTCACTTGTCTTCAAAGAACCATTCCGGCTTCATTTCATTGTTCCCTTTTCTGACCGAGTCCGGCCCCATGTTACCTTAAATAGCCCGACACCTATATATCCTCCTTAACCGTGTAGAATAGACATCCTATAGGAGTTTAAAGGAGATCACTGATTAGTGGGTCATTATTATTATTTTTTACAAGGAAGCAAACAGAAGTCAATTGGAACTTAGATATTATGCTGAAAAACCCACTGATTTATTTTGAATTTCATCAATGGATCTCAATAACTACAAAGTGCTTAGTAAAGCAATCAACATGTTTGTATTATTTTTGGCTTTTATATAAAACGTTCATCTTAGAGTGACTGAAGATGAAAGGTTAAGTCATTACTAGCAAAAGCTGGAAAAAGGTCATGATAATTGTCACTCCTAAACACCTTTCCTCCAAATATGTCCCAGCACATAATTCTTCTTACCTTTTGTATTTTTTTTTAACAAAAAAAAATTAAAATCTATTCTCTCTTTCTTCAGGCTTCAAATTGATATAAAAAATGCTGCGGTTCCTTAGCCATTACAACCAGGAGCTGAGTGAACATTCTATTTCTATGCCCTTTTCTTTCTTGTAGCTTGTCACTGACTCACTTGTATAATGAATGCTCAATATTATTTAAAAGGTCAACAATTTTCAGTAAATTACATGGATTTTAAGCTGTTTTCAGATGAATACCATAAACTTTATAAAATGCAAAAGTAAAATGAACGTACTAGATGCAAATTAATACCGTTAGCTTTCCGTTTTTCTCAATTCTAAACCTCTAGTAGATGCAAATCAATACTGTTAGCTTTCCCGTTTTCTCAATTCTAAACTCTAACGACTTAAATGTTTTTTTCTAGCAACACCTACCAAGTAATTTGTGTTTTCTGATACGTTGTTAAATTAGAAAGCACTGAAAGTTTGTGGTATTTATTTATAATTTACTAGGTTCATGGCATTTTACGAAGTATTGTGGTATTTGCCTAGCAAACATTTGATGATATTTCATTGAAATTTAGCCTCTAAAAAAGAAAGCAAAGAAAAGGCAATACAGTTATTCTTGATTAATGACTTGACTGTAGATCCAAACTCTTGGCTTGCTCTCTGGTGGCTGTCTGTAACATGCACCAATATTCAAGAGGAAGCCTGCCTTTGAGCAGCCTCTGGATGTTTATCAAAGTAATTTTATGTTGGCTTCCTCACATAGTTTTTTAAAAATCTGGATCTATATGTATAATCAAACAGGCAAACATCCACTACTAGCAAACTTATTGACTATTTTGCATCTCATAGTTTCTTATATGCTAACTAACCATATTATATGTGAAGAGAAGAAAGGACTTATAAGATCTTAGGTGATTCCTTATGAATTATATAGGTTATATCAACTATCAAGTCATATGACACCTAGCCAACCTAGTTCAGTGGTATAGGGCTGGGTGGACTAGGAGAACTCCCTGGTTCAAGTTCCGGCTACAGCCTTTGTTCTAAATGAAAAAAGTCATATGATACCTATAGTAACATACAATTTTGAAATTCATTTATTGTGTATCCCATCATTCAATGCCAATTTTAGATCACGATGTAAATTGCAAGTAAGAGAACGCAGATAGAGCATTTTCAACCAAATCAACCCTAACCTTGAAGTATGTTACGTGTCTAAGATGAATAAATCATTAAGCGACCGTCGTTATAGAATACTTTTTGTGGTGTCTAGAGTTTTTCTATAATAATCTTGGCCTTTGTAAATGTTTCCTTTGACTATATTTTTGGAATTGTCCTCGTGGAACTAAATAGCTTTTTTTTTGACAACTAGAGCAGGGTTTTTGAGGCCCGTCTCATATAAAGTTCATTAAGAAACAAAAAAAGATTGCAACAATTATATTACAAACTAATGTGGAACTTTAGTAGCTTACTTTGCTCCTTTTTTTTCTGGTTCTAAATTTTTCAAATGTGTTTGGTAGGGTCCCGATGATGATCTTTTCCCAGCTCAGGAAGCTTTGTTGCATATTCAGACTCGCATTGTGGATCTTGGCCCTGACAAGGATAACATCACAACAACCAGGCTTCTGATTCCAGCTAGTGAAATTGGATGTCTGGAGGGAAGAGATGGCTCATTATCTGATATACAGAGATTAACTAATGCCAATGTGCAAATATTACCAAAAGAAGATCTTCCTCCTTGTGCGTTAGATGCCGATGAGCTTGTACAGGTTTGTGTTGTTATGAGCCTTCTTTGAATGTGGCTAGTGCCGTTTGCCAGTTCTGTAGGGATTTAAATAATTGAGACTTTTAAATTTTGTATTATCTTTTCACATGACTAAGCAATGAAGCATGTAGATTAAAGTAGATTTAATATGCATAAAATGAATGGCATATGATTACAGATTGTAGGGGAGATAAAAGCCGCTCGCAGTGCTCTTGTCCAAGTAACTGCTAAGTTGCGCAGTTTTCTTTATCGTGACATCTCCAATCGTGATATTTCCTCTCCAAAAGATATAGTACCGCCAGTCATCTCTGCCCCAAGTCACTCTGTTAACAGTGTTGGGACAGAACCTAGTTCTTTTAAAAGTTCACCTTGTGATGCATATCAAGGCAATGGCCCTCCTTCAGCGGTCAGTCAAAATATCCTTACCGCACCATTGACATGGCAACCTAAGGTAAAGGTCATAATTTCATAAATATACTCTGTACCTCTTGTTAAATTCTTAGACTCAGTAGCTTTTTGTTGATTTTTTCCCTTTCCTGTTGAATTGGCATTGCGATTTCTTGAAGCCGTCAGTATTTGGGTTTGTCCTTTGATGCAAAATAGATGCTCATAATCTTTCTTGTTTTTCTCTTCTGCCTTGAGAACTTGTGATTTTTGAGATCTCTCTCTCTCTCTCTCTCACACACACACACACACACACACAGAGAGAGAGAGAGAGAGAGAGAGAGAGAGAGAGAGAGATGCTGCTTAGTCAGTAACTGCTTGCATGAATATATCTTAGGAAGCATAAGTATGCAATGTAAGTAACACATGCCATGGCAGGCAGTCATTCAAGTACCTCAGCATTCATTCTTGTATGATCTTGAACCTGGTTTAATTGTGTCCAAGGCACCCGTGGAGTGTTTATTCTGATTAATTGATCACTTGTCTTTTTCTATGATCAAGATTGGAGTAAGCCATGCAGGTGGGGGCACGAGTTTTCAAACTGTAATGGTTGGAGGGTAGTTGATGGGCGTCACAAACAACTTCAACTGAAAGCTTAAGCTATTTGGTTATGAGCTAACAAATGTATGTCAAGCTAAACATGACCCTTATTTAACACCCTCTAACATTGGCCTTTTAGCCACATGGAAAGACCTCAAAGGGGGAAAACTAGCTTGAAAAGGCAAGCAATAGATGGAAAGAAATAAGTATATTTTCAAATGAACTTGTCAAGGCTTGAACCTAGGACCACATGAACTTCGATGCTTTGATACCTTGTCAAGAACCACTTTACCCAAAAGCGCAAACTTTTGGGTTTTTTGCGCTTTTGGGTTTTGGCCCATAGTGGTTCTTGACGTAGTATCAAAGCTGAACTTTTAGAATTTTCATCAATATGAGCGAACGAATTAGTGGATTAATCTGGGGTTATTTTTCTTAGTTTTTTCTTGCCTCTTCTTTGTCTCTTTCATCATGCACCTTTTCTTTAAAAATGATTTTCTTTCTTAACCCCTTGAGTCCGATGCCTTTTCATCCACACAATTGTTACTATGGTATGCATATTAAAGAACTAACATATTCATTTCCCCTGATCAATTTGTGTTTCCCTCCTCCTCAAATTGCTCAATCATGAAGAAAATTCCCTTGGGCTCTCTGATTAGGTACAGAGTGGTGATTAGGGATGAAGTGGTCAAACTCGGCCAACTACTGAAAGCAACGTCTTGGCCATTCAGGGATACCTCTTTTGTGCTATTTCTTTATTGAAACAGCTTATATCATTTGCTATTCTTTTCCATCTTCTTTCTTTATTCTGATCCTTGCCATCCTGACATCTTCCATTTGTCCTCTTCCTATTCACAAGGAGCTGGATATAATACCGAGTTTTCTTTATGTAAAGTCCATTTTGACTTCTTTTTTTTATAAAAAAGTTATACGTTGTGTGTGTCGGTTTCTAAACTCCCTAAATTAAGCTAACTTTCCCATCTGTTATTACTAAGATTTCATTTATTTAATTCTTATATATCCTATAATTTTAGATTTTGTTACTAATTTTGCACTCTGGTCAGCATAGTGCCTTTGGCTGTTGTCCTAGCATGGTTGATGGTTGTGCCTTGCTATGTTAGCAAGGTTTGTGAATTTGCTTGGATGGTTGTATTTGCTAAGCAACTTAACTTGCGAACAAAGAATTGCATCGTGAACTAGGACATCTCCATGATGGTGCATCATATATCCCTGGTTGTCCGCATATCACTTTATACTTCACAATCCATCTCAAGCATTTCCTTTGAAGCATAATTTCATCTGTACAAGTGCTTTCTTTATTTAACCAAATCCAATTGTTTTTTCACAGTTTACCATACATGCAGAGCAATTTCCTTCTTGTTTCCATCCTTTCTTTCATCTATTTTATTTATCTCCTTCATATCGAATTGATGACAATAGGAACCGTGAACAAGCTAAGTCACTAAACTAAACATTTAAATATTATCGCTCGATATTGAAGTCAGATTTGGCAATGATCGTATGACAATGCATGAAAACAATCAATTTCTAGAAAATATGGTGAGACTAAGTAGAACTGAAGAACTGCTCAAAGGCTTCATTTATATTCTGACTTTGTTTGCTTGTATGTTTCTCCTTCCAGGTTATTTAATGTTTTGATATCTGTTATACTAATTTATGCATCATTTTATTTTCTTGTTATCCTGATTATAGGACAATGGAGATAGTTATAGTGCATCACATGAGCAGAAAGAAAGCAATGCAAATGACGAAGGGAGGCAAAGTGGGATTAAAAGGTATCTAGTTCAAAAAAAATTCCAGCTTTGATTCGCTTGGCATGTCAACTGGTTCACTTCATTCTCTCCTCATCAGATTCACTGGTCCATTAGTTACTAAAAGTACTCTGGAAGTTGTCATACCCAAATACGCAGTTCAAAGCCTTCTTATGAGATCAGGAGGCAAGCTTGCTCAGATCAGTGAGGTGAGTAACCAGAATGCTTTTCTTTATGTAAAAAGTATAATGCGAACATTTGAGGGACCTTGAAATCTTTGTAAATTATTATTTCTCTTGAAACAGATGTCTGGAGCAACTGTTAGCTTAATTGAAGATCGACCCGAGCAGACTGAAAAGGTTGTACAAATATCTGGAACCCCAGAGCAGTCTGAGAGAGCTCAAAGTCTACTCCAAGGATTTATATTAAGCAGTAATCTCTCTCTCTCTCTCTCTCTCTCCACACACACACACACACACACACACACTATTCAGCATCGTATTTCTTTTTTATTTTTTGATGATCGTTTTCCTTGCAATGTGACGGCAACTGGTACCCTTTCTTCTATTGTGTACAGCACAAGATGATATTCCTTCAAGCTAACTAGGTAATGGCCATGCTAAAGCTTCCTTTCTTTTGAGCAATCGTTATGTATTAACTCTTCGAAATCAACAATTGGTCTTCCATTTACTTGAAGAATTAAGAGGATCAGTTTGCTGGTTCTCATCTTACAGGTACTGCAAGTTGAAGAGTATGATTGTCCGACATCTGTGCGAATTTCTCCGTGTATATTTAGATCTCGGTTTATGTTTAAGTGTAATCCTTGACATGCCTGAACATGCATCTTAATTTTATGTGCATTAATGAAGCATTAGAATATGATTAATTTCTACTTATATTGCCCAGCAACAACAATTAGGTCTGAACTTCAACTCTATGGGTTGGATGTCATCGTTTGCAATTGGTAACCCATGAAGACCTTCAAGGTGGTAAATCTCTTGTTGAAACATGATAGTTATTTCTGATGGTAAATCTCTTGTTGAAACATAGTAGATTCTGCTCATCTTTTATCTATTGAATTCGTTCACTATATTATTTATTATATGTTGTGGTGTGAGCTGGTGATGTCTTTCATTCTCCTTATTAACTGCTTGTTCCTGTTAGTTTTCATTAAGCAAGAATGTAGTAATATAGTATCGGTTCCAACTTCCTTATTTGTTTTGTGGAATGTTTGATATATTTAAAAGAAATTTTAACCACTTAATAAGTTCGTGCTTTCAACTGTAGGTTCAAGAATTACATCTTCTATGAATTATTGCAACTACTAGAAAATACAGACACACACACACACACACAGAATTTGAAAATAGTTAATGATTGATAGGATTTAGAAATTAGTCATTATCCTTAACAAAGGAAAGAAGTAACAAAATACGAATGCCGGTCAGCAAAAGCGAAGAAAACATGAAATAAGGTTTTGTCTATGAATGAGTGTATGGTAAGAAGCCCAAACAGTAAACAACATAAACCCATAAATAGGCTACCTCAAACAAATTTTATCAACATGTAATTGAAAATTTTAACATATTTGTATTTTCCTATATTGTTAGTTGCAATGATCATAGCAAAATAAATTTATCAAAACCATTTTTCTTAGATTAAAAGTTCTTGAATAAGAACAGTAGAAACTTTACTGATTTTGATTCCCAAAATTTATTGAAAACTATGAGATTAAGTATAAATAAACTTCTTTTTTCCAAAGTGATTTATATGTGTGGTTTAACTAGTTTCAGATATATCACATGGTTCTAGTTTAAATTTATAAAATCAATAACCTGTGATACTGGAAATTCTAATCACATGCATGCTTATCGTTAGCTTTTCAACAATTACTTCTAATGTTTAGTGTATATGATGTGTTTATTGCTAGTTTGTTGCCTGAATATAATAATGATGGAGATTTAACTTTTTCTAGGAGTGATGAAAATATATGTTGAAACAACGAGAGAACCAATATAATGAAAGTACCCTAAAAGATGTGAAAGAGAAAAGTCGACGACATAAAACAATAGTGTTTATTTTAAGATGATTTCATATTTATGACAGAGAGGTATGCACAAGTTGTACTTAGAAATTATATTTGCACATGTTTTTCGTCAACATCGAAATTCATATAATATGGTCTTCGAAGAGCTGCTTATTTTTATGGTCTTTAGAGAGGAAACGACTATTTCCCTTGCTCATCTTATGTGATCAAGGTCATATCTTTAATGTCATAATGCAAATTATTTTGGGGGTTTCTATTTGGGATGTGTAGCACTCGTTGTTCTGGATGCCATATGGGCATTGTTGTGGATGCCGTGTGGAACTTTCTGAGACTGAAAAACTAAAATAATCTTATTAGAATTACTTTAATAAAGTTGAATTCATATCAAATTGATATTTAGGAATCCTTTTGATATCATGTCTTCCTTTCTGCATATTATGAAGTACTAATACGATACAATAAACATTTACCACAGTAATAGTCATGATAACAATTATTGGAGTGAGGAAAAGCCCTCTGTTGACTATTGCCTTTAAATTCGAGGTTAGGATTAAGTCCTCGTATCTGCGCCTTATGAATGGTTAGGTTATTAGAGATTCATAGTGTATCCTATTTTGATGATCGTGTGTATGTTAGAACAGTGTCAGCCCATATCTGGCCTAGTGAGTGAGCAAGTGGGTCGGGTCTGATATTAGGCCAACCATAACCGATCCCGTTCTAAAGTATTTTAATATCTTGTGCAAGTTTAAAGGAGGCTTCTAGCATGGAGGCTTCATTAGAGGCCTTGGAAGCTTTCATAAGATAAAGAGGTTTTTGGCAAAGTCTTAGATGGAGACTTCTAGGAAGTCGAGGCTTCTAGGGCAAGCTTAGAAAGAGGTTTCTAGAAGAAGCCAAAGGAGGTGTTCTAATTTTATAAATAGGCATGCATACTTTCTCTTTAGCATCATCACAACCACAACAACTGTTACACAACATAGCCTCCTAAACCCTCTAAAGTCCTTATCTTCATTTTCATCTTCTCGTTGATGGTCGGCGGCGAGGTGATAAGCAGATCTCTCTTGCCGGTAGGTGTGGTTATCCTCCGGCCATCACGACGATTCCAGAGTACAACAAGACGTGGTGTGTGCAAAAGGTCCCACGATCGGTTAAGGTATATCGATCCATTTTTTATATCACTTTATACTTCCCGCTATTTTGTTTACATGTTTATCTTTGGCTTGTGATGATGTTAAAGAGTAAGTCCGTATGCCTATTTATAGGGTTGGAGCACCTTCTTTGGCTTCTTTTAGGCTTCTAGGCTTGCCCTAGAAGCCTCAAGACTTCCTAAAAGGCTTAAGGCTTTCTAGCGAGGTTCAAGAACTCGGTTTCGGTCTTTCATAATTTTATTAGTTTCACTTGGTTTCGGCTAGTTTCGTTAATCTTGGTTTGGGTTTCGGTTTCGACGGTAATACGACATACATAAGTGTAGATTTATTAATTATTTAAATTTATGATTCTATATTACAAGACAATAATTCTAGTGTTTAAAATTCCAGCCATGATGCAAAATATATTGAAAAGTGTACTTAGATAATTATTAATATAGGATTTGGGTTCACCTTTTTGCGGTTTTCTAACAACGAAGGTCTATAATAATCACAATGACAGTAAAAATGGTATAAAAGAAGTTTTGAAATGTTTCAGTCGAAACAATATTGTATGATTGGTTTCGTATCGGTTTCGGCTTTCGTATCGGTCTCCACCAAAACAGAAACGAAACAGCCACGTATCGGTAATTTCGACCGAAATCTCGAACCTTGTTTGCTAGAAGTCTCCATCTAAGGCTTTGTTAGAAGTATTTTAATCTCATGAAGCCTCCAAGACCTCTTATGGAGCCTTCATGCTAGAAGTCTCTCTTGAACTTGCATGAGATATTACAATACTCTAGAACAGGTCGGTTAGGATTGGCCAAATATCTTACCCGACCCGTTAGTTCTATTTATCGATGGGACCGGGAAGGAATATAACTCAGCGACAGAGTGTCATCTTGACATGGTGAAAGTCATCGGTTTGAGCCTGACACTACTACAAATAAGGGTTGCCCCTACGGATTTATCCGTAGGGGCAACTCACTGCCCCTACGGACATATGCGTAGGGGCCAAAAAATACCCCGTAGGTGCAAAGGCCGCAGGTGCAAGTTGAGGCCCTGAACTTGCCCCTACGGGCAAAATATTGCCCCTACGGATATATTTGTAGGTGTTGTTGCCCCTACGGATTACTCCGTAGGGGCAATAAAATCATATATTTTTTTAATGTTTTTTTGAATATATTTTATGTACCTACGGATATACCCGTAGGTCCTTATTATACCCCTACGGATATATCCGTAGGTAAGATGCCGTAGGGGCAAAATATCAGGAAACCTGA
The DNA here is from genome assembly GCA_030015575.1 of Agapanthus africanus. Lineage (NCBI taxonomy): Eukaryota > Viridiplantae > Streptophyta > Magnoliopsida > Asparagales > Amaryllidaceae > Agapanthus > Agapanthus africanus. Next base: position 24,155,246 of record CM057344.1, read on the forward strand.
TATTTGGCCCCTACGGATAACTCCGTAGGGGATAGACAGTGGTCCCTACGGACATATCCGTAGGGGCACTCCCAACACCCTGCACTGAGATCAGGGGGGAGAATATCAGGTTTCCTGATAGTTTGCCCCTACGGATATGTCCGTAGGGGCAACATATATACCTACGGCTTAATCCGTAGGTACATATTGTCTGTATTTTTTTTTAAAAAATGGGCTGCTAGATTTTTTCCCGCCCTGTGCACAATACTATATACATCAATCAAATCATATATTGCAGTATTCATAATTACATCTCACGCATATATATAATATACAAAAGAAACTCAAAAACTGAATATGATATAAATACAAACCAATATCAATATCGTTTCAAAATGTAGTACAATGTGATATAAATAAATACATGTTTCAAAAAATAAGAACCAAAAAGCTACCCTAGTTCGGTCCAGCTCCACCTCTGAATAACGTTAGAATAACGCGCGCCTGCTTCTCGGTCAATACACTCTGCAATGCATCGCGAGCGGTAGTCTGAGCGGCATGTGGAGCTGGCGATGTGGTCTGCGCAGCCGCCGTCGAGGTAGTCGCTTGCGGAGCCGCGGCTGCGGGAGTCTGAGTGGGCGGTGGAGCTACAGGAGCTGTCTGCGGAACCGCAGCCGATGTAGTGGCTTGCGGAGCCGCAGCCGAAGGAGATACATGTGGAGGCTCGGCCGATCTACCCTGTCGCGTCTGGACATAACGTGTGTAAGAAGCGTGTAAGAACTGTGTATTATTCGAATTCGTATCATTATTAAGTTATTTCGAAACCCTGTTTGGATATGTAGTTTGGAAAAGCGTTGTTTATTTTAATTACATATGTATGTATGATTAATCAAACTTAGGTCTAAAACCAAATAAGCTCAAGCTACGTACTAATTATGGATATGTTGATATGTATATAATATGAAATGATATTTTACTATAAAGTAGTATACATACCAGCATCTCCTTCAACTCCTGAACGGTGGCCCTCAAGCTATCCAGTTCCTGATGGACATGCCGGTCACTGGAGACGGAGGAAGTAACCGCCGGGGTGGAGTCCAACCTCATATGGGCCCTGCTAGGGCCCAATCCCCGGCCTCTCTCCCAACCTCCGTGGTGCCCTCCGTGTGCGGCGTCCAGAACTGGGGTCAGCAGCCTCGGATCGTTCTGTCCGGTAAAATCGATCCCCGAGGCCTGGGCCTGCTCAACCACCCGCTCCTACACCCACATTAAGCAGTAAAGTATAAGTATAAAATTTAAACTTGAACCTTCCAAAACTAAAATTTCAAATTTGGGTAGAAAAAATATTAACACTTACGCAGTACTCCTGGGTAGCGACGTCGGGATATCGAAGCTCGCCCGTGGCGGGATCTGTCGAGGTGCCGTGGACGACAAGATATGCGGACAGCACGCTCGGTGCACCACGTGACGCCACGGTCCGAGATGTCTGCAATATTAGAAAGTAACTCTTAATATTAGAAATATTAGAGAATAACTCTTAATATTGCAGAATATTAGAGAATAACTCTTAATTTACCGATAACTCCATGGCTCGAGTAATGTTCCTCGAGCCACCTGTGTAAGTGGGGCGACCCCTCTTTGCCGACTTCTTGTTCTCCATATTCTGAGCGGCCTGTTTCTGCACAACGCATTAACATTTAGTTTTCTAATTAAGAAACACAAAGAAATAAATTATATCATAAATAATGAATTAAATTTAAAATACATACCTGTTTGCGTTCGGAGTCGAAATAAGCGCACAATAGAGGCCATGTCTCTACGTCGACTCTCGCAAACGCCGGAGTAGATAAGAGGGCCGCTCTCTCTGCCTCGGGGGTCGCTATCCACAGGGAGTAGCAGTCGGCCTTCAGCTCATTCCTGTTGTATCGGACCTTGGCCTGCATGTTCTTCATCAGGCCATTGTACAGAGCATGAAGGTCGAGCACCCTCCCCGGGTGATCAGGGTCGGCTATAGGCTGAAAATCGTAATCCAACTGAAAATACAAAAAAAATATTGTTATTAGATTGCAAGTGTTAATAATAAATATATTGGATAGATCAAATGAAAATATATATTAATACATACCCGAGCCTGATCAAAGAAGAGGGCAAATGAGCGCTGCTGCTGCTCGCCCCACTCAACGTGAAGTGGATAGTTCTTCACGATCCGGCTCTCGTCCCCCAAATACCGGCCGAACCTCTCGGCATGAGGACCGGTATAGCGATAGTCAAGGGTAAAAAATAGGGGGAATGCTGCCTCCCCCCTAGCTCTATCAGGCCTCAGCCTATGAGACTGATTCGGGCCTCGAGTCCCCCTCTGGGGATGGAGAGGCCCTGCGTCTGCACGAAATATCAAGACAATCAATAATAAGACAAATTTGTATTAAGAAATCAAGGTTAAACAAAAATTCAAGTGTGATATATACCTCCGGTGACTAGCGCACGAGCCTGGGCCCGAGCAGCAGCACGAGCGGGACGATAGTTCCTCCGGTGAGGAACAACCGGGGTCCCAGACCCGGACGCATCCCCTCCAACTATAAAATAAACATCGACGCTAAATTTCCATGAAGTTCATATTTATTCTATAGAGCATATAAAAATTTATAAATATTTTAAATTTATTCATACTAACCTGCAGACGATGCGGAGGGTATGGAAGCGGCAGGAGTGGCCCCTGTGGAAGGTGTGGACGCACCACCTATAATTAGACAATTAAAAATAGATTATATAAGTAATTGCAAAAAGAATGTGTAGATCAATAATATAACGTTCTAAATTAATATGCATGCACTATAGGATATATAAACATACCCGCAGGTGCGGTGGTGTCACCACCTACAGCTAGACAATAATAAAAATTGCTAAGTAAGAGCAAAAGGAATGTGTGTATTTATGATATAGCATTCTAAATCAATATACATACACTATATGATATATAAACATACCTGGAGGAGCGGGGGTGGCCTCTGTCCCAGATGTGGACGCATCACCAACAACTAGACAATCAAACATTGACAATATAAGTAATTTTGACATAAACATGCATGAATATCTGTAATATTACATTCAAAATGGATATGCGTGCAGTATACCTGGAGGTGTGGCAAAATCCACATGGAAGGAGGCATCAGAAGGGGTCTCCGATCTGGGTGCAAGACCGGCCCTCTGAAGCTCCCTACGGAGCTCTCCGGGTGGCAGAACCGCTCTGCCTCTGCCTCTGCCTTGGCTGGAGCTCCTGCCGCCCCTCGCTGCTCCCGACATCGTCATCAAATCTAGATAAACGGTTCGTGGACGCATTAGACAATCATTAAAAGTATTGACTATATATGATCTAGAGCGTAAAATGTGAAGTAATAATATAACATTACTGATAACCTTTTTCGTTTCGTGGGCGCATCATACATATCTACTTGGATTTCATCGTCGATGTCATTTCTAACCCACGTAACTTCATGATCGGTCGAAGACAACCCGTCCTTCGAAACAGACGGTCGGAGCACTTTAAGCCTTCTCTCTTCTTCGTCCTCATCGCTGTCCTCGTATTCTGGGACATCGTAGACATCTCTAGGTTTCCATCGGCATACAACACTCCACCCCGGATGCTTCAAACACTGTGAGTAGTATACTTGGAACGCTTGGTTCGGAAAGATAAACGGATCGTCCTGACCGTAAAATCGAAGTGTGTTCACACTGGTCAATCCATATTCATCTTTCCAAGTCCCAAGACTGCTTCTCCACCTGTCTGTATCGGTTCGCGGATCATACCAAGTACACTGGAATATATAAAAGGGTTCTGATCGTCCGGGATAGTGGATGCCGAGTATACAATTTAAGTATCCATAGTAAATCACACCGTCCGATCCTACCGTCGCAATCCCACTATTCTGAGTGGTTCTAGATGTTTCTATGTCCTTAACTTCGAATTTGTATCCAAGGACACCAAATCCTTTGTAATATGCAACCTCCATACTAGGAAATTGAGCTAAACATCTTGAATCACTCTCAAATGATGCAGACAAGTTCGGATCGTGGATCTAACAAAACAAATTTTACGATAAATACATAACGATACAAGTTTAGATTAAAACTGATAGCAATAGAATGTAATTCGAATAACTTACATGCTCTGTAACCCAATCACAAAAATTATCCTGATGGTTTTTTTCCAAACGTTCTTCGTTCCAATCAGGATGCCCCTCACGTACCTCGTTAAAATGAGTTCTGTTTTCGACAAATAATTGTGACATTAATATTATGTCATTTCATACACACACAAACACAGATATAACAATTAATCCAAAAGAACTTACTCTCTAATTTGTTCAAGACATGCGCAATTAAGCAAGATAAACCGGTATATCTTGTTGATAAACATAGTGTCTACCCTCTTATACTCGGCTTTACCATATGGCCCGTCTTGAATTCTTCGTGGTCGGTTGAGCCTTGTCTCAATGTTCTCGTCCAGATAGCGAGAACAAAATGTGGTTGCTTCATCAAGAAGATAACCTTGCATGATAGAACCTTCTGGTCGATTTTTATTGCGTATATACTTCTTAAGAGTGTAAAGGTACCTAATGAGAATATGTTGAATAAATAAACACGGGCATACAGGACAACAATAAATTTATAAATTGCGCGAAACGAAAAATTACACGTACCTCTCGACGGGATACATCCATCGATATTGTACCGGTCCGGCTAACTTCGCCTCAGTTGCAAGATGAACCGTCAAGTGTATTATGATATCGAAGAATGACGGTGGGAAAATACGCTCAAACTTGCAAAGTATCAACGCAATAGAATTTTCTAGTTTATCCAGCGTCGCAACCTCCAGTGTTTTAGCACACAACTCTCTGAAAAAACAATATAGGTCGTTGATTACTAGACCAACCGAGTCGGGGAGAGAAGTCCTGAGGGCTAATGGAAGAAGGTGCTCCACGATAACATGGTGATCATGACTTTTCAGCCCATCGATCTTGCCCTTCACAATTTTTATTTTCTTGCTGAATGATCCTGAGAAACCTGTGGGGACTTTCAAATCATGCAACACCTGCAGGAATCTTTTCTTCTCCGGTTGTGACATATGATAAGCGGCATTGGGAAGTACAAACTTGCCCGGTTTACCCGCTACCGGTTTAGGGTGCAGTTCACTTCTTATTCCCCACTCTTGTAGATCCATCCGGGCATTCATGTTGTCTTTCGATTTCCCGTCTTTACACAGAAGCAAGTTAAGTATGTGCTCTGATACTCCCTTCTCTATATGCATGACGTCCAGACAATGACGCACTGAATTTGTAGACCAGTACGGAAGCTCGAAGAAAATGCTTAACTTGTTCCAATATTGTGGTTTGACCTGTTTCGTCGGATCCATCCCGAAGGTCACGTTATTGTAACCATCCCATTTAGCAGTCACGTCCTCTCCGGACAATGGGGATGGAGGCCCAAGAAGCTCCTGATGACCATCAAAGTGAACCGTGTCTAACCTATAGGGGTGGTCTGGAGGCAGAAAACGTCGATGGCCGCAATAACAAACCTTCCTGCTAAAATTCAAAAATTTTGATGTTGTGTGTTCATGGCAATGAGGACATGCTTTGTGACCATGTACGGACCAACCTGATAGCATTCCATACGCAGGAAAGTCATTAATTGTCCACATTAAAGCCGCATGCAGTAAGAAGGTTGTATTTGTGTTTGAATCATATGTCTCTACACCATCAATGAACAAAGTTTTCAGCTCCTCGATCAGAGGTCGGAGATAGACGTCGATATTGTTCCCCGGTGAGTTTGGTCCGTCGATAAGAAGAGGCATCATAAAGTATGATTGGTCCATAGCCAACCAAGGCGACAGATTATAAATTATCATTACAACGGGCCATGTACTGTGACTTCCAGCCATATAGTTGAATGGGCAGAAGCCATCGGTAGCCAGTCCGAGCCGGACATTGCGAGGATCGCTACTGAATATTGCGTGCCTCCTATCGAAATCCTTCCATGCCGGTGAATCTCTTGGATGGCTCATTTTTCCATTTTCGCTTGGAGGAGCACGGTGATGCCAAATCATTGCCTCGGCTGTTTTCTTGCACCTGAATAGCCTCTGTAGCCTCTGTGTTATGGGAAAGTATCGTGCTATCTTCACAGGTATATCAGGCTTCTTATCAGAATCTTTCGGCTTATACCTGGCCTCTCCGTATGTTGGACACTTTTTCAAATCTGAATTCTCTTTCCGGTACAACACGCAATTTTTAGGACATACTTGAATCTTCTCGCACTTTAGACCCAAATCAGACATCATCTTCTGGGCTTCGTACCAGCTTTCGGGCACATTATTTCCCGGAGGCATAGAATCTTTCAAGAACGAAAGAAGCATTGTGAATGACTTGTTGCTCCATCCATTTAGGCACTTAATCTGGAAAAGTTGGACGAACCATGAGAGGGTGGAATACTTCGCATTCTCATAAATTGGTTTCCTAGCATCATTCATGAAATTTTCATATTTATCCGCACGCGGTCCCTGACCGGAAGGAATGTGATCTTCGGTACGAATAGATTCACCTAGGGCAGCCACTACCATATCCTCCATTTCTTCTGATGGAAATAAATTTCCGTCTCCTGCCGTATTACCGAATTCTTCTTCTTCTCCTGCCGCATTATCGTGTTCTCCTTCTTCTTCTACCGCAGTACTGCATTCTTCTCCTTCCCCGTGATATTTCCAAGTTGAATAAAGTCTAGTAAACCCATGTTTTACAATATGAAGCTCTGCCAATTCTACCTTCTGCCAGTACTTATTGCCACATCTATCGCACGGACAGAGAATCTTCTCTATTATGATCTTATTATGTGCGCGTGCAAATTCAAGGAAAGCAGCAACTCCTGCGATAAACTTAGGTTGCATACGTTGTTTCCAATCCACATACATCCAGTCCTTAACTCTGACGTACTCATGAGCCATGTTAGACTGAATAACATATAAATTGTAAGTTATGCTGACTATATTGAGAAATATAAGAACGGGATAGTTACTGACAAAAGAGAAAATCCGTGTTTATGCTTTGTGTGTGCGTTTGTCGTTGAAAAGAATAAATTATCGCACGTATGTTAACCGATAGACGGGGACTAAGTGGCGCTTTTAGTTTCATATATGAGTATCGATGGGAATATGAAGGTTTCATATTATCATATATTGGTTTTAACCCAAACATCTCGAATCGCTCTCTAGTTATGCATTTGTATGTGTGTGTTCCGGCTGTCGGGGGTAGGCTTCTATCCCATTAAGAATGTATAGAGCGAACGTCCATCACTTGTGCTTTCAACCGTTTCGAGTAAATTTCGGCAGCACCTCCCCGCTGTTCTCCGAGTACACTGTAATAGAATAGATAATCATTTCAAAGCTGTGAAACAACGTTGAAATGAACATCTAATCTATCTTTGTACACGGAGAACCAGCGGAAAGGTACCGACGAAATATCTCGAAATGGATGAAAACACAAGTGAATGAAGGCGTTTGCTTTATACATTCTTAACTTGTCCACACGGGACAAATCTATGGGTTACCATACGATTGAATTTTCTTGTCGCGTAGACTATACGACGGTTGTTAGTATCGAGCTATACTGTCCGATATTTAACAACCTTCGTATAGTTCTAGGTCACGACGAGCATCGCACGTATGTTAACCGATAGACGGGGACTAAGTGGCGCTTTTAGTTTCATATATGAGTTTCGATGGGGATATGAAGGTTTCATATTATCATCGAGTATCATATATTGGTTTTAACCCGAACATCTCGAATCGCTCTCTAGTTATGCATTTGTATGTGTGTGTTCCGGCTGTCGGGGGTAGGCTTCTATCCCATTAAGAATGTATAGAGCGAACGCCCATCACTTGTGCTTTCAACCGTTTCGAGTAAATTTCGGCAGCACCTCCCCGCTGTTCTCCGAGTACACTGTAATAGAATAGATAATCATTTCAAAGCTGTGAAACAACATTGAAATGAACATCTAATCTATCTTTGTACACGGAAAACCAGCGGAAAGGTACCGACGAAATATCTCGAAACGGATGAAAATACAAGTGAATGAAGGCGTTTGCTTTATACATTCTTAACTTGTCCACACGGGACAAATCTATGGGTTACCATACGATTGAATTTTCTCGTCGCGTAGACTATACGACGGTTGTTAGTATCGAGCTATACTGTCCGATATTTAACAATCTTCGTATAGTTCTAAGTCACGACGAGCATCGCACGTATGTTAACCGATAGACGGGGACTAAGTGGCGCTTTTAGTTTCATATATGAGTTTCGATGCGGATATGAAGGTTTCATATTATCATCGAGTATCATATATTGGTTTTAACCCGAACATCTCGAATCGCTCTCTAATTATGCGTTTGTTGTGTATTCTTGTTGTATGTGTGTGTTCCGGCTGTGGAGGGTAGGCTTCTATCCCATTAAGAATGTATAGAGCGAACGCCCATGCCCCTTTTACCAATCAAGAGAATACTACTAATAACTTATTGATAACATAAACAATATAATAATATTTTAGTATGTCAGGTTAAAATAATTGTATTAGCAAATACATTTTAGATAGTTATATAGACTACAAATTTCCAGAGAGAAAAAGTGGATGGGAAAGGAGAACAGAAGTTCCACTGTATTCACTTTTTGGATGGAACGATTTTGGTAGGCGGAAATCTATCATATACCAAAAAAGTTCTAACTGAAACCATCAACTTCCAATATTAGATTCATTCATGTAACGCTTTGAAAATCGTTTCGGTGAAATTTCGAAAAATCGGTAAAATAAGGGGTTTTCTGTAAAAAAGTCAAAATGCAAATATCTTATTATAAAAATTAAATATACATATTCTAGCTATGTAATTGCTATTATTTGGTGTTTATTGAGCCGCTGGTGAAATTTCAAATTTTCTGAAAAAATATTATTTTATTATTATTTTAAGCCGTCACTAATATATTTAATTAGGGAAAATTACAAATTGGAACGAGTTGAAACAAATTTTGTGCATCATAAAACATTAAATAAAATTTTATCATATGGTTTTTGGAACGAAATCATTTGCCAAAACGGTTTAGAAATTATTGAAGAAAAAAGGCTTTTTTTTAGCGTAAATGGATGTTTGGGGTATTGTATTTATCATTTTTCATCACCCCACACCCGTACCCACACCGACACACCCCCATTCACTTATCCCCTTGATGAATTCAGCAGCCCCCTCTTTTGTCTCCACTTGGATTTAAAGGAAAAGAAATGAAAGAAAAGAAAAGAAAATGGATAAAAGAGTTGGACTTTTGACTTTGTGTTGACTTGGACTTCCTTACTTGTTATTTTCTCCACCTCACTCTCTCTCCTCCCTCACCCAAACCCCCCGCAACCTGGCCGAAACCAGAAACCCCCCCAACAGCCCCATTTTCCTCTTCTCCTCTCTTTGTTCCATCAAAGAAAAATCCACAAAAAATCAAGCAAAAATCCAAATCAAAATCCGACTCCTACCCATTTTAGCTTAGCCCGTATAGCATGGATTTTGGTGGCAAGGGAGCATTTTGGAGGGCTATGTGTGTTTGTGGATCTTCATATGTTTTGGGTATAATTCTAAACATTTTTGTTGCTTAATTTGTTACTATTTTCTTAAGCTAATTTAATTAAGTGTTAATTTGGATATGTGAGTTTAATTGCAAGTTTTGGAATTCAAGTTATGAATTTGAATGCAAGTTAGGGTTTTGTAGAATTGGTGTATGGTTGTGTGTTATATTTAGGCTTTTTGTCATGTTAATACAAGATTAGTAGCTAGTGCTAATGGTTAGTTTAAAAAAATTGTGTTAATGTGCTAATTTGCCTACTAGATTTTTGAATTTGGTTAAATACTTGGGATTAAAAATGTGTTTAGGTTTTCATGACTTCATTAACTGTATTAAGTGTGGTTTAATGCTTTAGATCATGCAAATCTAAGCTAGATTGTAATTTGTGCATTTTTGCTTTGAAATTGTTAAAAAGGGTATTTTTGTAAACTAGAATATTAGGGTTTTTGGAATTTAATGAGATTAAATTCCGGAAATTATTTCTATGACTTATTTAAGATATTTAATAAGTATATTGGCCGCTACATTCATTTAAACATCATGTTTTGTACAAAAACGGCGAATTGTGCTTGCTAGATTTTCGGAAAAATGACTTTTTAAGTGAAATTCGGGTTTTTGTGAGTTTTAACCTAGTTTATATTAAAATTAGTGTTCGTGAATGTGCAAATGAGTGTGATTAGATTTTTCTCGATGGTTTGACGTTTGTACATCGACATCGAGGGTTGGTTTGACTATTCTTGCATGCGTAGGCGATAGGTTTGGACCTATGCGTGATACGCGTGCCGATTTGATTTTCGTATGCCGTTTCGATTTCGAATTTAGTTTTAATGCGATACGGTGCGTTATGATATGTAGGTACCCCATGCGGACTTCGAGACGACAAGCAAGCGCGTGGCGACGTCGGCACCGGCGAGCGAGGACCAGGTGAGTAGATTTATATCTACGGGGAGAAGTCGGGTGGATGGCGTATAGCACCCCCGCAGTCCGTGGTGGTGTATACGGATGCGTATACACACCAACATTTATTATATGTTATTTGGGATTAATAACGTTGCTTAGGATGGATATTGGTGTGTTGGATTACTTTAGTGTTGCGAACCCTAGGGTAGTGTTGCACTACACATACACACATACATACTTGCATACATTCCTATTGATATGTGCTCATGGGATTCTTTATAGTTATGGGTTCACATGGGTATGGGACTATGTGTTCACATACGGATTTGAGGATGATACTTGGGATTGAGCTGAGTCGATGAGATTTGATTTGAGGTCGTGAGATCGGTGATATAGCAAGGTTCGTATTTGAGATACGACATGACGTTGTAGCGGGTCCTTGACGTAGTGTTTCACACATGTGCATGCATACTTAGGCGGTATCGGTATTGTACTAGACGTAGATCAGTACCCCGATCATGATATTTGATAAAGAGGATACCAGGTGAATAGTATGATGAATGTGATATTGACCCGTACCCAGATTTGGGATGCCGTACGACGGATTTACGTACGAGCTATATCTTGATGATTGATCCGCACTCTTGACTTGGGATGTCTGATTATAGATATGGTATCGGATATGATATTATTGAGGCGGGATCACCGACTAATATATATACAGGTATGTATATGTATCGACTCAGACGTTAGGCGGTTTCCTTACCTGTAGTTCAGCTTGTTAGTTCAGCCGTATAGTTTAGTGTAGTTGTTAGATTAGATTAGACTCCTACCTATTTCAAAAACTAACGAATCGTGGGTATTTTAAAAGACAGCCCAAGGGATCCTACGGATATTTCAAAAGACTTATCTTTTCATAAAAACACCGTAGCCCCTATTTTCAAAACCCCATGATTTGTGTTATTTTAAAAGGCACCATTTGTAGGATTTATATTAGATTATTACAGTTTAGTTATCGTTGTGTCTAGTATTCAGCTCCCGCTCATTTTTACTGTTCGCTCCGCATCGCATACTTATATTATAATTTCTTATTGCATTATTAATAGCATGCTGTTAGGACACCAGCACCATTACCGATGATGCGTATGTACCATGTACACCTACTTGCCGGCTCACACACATCTTCATCGGTAATTGCCATGTCACGTACACTTTAGAGAATATAATTGCTTGACTTAGCTTGTTAGTTAGTAGGTTGATATGATATTAGTGTACTTGGGTTATATGCCAGTTTAGACATTGTAGTTATTACTTGTCACTTCATGCATACTGTTATTCCATTGTTCATGCCTAGTTATTAATCATACATTGCAACTTGGTTATTGATACCATATACATTCATTAGTATTGACATATGCACTTGTGATGACTTCTTGAGATTTATGATATTTCTGGATTTCGGGGGAAAGCCGCAAAATTTCTAAACTTATTAACCTTTTAAAATATGTAAATTGCGGTTTTCTAGTGATGTAAGTGTCGTCCACCATGAGTTTGCTGTGGTTTTCGAGATCCGTGTCGAGGAGTGGAGGAACCGTCACGGGTACATGGTGGGCCCGGTATGGTACCCCGGGGCAAGATGAATGTGGTGTTGACGTTGAGCCTGGCAGGGGACAGATTACCTACCGGTGATATTACCCAACGCGTCGGATATCCGGAGGATACCGTCGTGGTCTTGAGATGGATGGTAGGGGCCGGTCTGGACTGACGGCGCCCTAGATATTGAGATTGAGACATTGATATTTCGAGACAGTGAGATTTATGTTTTGTGTCGATGCTAGACACTGTTGATACTGATTTCATTTATGATACCTCAGTTTAAAAATACGAAGGAAATCTCACTAAATTATGAAAACAGTTTCTTCATCTACATGTATTTTGTTTCATGCATGCATACCTCATTCATATGATATATTGCTACCTGAGGCACAGACACGGCCACATGAGATTACACTCGGGTTAGATATTTACCCTAGCCTTGTTATAGGCTGCATGTTATATACATTTTTGAGGATATATTATGATCATTGACCTAGGTTGCGTTATTTATGCGATTTCTGTGCGTAGATGTTTTTCTATTCACGAGTTGGCAACTCACCCCCGTTGTGCCCCAGTTTCTTGCAGGTTTGCCGTACAGGTTTCATTACGGCTTTGCGGGCTCAGTTTCATTCGGGTGACTTGCTAGTATGTGGGTTTTTCTTGTATCGTACCCATCATATTACCTTGTATAATATTATTCCGTTGTATCTAGTAAATTCCATCAACCAAACATGTATTTTTGAGATAGAGACCAGTGTTGTTTATTCTTTCGACCTTAGAGTCGCTCGTTATATTTCTGGTGGTTTTGAGTTTCCTTTTGAGTTTTGATCCTCGCCGTTGGCGTTGTATATTATATTGCTTGTGTTGTTGTGACCGTCGATTGACGAAGAGCTAGCTCCCGCTTGGGGATGCCTTTTTAGTGATTTCGTATACTATTCATGTTGTATCCCGTTTGGGAGCCAGTATTTACAAAGGAGACTCTGCCGAAATTTTCAGTAAATTTTGATGTTCTTAAAAACCGCATAATTCGGCTTATGCTATTAAAACTACTTGTTTTAAATTGGTTTTCCTTCACTCTACTATTTTTCTTGGTTTGGATTTCTGGGTTTTCGGTTTACTTAGATTACGTACGCCTCGAGACGTTCGCAGTTTAAGTGCCGGTCATGTTCCGTACTTTCGGGTCGTGACAAAGTTGGTATCAGAGCGTTAGGTTTTACCTTCGGAGCGTAGGATGACCCTTGGTTGATGGAATAGGTGACTAAAGTAGAGTGACGTACCGTTGGTATGTTCCGCGGCATATTTACGACACGCCACTCCACTTAAGAAGCCTTAGGATGTACATTTCCTTGTTCAGTATTATATTCCTTCCTGATCTAGCCTCATCGGTACCAGTTTGGTTTTGCTGCCACGATTACAGGCAGGGAGAGCTACGGCTAGAGTTGCGGTCAGCACGAGCTCGGCACGAACGAGGACTGACCAGGGCATGATTCCGGCGACACCCGATTGTGGAGAGGTGTCTTTTGACTGTGTTTCCGCGCCACGAGCGTTTGGCGGATCGCCTTTATGAGGTTACTCGGATGTGCTGATCGACATTAGAGGATTGAGCCAATGATAGAGGCCAGCCAGATCTTGATGACCGTTGGTGTGTTGCTTATTCATGATGATCGAGGCACTGTTCAGCGTGCAGACGAGCGAGCCAGTTATTGCTGCGAACGACGAGGTATTGCCCCAGATGCTGGAGTTAGTGCAGAACGAGTTGTACTAAGAGATGATAGAAGGTTGCTAGTCATCGTGGATGAATGACTAGGACATGTGGATCGTTCGCCTAACCCGATGCGAGGTCATCAGATAGATTGATTCCAGCTAGAGACGACTTCACGTGGAGACGTTGGGAGTCGACAGAGACGATCGAATGTCAGAAACCTATTATTCCAAGTTTAAAGTAGTCGGAAAGACATGCAGGCAATTCTATGGTCCCTCTAGAAGAATGAAACCCTAACTCGACTTAATGACCGTGTGAAAGCCTTTGAACCTTCGGGTTTGCGGCAGTTCTACGGCGCCATTAGTGAGGCTTGGGTTTGCCCTTCTACGGCTGGACCACCGATGCTGTGGTATGTACTCGATACTATTAAACTGTACCCAAGATGTTGAGCCCTTGGGGGATTATGAGGTTTTGACAATCGATTGGATGGTTCGACTTAATTCGGATGCTAGGTGGTGAGATACATTTCTTGGGAGACTCCAGATTCGAGGATAGTCGTTGGAGCTCAGTCCATGCAGCCGCGACGAGACGAGTCCAAAGCAGACGACATTAGAGAAAAGTGGAGTAAGAGGTTCGCACCAGATCTAGATGAGATGATGTTCCACTCCGCCGACATCAGAGAGGCGATGCGCATGCCGAGGCATGGTACTTGGACTTACCTTCCAGAAGGAGTCGCGATGAGTATGCAGTCGTTCCAGAGCAAGATGCAGATATAGGAAAGGACAATGACTTCCGGACAGTTGGCAGAGACGAGACATGGAAGAGACCGTGAGCAGGATTCCTTCCAGGATACTGCTGCAATGATACTTGCACTCAGGATCAGATGTGTCACGTACATTCAGAGAGCCAGAGGCCGACGCCAGTAATATGCTGTCTTACAAGTGGTCGCGATGATTGACCAAGAGATGACCAGAGAAGTGCCAGAACGGAATCGTCCCCGTTAGCACACCTGACAGGGCCGATGAGCCGATGGACCGAAAGATTGGTAATTCACAGTGAAGACCTTGACCCAGGAGTGGTCATGGTTACGCATGCCAGCAGGACAGAGTTCATGATCATCGACGAGACGTCCCACTAGTGACCGCGACAGTTGGCCGAGATTCTTAGAGGATGCGCTTGAGCGGTACTGTTCCGCCATTATTGATTTCGATGTTTTGGGTGATTTATTCGTATAATTTGATTTTGATGATTGAGGATTTACGATCTTTGCACAGTGTTGCACTTGATATCGTTTTCATGCTTTAGTTTCACATGTTTGTGATTTTACGGTTTTAAACAGCTGAGTTGATTTTGTGCGTATGCACGCACGCGATTTGGTTCCTGCACTCTGTATAGTATATATATGCTGGCAGTGCAGTCACATGTATTTTGTGCACTTGGATACACTGGATTTCGATTTCGAGGGTGATGCTCGACATTTGTTTTGTGCATTTTATGCACCGGATTGGATTTTTAGCGCCTGTTGGGCGCCTGTTACGAGATGCGATTTGGTGCACACCAGATGCACTAATTCGAGATTTTTCGTGCATGTCAGATGCACCTGATTTTGCTGTCAGGCACACACGTTGCCTACGACAGATGTTTCGTGCACACCCGATGCACTTAGATGTTGTTTCTGTGCGCATGTATGGCATATTCATGGATTTTGATTTCCGTGCGCACCAGACATACGTAGCATTCATGTGCATATTTTGGGGATTGATTTCGTATAGAGCAGTACGTTTTTATGATATTGCTATGTGTTTTCGTACTGAGCAGGACTAGTCAAAGGACAGCACCTGAATATATTTTGCATGTATTGATAGTTATTGAAGGGATTTCCAAAAAGCGAGCTATAGCCTCAGTATTTACCTACGTGTCTGATATGACACGAAATGTTTAAAACAAGGAGACCCTTCTAAATTGTTTCCAAAACGGCGGAACGTACATTTCAAACAAAGGTATATATGTATATAGTTATTTTCTTATGATAGACGTCCGCCACTGTGCAGTGTTATACGCCTTGCACAGCGACTTAAAGAGATTTGACATGCATTTCCTTCAGATACTTACAGATATAGATTCGATATTTACATGTATAGTTTCGAGTTATGTCATATTGGTTTTGATTTGGATTTGGTATTGATGTCTTCTCCATGACTCCGATGATTGCGGGATGCTTGACGGAGTTTTGATTTGAGTTATATGCTCATTTTTCAAGCGCATGCGCTGCGCTACGATTTGTTTTATATATTTACAATTTCGGAGCCCCGACGACTTGATGGGTTTTCTTAGATGTTTTAGTATTTGGGGGAGTTTGAATTTAAATTCGGGGACCGAATTTCTTTAAGGGGGGAAGATTGTAACGCTTTGAAAATCGTTTCGGTGAAATTTCGAAAAATCGGTAAAATAAGGGGTTTTCTGTAAAAAAGTCAAAATGCAAATATCTTATTATAAAAATTAAATATACATATTCTAGCTATGTAATTGCTATTATTTGGTGTTTATTGAGCCGCTGGTGAAATTTCAAATTTTCTGAAAAAATATTATTTTATTATTATTTTAAGCCGTCACTAATACATTTAATTAGGGAAAATTACAAATTGGAACGAGTTGAAACAAATTTTGTGCATCATAAAACATTAAATAAAATTTTATCATGTGGTTTTTGGAACGAAATCATTTGCCAAAACGGTTTAGAAATTATTGAAGAAAAAAGGCTTTTTTTTAGCGTAAATGGATGTTTGGGGTATTGTATTTATCATTTTTCATCACCCCACACCCGTACCCACACCGACACACCCCAATTCACTTATCCCCTTGATGAATTCAGCAGCCCCCTCTTTTGTCTCCACTTGGATTTAAAGGAAAAGAAATGAAAGAAAAGAAAAGAAAATGGATAAAAGAGTTGGACTTTTGACTTTGTGTTGACTTGGACTTCCTTACTTATTATTTTCTCCACCTCACTCTCTCTCCTCCCTCACCCAAACCCCCCGCAACCTGGCCGAAACCAGAAACCCCCCCCAACAGCCCCATTTTCCTCTTCTCCTCTCTTTGTTCCATCAAAGAAAAATCCACAAAAAATCAAGCAAAAATCCAAATCAAAATCCGACTCCTACCCATTTTAGCTTAGCCCGTATAGCATGGATTTTGGTGGCAAGGGAGCATTTTGGAGGGCTATGTGTGTTTGTGGATCTTCATATGTTTTGGGTATAATTCTAAACATTTTTGTTGCTTAATTTGTTACTATTTTCTTAAGCTAATTTAATTAAGTGTTAATTTGGATATGCGAGTTTAATTGCAAGTTTTGGAATTCAAGTTATGAATTTGAATGCAAGTTAGGGTTTTGTAGAATTGGTGTATGGTTGTGTGTTATATTTAGGCTTTTTGTCATGTTAATACAAGATTAGTAGCTAGTGCTAATGGTTAGTTTAAAAAAATTGTGTTAATGTGCTAATTTGCCTACTAGATTTTTGAATTTGGTTAAATACTTGGGATTAAAAATGTGTTTAGGTTTTCATGACTTCATTAACTTTATTAAGTGTGGTTTAATGCTTTAGATCATGCAAATCTAAGCTAGATTGTAGTTTGTGCATTTTTGCTTTGAAATTGTTAAAAAGGGTATTTTTGTAAACTAGAATATTAGGGTTTTTGGAATTTAATGAGATTAAATTCCGGAAATTGTTTCTATGACTTATTTAAGATATTTAATAAGTATATTGGCCGCTACATTCATTTAAACATCATGTTTTGTACAAAAACGGTGAATTGTGCTTGCTAGATTTTCGGAAAAATGACTTTTTAAGTGAAATTCGGGTTTTTGTGAGTTTTAACCTAGTTTATATTAAAATTAGTGTTCGTGAATGTGCAAATGAGTGTGATTGGATTTTTCTCGATGGTTTGACGTTTGTACATCGACATCGAGGGTTGGTTTGACTATTCTTGCATGCGTAGGCGATAGGTTTGGACCTATGCGTGATACGCGTGCCGATTTGATTTTCGTATGCCGTTTCGATTTCGAATTTAGTTTTAATGCGATACGGTGCGTTATGATATGTAAGTACCCCATGCGGACTTCGAGACGACAAGCAAACGCGTGGCGACGTCGGCACCGGCGAGCGAGGACCAGGTGAGTAGATTTATATCTACGGGGAGAAGTCGGGTGGATGGCGTATAGCACCCCCGCAGTCCGTGGTGGTGTATACGGATGCGTATACACACCAACATTTATTATATGTTATTTGGGATTAATAACGTTGCTTAGGATGGATATTGGTGTGTTGGATTACTTTAGTGTTGCGAACCCTAGGGTAGTGTTGCACTACACATACACACATACATACTTGCATACATTCCTATTGATATGTGCTCATGGGATTCTTTATAGTTATGGGTTCACATGGGTATGAGACTATGTGTTCACATACGGATTTGAGGATGATACTTGGGATTGAGCTGAGTCGATGAGATTTGATTTGAGGTCGTGAGATCGGTGATATAGCAAGGTTCGTATTTGAGATACGACATGACGTTGTAGCGGGTCCTTGACGTAGTGTTTCACACATGTGCATGCATACTTAGGCGGTATCAGTATTGTACTAGACGTAGATCAGTACCCCGATCATGATATTTGATAAAGAGGATACCAGGTGAATAGTATGATGAATGTGATATTGACCCGTACCCAGATTTGGGATGCCGTACGACGGATTTACGTACGAGCTATATCTTGATGATTGATCCGCACTCTTGACTTGGGATGTCTGATTATAGATATGGTATCGGATATGATATTATTGAGGCGGGATCACCGACTAATATATATACAGGTATGTATATGTATCGACTCAGACGTTAGGCGGTTTCCTTACCTGTAGTTCAGCTTGTTAGTTCAGCCGTATAGTTTAGTGTAGTTGTTAGATTAGATTAGACTCCTACCTATTTCAAAAACTAACGAATCGTGGGTATTTTAAAAGACAGCCCAAGGGATCCTACGGATATTTCAAAAGACTTATCTTTTCATAAAAACACCGTAGCCCCTATTTTCAAAACCCCATGATTTGTGTTATTTCAAAAGGCACCATTTGTAGGATTTATATTAGATTATTACAGTTTAGTTATCGTTGTGTCTAGTATTCAGCTCCTGCTCATTTTTACTGTTCGCTCCGCATCGCATACTTATATTATAATTTCTTATTGCATTATTAATAGCATGCTGTTAGGACACCAGCACCATTACCGATGATGCGTATGTACCACGTACACCTACTTGCCGGCTCACACACATCTTCATCGGTAATTGCCATGTCACGTACACTTTAGAGAATATAATTGCTTGACTTAGCTTGTTAGTTAGTAGGTTGATATGATATTAGTATACCTGGGTTATATGCCAGTTTAGACATTGTAGTTATTACTTGTCACTTCATGCATACTGTTATTCCATTGTTCATGCCTAGTTATTAATCATACATTGCAACTTGGTTATTGATACCATATACATTCATTAGCATTGAAATATGCACTTGTGATGACTTCTTGAGATTTATGATATTTCTGGATTTCGGGGGAAAGCCGCAAAATTTCTAAACTTATTAACCTTTTAAAATATGTAAATTGCGGTTTTCTAGTGATGTAAGTGTCGTCCACCATGAGTTTGCTGTGGTTTTCGAGATCCGTGTCGAGGAGTGGAGGAACCGTCACGGGTACATGGTGGGCCCGGTATGGTACCCCGGGGCAAGATGAATGTGGTGTTGACGTTGAGCCTGGCAGGGGACAGATTACCTACCGGTGATATTACCCGACGCGTCGGATATCCGGAGGATACCGTCGTGGTCTTGAGATGGATGGTAGGGGCCGGTCTGGACTGACGGCGTCCTAGATATTGAGATTGAGACATTGATATTTCGAGACAGTGAGATTTATGTTTTGTGTCGATGCTAGACACTGTTGATACTGATTTCATTTATGATACCTCAGTTTAAAAATACGAAGGAAATCTCACTAAATTATGAAAACAGTTTCTTCATCTACATGTATTTTGTTTCATGCATGTATACCTCATTCATATGATATATTGCTACCTGAGGCACAGACACGGCCACATGAGATTACACTCGGGTTAGATATTTACCCTAGCCTTGTTATAGGCTGCATGTTATATACATTTTTGAGGATATAATATGATCATTGACCTAGGTTGCGTTATTTATGCGATTTCTGTGCGTAGATGTTTTTCTATTCACGAGTTGGCAACTCACCCCCGTTGTGCCCCAGTTTCTTGCAGGTTTGCCGTACAGGTTTCATTACGGCTTTGCGGGCTCAGTTTCATTCGGGTGACTTGCTAGTAGGTGGGTTTTTCTTGTATCGTACCCATCATATTACCTTGTATAATATTATTCCGTTGTATCTAGTAAATTCCATCAACCAAACATGTATTTTTGAGATAGAGACCAGTGTTGTTTATTCTTTCGACCTTAGAGTCGCTCGTTATATTTCTGGTGGTTTTGAGTTTCCTTTTGAGTTTTGATCCTCGCCGTTGGCGTTGTATATTATATTGCTTGTGTGGTTGTGACCGTCGATTGACGAAGAGGTAGCTCCCGCTTGGGGATGCCTTTTTAGTGATTTCGTATACTATTCATGTTGTATCCCGTTTGGGAGCCAGTATTTACAAAGGAGACTCTGCCGAAATTTTCAGTAAATTTTGATGTTCTTAAAAACCGCATAATTCGGCTTATGCTATTAAAACTACTTGTTTTAAATTGGTTTTCCTTCACTCTACTATTTTTCTTGGTTTGGATTTCTGGGTTTTCGGTTTACTTAGATTACGTACGCCTCGAGACGTTCGCAGTTTAAGTGTCGGTCATGTTCCGTACTTTCGGGTCGTGACAATTCATAACTAACAATAAAAGGTTCTACTTCTCATTTTATTTGACTGACACCAAATAAACCTATCCCATTAAAGATATACTTCAAAGTTCCAAACACCAATTCCAATTGACTAACCCCCTTACTTAATTTGGGTCAACAACATAAGCTTATTGAATATTATCAATCACTAAAGTAATATTAAAGAGTATGATAAAGTTCAATGTCAAGACCATGCATAAATTCTCGGAAGAAATATTCAAAAAAAATGATATCATGATCATTCAAGTAATATCTAATTTTCCCACAATAATTGAAAGGCATAGAGTTGAAAGGGATTATGAAGAAAGAATGGACCCAGTCACCACCCATCAAGCAGCTTTCTCCCTGCACTAATTTACTTTCTGTTTTATGAAAGACATCCTAGTGTTGTCAAATATCTTACGACATGCAAATCAATCTTACGATTCAATACAAGATACAGGAAAATTAATAAGTATCTTATGAATGTATTTGTTGGATGATTGGATCAAGTAGTTTTAGGATACAATTTCTGCATCTTACAATATAATATAATGGAATCACAAATATTCAACCCAACTAATAAATGTGTTTCAAATATATTTAGAAAGATTTTTTAGTCACATTTTGGTTGCTAGTTTTAAGATGAGAAAACGGAGTATACGTTTGAATTTCCTGTGTTGGCGGGACACATAACATCACTAAATTCATCGATCCATCCATGTATTTTGTTGTCATCAATCCACCTAACCCTAACCCCAACCTAACCCTAGCCCCAGCCCCTGGGGCAGCCCCCAGCCCCAGCCCAGCCCAGCCCCAGCCCCAGCCCCCAGCCTCCAGCCCCAGCCCAGCCCAGCCCCAACCTAACCCTAACCCTAATCCCAGCGCGGCCAGCTAAACCCTAACACCAACCCTAAGGCAAACCCTAACCCCAGCCCCAGTCCCAGCAGCAGCGAACCCCAACCCTAACCCTAACCCCAACCCCGACCCCGACCCCGACCGCGACCCCTGCCGAACCTCAACTCGCGCGCGCGCAACCCCCCGACCCCAGACCCAGCACGTATGTTAATCAAAAAATTCTTTAATTTACCTCAAGATTTACTCACCTGACCGCCGGTGGCGACGACCTGAACGGCGCTGGCGACGACCTGAACGGCAGTGGCGACGAGAACGCCGGTGGAGACGAGGAGGACGACGGTGGCGACGAGGAGGACGACGAGGAGTTGTTTTCGCGCGCGATCGAGATCGAGAGAGAAAGAAATTGTGAGCGTAGGCGATCGATCTGAGCTTTAGTAATTTGATATTTAGTTGCCCCTACGGATATACCCGTAGGTTCTTTGTTTGCGGCTCCGTAGGGGCAAACACCAAATTAAGAATTAATATTTTTATTCTTGGACCTCTGGGCCCGTAGGGGCAACCTTTTAGCCCTACGGATTAATCCGTAGGGCCAAGTTAAATTTGCCCCTACGGATTCCAATATCCGTAGGGGCAACCCTTTTTTTACTAGTGTGATTATTCCTAAACCCAATACAAGTTTTTCTATTTTGACTTGCTCTCCCGTAGCGATCGAACGAGAATGGATAAGAGGCTCGTGGGATTGATATGATAGGGTAGGAAAATTAAGACTTATATACATTGTTGAAATCCTTAGTCAATTAAGACTTATACAATGCATCCATCCATCAGTTTCTGTGGAAATCGAAAATGTAGGAATCAGAGAACTCACGATCCCTAGACAAACATTCAGTCTGGCATGAGGCTGCATCCGCAAAACAATAACTTGCAGCAGAGAGTTCTACCTCACCCACACAAACGTTACATATACGTGTATGTATACACACACATGTATGTATAGATATACATATGCATATGCATGCATGCATACATATAAACATCCATGTGCATACATATATGGGAGTAGATTTGCTCCCTAGGTGTAACTAAGTTAGTTACACCATATGTAAAATAACCCAATAAATGAATTATTTTTCATGATCGGCTACCTCCATCTTGATCTTTATCATCTAGAGTATAATTTCACCAAGTTTCATGTGATTTGAAAACTTATTGTTTATGCATCGGATGATTGTTAAATGAATGTTTTTCCGACAAAAGAACATTTTACAACTAAGGATCAATGTATAAACAAAATCTAAATCACACAAAACTTTATATACTTATATTTTTTATGATGGAGATCAAGATGAATGGAGCTGATTGTGGAAAAAAAGCCGTATAATGGATTATTAATGTAGGGTATACCTAACTTTGTTACACATAAGGAGTAAATAGCCTCTCCCTACACACACACAATATGTATGCTAACACATGCATATCATACGCGCATACAACATGTACATATGTATGCACATTCATACATACATGTACATAGAACTGTTGAATTCTATGTTAGAAATGTATAAGGAGTTAAAACATGTAGGTTAGAATCAATTGGACGGCGATGGGACTCCAAAATTCCTTTAGCTCGACTAAGAGCAGCATGTAGAAATTGTAGGACTAGTAAATAGCAAAGAATGAGCATTTGCATTGCTTAGGATTAATGTTTCATGCTGAAAGTGAGCTTGAGGTGGATGCTCTAAATAGAACCAGGAAAAGATGGTTGGTGAAGTAAAATCCAGAGGCCTAGTTGGACAAACATGGGAAGCAAAATGTCTGTAGGAAGACCAAGAGCAGCTCTTGTTGGTGAGGAAGTGCCTACAAATGAACATTGACATTGTTGTGAAGGATGTCTTGTATTACCAAGACTACACATCCAGAGAAGGGCCAGACATCTGGAGCTTTGAAACTCAGACGTCTGGCAATAAGGTTGCAGATTTCCTGAGTACACGTTGACGTCTGAAGCAGTAAACTCAGACGTCTGCCTGTAGTCTGGCCAGAAGCGCTTAGAAGACACAGACGTCTGTCCATCGTAGGAGCTCTGCTTCTCAAGCAGAGTAATTGCAGACGTCTGTCCCTTGTAGGTTCAGACTTCTGCCTTAAAGATAAGTGTGAATTTTATGTACGAGATTTATTTCGAGAGTTAGATATCTGGGGTCAGTTTTGTAAATTGAGGGATCTTATTATAACTTAGATTGTATGAGCTATATATAGAATCTTAGGTTTATTATTTAGGGTTGATAGTTTTTTATCATAAAGTTATAGGAAGACGACGACTCCATAAGAGATCTAGGCTATCGAAGAAGGAGAAGTTTGAGAGAGAGCAAAGTGGTCTCGTGGGAGATCAAAGGAGAGTTAACTATAATCTTCTTGTAAGGTTGATTTCTTTTAAAATTCTAATAAAGGTTCTTTCCGTTTCCCCCCAATAATTTTGTGTTATTTATTAATTGCGGTTTGCATATAGTCTCTAGTTTTGTTATTCGTCTATAAAGAGATCTAGGTTAATAGATCCATAAGGTTTTCCGCTATGCCGATTCGGTTCAACAACTGGTATCAGAGCCGCGTTCTGTAGTTTTGCATTTTAAGTCTACGGTGGGCGACGACGATTGTGTCTGTTCCCCATCTTTTTAAATTGTAATTATATTTATAGTGATTTATATGAATCCGAGAGAAAGGTTTTACGTCCGAATTAAGGATGATAGATAACAAGGTAAATAGTACAAAGTTTGAGGTAGAGAAATCTAACGGGAAACCAAACTTCTCGATGTGACAGAGAAGGGTGAAGCCACTTCTGGTAAGGGAAGGATTGTTTAAGGTACTTGGCGGTAGTAAACCTACCGACATGACAGATGCTGCATGGGCAGAATTAGATCAGAAGGTACAATACGCGATAGAACTTTGTATGGCAGATAACATGATGTATAACGTTATGAAGGAGACTTCCGCTGCAAATTTGTGGTTGAAATTAGAGAGCTTGTACATGATAAAGTAGTTGTCAAACAAGCTGTACCTAAAGAAGTAATTTTACAGATTACGCATGAAGAAAGTGATTCCTATTCACGACCATCTAAGCAACTTCAACAAGATGGTGAGCAATCTTATATGTCTTGAAGTCAAGTTGGAGAAGGAGGACCAAGCGCTATCTTCTTACTGTATAAGTAGTTTACTCTATCATGATTCTCTTATCAAATTTATTTGGAACCCTTAACCATGATTTACAAGACAAATGTGATGGGAACCTTGAACATGTTGGGGTTGGCAAAGAGAATTGGAGCGCGGTTTGTCTTGGCTAGTACCAGTGAAGTTTATGGTGATCCTCTTGAGCATCCTCAGAAGGAGACATACTGGGGCCATGTTAACCCTATAAGTTGAAACCCAAAAAATTTATATTTTGTTCTCTTTCTTTGAAGGGGAAGTCCTCTTTAAGTACATTATCATTTCATTGTTTTTGTTATTTATAATTTTCCAGGAGTTAGGAGTTGCTACGGTGAAGGAAAAAGAACAGCTGAAACATTGGCCATGGATTACCATCGAGGGGCAGATGTTGAGGTAACTAACCGGAACTAGTTAGTATTACTATATATTTTCATTTGTTCTATATAAGCAGAATGCTTGTAGTTCACATATAGTGAACTTTAAAATCACTGGGGGATGGACATTCTATACTCCTGTTTTCCTTTCCTCTCTTTGGAAGCATGCATAAAATATTTACTTTAATTCCTATTCCATTGACCATTATTCCTTCTTTGTGCTTTGTTATTTACATACTTGTTTCCTGTAATATTGTTTAACCAGCCATGTGCATGTTGCTTAAAATCTTTATGTTCATCGTAACTTTCCTTTTTTCCGAGTTTTGTTAATTCAAGCAAATATTAAAATAAAAGAATGCATAATATTTGCAATTTAAGCTTTACTTGCAAATCAGGTGGAGCAGGGAAAGCTAGACGAGGTGCAGGAGCCTGAATAGCTTGCCGCTGCGGAACTGTGATTGCGGGTCTAGGTGCTGGAGCTCGGTTGAATCGATATGGACATGCTCCTATGGTGTGAGTTGATGTGCCACAAATCAAACACTGGTCATTTTCACGCCTGCAGTCTTTCGCCAGGTGTCCATTTCTCTTGCAGTAGAAACAAAAGTCTGGACTGGGCCGGTTAAATGATCCTCCGGTCTCCTAGGTGCAAAAGTTGGCCTGGAAGAGGCCTCTCCTGTCATCTGTGTGGCAGGGCGTTTCACACAGGCAGTCTGTGGTCTGCCCTTCTTCTTCACAACTGTCTTATAGCGTCGAGTAACCTTCAAAGCGAGATCATGGGTTGGGAAATCCCTTGTAGCAAGTGCTGCTTGGATTTCCGGGTCCAACCCTTGCTGAAATCGCCATGTCCGGATCTCAGCAGTAGGAGTTAGATGTGCCGCGAACCTGTTACGATCTTGTGTTAGCAGTGTAATAAGTGATATCAGAAATTTGAATTTGAGACAATATCTTACCTGCTAAGCATGGTAAACTCAGTATCGTATTCATCCACGGACTTGCTCCACATCGAGCCTTATTGTAAGTAGATGAACTGCTGTTCCATGTCGAAACGGGCAGTCTCAAGGAAGTATTTCGCGTCGAATATATCGCGAAACGTCTTCCATTCAATCGGTTGGACGAGTCGGCTTTTTTCAGCCTTCCAACAGACTCTGGCGTTATTTGTTACTTGCAGCTTCGCAACCCTCACCCAAGCAATTTTTGGCACTTGTGCTGCTGCCAGATCATCTTCTATTGACTGAGCCCATTCTTCCGCCTCCAGTGGGATGTAACACCCGAGCCCAATACTACTGTTTTCTGTTACTGGTTGAGTTTTAGATAGTACTTATTTCATTTATTTTGCTTGTTTGGGTCTTACTGTAAAATTTTATCTGGAAAGGTCATTTTTGCATATAACAAATTTTAGCACCTAAAATAAAATTAAAAATATCTATCTTGGCCTACTCGACACCCCTAGCCTCGTGGTAGCGTCCGTGCATTGAGTTCTCGTCCCGTTCGGTGAAACGGGCGAGTTTGGACGGTTACGCGTGCGTACGGGTGTCCGTCTTCGGGGTATGCTTTTTAATCATAAAACACCTCATTTTAAAATTTGGAACCCGCTTAAAATCCTATTATTTAAATTTCGAATTTTTGGATCCGACCCGGACGCGATTTGGAAATGTTTTATTTAGCGCCAAAATCCCAAATTATTATAATATTCAAAACCATATAGTATTTCGTTTATATATTATAATATTCAAAACCATATAGTATTTCGTTTATATATATATTTTACTGTAAATTTAACATTCAAAATCTTTTAAATATTTCTTTTAGTTTCTGAATCTTTCCCTGGCCAATCAGAGTGGGCTTAAACCCCCGTGGGCCCCTCCATTATCTTCCTCTCTCTTTCTCTGTCTCTCTCTCTACCTTTCTCTATCTCTCTCTCTCTCTCTCTATTCCGTTTTCTCTCTCTCTCTATCTTTCTCTATTTCTTTCTCTCTCTAACTCTCTCTCTCTTCCCTATATATATTTCTCTCCCCATATTTTTTGCAGAAGGCAACCCCACGCGAGAAACCACCGAGAACCTAGACCCTAGCCGTCTCGTCACCGTCGCCGCCGCAGCACCGACGCCGGCGTCAACATCACCGTCGCCTTCGCCTCCGCCTCCTCCTCTCAACCTCAACCTTCTTCCTTCTCCCCCGCGCGCCCTGCGCAGTCGCGACCCCTGCAGATTTTCGCAGCAGCCGCCTGCTCGCCGGCGGCCCTCGACGTCGCCATCCGCGCCACCACCAGCACCTCCTCACCACCTGCGCACTCCAGCATCCCGACCACCTCCTCTCCCTCTCCGCTTTCTTTTCCTTTCACCGAACTTCCATACCCAAGCCCTAACCCTCACCGCTGCAACCTCCTCGCCGGTGCCTCACCGCCGTCGATCTCATCGCCGTCACACCCTCTGCAACACCAGTAAGCTATCTCTTCTCTTCATCCTTCCATTCCATCTTCCTGTTCCTCCTTTGGCTGTACACTAATTCTGGAATTTTGTTGTCGCTGTTCGCCGGAATCCAGCCGTGCCGGTGACGTGTCCCGACGATCCAGCGGAGTGCTCTGACCCGTGAGGTCCCTTGGTTCGTTGTTTTGGTTCAATCCGTGAACCGTGCGTTCGTCGCGTGTTTCCCCGCCGACGTTACGTTCCGTTCTTCCCGGTTCGCGACCCGTCGAGGCAAGTATCACTTGCTACATGCTATACTATATATTTATATATGTTTTGACACATTGAACCTGTAAAACTTAACTTGGTATAGTCGTTTCTCATTTTGTTGCAATATGACATTATCTCATTTTACAGTTAACATAAAATCTACAGTTTGCTAGTTTAAACCTAATAACCAAGTTTACCTGTTAATCACATTTTTACTGTTTAATAGATGGTAGCACTTACCCATGTAGTTCTATTACATTCGGACATTCGTATTCAAAGGCTTGATATAACTGTATTGCATCAGTATCTAAACTATTGCACCGCTAAAGATGCTCAAACCTGTTAATATAATTAAACGGCTGCACTGTATTACTGCACTCTTGAGATTGAATGAAACTGTTATTATTATTTAATTCATTGCTTATTTCCTGTTGTTAATACCCACGTGTGATTATATATCTGATTGGGAGCACACTCACGATATTGCGTACATCTTGACCTGACATTGTCACACATGGTATTTATATGATACACCTGTAATGGTACCGTTTACTATTGACCTAACCTGATGTACCATGACCTGACCTGTTACCTGATCTCGTGCCTAATGCCAACAAATCTGACATGTAGTCCTCATGGACCGTTCCTGTTGTCTATCCAGACAAACCTGCTTTTACCTGATCCTGTGTTGGCATTAGTTCTTGATTACTGAATACCTGACCTGACATATATAACTTGGGGGTATGGGGAAATCAAAGGTGAAACCTGAATTGTAACTCGACAGTTCACTACCTGTTCTGGGTGTACACATTCTTGTTTTGTGCCTAGCGGCATGTCTCGGTTTCGGCCGAGAATATTGTGGCCGTGCTCCCGGGTATGTACGGGATACTATCGAGTGTACATTCCTGTTTTGTGCCTAGCGGCATGTCTCGGCTGCAGCCGAGAATATTGTGGCCGTGGTCCCGGGTATGTACGGGATACTATTGAGTTACATCGACGATTCATCAATTGATTTCAAAGACTTTAGACTAGAAAACCTGATAGAACAGTTTAGTTACCCACTGCACACTACCCTGCACTGCTTGTTTCACATTATTGCTTTATTCATGTTTATTTTGCATTGCCCGTTGCATTGTTCATATTATATTACTGGTTGACATGACGCGCTGACGTCTGGGTTTTGCATGGCCTAGATTCCGTACCACTGTCGCAGTCCGAGCAGGAGTATTTCAGCCAGTAGGCTGAGTTGTGAGTTCAATAGTGGTTAGTTTTATTTTCCTGCATTTATTTTCTGATGTGAGCCCGCATTATGGGACATACCTTCCAGTTATTTGTATTGGATCATTTGCTTCCGCACTTATTTATTATTGACTCTTGTTATTCTGGATTATGGACATGTTTTTAGATAGTTTTATCTTGTTCTTGATATCTCTACAGCCGTAATGTGACTGTGGATGGATACGTCCTACCCACAGGTAGCATGGTTGGCTATATCACGTGCCCAATCTAGCGTACTCTGGGAAGCGAGGCGTGACATGGTTCTTTTGGTATCAGAGACATAGGTTAGTTGGGTTGATTCTTTTGTAGTTGGGTATTGTACCCAAATACACGAATCAGAATACCCGTGTTAGGAAACATGTCCTGCCACTTTGCCGTTTACCATTCTTGAATCACATCCTTCCTGATTATATCTTTTACGACGTGCAAACTTACTTTGCATGTCGACTCGAAAAACCTGATTTCTTGTTATCTCTAGGACTTAGGCGACTTGGGTGGAGTTAAGTAATTGTGGCTATGATACCGCGGCATAGTTACAATGCGGTACTCTATTTAAGTATCTTGGAGTTCTAGCCTTGATCTATATATTGAATCCATCATCATGCTAATGTTGGGTATTTTGAGTTCAGGATTATGGCCGGTAAGAAATTGAAGACATACCAGAGGCGTGTGGACGAAGCCGCCATGCTTGGAATGATAAGAGGAATGCTGGAGAATCAAAGAAACAGACCGAGCTGATCCAGCAGCAAGCGGACTTGTTTCGGGAAGGTTTGCAGATCGTTCAGCAGTCTGTGAACAATGTTGGAGCTAGACCAGTTGATCGAGTTGGAACCGTGGCAGATTTCAGACGTTTGGGTCCGTCTACATTTACTGGTTTGGAGGAACCGTTACCAGCCGAGCAGTGGCTAGTTGACATGGAGAATTTGCTGATTGCGGCACAGATTCCAGAGGACAAAAGAGTTGATGTGGTACGCATTCAGTTAGTGGACTACGCCCGAGAGTGGTGGCTTGTGGAGGAGACCCGCTTGCCCAAGCCGATCAAGTGGGCGGATTTTTTCTAAGAGTTTCCTGGAGAAGTTCTTCCCGCGGACTGCACGGGAGGAGATGGAAGAGAAATTTATTGGGTTAAGGCAGAATGGAGCACCCGAAGATGTGCATGCAGCAGAATGGACGACTCGGTAGATTCGCTGGACCTTTAGCTGCCAACGATGCAGACAGCAGTTGCGGTAAGGAAGCAGTTCTGTCGGGCCAGTCGAGTTTAGGGCTAGGCCGACAAACAATGTTCTTGCAGCAATGGAAGTTGATAGTGGTGAAGAGCAGGTGGTTGTTCGCGATTTTATGGACGTATTTGAAGATATATCGGGTTTACCGCCGAAGCGAGACGTGGAGTTCGCAATTGATCTTATTCCTGGTGCAGCGCCAGTATCTAAAGCGTATTATCCAATGGCGCCAGTGGAATTGGAAGAAGTTAAGAAACAGGTTGCTGAATTGCTTGAGAAGGGTTGGATTCGAAGCAGCAACTCGCCTTGGGGAGCTCCAGTTCTTCTAGTAAAGAAGAAGGATGGCACGAGAAGGATGCGCATCGACTATCGAGAATTAAATCGGGTGACTATTAAGAACAAGTACCCGATCCCTCGAATTAGAGAACTTTTTGAGCAGCTTAGTGGCGCGAGGGTATTCTCGAAGCTGGATTTACGATCCGGATATCATCAGGTCCGAGTGAAAGCAGAAGATATTTGCAAGACGACGTTTCGAACTCGGTATGGACATTACGAGTACCTAGTAATGCCCTTCGGAGTAACGAATGCGCCGGCAATATTCATGAACTTGATGAACCGAATCTTCTCACCGTTCTTGGACCAGTTTATCGTGGTATTCATAGACGATATTCTGGTTTACTCGAAGAGTTTTGAGGAGCATGCTGAGCACTTGAAGATCGCACTACAGACGTTGAGACAGGAGAAATTGTATGCGAAGATGAGGAAGTGCGAATTTTGGCTGGAGGAAGTGAAGTTTCTGGGGCACGTTGTGTCGGGCGATGGAATCGCCGTCGATCCCGAAAAGATTGCAGCAGTTCGAGATTGGCCGATTCCAAGGAGTGTTGCTGAGATAAGAAGCTTTCTTGGACTCGCCGGATACTACAGGAGATTTGTAGAGAACTTCGCTCGTTTGGCAGAACCGTTGACCAAGCTTACGCGCAAGGAGGTACCTTTTGTTTGGACGGATAAATGTGCGTTAGCTTTTGAGACCTTGAAGCAGAAGTGATAACCGCCCCAATTCTGACCGTACCAGACAATTCCGGAGGATTGGTGTTTCACAGCGACGCATCTGGGAAATGATTGGGATGTGTTTTGATGCAGCATGGGAAGGTTGTAGCATACGCATCAAGACAATTAAAGACCCATGAGAAGAATTATCCGACTCATGACTTGAAGCTTGCGGCTGTGATCTTCGCTTTGAAGATTTGGAGACACTACCTTTTGGGCGAGAGAGTCGAAGTTTTTACAGATCATAAGAGTTTGAAGTATGTGTTCACTCAGAAGGAGTTGAATATGAGGCAGCGTAGATGGTTGGAGCTGATGGCCGACTACGATCTTGATTTTAAGTACCATCCGGGGAAGGTTAACGTCGTGCCGGATGCGCTTAGTCGGTTACCAGCAATTCAGGTGTTAACTACGCAGAGGGAGATCATTGCAGATTTTCGAAGATTTGACTTGGAGGTTGTGCTACCGCGTTCTACGGGACAGTTGATGCAGTTGCAAGTACAGTCGTCTTTAATTGAGAAAATTAAAGCAGCACAATCGCAGGATCCTAGACTGCAAAAATTTCGAGAGCAAGTTGAAGCCGGACTACGAACAGATTTACTGGTCCACGAAGATGGTTCGTTGAGGTATGGTAGCCGTTTGTGTGTGCCAAAGGGTGATGTTCGTGAAGAGCTTATGAAGGAGGCACACAGTTCAGCTTACTCTGTACATCCAGGAGGCACAAAGATGTACCGAGATATTCGACAGCATTTCTGGTGGGAAGGCATGAAACGAGAGATTGCTCGCTTTGTGGCTAAGTGCTTGGTATGTCAGCAAATTAAGGCTGAACATCAACGGGTTGCTGGTTTATTGCAACCACTTCCGATTCCTCAGTGGAAGTGGGAACATATAACCATGGATTTCGTGACGGCTTTACCTCGGAGTCCAAAGGGCAACAATGCAGTATGGGTGATTGTTGATCGGTTGACCAAGACTGCTCACTTTATTCCTTTCCGGGTTGGTCAATCAACGGAGAGTTTGGCAGAGCGGTACATACAGGAGATTGTAAGATTGCATGGAGTACCGGTGAGCATCGTGTCCGATCGGGACACTCGGTTCTTATCACACTTCTGGAGGAGTTTACAGGAAAGTTTGGGGACTCGATTGAAGTTTAGCACAGCTTATCATCCTCAAACTGATGGCCAGTCGGAGAGAACGATCCAAACTCTTGAAGATATGTTGAGAGCATGCATGTTGGACTTCAAGGGTTCGTGGGAGGATCATCTACACTTGGTGGAGTTTTCTTACAACAACAGTTTTCAGGCAACTATCCAGATGGCTCCGTTTGAAGCTTTGTATGGTCGTAAGTGCCGTTCACCTGTCTGTTGGGATGATGTCGGTGAACGAAAATTATTGGGACCAGATTTGGTTGTGCAGACAGTTGAGGAGGTTAACACAATCAGAAATCATATGAGGGCAGCACAAGACCGACAGAAGAGTTGGGCTGACACATCAAGAAGACCTCTAGAGTTCGCCGTGGGTGATATGGTATTCTTGAAGATATCGCCGACTAGAGGGGTGATTCGTTTTGGGAGTCGAGGAAAGCTTAGTCCTCGATTCGTTGGACCTTTTGAGATCTTGGAGCGTGTTGGAGAGGTAGCGTACCGCTTGGCGTTACCGCAGTCCTTGGCAGGTGTGCACGATGTGTTTCACGTATCTCAACTATGAAGGTATGTCCGAGATGAAACACACGTTTTGGATCATTCGGAGTTAACAGTACGGGAGGACCTGACGTTTGAAGAGCGACCGGTTGAAATCGTGGATCGAAGGGAAAAGGTTCTTAAGAACAAGGTTATCCCCGTTGTGCTTGTTTCTTGGGGTAATCGATCGCGTGGAGAATCCACTTGGGAACGAGAAGATGAGATCCAGCAGAAGTTTCCTCACCTTTTTCTGTAGTTTTCTATCTTGTATTCTTTGAATTTTGAGGACGAAATTCTTTTTGTAGTTGGGTATAATGTAACACCCGAGCCCAATACTACTGTTTTCTGTTACTGGTTGAGCTTTAGATAGTACTTATTTCATTTATCTTACTTGTTTGGGTCTTACTGTAAAATTTTATCTGGAAAGGTCATTTCTGCATATAACAAATTTTAGCACCTAAAATAAAATTAAAAATATCTATCTTGGCCTACTCGACATCCCTAGCCTCGTGGTAGCGTCCGTGCATTGAGTTCTCGTCCCGTTCGGTGAAACGGGCGAGTTTGGAAGGCTACGCGCGCGTACGGGTGTCCGTCTTTGGGGTATGCTTTTTAATCATAAAACACCTCATTTTAAAATTTGGAACCCGCTTAAAATCCTATTATTTAAATTTCGAATTTTTGGACCCGACCCGGACGCGATTTGGAAATGTTTTATTTAGCGCCAAAATCCCAAATTATTATAATATTCAAAACCATATAGTATTTCGTTTATATATATATTTTACTGTCAATTTAACATTCAAAATCTTTTAAATATTTCTTTTAGTTTCTGAATCTTTCCCTCGCCAATCAGAGTGGGCTTAAACCCCCGTGGGCCCCTCCATTATCTTCCTCTCTCTTTCTCTGTCTCTCTCTCTCTACCTTTCTCTCTCTCTCTCTCTCTTTTTCTATTCCGTTTTCTCTCTCTCTCTATCTTTCTCTATTTCTTTCTCTCTCTAACTCTCTCTCTCTCTTCTCTATATATATTTCTCTCCCGATATTTTTTCCAGAAGGCAACACCACGCGAGAAACCACCGAGAAACTAGACCCTAGCCGCCTCGTCACCGTCGCCGCCGCAGCACCGACGCCGGCGTCAACATCACCGTCGCCCTCGCCTCCGCCTCCTCCTCTCAACCTCAACCTTCTTCCTTCTCCCCCGCGCGCCGTGCGCAGCCGCGACCCCTGCAGATTTTCGCTGCAGCCGCCTGCTCGCCGGCGGCCTTCGACGTCGCCATCCGCGCCACCACCAGCACCTCCTCACCACCTGCGTACTCCAGCACCCCGACCACCTCCTCTCCCTCTCCGCTTTCTTTTCCTTTCACCGAACTTCCATACCCGAGCCCTAACCCTCACCGCTGCAACCTCCTCGCCGGCGCCTCACCGCCGTCGATCTCATCGCCGTCACACCCTCTGCAACACCAGTAAGCTATCTCTTCTCTTCATCCTTCCATTCCATCTTCCTGTTCCCCCTTCGGCTGTACACTAATTCTGGAATTTTGTTGTCGCTGTTCGCCGGAATCCGGCCGTGCCGGTGACGTGTCCCGACGATCCAGCGGAGTGCTCTGACCCGTGAGGTCCCTTGGTTCGTTGTTTGGGTTCAATCCGTGAACCGTGCGTTCGTCGCGTGTTTCCCCGCCGACGTTACGTTCCGTTCTTCCCGGTTCGCGACCCGTCGAGGCAAGTATCACTTGCTACATGCTATACTATATATTTATATATGTTTTGACACATTGAACCTGTAAAACTTAACTTGGTATAGTCGTTTCTCATTTTGTTGCAATATGACATTATCTCATTTTACAGTTAACATAAAATCTACAGTTTGCTAGTTTAAACCTAATAACCAAGTTTACCTGTTAATCACATTTTTACTGTTTAATAGATGGTAGCACTTACCCATGTAGTTCTATTACATTCGGACATTCGTATTCAAAGGCTTGATATAACTGTATTGCATCAGTATCTAAACTATTGCACCGCTAAAGATGCTCAAACCTGTTAATATAATTAAACGGCTGCACTGTATTACTGCACTCTTGAGATTGAATGAAACTGTTATTATTATTTAATTCATTGCTTATTTCCTGTTGTTAATACCCACGTGTGATTATATATCTGATTGGGAGCACACTCACGATATTGCGTACATCTTGACCTGACATTGTCACACATGGTATTTATATGATACACCTGTAATGGTACCGTTTACTATTGACCTAACCTGATGTACCATGACCTGACCTGTTACCTGATCTCGTGCCTAATGCCAACAAATCTGACATGTAGTCCTCATGGACCGTTCCTGTTGTCTATCCAGACAAACCTGCTTTTACCTGATCCTGTGTTGGCATTAGTTCTTGATTACTGAATACCTGACCTGACATATATAACTTGGGGGTATGGGGAAATCAAAGGTGAAACCTGAATTGTAACTCGACAGTTCACTACCTGTTCTGGGTGTACACATTCTTGTTTTGTGCCTAGCGGCATGTCTCGGTTTCGGCCGAGAATATTGTGGCCGTGCTCCCGGGTATGTACGGGATACTATCGAGTGTACATTCCTGTTTTGTTCCTAGCGGCATGTCTCGGCTGCAGCCGAGAATATTGTGGCCGTGGTCCCGGGTATGTACAGGATACTATTGAGTTACATCGACGATTCATCAATTGATTTCAAAGACTTTAGACTAGAAAACCTGATAGAACAGTTTAGTTACCCACTGCACACTACCCTGCACTGCTTGTTTCACATTATTGCTTTATTCATGTTTATTTTGCATTGCCCGTTGCATTGTTCATATTATATTACTGGTTGACATGACGCGCTGACGTCTGGGTTTTGCATGGCCTAGATTCCGTACCACTGTCGCAGTCCGAGCAGGAGTATTTCAGCCAGTAGGCTGAGTTGTGAGTTCAATAGTGGTTAGTTTTATTTTCCTGCATTTATTTTCTGATGTGAGCCCGCATTATGGGACATACCTTCCAGTTATTTGTATTGGATCATTTTCTTCCGCACTTATTTATTATTGACTCTTGTTATTCTGGATTATGGACATGTTTTTAGATAGTTTTATCTTGTTCTTGATATCTCTACAGCCGTAATGTGACTGTGGATGG
Source organism: Agapanthus africanus (assembly GCA_030015575.1). Classification (NCBI taxonomy): domain Eukaryota; kingdom Viridiplantae; phylum Streptophyta; class Magnoliopsida; order Asparagales; family Amaryllidaceae; genus Agapanthus; species Agapanthus africanus. The sequence continues at coordinate 24,191,466 of CM057344.1, forward strand.
ATACGTCCTACCCACAGGTAGCATGGTTGGCTATGTCACGTGCCCAATCTAGCGTACTCTGGGAAGCGGGGCGTGACAGGGCTCTCTTTTCTTGAAAAGTGCTTTGGGTGCTGTGGCCGGAATTGCTCGACTCCTGATGCCTCGGCTTTAGGGCGGTGCATGAGGATAGCAGTCTGTTGCTGCCGCTGACCCTCCAAGAGACTCTTGATCGTCTCGAGCAGTGCCGTTTGCTCATTGATAGAAGCTGCAACTGTAGGTGGTGGTGGTAGAGTGGACGGTGAGGTGTTGCCATTGACGTTCGTACTGGTGTTGTTCGGTGAATCCATGACCTTGATAGAAAAAGAAAAGTTAGAATAGATTCAAGGAATTTGAAATGTAATGAATGTATAGTTGTTGATTTTTATAATTCTTGTGATATATTGCTTAAGACTTTATGCAGAACTGACCTGCATGGGCCGCCAACAAAACCCGTCACGTCTCGCGTCCAAGTAGACGGAAATGGTGACGTGGCGGGCCGCAACGTATTTACTAAGAAATAAATACGTTAAGCGTAATTAAGCAATATATATATATATATATATATATATAATGCACAAGAATGACAAGAGAATTAAAATGAACAGCAACTTTTATTTACATTCATTTTTACATACAACTGTTTTAAAAAGAGAAAATATAATGATATAAAACAATGCCTATACAGTGGCATACAAACTGAAAGTAAGTACAAGAAAAGTTAGTAGTCCTGCTGCGCGATTAGCTGGTCCACGTCTTTCTGGTTAGGCTCGATCTCCTGAGAGTTCGGTCCTCCTGACGAACATTCCAAAGAAAGAAATAGATAGGAATGTTTTCAGCGAACTAGCGCTCGGTAAGTCCCAAAAGAAGAAATGGAATATAACAAGTAATGAGAAATGAAACTAGTAAGTTGTACAGTTATGATTGTTATTCTAACGTGGTTGTTTGTAACTTGGTACAGAAGGTATTTGTGTATACGAGAGGAGTCCATCTTACCCCGTGGACTATGGTAACATGTAGTACAAGACCCCGTCAAAACCCACGGGACAACGGCACAAGAGTTCATGTAGGTGTCTTTTAAGTGACCATATCGTGCTACGTTAATACGTTCCATACTAATCTACCCCGTTATCCCCGCGTAATGTATTGAATAGATTATATTACAAGTCTTGCCAAGACCATGAATACAAATTGTTCAAGTAGTCAGGTTCAGAATGTAATCTTGTAGTCATGTCAAATTATAGCCATGGTTCGGTCAAGTCAAGTCAAGCATTCATGTTTGGTATTGAGTTTGAATTCAGGTATTCAGATTCATGTTCAGGTATACATGTTAGACTTTAGATTCATGTTTGAATTGGACTCTGATTTGAGTTTGGATTCAGGCTTGAGTTAGACTCAGACTTGAGTCAGACACATGTAACTAATTTAGATCCTGAATTAACTTCGGGAGTCATCGGTAACTGCTGCACATGGACGGTAGGATTTGTGTCTTTTTCCCAGATAATTACCATTGATAACTCCGTTAAGTTTTTTTTTACTTTAAATAGGCAAGCACTCACTTTCTCCGGCTTTCTGGGGCTTAAGAGAATTGATCCCGCTTAAACCTATATTTACTAAAGTTCTTAAATATTGTTTTATATAACTCCAGTGGGTTTTATGAAAAATATTTTTAATAAAATTAAAAATAAATCTCGAGAAGTTATTTATATTAGGGTTTTCATGAATGTGAATTTTAAGGATTTGAGGTATTTTAGTAATAATAGCTTAGTTTGGAAAGTTCATGGTATTTTATTGTAAAACTTGTCTTTTGTTGGTATCTTGATGGTATTTTGGTGAAACTTGTAATTCTTTCATTTAAAAAATGTAAGTTTATTATATTTTGAAAATATATGAATTTTGTAATTTTATATAATTATTAAAATTTTAATTTTATTTAATTAAAAAAATTCGTTTTTCTTTAAAACCGTATTTAAAACCTTTCGAGACCGAATGCTCCGTGAGGATATCTGCATCTCGCTCTACTAGCCTAAAGATGTGCGATAATCCGCATCATCTAATAGCGGGTCCCCTGAAGAGGGTTGCAGAGGCATATTCGCAAAGAAATTTAAAATACAATTTAAAAGAAATCATGTTTTTATAGTAAATGGTATTTTAATGTAATCTTGTACTTGTAACAAATTTTTCAACAAAGATGTATCATGCTATAAAACCAAGTGTATGTGAGAGATAGGTCGTTACCCCGTGAAGTTTTCCTAAAAGTATGTTTACGCGAATACTAAATAGGTGATATTTAAAGTTCATGGTATTTTAATGAAAAACTTAAGTTAAAGTTATTTTGCATGAAATTCTAAATTGAAATTTATTCTAAATATTTATAATTAAGATTACAAGTATTGTGTAAAATTTAGATGAATAATATGTAAGAAAAAAATGGAGTTTTTAGGGTTTAGAAGGTAGATATCGGTATTAACTCCACTTATCGATATTCGTTTTAAAAAGAATTTTTAAAGAAGGGGGAAGAAGATTGGAAGGGACTTAGTACTAGATTAGCTCAAAGAAAGGTTGAAGAAGGAGAGTTGAACTTCGTGGCGTCGCAAAATCGCCGGAATTTGCTTCGATCCTCACCAAAAGTTGATCGTTTGCTAACTCCTCTTTTACTCTACTTGTATTTAAGAAATTTTGAGAGTTTTGGCTTGAATTTTCAGTATGATATTGAGCCAAAATATGGGTGGTATTTATAGTGGAGAATTAGGGTTTTGGAATTAAAATGGTGAACTAAAATGCATTAAAAAGATGATAAATGGTGAAATGAAGGGTTTTTGTTTGATTGCAGGAAAATCAAACAGTGCAGAAGAATTAGGGGTAGGGGAAGAGTCGAGTGTGCAAAGCCCGGGCTTCAATTGCCACAGTTGGACCGTCGGTGCCGGCCTTATTGGGCATTTGGCCGGTCGATCTAGGGTTTAGGGTCTCTGGATTGATGCCACGTGTACAACTCAGTGTTTAAACCTTTTTGCACATGTTTGATTTTTTAGACTTTTCATTTTTATGTGTATTGCACGTGTAAACTTTTGGGCTTCCAAAAAGTTAAAAGAAAAATCAGAAAAAATAATGTGTCTGATGGGAATCAGCTGGAACAAGCTGAAAAGCAATTAGCTGACCATGTCTCGCACGCAGGGGCTACGTCACAGCAGTGCAAGGGCTTTACCAATGAGCTATAAGTGACTTCTTGCTGTTTTTTAACAAAAATAACCTATAACTAAATATTAGGCCGTATAACTCATTTTCTGTACATTAAACTGGAAAATTTCGTACAGTAAATTCAGAGTCATTATATCTTCTTAAGCTCCTCGTTGGTACGAATCGAGCTTGACCGTCGGCCTCCTTGTGTCGAAGAAGATCCACCCGAGAATCTATGGTTCAAACTCTAATCTTAAAAATGAGGTAACTAATGTATCTAGGTTGCTAATTTAGGTAGCCTAGAAGATGTAGAGAATATTTATTGGATTAATTTGTCTCAATAACCCTAGGTTTCTCAAATTATGAGAGTGTTTAGGGTTTGAGGAAGAAGAAGAGAGCAAAGGAGGAAAGAGAGTGTCAAGTGAAAGAATGGGTTAAAGAATCGCTAAGTGTTGATAACTATGAAGCATATCTTTTCAATAATAATAATAACAATAATACAACCATACTTCAATAGTCATCCAAAGTGAATGAGTCATCCAAAATAACCATGCTTCAACCATACTCTAATAACACCTCATTTCTCCATCTCATTATCCATTTGAATAAATGGATTAATAACAAATGAGGCGTCTTCTTCTAAAAGCACTATTGTGAAAATACAAGAATACCCCTCACCGTATATATATACCCGTATTCATACAACGAAGACCAAGAGATGAAAATAATCCAATATTATAATAGTATAATGTAGCTTAATCCTAAACCCGCTAGTATTATCCGTCCGATCAAAAATACGTGTAGCTGGTACACGTATATGATCGAAACCCTGCACGTAAAACCATACGGCCTCTATATCGTTTCGCATGAACCAGGGAAACCCTCTGTGTGAGACTTTAAAGACTCGACAGTACGCTGGCAGTGGGTTTAACCATAAGCACGTCAGTGGCACTGGCTGTACGTAATGGCTACCCAGGTATCTGTCGAAAAGAAGGCCGACGAGCAAACTCGTCTGAACTTCTATTGAGCCTGTTCGTGACAATCTCCATACAGTTCAGTCTGTTCATCTAAGAGTATCGCATGCCGGGTTTAGGGGTGAAAAACGTCAGACCCCTAATAACCTGACAAGTATTGCCGATGTGGCTCAAGACCATCCGAGAATCTACTGATCTAACTATCAGTAATTCTCAATCCGTCCTGGCTAGGGATTTATGGTTTTGGCCAACCGAACACAGCGCAACATCGAATCTCTATACCGGGAGAGACGAATCCCCAACAATCACTCCTGCCTTCATGTGGTTCGGGACTGTACCCAACTAAAAGCTGTTTGCACGATTCAGTAGAGCCGTGGTAGGGTAATAATCAAAGCACAGTGGGAACTCACACGAGACAAATGACGACCTCGGGTCGACCGACTATCTGTACTCATGTCACCTGAGAACTACTATCTGACGATAGGTATAATACCATCTAGCTAGTTCTCGGCGAGTCCGTCCAGTGTACTCACTCCCAGTGAGCACCTGTATACAATCTTAGGTGCATCACACCAATAGCCGCGGGACCAACCATCGCCCCTCGTCAACGTCTAGAAATGTATACACTGGTCTATTCTGGAGTCTCGATACTCAGTCTCGATACTCCCACGACTAGGGAAATTTAAGAATGTGCTTATCGACTACCCAACTCCCATAAATATGATTGCCCGCTGGTAGTCAAGTAAGGATATTAAGAGCTTTATCAACATGTATAAGTGATATGAAATAACAAGTAAATCATATCACTTGTTAAGATAAAGGCAAACCAAATAGCATACTATCATAGTGAGCAAGATTGCCCTGTACATATATATCCCTAGCATTCTATAAGACCTCTAGGGTATATATATCCAACATATCCAACAGTCACGGGTTGGAGGAATGGGGCGCACTTTCGAGAGCTATAAGTCACGGGTTGGAGGAATGGGGCGAACTTTTAAAGTGTGCCTATTTGATTTTGTGTAAAATATATGGGGCGAATTTTCAAAGTGTGCCCCATTGATTTTCCAATTGAGTTGTCATACAAACGTAGGGGGTGCACTTACAAAGTGCGCCCCATGTATTTTAAAGCAAAATGCATGGGGCGCACTTTGAAAGTGCATCCCATGCATTTGTAAGGGACGCTCTTTGAAAATGCGCCCCTTATAAAAAGAAATTCTTAAAAAGCGTCGCGCCAGCGCTGACGTGGCGTCTACGTGGCCAAAAATATGCTACATTTGAAAATACTTTTGAAAGCTGCCTATTTTTTAAATTGTGCCTAAAGCAAAAAATTGTCCTCTTAAAAATTAAATTAACAATTTCTATTTGAAGGCCAGCTCCGGTTTGTTTCTTGGATCTCATGACTTAGGCCGATAAACCGAACCTAGTTCCCTTAATCCTTATACAAGCAGAAAAAATAATAAAATTCAACTTAGAATTGGATTGCATTCGTATTCTTGTTAGATTTGAACCTCATGCATGTGAACGAGTCCAAAACTTATCCAGTCTATATTTTTCTCGGCAATTCATACACCTATCTCCAAACAAGTTTGAATCTTTAACATATGACACATTTCTAGGAATGTTTATGAAACAAATTAATTTTATTTATTTAGAAACTCGTACAAAAATAAATCACATACTGTTACGGTTTGCTTGCGTCGGATTTGAGATTCATGTCATAGAGGAATTGCAATTTGACCGATGAGCCTCAGTCGCCTATGACCCGTGCAAAAGCTAGTTAAGGTTTTCAGTTAATGAGAAGATTAAGCGGCTCCTACAAGAGGAAACACGCGCGCTAGAATGTACTAGAATGTATTATAAGGCTAGAATGTACTAGAATGTATTACAAGACTTAGGGAACGGCGCCATGCAGTTAGAACCACGAAACTCATTAGGGTTAGTGGGAAGTAGCTATTATTATGGGATGTAAACCGTTGCTATATGAACTCTCTCTACTATTATAGTTGCTATATGAACTATATGTGCTATTGTAGGGCCGGGGGTCGTCTAATTTCAAAATTGATTGGTGACGTGGTTTTTTTATTCATTTAGAGAAGTCAAACAAAAAAACACTATTGCTTTATGTGCGATTCACGTATTTAATTAAATATCACGTTATTATTATTTTACAAATGCAATACACGTATCTAATTTAATAAAGAAATGTATCATAAAAAATTTATAATACATGCAACGCAGTGTCAAAACCGCTATTATAAATAGGGCAACAGATAAAGGGAAAGAGACAACTCAATCAACCGAACAAACTTATCTTAATTACATTTTATCCTGTAAATCTATGCCATATATAGTCAATCTTTTTATCAAAGCATTAGACGGCTATAAGAAAGTTTTTGTTGTATCTTGGGAACAACCATAATTTAGGTAAGGATGGCGGAAATCCATCAATCCAAAATGATAATGCTCAATATTGGCAACCCTTAAGATTGGGACACGTGGCGGACGACATGTCCCAGAACTCAGGAGAAAGGGCCCACAAAGGCCGACCATGCCACCCATGTACCCGACTGGCCAGCGCGAGCTAGCCCCCCTCGGGGCTCCCCACAGATTGGCCTCCTTGGCCCCTCAGCTCGCCCCGAGCTGCCACAAGACCAAGTCTCCTCGGCCTACTCGCTCATCCCTGAGCTCCTTACCGAGGCTGTCTTCTTCGGACATCCGACCAGTTCCGCCGGTCACAGGCGCAACCGCAGCTCTGCGAATCTCACCATGCATGGATTCTCCGCCAGCAACATCCCACGTTCCACGCCTTTACGATTCCCATTCATGGGCGATCCGCTCTCTACGCGGGCGTGACGTCGGGAGCGTAACTGCCGGCGAGATTCTCGCGTCTGCTGCTGCATGCCTCCACCACTATATAAACCCCCATCATAGAAGGGTCAAGTAAGCCATCTTTACTCCACTTAGCCATTACGCTGCTCGGATCTAGTACTAACTTGATCGTCGGAGGGTCCTCGGTGGTATCAAATCACCCCGGGACTTCTTTGCAGGTACTTGGCGTCAAACTCCTCCAATCACCAAATCTCCTCAAAACCCATTGAGATCCACACACAACAAGAGATCCCCTCCAGAATCTACCGGGAGATCGACGGAAGACAACATCTGAAGGAGATCTGAAAATGACCTCCATCAGTTGGCGCCGTCTATGGGAAACGCAAACTCCACAAAAACAAAGTTGGCCTTCCAATCTCCGTCCACATGGCAAGCGACCATCCTGAAGATTCGGGTACCAGCCTCTTCCTCCCCCTCACCGGAGGCGCGGATGAACCCCGTCGGCGCCAATAAGAGATTCTCTTCAGAGCGCTTGCGGGGCACTACCCCCGGGCAGAACGATCCGACCAGAAGAAAAGGGCTCGGAAGGAGAGGCCGGAGCGTTAGCAGCCCTATCACCCGAAGTTCCAGGAGTACACCCCGCTCAACGTCTCCCTCGTAGTGCTACTAGAGGAGGCCCAAGGTGAGGGGTTTTTCAAGTTCCCTCCAATCCCGCGTCAGGCCTCAAAACGGACCCAGGGCCCTTACTACACCTTCCACCGGACGCTGGGCCACACCACCGAGGGTTGCAAGCAACTCCGGGACTACATCAAGGAGCTCATCCGATCGGGGCACCTCGCCGCCTACTTAAGGGATAAATGGCAGGCCGACCACGAGTAGGAGCAGCATCCTCCTTCCGCCGAGCTGATCATCGGCCAGATCATGCTTGCTTCCGCAGAGGACCAGTCCGGCACCCGGAGTGCCCCGTACCCGGCGCCAGGCATGAAGACCAGCAAGCCTCCAGGAAGCTCGGGCCACGCTGATAGGGTCATCTATTAGCCTGTACTTTTCTTTTGGGGCAATGTAAACTCTCCATAGGGCTATTGTCAATTTAATAAAGACCTAGCCCTCACCAAGAGGCAACTCAGCAGCCTCCCTGCTCGGTTATCCCTGGCGGATAGCTTCCCTACCGCAACGCCAGGGATCGGAAAGTCCTTCCAGAGGCAACCTAGCAGCTGCCCTGCTCGGTCATCCCCGGCGGGTAGCTCCCCTACCACAACGCCAGGGATCAAAGCTCTCACCAAGAGGCAACCCAGCTGCTGCCCTGCTCAGTTATCCCTGGCAGGTAGCTCCCTTACCGCAATGCCATGGATCAGAAAGTCCTCCTATAGGCAGTCGGGCCCAACCATCGCTCGGCTATCCCTAGCGGGTAGCTTCCCTACCGCAACGCCAGGGATCAGAAAGTCCTCCCAGAGACAGTCGAGCCCAACCATCGCTCGGCTATCCCTGGCAGGTAGCTTCCCTACCTCAATGCCAAGAATCAGAAAGCCCTCCCAGAGGTAGTCGAGCCCGAGGATCCCTCGCTCGGCTGTCCTTTAGGACAAAAAGCCCTCGCCAAGAGGCACCGGGCAGAAATCCTGTCCGGCTAAGGGTCCTTGGTAGGCTCCTACAGCCCCTCCCGCGCCAAGGACCAAAGTCCTCCCAGAGGCAGTCGAGTCCTTGCTCGGCTATCCCCGGCTGGTAGCATCCTACCACAACCGACAGGGATCAAAGTCCTAGCCAAGAGGCACTGGGCAGTAGCCCTGCTCGGTCCCCGTCCTGAAGGATCAAAGACCTCGCAAGAGGCAACCGGGCAGCTACCCTGCTCGGTCATCCCAGGCTGGTAGTTACCTACCCACGACACCAGAAATCAGAAGCCCTTGCCGAAGGGCAACGGAGCAGCTTCCATCCATCCTCGGCGCAAATAAGGCGGACAACCTTCTGCCCACCACACGCAGAGGATTCGAGCTGCCAACTAAGGGCATCAGGTCTATCCAAGTCTCGAGCGATCTCCCCTCAACTTCGGGGCCATGGAGAAGCCTTCTCCTCAGCAACGCTTGAATCAACTCGACGGACGATCGCTAGGCAAATAACCGACCTGACATGGAAGCCCAACAGCGTGAGAAGAAATTTTTTTTACAAGCAAGCCAATGAAACCAAAGAAAAGGTTTTATTACTAAAAGGTAGTCTTTACAAGAGGGTATTCTTGGCTCCCCAGCCTCACAAAATGCCCGGAGGCTTACAAAATTCCAGACACAGCAAAATAAAAAGGAGGGGGAAGACGGGGGCTTTAGGCCTCGGGGCCAGGAGCGACCTCGAGGCCCTCGACATCCACCACGAGGCGAGCTGGGTCCTCGGCGACTTCCTCGCCATTAATCTCCTGCACCTGCCCGCTGGTGTCCGCGAGGGGGTACTGGGCTCGAAGCTCTTCGTCGGCGAACCCCGGCACCCGGGCCTCATGCCAGATGAGGATCGTGGCGACGGCCAGGTCATCGTAGAAGTCTTTCGACTTCTTGTAACCCTCCACCGCCTTCGCCGCCGAGAGGTCAGCCAACTTGGCCGCCCTCAGGTTGGCCGACTTCGCCCACTCGGCCGCCGCCCCCAGCTCTTTCCGGTGGGTTTTCACTGTCTTCTTCAGGTTGCCGGCTAGCACCTGAGCGTCCTCAAGCTTGGCCTCAGCGACCGCGGCGGCCTCGCGGTGCCGGGCAACCTCCCGCTTCCCGGCCTCCACCTCACCCTCCAGGGCGGCGACCCTCGCCTTCATCGCTTCCAGCTCCCGCTTGGAGCTCTCTTCCAGCAAGGCGAGCTGGCCCGCAGCTTTCATCGCCGGGCTACCACTTCGGCCTCCATGCGCAAGACGAGGACGACATGCTGAAGGACCTGAAAGGCAGAAGAGAGATCAGGAAGATGAGAGAGGCACCGAACCTCAAAGAATAATAATAATGAAAGACAATCGCTTACCTGCACGGACTCCTAGGCGATGGACATCAGCTAAGCCCTGAAGGTCCCCCCGGGGACTCTACCCCCGGCCGATGCCTCTATCTCATGCAGCAGGCTATCCGCGACGGATAGCCCTGAAGGCACGGCGAACTGGAGACCGCCTTCCTCCACCGTGATCGGTGAAGACGGTCCCCGGGTAGATCTCCTCTTGAGCGGTCTTGAGGGAGAGCCGGTCTCCTCCTCCGAGGCCGGGTCCTCCAGAATCTGAGCCTGCCTCCGACCCGACGTTCTGCTGGGCCACGGTGCGAGATTCACCTCCGAGCCCTCGCGAGGCACTACCGCCGGGGGAGAAGGAGCCGAGACAGGCTGTGAACGGGAAGAGCCGGCGCCCCCAACCTTCGCAACCGGCCTCGGCTGGCGCATTGAAGCCCGGAGCGAGTCCATGTCCATGGGTCCTGCACAGAACCAAGTGTAGAGGGAGTCAGCGACACTGGCAATATACGAACCAATAAGGAAAACCTAAACTTACCGACGAACTCAACGGGGCTAAGCCTGGCCCAACTCAGAACCCTCTCAGACAACTGTAGGGTTCCTAGGCACGCTAATGAGGTCTCACAAAGTATCAACCATGCCTATTTCAATACTTTTCATGTGCCGAGAAACCCTAATACGGATCGTTAACTAGAATTTTAGGCGAAACATGCAACTAGTTAACAACTTAACTAAGGGAACGGAAATACAACCTTTGTAGATCCGGTCCTCCACCTCCATAGCTCCACGATGAAGTCTCCTTGCTGTCCAAATTGAATCCCGGGCTCTAGCGTCGGCTTCATCGGAGAAATGGGCGGGCTTGGTCGTCGGTTTCGATGCCGAAGATGATCTACGTCGAGGCAACACAAGATCAAGCTCCAACTTCACCAAGCCAT